>JAPZDV010000022.1:13593228-13668397 GCA_029814665.1 Acanthurus lineatus
AGATAGATAGATAGATAGATAGATAGATAGATAGATAGATAGATAGATAGATAGATAGATAGACAGACAGACAGACAGACATACATGCTGGTGAGATGAATTTCTAAATATAGCTAGCTGTTTCCCATTGTTAACAGTCTGGTAGTAGCTTTACACTGATCAACAGGCACAAGTGGTGTCAATTAATCAATAAGTGTATTTTCCTCTGTGCCAATAGGTCAAAGGTGAAGGTCCACGGCTAAAAAAATGTGTTAACAGACAACACATACTCACCTATTCCTCTGTATTTGGGTGGATTGGCCTTCTCATCCAGTTGTAACTGGGTCTTGACATATTCTGTGGGAAAAGTGATGCAGATCTCAATGCCGCCTGCAATTCCACCTTAAAACACAGAAAATAGGGGAAAATGTTATTTACAGAAGGCACAATTAACCTTTAACTGATCAAAAGGTAATCACAGAAGAAAGAACATTGAAAGTTTTGTATGTAAGACTGCTTTGTTGACATGTTGTCTAAGCTTAGCATATCTAACCGCAGCCTAACTCAGCCTGATTCACTGTCCTGTCACTGATATGAATTACTAGGAGGTCTTGTTACGTCATGGATCATTACAGTGACTCTACAAATGGCTTTCCCTCCACAAACATTAAAAGCACTGCTGTCCAGGGAGGAAGAGTAACGAGCCAGGTGAAGATAAATCAACTGTTTCTGCTGCGGCTTAACTGCAAAGAGACAGTGCTGTTTAAGGGAACAGAAAGTCAACGCAGGAGCATGTTGGGTGAGAAAATGTTGCTGTCTCTCAAATATTCTGCACCATGTCTTTAGTGTTTGATTGTGAAGAAGAAAATACACATAAAGTGAGAACAAAAGCAGGTAATGAAGTGAATTAATGAACACGCAAGTGAACGCTTGAGGGCTCAGCCTGAAACTCGCCACAGTCGATGAGTCGAGAGGACAAGTGTCCAAAAGCCAGGCTAATGCCCGGCACAGATGAGTCACAGAGAAGGGAGGCAGGATGGAGAGAGGGCTGACATTAATTAAATTATCCACTCAGCCTGCAGGGAGGGGCTCCATTACTCAGGCCAAGACCCTCCATTAACTCGATGATACAGACGCACACATGCACACTGAGCAAGGCGGACACACACTTGATGTGGGTACACAGAAACACTCAGACATGCCTTTAAAAAAAGAAATTACTAATCTACACTCATTTTTCTGGTTAATTATAAGGAACACTTATTGTACAAGAGGTGAATTTGTGCCAAGTCAGGAAATCGAGAAGCAACTCACCGCAAGACCGCAACAAAGCAGAGAACGGGAAGTGAATAAAACTGAAATGCTTTTTTTATGCTTTTTTTTTAAAGACAAGTGATTTCAACAGGAAATGACTGAGACCTTTTCTGCTCTCCAGCTGTGATCAGACATTATGTTTTGCAGAAGCTGTTGTTTCCAAAGCATTTGTAGCGGTGCAAAAAAATGTCCACCTTAAAGCTCTTATATATATTGTATTTAACCTTCAAATGTTTACATCGCATTACAAAATCCAGTGGAAAATTGTCAATGTGCTGCTTTAATCCCATTCATTCTCAGTGTTTGTCTGTGGGGCGGTCACTGTGTCAAACTGGTTAAAAAAAAAGATGTCAAAGAAAAATACGTCTTTACGGTTGTTTATTCATATCAGTGTTATATTGTGTTTGTAACTGGTGTGTTTTTGTGTATTTCAATTATCTCAGTTTGTTCTGGCTCATTTCCTCGTGGCCCCAGTGAAGCAATATTTCACCTATAAACATGCATACGTGTCATTTGGCTCTGCAGTCTGGCCGTCCTCACGTGTCACTGCTGCCAGCACGACCTTTATCTCTGCGACACCTGGAAACAGAGCCTCCACTAAAGATAATGACATATATTTAACCCAGGAGATACATTTAAGGACTGTAAGTGGATGAGATCACAATGCAAATACCCTTAAAAGCCTCCGAGGCGTCTGCTTCTCTTTATCTACATCTTCTCCTCTCAGAGAAAGGCTGATTTAAAGAGGGATCAATATGGGAAAAAGGCTTCTATATGAGCTGTGCTTTTACCTGATATTTATTAATTGATGATAAATAAACAAGGTTGATAAATTCCTATTACACCAAAATATGTAACAAGATGAGATTTACCTTTGAATGGATTTTTTTTAAAACTTAGAGATTACAAAATACTTAAAGATTAGCTGCAAAGACAGTTAGATTTCCATGAAAAAAAGCCTTTTTATCTTGGCAGAGCTACATTAAGTGTTTGTTTGTTTTTTTTTTCACTTTGATTAAGCATGTTTCTTCTGTCACTCAGGACAGAAGGACCAAGGACATGTATAAGTTTTCTGACTTCCCTTTATAGTAACACAAATCACTTGCCATTAATGGATTTTGACTAATTGTGCAATAAAAAACTGTTGAGTTTTATACATGAAAGTGCACAGTGTACCTGTTTTGGAGCTCATAATTCACATGATATCTGATCTGTGCTTATACTCATGTGGGGAACTGTAGATACCGGATCCAGTTTTTGAGGTATTTCTGATTCTGGCACCAGAAGAACCCAAGAAAAGCTTCAGTCACTGACACGATACTTAAGTGCTAATCCTTTGTCGTTGATTAAACAGGAATTTATCTAATCAGTGCAATTCATGAAAATTGTGAGTACCACTAAACAGAGTCATGACATTCACATGATCACACACACACACACACACACACACACACACACCCATACAAACACACACACACACAAATTGTGGTGGAGTGGTAAGTAAATGTAAGCCAGCTGAGATGTAACCGAAATCACATGAGCTTTACAACCCTCTATTCCAGTCATCCTGATCCTGGATCAGTGGGTCAGTGTGTCTTCGAGGAGAAGGAACAACAGACTTTATTCATCTGCTTGCAGTCAAGGCAGCTCTGTACATGAAAACCAACAAGCAGGGACTCAGCACCACAAACACAAACACACACACACACAGCACAAATGATCAATCCTCATCAGACACATGGCATCTGTGGAGGAGAAGCAGTTTGTTTGTCTTCTACTCCATTCTGCAGCTTACATTTAAGCACACGCACACACACACATATTTCACACACATTTAAAGATGACACCCTAAAAGACTGGAGTGTAGCTGTCAAATGTGGGTTACATAGCACAGCAAAATGGCCATTAATCTTTATCTTCACAAGCTCGCTCTTCTCTCCGGCTGTTAATTTTTCTCCCAGCAGCACCTTCCTTCCTCTGTCCCTCTCCCTCGACTACTCCTCTTCCCACTGTGTCGTAAAATCAATGCTTCCACAAGGATCTCTGACACTCGCTATCACTGGAAAAGAAATGGCAATGGCTCTGGAATGATATTTGGGACCAAGAAGTGGTGAATAGCAGGTAGTGCCTATTTCAAACTTGCTTTCTTCACCAACTCAACTCTCAGAGACTTCCACGTTATGAGCAGCCTGAGACTGAATGTATCAGTGTCTGTGTACAGGTAACACTCTGCATGGGAAAGGTCAACGTATGCACTAACAACAGGCCTCAGACTTCACAGCTTGAGGGCCACATACTTTTGTCCAACATGAGCTGTGATCATTAATATGCTGCTATAACAGCCTCCATCTTCTGGAAAGGCTTTGACAACAATGTTGAATCTTGTTTTTCTTCCGTTCAGAGTGTTAATGAGGTCTGCCATGTTGACTCACAGTCAGCATTCAAATTTATTCAGAATTATTTATTTACTCAGATTTAAAAACAAATAATAAAATTAAATTTGCTTTCTGCATGGAGTCACTGTCAAATTCAAACAGGACCTGATGGTGGCGCTAGATGAAGAGTCAGGGGGACCACCAGAGTCATCAGCACTAATCATCTATGCATTGTGAATATTTTAACGACTTTCTGTTGTGGTTTGTTTCGTTTCTTTTTTTGTTTCCTGTTTTATTTTGTAAGTTTTCTCCTTATCCTTCACACTTTGTTCCCCTTTCTGTCTTTGTTCATTTCCCATATTTCTCTAATGATTTTGAGTTTCACCTGTTCCTCATTTGTTTTCCCTCCCTAGTGTGTTTCAGTCTGTGTTTCTCCCTCTTTGAGGTGTCTGTTTTTCTGTTCCTCCGTCCTGTATTTACCAGTTGTGTCAGTCTTCTGTTTTCCTGCCTCTGTTCCCTGTGCAATACTGTTTTGATCCTAGTTTTTCTTTATTTTTACACTCTTGGATTTGCCTGCTTTGCTAGTTTTGTCTAGATTTTTGCTTTATATTAAATCTTTGTTTTTTTTTCTTCCTGCCTGCAAGGAGTACTGCATTGTTTTTTTTGATAAAGCATAATATTTTCATGAGTATGCATCTTACACTTCACAAAATGCCAACCCTCTACTGACACTGTAGGAAATGAAGGAGGTGAGCAGGACGATACTCTGGGGACCAAAGACGCTTGTCTGTTTTATCTTTACAGTTGTTGAGATGTTTCAGTTTGAACCAAAGTGATTAACAACAGCCCATCATTAACACATTTCACAGATGTTCAGTTTATTCTCATATGACAAAGAAAAGCACCAAATCCTAACAAATGAGCAACTGGATACAATTAGTGTAAAACTGACTTACACAATAGATATATTATCAAAGCAGATGTTGATAAACTTGTATATGTGCACCTTTACATACAGTATATTAATGAACGCAGGATGCACACAAACAAAAATTGACAGCCATTTTTTCTGCAGCACAGAGGGAGCCAGGTGAGCCGGCAGACAGCCAGCTGACAGGGAGGAACAGTCCCTCATATCCTGTCCTGCCTGCTTCAGTGACTCTAATGAGCATCCAAACACATCTGGTCCATAAAGACACATATTTTTTTCTCGAGAAAAGCTGACAATCCAGCATGGTATGAACATGAGAGATTCTAAACAAATATGAAGCCCCATTTCATTCAAAATAAATATTTTTTTAGGCGAGCTGCCTTTTTGAGCTGTAGGGTTTTAAAAGCACTGTTTTAAATCACTTTTTGGGTAATTCCCCTCGTGCCTAAGTTCAATTCAGACCATAAACTCACCCAAAACAGTCAACAATGCATATCTGTGTGTCTGCACTTCTTGCTTGTGTGTGCATGTGCACGGGTCAGCACATTAATAAGCAGTTTTACAGCAGAATCTATCCATTATTCATCCAGATGTCCCTTATTTAGATGATTATCTCTCACTTTAAATCCTCTGGAGTCTGAGGGAAAGAAGTTATGTCCATACCTCCAGTCCAAATGGAGAACATGGCCAGAGGACTGATGTACTTCAAACATGGGGTGTCCTATTAATAGAGCCATAATATTTCTGTTTGCCTCGTGCAAAACATGAAAAGAATTATTCATCTGATGTCTGGCATTTAGGCTTCCTCCGTCCTGAGCAACACTCCCTCGTGCTACACTGATACTTAATTACGGCAGGGATGTTATTAAATTTTACATGGAAACTGTTAGAAGTGCTTAGAACCCTGCAGCCTGCAGATTGTTCACTGATTCACATAAACAGGACAACTACACACAGGTTTGTTTTAATGGTGTGTACAGCTGTAGATATGCCTGACAGGCTTTTTACAGATAAAGGATAAAACAGGGGAGGTTACATGTTTTAAATTTACATTACTTACACAACTTGTAGACTTATTAAATGTCATTTTATTAGAGTATCAAAACTCACTTTAAGGGCTTTGAAAGGAGCATGTAACCTAACATACATTTATGTCATTATCTGATTTTGCCCAAATTACAGTATAAAATGCTCATCCATGTAAGAGGGAATGTAAATATAGTTTGGTGCATTTAAGAGGGCTCTGACATTTAAGATTCAAGAGTTAATTTATATTGATCTGTATGCAAAAACTAGGTTGTAAATATTGCGAAACCCTCGTGCAAAGAATTGACAAACACAGAAGCAGGATTAAGAAATAACTAATAAATTAATTGTTTTTCATAGGTATGAGTACTTTTCATGTCATTTTTATTAAAAGTGTACGCCTACTTCTTACAGTTACATGATAAATTGCGTGCTGTGCCTCCTAAAGTACTGAGATCTCCACTTTTTAAAATTCCTCCTGTAACCTCTGCAAGAATACTGCAGCAAGCAAGTAAGAGTATAGATCGCTAGCTAATGTTTGCTATGTTCATTTTTCATGTTCAACATTAATCTTTGATGTTATGATAATCACATTGATTTATCTTGTAGCTGGTGCTCTCTTGGGCTTTTAAATCAAAAATTAGAGATCAGTAACAATTGATTAAGAATTAACATGAATTGACTTTACTTTTAGTTATTGATTTATTGGGCCAGTACTTTTTTACTTTAACCTGAGGGTTTTTTTTATTAGAATAATTTTCATTAAGTCAAACCTGTTAAAATTCATTTGAAGCCAGCAAAGTAATTAGTTGAAAATAAATGACCCTGGTTTAATTATATAACTGACAAAAAATTATAGCAACATGTTCACTCTGATCATTTTTTTCTAACAAGTTTAAAATCTCTGCAAGTTATTTTCTTCAGAATAGTGTTTAACTTTATTAAAACTATTTTAGGATACAGTCAATGAAAAAAATGAATTGAGATTATATTTTACCATTTTTATCATTTCTTTTACCATTTAGGCCTGTTGAATTTTACATTACTGCTTTAATTTCCATTTTGTGTGTCCTTGGCTGCTCCACACCAACATTTAACTGACAAGCTGTCACAGTGCAGGGGGGGATGGGAGGGGAGCAGTGAAACAGAGGAGCGCACTGTAATTTATTATCTCATCTCCTCGTACTCGGGGTCCGTGAGCAGCAGAGCAGGGGAGGGGAGGCGTCTATGCGCGTCACCTGTGACGCGAAGAAGTATGGAAACAGCGCACAGTTTGACGAGCCCTCTGAGCCTGAGAGGAGACAACCACTCACCAAAGCTAACTGGCTGCCCTGCGGCTGGAGGGAAAGAGACAGAGGAGAGGAAAAGAGAGTGGGAAAAGTGCCAAAAGAAAACAGGCCTGTCTCAGCAGAAAACCCAATCTATCATGAAATCAAGAGAAAATATAAGAACTTTCTCTCTCTGTTCATCCCTCTGCTTCCCAGACTCAGCTCAGAGGGGCTATAAATGAATGCCACAACAGTGTATGAATGCACAGCAGCCAGCAAATCACGAACAGAGACCCATTTAGGCCGCTGTCTCACCCTCAGGCCTCACACAGATAAAACTCTCCACTTCAGTCATCACCAGTGGCTGCTGAGAGAAGACTTGAACCAACCAATGGGAGCAGAAAGAGCGCACAGACCTCTAAAAGCTTCAGACCTCCTCCCCAGCAGTTTCTATGTTGGCTCTCTTATCCATTAAGCTTTGACCTTCTACTTCTTGCTTTGTCTGCTTGAGCCTTTGGGGCATGTGCGTGAGACTCGCTCTCTCCTCACAAACATACTGCCAACCATGACCGACAAATCTGAAGTAGCGTTAGCATGTCACACCGAGAGAAGTGTCAACTGGATTTGTGAACTGCCATAGCTGAGTGAGAAAATTTGTATTCTGACAACGTAAACTATTATCATCTGCGATTTTTGATGAACGATATCTCAGATCAGACTCAAAGCGACAGTTCATCTATCACTGAATCATCCCAGCTTTGATCTGAACATGTGAACTACACACCCCGATGCACTTTCATTTCCAAACCTTTTGAAAGGGGGCGATAAATCAATGCTTTCTTGACAGCAGGGCCGGAAGGAGTCAGACGCCACACAGAGAGAGAAATCCTGCTGTTGCTGCAAAACTGGACAGACAGGCTTGAGACAAGCGAGAGGAAGAGGGAGTGACACTGGGCCATATCCAGTCAATCAGGCTGCACGGGCCTGATGGGGGAAGGGGAAGGTCTCAGCACGGGCACATTTTCATTTCTCAGTGGTTGACAGAAAGACATGAGTCAGGAGAGGAGATTTTCCTCTTACCGCGAAATCATTAAGTCCACTGTTGTTTTAAATGTTAAAATCATATTTAAGCTAAACAAACAAATTACTCACACACTGCAGGTCTCCAGTGTCCAATATTTAATGCACTGAAGTGACATTTCGAGCAACACAACTCTTCTAGAGCGTTGTTTTCATCTCATGTTTTGAACACTTTCAACTTAGCACCTGCATCCCTCTATTTGTTTTACAATTCCATTTGAGTCTTGTTTGATAACATGACAATCAAGGTAGTGACAATTGTACAAGTCAATATTATATCAATAATAAGCTCCAGAGTTTGAGCTTTTTGTGGAGCTCAAAGAATGCTAATCATTTGAAAACATTAACTGCTTGCAGGCTTTTTCAGAGTACAAATAACTACAATTCCCAAAACCCGGGTATGAGGGCTTGGGTGGGAATGAAAAAGGTCTAAAAAGTCTGTAATTTCAACCAATTTGACCACTAACCATTTGTTATAATATATAAATGCTAATATACTAAATAATAATAACAGCCACAGTATCATTAAAAGGACCTACTGATGTGAAAAGTACTTTTTTTAATTACAGATACTGTCAGGCAAACATCACAGGATAATTTTGTTTGATGTGTTATAGTAATTTATGATGCCCTTAATTCCTGCTACGTGCTATTCATTATAGTTTATGATGTTTGTAATTCACATGATCTTACCATTGTTAATAATCTGGGTCTAAATCTTAATAAAAAGGCATGTGTAAAAACGTATGTATCTGTATACAAACATTTTGGACATTTACAGCAGCTGAGGTCAGTTTGAATATATTATAACAGTGTAAAGACTGTTTAAATATATTGAAACTGACTTCACTCCAGTTCAGAGTTAAAACAAATAATTGATGAATTGTTAATAACTTATATCATTTTTCTTACAAAATAACTATACTTGTTGTTGAAGCTCCTAAATGTAATGATTTAATGCTCTTCTCTGAAATATATTTAATAGTAAATTTAATATTTTGGGGGGTTTGACAGTTGGCCAGGTAAAATAACCAATTTGAAGACCTCCTCTCAAGCTTGTACAGGGTATTTCCACTATTTTCTGGCAAAAATGATTCACCAGTAACATTAATTATCAGCAGAAAAACTGAAATAGTAATTAGTTTCTTTTTAAACCTCTGTCAAAAAGAATTAGTGCAAAACAATAAAATATTCAGCACGTAAGCGTCTCCAGAGGGAAAGACTGAAATCAACAGAGTGCTGCCAAACACCAGCATGTAGCATGTTAACCAGGAGTCTCTGAGAGGCTCCTCATCAGCTTGAGCTGCTGCACCCTGATCATCAACACATGAGGGGGTCGAGAAGGTTTGCGGGTGGGGGGGGCAAGCGACAGGAGAGGAGGACTGAAGTTTCTTAACCTCAGCGAGAATAAAACAATAGATCACAGCAACGGCTGAATCAAGCATGACTGAAGAGGCTCTGTTGATCAATAGCCACAAATGAATACTGTTCAACCTATTGTTTTAAATCTAATCGATAGATTGATCCTTAGTCATGGAATAAAACATTATGATGACAGCAGGGATAAATGTTTTGTCACAGTATAATAAAATACTCTCAGTAAAACAAGGAGTATTTTGTTATAAGAAACTTTTCAATCACATCACATATTTTAATTAGATTTTGCAGAGGAAAGTCTGCAAACTGCTAAGAAAAAAATTAAATCAAACATCTCAAATTCAACAATTACCCGACAAAAACCATTTGCTTGTGATCAGTGATGCATGATCAACAAAAATCTCAAAATTAAACTTGTATCTTCTCTTCGGATAACCACATACACACAAATCAGAGACGAGGGCTGTCAGGATGACAGATTTTTCACTACAAGATGATTCTGGTCTAAAGAATTCAACAGCAACATTTTCTCAAGACAAAGAAAAAATGTAAAATATAAAAAAATATATAGTCAAGCTTTTCTTCAACTTTGTTTACTGTGTGTTAGTATCTTTTCAGTCAAATGAATTTTAATCAAAATATGAGCGGAGAGAGACTCTGTAATCATGACTGTACAAAATGTACAAAAAGACTTGTTCCCTTTTATGGCAGCCGGCAACCAGCGTTTGGGTGCATTACCACCAACTATCCTGACAAGGCAAGAACAGAGAAACAGAACTGATTTAAGAAGTGTTGCATAACTTACTCCATACTATAATCTGTGTATACTTATCACCATATGAATATCTCATTTTTTGAATATCATGTGTAAGACATGTATCATATATATAAGGCACTGTATCCTCTCAGGAGTGAGTGCCCCCTTCACTGCTGCATACATCAATCCGCTCTAACAGCATTATGGGCGATCTTTGGATTAAAATCGCATTAGTCCAGCAGGTAAGATCTGACTATGACGGGACAGACCTGTGTGTCAGGACAGAAGGACAGAGGAGGAATGTTGCTGTCTTCTCCTTTGGCTTTCAAAAACATTTATCTTTTACAGCAGCTTCAAAAGGTCACACAGGGTCAACATGGTTTGAAGGGAGGTAGCAGCGGTTGGTGGAGGATGTGGCAACTCTGTTAAACTACCTCGCTTTACCTGTTCATCATCTGTCTGGAGAAACAGACATCGCTGCTCTTATTTTTTGTGCGGGTTTATTGACTTCAAGCTTTAAGCTCACAAAGCATAAAGTTAAAAAAGTGACATTTCACAGAGAGTCGCCTTGTTTCTGATACTCGCCACAACACAAAAACGACAAACAAAATTTAAATAATGTTGACTTAGGTGTGGCAGACATGTTTGCTGTCGTCTTTCTGGTTTACCTTTTCCTCTTAAGGTGTGACCACACTCAGCTTTCCAAAAGTAATTCCAGTTTATAATGCTTTGCTCTCTTTAAACTATATATTCATAATTTATTATTACTTTGCACAGAAACTAGCCCAAACATTGCGTCTGAAATGTATGTGAAATATTGTGTTTCCATTCTGACTTCGTCGTAACTCACATAAACAATAACATATTGTCTAACTGTTGACTTCTATGATGAACTTACCTGCCAGAATCGCTTTTCCCGGGTGAGTTAATTTCGCTTTGCCCGTCGGCGCCGCTGCCGCCAGACACCGCGGTCTGGCAAAGGGGCTGATAAATGTGCCTTTATCCTGCATGATTCCCGAAATTACACGTCAAAATCTATAACAATCTTTTCGTCTAATTGGGATTATCTTCAAGTAGGTATCTTGCAATGTTTTTTTTTTTGTCAAGTAGACTGGAGCGCGCAACACATGGACGGCGGCTGTCTGGTGCGCTTTCCTGGGTGCAGGTGATCTCGGATGAGTCCGGAGACTCCGGCGGGTCCCTCTGTTGACAGTGGGCGGATACTGTGACTGTCAAGGAAGTTAGGATGCTCTATGGCAAATATCTGTTATTTGTAACCATGGTAACGCTGTATCACGACAGTAGTACGTAAGACAGCAAAGCAAACCGGAAGCGAAAAGGGGCGGACGAAGAGTTGTGTCCGTATCCTGCTGCCCGCGTGGAACTTTGCTATTATTCCGTGATGCGCGTGAAGCACGGAGCTTGCTATGTGGCAGGGTCCAAGGGTGTCACTGTGGGTGCTGATAAGAGCGCAGGGGTGAGGGGAGAGCGACCACTGTGGGTCAACACAGCAGGAGGAGGGCGGGGCGTCGCCTCGCAGCGTCTGTATTAACACAAAAACAGCCCCGCGAGACAGGACAAAACTGGATTCCCTTCTTGTGAAATTACTACGCAAACCTTAAGCGGTCCTTCAGCAGCGGAGTCACATAAGGTAGCTGAATGTCCAACAGTGCAACCACACCCTTTCCAAACAAAGAGGCTTCAGCTCCCACAGACAGAAACCATCAATCAGGTCTACAGCTGAAATGTCAGACTGGGACCAGTAAAAAGAGGGTGACGGGATGCAGCAGCAGAGCCCTGACACACAGTATATGAACCATTTTCATAAAAACAGTAATAGTCTGAAGTGAACCCCCTTCAGGTATAAATAAGTTGAAAAACATGCAGAAACAAAGCTGTGTGTAAACTTTATTCCTCTTTCTGGATGCATGACTGGTGCAGATAGAGGAAGTGCTTTGAGGTGCAGCTCAGGTTTTTGCTTTCCACGTCCACAGCTGACACCACGGTGGGACAGAACTAAGTGTTCAATACAAGGACTGTCGGACAGCACAGGAAGTAAACAGTCGACTAAACTGTCACCATGTTGAGCAGCTTTGGCTCAAGACTTTGCCATTTATTAACCTGCTGTTTTTGCATTTTGTCCTTTTCTTACAAAAATCATTATGCTTTTTTTTTAAGACTACTACAACACACTATAGACAATACATACGGTATTCCATAATATTTGACTTCTTTGATTAGTTAGATATTTCAATATATCTTAAATTATACAGTTTTCAGTACATTAATGATTATTTTTTTGAACCAACTGGCATCAGGATGTGAGCTAGTGTTCCCCTGTGTTTTCATCTCCTCTTTCATCTGCTGGAGCTCCATCATCGTTTTCTGTTAGTTGGGTGAGAAAGTTTCATTGAACATCACTTTGTTTTTGACACATTAGTAATACTTGATATATTTGAGTGTAACATGAAAATTGTGCTCCTGGTTGCAGCTTTATAGTTTGGCAGCACATGCACAGACTACAGCATATAGCATTTTTTTATTATTACACCTCCTTTCTTCCTCTCCTTCTTTTTTATTTTTTTAAATCACCCTAAAACTCCTGATGTCTGATATCAGAGTCCAAAAAGTTGACTGACGAGATGAAACCGCTCTGAGCCTGCGACAGATATGCTGCAAAGGAGTGGAAATTCCATTGAGTGTCTCTTGGTTTGGTGATGTATCTTTCAAAGGCTTTAGAGGCTACACAATCACACACACGCACACACTCACACATATACAGACAATACCGTAACCGTAACCTCATAAACAAGTGTTCTTAGTCCATATACAGCAAACACTTTGTACCTGTTGTGAGAAGACAAACAAAACTATTGCACAGTAACTGTCTTTCTAATCCAAGAAGGAGACAGTTGTGAAACCAAACAAGAACAAATGTTCATTTTGCTGCCACCTCCTCAAAGTATATAAGGCCGTAGCAGTGCTTGAGGAGAGAGGGGGAGACTCACATGTGCCCCTCTGCTCCTCAGTAACATCGTCTCTTCCTCATCAGTGCTGAACCTCAGGGGGAAAAAAAAAAGAAAAAACAGAAGAGAAAAGCTGCTCTACGGTTATTAAACTCTACATGGAACAGCAACAGGACAGAGTGGTTTGGTGTCACTAACGTCTTCTGTATGTTAGTTTCTCTAAGAGCTGAGAGGTGACTTCATGCTGTGTAGATCAGTGATGCAGTTTATCGTCCAAGAAGAAAAGAGAGGAGGGAAAGGGAGGGTCCAGCAGCCTTGATGCCGTCCAAAAGTGTGTGTGTGTGTGTGTGTACATGTGGAGATGAGGGGTTTCTATTGCAGTTTCAGTGAACTTGGGTGGAGTCTCATTGGGAATGAAGGCCCAGGTGAGTTTCAGGGAGTCAACTGGCCAGTTGAGACCCAGAGCAGCACGGTTCAATGTGGTTTTGGTGTGAGATTGTTTGCGTGTGTGTGTGGGAGAGAGGGAGGAGGGGAGTGGGTGGTGCAGGAGGAGGCGGGGGCCAGGCCTCTACATGTTGAAACCATACGCTGCAGGCTGAGCAGGGTAGCCCGCTGCAGCGACGGGCTGAGCAGGGTAACCCGCTGCGGCAACGGGCTGAGCAGGATAACCCGCGGCGGCTGCAGGGTAGCCGTAACCCGGGTACACTGGCTGAGGAGCCACTGGAGGGGCAGGAGAGGAGGTCAACATCAGCTGCTGGCCTGTTAGCAAAAAACACACACACACACAGAGTTACAGGCTATCAAAATTTATTTTTACAGTTTCTGTTTAATACACTTCAAATAGATCATTTGTCATTTTTTAAACAAAATAAAGTCTTTGTTATGAACTTTCAGTCAATTAAAGTTCCTAAATTGAAAGAGTTATAAAGTAAAATAGATCTTTTTTTGGACACCAGAGTTTTGTTCTAATTCTTTTTCTAAAACAGTGTTTGTGAATAGAAACATGACAGGATGAATGGGCTTGGTGTGGTCTCTCTTCACTAAGTAGGTGGGAAGGCTTTATTCTGCCTTTGCATTAGTGTAAATGTAAAAATAGATGGTCATGCAAAATGATGATGTAATAACGAGGCAAATACAAAACCTGAGAAAAGTTACATCTGACACAAGACTGTAAATTTAAATGGCAGTCTTTTCTGTCTGGAAAAGACAAAAGCAGTTAAACTGTTTTTCACAACAGGAACAGATTTTTCTCTGTGTTTTAATGTCTCAGTAAACTACTTTAATTTTTTACCGCCAACAGCCGTTTTTTTCCCAGGTTTAACACTCAAACAGATAAATACTGCAGCTGTCCTCACAGCGGGAGGTAATTTTCTCCCATTTAGACCCACAATGGTCTGCGCCTCAGGGTGGCGTACCGCCTGTAAACTTACCAAACACCATTGGCTGAGGCTCTGTCACCTCCTCTTCAGTTTTCCTTTGGCTTTCTGCCTCCTCCAACTTGTCCACCTGAGGGTAACAAAGAAAAGAGGATAGATTAGACACGGATCTCTTAAACACTGTTCACAATAATAAAAACTTCAGACATTGTAGGTGTCCTACAGAAACCTGGAAGCTCCTGGAAGATTTTTGCTGGACACCTACAATGTAGTAATCACAGTTATGTGACAGTTTTATTTTTATATGAAAATATCCTAAATGATGCACTACAATAGACCTTAAACTCTAATACTTCAGTTGTAACCTCATGTCAGACAAACAGACGCTAATAAATGTGACACAGTAGAGTTATCATATCCACTTCTGAAAGACAAACTACACAAAGTACTCGTACTTCACAGTGCAGCTAAGGTTACCTAAGAGAAGATGCCATGCAGGTTTTGTGAGAGTTTCTAATACAACTTCCAGTTAAGTCAACACTTAAAGGGTCTGTTCACTCAAATTACAAACAAAAACTTGACACTAAACCCCCAGTGGTATCTAAACACGCAGGGAGTGACTGCTAAGACTTTCACTATCACCCCAATTTAGTAAAGCCAAATTTCATATATGGTGCTCAAAGAATTTAAGGCAATACAAAAAAAAAAACAAAAGCAGTTTGTCTCTCTGGATACAATGTCTTTGTTCATCATCAAATCATTTAAAGACATCACCGCTGACAGTTCTCTTTATTTTTTAACATTGGGTAGAACATTTTCTTATGAGAGCTGGTGACATGAAGGTCTGTGGATTATCACGAATAATAAGATGGAAAGCACATGTTTGGAAAGAAACTGCTTTTTAGTTTCTAATGGCATTTTTAAATGTTTTAAGCACCAGAAATAAAAGCAGATTAACTAAGATGGAGGAGGGCAGTGACATACACATCAAAAATTTAGAAAACAACACCAAAACCGCATGGCTGGATACCACTAGGGTAAAGTGTTTATTTTTTCATGATCTGTGTGAACTGACCCTTTAAAAGAAAAAATATAGTGGGATTCAAGGTTAAAGAAATATTATACTGTTTATTATTAGGTAAAGGTGAAGCTATACATGCCTATATGTTGATGCTACATTTCCAGCCATTCACAGTTAAATAAACAACAGTCACAGCTTCCACATGCATCCATTCAAGACTGTAAACAGGCCGTCCAGCCCGACTTCCACTGAGAGTGTTTCTGGCCTAAAATCAAGCTACATATGTGAAGCTCACAGGTTAAGCTCATCTTTGCCAGGCAAACAGTATTTGCATAGAACATTGGTTATAATGCAATTTTTTTCCAGTTCAGTAGGTGCAAAGGAATAATTAGCAACTGGGCTAAATGCAAATAAGGTTTCTGATGTAAGTTGAGATCAGTTTAAACAAAGTTCAGCTAAATTAATGTGAAATTAAAAAATGTTGATTTTCTGTTGAGTCAAAATTTCAAGAAGCAAAAAGAAAAAGTTATGACGAAGACTGAAATGGTTAACAAGTGCTTACAAAGCCTGTTTCTGTATATAACCGCAAATTTTGCAAAGTCTGTAAATGAAGAAACAATTTTTGGTTGCATATTTGAAATACTGCATGAAACTAACTTAAGATTTCATTTGAGTAAATAAAGCAAGGCATTGTTTGACTTTGCTGCCTGCTGAGAGCCAACAGTGAGACGGGGGCCATACTGTCTAAAAATGTCAGCTCCGTCTCTTGGTATGTTTTCAGCTTCTTGAGTTGGCATTTCATTTTCTGAATAGCTGCCAGTGTGACCAGTGATTTATGGACCAAAGTATTTGGCCTTAAGCCGATAAAATATCTGATTAGCTGAAATAAACTGAGAGAATTTGCCCAGAGGCAGAGAGAAAGGGACTCCATCACCTTTAAAGCTGCTGGGAGTTTTTCTAGCCCTCCACTGATCTGACAGTTTTTAATATGTGAAAAGCAAAACTTGTTAACCTGGAGTTAAAAACAGGGGATGCATCTATAAGTCTGCAGTGGCTCCTCACCCGCATTCATTACAGGTCTCTGAGAGCATTAGCGTTAGGTAGAGAGATTAACTTGTTACTCATAATGTACTTAATCGTAGCTGAACATCAATCATGTGATTTTTGCATCAGCACAACTGAAATTGTCAAGATTTTATAAAAAATGCCACTGAACACTAGATGCAGCCCCAGGAGAGAGGAGTTAGAAGGTGAGAGGTATCTGTTAGGCCCAGACAGGTTAACCCTGATCCTGAAGAGCAGGACGGTGCACAGGCTTCGGCTCCAGAAATCAACACAGCACTTTAAGTTACTGTAGGGGCCTTCATCTAGTCTGGGACAACTCTTTAAAGCATATCAGACCTCAAAGATACAGTGAAGTGAGTTATTACATCATAAGCTAACATACTAGTACATATGGTGAATGATTTCAGTCTCACAACAGCTGCGAAGCATCACTCTTCCAAAGCTGTCGTATATTTACACAAAAGTAGCACACAATTTTATTACTTCTGTTAACAATTTGCAAATATAGTCCTTCAGAAAGGGCTTTTTAATGCTAGATAGTCATAAAGTCTTGCAAAGATCTTGAAATTATCACATCTGTCATCACAAAATAAAACTTTTTGTTTTAAGTCCCATATTACAGGAAGTTATTGCCACATTTATTCTGTTGTTTTTTACACTTAAACTGAAATTAAAAGACACCAGTGCTTATTTTTACACTTTCGTTAATTAGTTTGTGCTTCACAGAGGCAGAAATATCAACAAGACAATGAGGTTCCCCAGGGGATAATTTAAAAAAGTGCTATAGGAAGACAAAACTCAAAATCTGTTTAAAAGCATGTTGTGTTGATGTTGATGTGAAACCAAAGCCTGCATACTGCCACAGCTCCTAAGGACCAGAGCTAGAGAGGCCACACTCAGTCTACAGTCCATGCTAGGTTCCTACATCAGAAACCTGAGAGAGAAGTTACAACAAAAACAGACAAAACATAGAAAAGAAATAAAAAGAGGGCCAGAGACCGTCACCTTCGCTGCAAACTCATCAACCTGGAAAAGAACCCAAAGACATGACCCCGGGTGACCTCACATGTCTACAGGTCAACATTTAAGGACATCATGACGACCAGAGGGAGCTCACTGACAAATATACTTTACTACCATTACTTAAGAAAAGATTTTCTTTTTTTGATACCTCAAGAGATATTTCTGACTATTGTCAAGCTCACACCTGTCAGGATAAGATTCTACAGGAAATTAAACAATAAAAAATAAACAGATCAATGTTTACACAGTGAAAATGGAACATTTCAAATATGTTTCCTCTAAAAAAAGAATTATATATGAAAAATATTGCAACTAAAAATGAACAATTAAGAACACTGACTCTTTGTATTGTTCTTAAGTAGAGCACTTACCTTCGTGAGGTACTCTCTCATGACCTGAATGAAGTACGGCATGGCAAAGTCCATGATGTTGTGCCTCCAGGCCAGCTCCAGCACCACATCTGGGTGCAGCAGGTCATAGGAGGCGAACAGGCAGGCGGCGAAGCACTCCTTCCTGCCCTCCTCCAGGAACCACTGGAGCAGAGTTTCTGCCAGCTCAGCATCTTTAGACTCTGCGGCGTACAGCATGGCATCCTGGGAAAGACAGCAACACAATGTGTTTGACTTACTCATTACGAGAAGCATGTAAGCCTCCCTGCAAGTTTGAGAAGTTGCCTGCACAATCATTTCTGTGATGAGAGAAGCACAGACATCCTTTGATTGTCTTGTCTTAACTTGGCCTTAGTGGGTCCATGTTTTCACAGCAACTCAAGATCTAAGAATTTAGACACAAACAGTGCCATCTGTTGGTAAGTCAAGGTAAATGTGAAAGCTCTCTTCTACCTTGGTCAAATATTTTCTTACCTTGTATAGTTTGTCCTTCTTGCAGAGCTCCACACTCTGTCTCCAGCGGTTGTTGCCTTTGTACAGGTAAGCAGCAATACGTCTGAACTCGATCAGTTCATGTTTTTCTAACCTCTGTGCCAAGCCAATGGTATCAAAGTTGTCGTAGGCATCGATGGATGCTCTCAGGCCCTGTTGACAACACAAAGAATTAAATAATTTACATTGTAGCCAAGAAAAGGGGATACCAGTTAACTTTTTTGTAACTGGGCCTCAGCAGTGCCACCTAGTGACCACAGAATCTGGGTATCAGGTGGGTGCTAAAATGTTAAATAGAGCCCCAAATAAATTCCAACCACAAACACAGCTACATAAAAATCATGGATACCATTAGACTTAATCATCGATGTTTTCTAAACAGACATGATTGCTAACACAGCTCTCAAATCAGCCACCTGCAGAAGATTTTGTTAAATGATGAAAAAATGCAGTCATGAAGAAAACAGCCTCACAGACATTTACGACATGCTGATAGCAGAATAAAACTAAAAAAGAAACATTTCTTTGGAAGATAAAGCCCCTTTTCATGAAGTGCATCAGAAACGGACCTGGTAGTCTTCCTCCTCTGTCAGCAGGTTGTTAAGGGCTTCGTTGACCGACTTGTTGTTGTGGCTCTGGACAGACCTCAGGTAAGGCTTCACCAACTTCAGCTGGTTCGCCTGCTCAAGCAAAAACAAGCCAATTTATGCTACATCCCCAATGTCTTTGCTACATACCACACGTAAAGAAAAATACAGAGGGTTTCGATTCGCAGAGGTCGGCAACACATCAGGTTACCTTGCTGAAAAAGGTGACGGCTCGGCTATGATCCAGCCGTGGAGACAGAATGGTCAGCAGGTCATTCAGTAAGAGGGGTTTAAATTCCATGTAGAAGGAAAGAGATTTATAGTACAGCTCCACATTGGCGACCTGAGAAGAGAAAAGATACATGTTAAGATCACAGAAACAAAAGATTTTTAAGAGAGAGACATAAACCGTTCAGTCACAAATACTTCTGTTTACCTTTGCTATGATGTCTTTGAACAGGCCTTCTTTCCACGCGTCCGTTGGGTGAGACATCATTGTGAGGACAGCGTTGTCATACTCCTCATATTTGTCATAAAGGAAAACCAGCTCTGCCCACAGATGAGACTGCTCTGCTGCACGGAGGACCTGGTAAACACAGAAAACACAGAACAAGTCAATGTCATTCAGCCTCAAACTTATATATTCTTTATTCAGTTTGACCTGGTTAAATTGATGGATTCAAATTTGGTATGTTTGTGGTAAGACATAACATAATCATCACTGTTTATACAGCCCTTTTTCTCCAAATCTTTAAGTTCAAGAGGGAGAAAAACGTCCAATTAGGATCAAACTAAAGAACAGCCTATCTAATCACAAATAAAACAGCAAGCTGACAGACATGACCGGCTAATAAACCTTCAGTTTTTGACTTTTGTTATTGTCACTTTGCATTGAGAATCCCTCACTTTCTAATGCTGATGCTTCTTGCATGTCCAATATTTTATAACAGAATCAATTTGTAATGTGAACTGAAAAATCAACAGTACAGGCAAAACTTTAAAGGCAGCTAATATTCAAAAGCTTCAGGGGCTCTCAAGGATTTGAGGAACTTTCATAGATAAAACAAGCAGCCTTTTTTCACCTTCAGGACAACAGATTTTCACAGCTTCAAACTGCTAAAAGAATATCTAATCAACAGAAATATGTCAGTGCAGAGCCAGAAACAAACAGCATCTCAGAGAATCTTCTCTGCACATTATTACTTTCCTTCCAGGGTGCTGATGAGAATCCTTTCAGAGTAACAGAGTAACAAATCAAAGGATGTCAGAGCACACAGCCTCTTTGTGTGTGATGAATTCTGATTCATCACAAATGGTTAAAGTGTTTTAAAGCACATACACACACATAGGAGAGATGCTCTACCTTTGGGATGTTGACTCTGGACCAGAAGAGCTCCAGGTGCTCTCTCATCTTCTGAGGTTTGAACTTTGAGTAAAGGATGGCGAGCTCGGTGAACATGCCCATGTGAGCTCGCTCCAGACCGAGCGCAGCCTCCAGCAGGGCGATGAGCTCCTCAAAGTAACCGCGGTCCTGATAGTAGCTGATCAGGTCCTCCAGCTCGTCAGCGTGGATCACTATGTGAAGGCCGCAGATCTGTGCCAGCCGAAACTCCTCGCCATCCACACACGCAAAACACACCTGAAGATCAAAGGGAGAGTTTCCAAGAAGAAAGAAATATGATGAAAGAACCACACAACAACACACTGAGGTCAGTTTCTCTTCCATTAGCTTTCACAGGTCAATTTTTTTTCACATTAACACCTTGCAGATGTGAATCTCTTAAAGGAAACCTGATGACTGTTTTACATATTGGTTACATGCCTTAATAAGATCTGATCTCATTTTTAAGCACAAGCACGACATCTAACTAGCCACATTTGTGGTCTGAAGTGAACAACTAGGCAGGAGCAGCATCACATTAAATATGCATAGTTAACATAATGTTGGCTGAAAGGTAGCAATAAAAGGGGATCATGTTTATGACTGACAAGTATTCCCGCCATCAGAAAAAGTAGTTTTATGATCCAGAGCTGGTCTTTTGAAGGTTGAAGAGAACTGTGTGTGGTAAATGCGGCAGTACAAGCTTTAAATTTTCAGTGAACCACCTTAAACAAACTCCAGCTGGCATGGGGTATCAGTGTTTACTTTTCCAGGCATTGTTGCATTATTTAGGTCCGATAGTCCGATAAATTGAATGTCCCACAGTTAATGACATCTTGGATGTTGACATAAATAATATTTATAAAGATTCACGTTGGTAATTACAGTAACTCCATGTGACAAGAGCAAAGCACATGTTGTTGTTGAATGCTATGCTATCTTTTTTTTAAAAAAACAGGGGGATGCTTATATTAGTCAATACAGTATCAGATACTTATTTATCTTAGAATATGCAATGAAATATAAAAAACTGTTGTAAGGCCGAGGCTAATTAAGCATAGACTCAGCGTGTTTGTGTGTCAGTTACCTCCTTCCATGTCCGTGTGCTGTTGGCTTTCCTGGCGCTGTCCACGGCTGCCTGGTACTCTCCAAGGTGGACTAGTGTCGATGCAAGGCGAGCGAAGTTGGACACATTGTTGTACAAGAGCTTGGCTGCTTCATACATTCCCTCCTCATAACATCTATCGCCCACCTGGAGAAGGAGAGGGAGAGTAAGTAGCAGACAGAGATGCAGTTACTAGACACTGTTCAATATTCTGGCAAAAAACATGTAGCTACAACTCACCTGCTGTATGTGAGCGTTGTTGGGCCCACTGACAAACTCTTCCAGCTCGGCCAGACGGTTTGTTTTGGCTAAAGCAAAGATCAGCTCTGTCTCCACGTATGACTCTCTTGCTTTCTTTCGGGCCATTTGGAGGAATTTAACCAAGTCTTCCCAATTATCTGCAAAATACAAACACCACCTTGAAGATTGATTTCAATCAATCACACAAGAAAGAGAGTCAGTGTGGGCTGCTGGTGTAAAGCAGAGTTAAGCTGCGTGCTGAGCAAAGGCTTACTATTCTTGCTAGCTGCATTGACCACTTCCATGTACGCCGACGGGTCAACGGCTTTGATATACGAGTCGATGGCCTCCTTGACCAGGTCTCTTTGCAGCTGAGCTCTGGCTAACTGGCTCCACACAGCAGGTTCATTACAGCGCTCAGCAAACTCGTAGGCACGATCTAAATTCCCTATGTGCTCTATCAAAACCTGCAGAAATGAGGAAAGAAGAATCGCTTTAGTACTTTCCTTTTGAAATGATCAGCATGAATAAAATATCAGTGCAGTTCGAGCACTAAAAGAGCACTAAAACATTTGATCTACCTGTATGGCAGAAGTGTTGACATCAAACTTCTTGAAAATGGCAAAAGCCTCTTCAAAGAGCTCGTTGCTGATGGCAATATTAGCAATGTCTGGAGCATCATAGTTGTCCAGCCTGTTAATATACTCCATCACTCGAGTGCGGTCTGCCTTGATAGCCGTCAAAATCAACAGGTTCTGGAGGTTTCTAAAAAATATATAGAGGGATTCATTTAAAATATGAAAACTACTGTTGCAAATTTATCATAATGCCCAACAAGCCAGAAGCCTGCCGTACCTGTGCTCACTGAAGACAGAGTTGTCAAGCACAATCTTCTCCAGCAGTTCGATGAGCTCGTTGGGCAGATCTGCAGTCATGAAGGCCTTGACTGTGACTGACACCTCCTCAGGGTCCTGAGTCTCTGACAGGGCCGTCTGCACCACCTGAGAGGAGATAAACAAAGGAGAATAACAGCTTTTAGACATGATGCTCATTCACAGTCTGCATCAGTTCATGAACGGACTTGGAGGACACCTGACCTGGTCGATGAGTTGTCTTCTGTAAGGGTTGTTTTCTTCCAACACGTTTGCCCAAAGCTCCGGATCTTTCCGTCGCACCAGGTATCGAGCCTCACTCTTGAATAAGGAGTTCTCATTGCACACCTGAGAGACAAAAGTGATTAAAGAATTATATTTTTTAAAATGATGTCCTCGATCATCTGAATGTTTTTCTTTATTTGTGATCTACACACTTTGATGAGCTCCAGGTCGCACTGTCCCCTCTCATAAGCCACACAGGCCAGGTGGGGGTCTCTCTTCTCGCAGTATTTTCCAACTACAGCACTGTCGTAGAACGGGTTCTCCTTCAGGAAGCGCTCAGGCGTGTTGTTGCTGTCAATGTAGATCTTGGCCAGTGCATTGTGGGTAGCTGGCTCTTCGCATCCTTCATGGATACGAGACTCCAGCCAAGGCAACAGGAGTTTTAGCCTGAGAAGACAGCAGAAGTAATGTAACTTCAGCTTTGTTAAAAATCATTTAGAAGAAGACATCTCATTAATGCTCGACTGTAGTTTTACTGACACGCAATGCATAATCACAACACTAGGTGGCAGTGCTGTGCATATAGCAGCATCATGCAAACTATTCATGTTTACATTCTCTGATACAGAACAAAAACAAAGAGGGGCTTCACTGGAAATAGCTTCAATACATGAGAAGCAAGAAGTCTGTCTATGAAGTGAAAAGAGTGTATCTAAAAACCCTGACAGAAGCACCACTGGAAGCCTCTTTTATGCTAAAATAAAAGTATTTATAACAGCTTTTGTAGAGCAGAAACTGGCAAACATACACATGGCAAAAGACAATCACAGGAGTTGTCTTTTTTTCTTCATGATAAATTTTATACAATTTTAGCCCATTTTGTGATTTATGGACACCTGATAGCATTATAAATATTTAAATTTCTGCAAACAAGGTGCTTTTAACTTTATTTCTGTTGACTGTCCTAAGCTTTATTGAAAAAAAGGCTCATTTTTTATTTTTTTCTGGCCTTAAGACCACTGGGCTTTCTGTTAACTGGCCCACTCTGTCATCACCAAACAAAATGTACAGCAAGAAGACTAGAAACATGTTCTTGATGCTAACAAAGCATGTTTAAACACAGCATCCAGTAACAATTTTAAAGAGAGACATAAATGATACATTTGCAAAAGGTATTGAGCCATCTTGAAGCACAAGTATTAATCAGATGTTGCACTGACAAGAGATAAAAAAGCAACAAAGCATGATGACAAAAAAACAGTTCAACCAGTGATCACTCACCTGTTCCTCTTTTCTACCTCATCCACCAGCTCATCCGTGGAAAACTGCCCTCTGACCACCATGATGAGGTTCTTAATGACATCCTCAGAGCAGTCCACATCCAGCAGACCACCAATCACCACTGGCAAACGACTGGGATTCACCTGAAAACAAGTGCAACAAATTATAAATCAACAGTCAACACTGAGGCTTTGATTAAGTAGCGACCAGTTATGAATTAAGTCTCATTAATAATCTTAATCTTACTTTCTGTACGTAGATTTCAATGTATTTCTGTAGATTGTTGCGATAGAGGTAGAGCACTAGGTCATGGACGAAGTCAAAGCGATCACACACTATGATAAGAGGAAGCTGGTCTGTTAGCTTGGCCTCCTACAAGAGGAAGAAACATGATATATTTAAGTGAATTAAATGGATAAAATATCACAAAACTGCTGCTGAATGATAAAATCCATCATTAACACTCAGACACTCGGGATCTTCTTACCTTGAGGAAGTTTTTAACCCTCTCCGGGTCGTAGCAGTTGCTCTCTCTGCAGATTCTCTCCACTTCTTTGATCTGGCCTGTTTTACAAGCAGCCTGGATGTACTTGAAGTGAACGTCAGGCTCCTGGCTGAAATTCACAATCGACCCAAGGAAGTAAAACAAGCCTTTGATGGAGATGGCAGAAAGAAAACAGCACAAAGGTCAGGACAATCTATAACAACTCAAAGCCTGCCCACAAATAGAAGAACTTCTCTTTTAACACACTCTCTTGCTTTAACCAAACATGCCCTAAATCTGCACTCAAAGCCTGACTCATGTGTGACACCTACCCTCATAGCTCTTGAAGGACTCAAAAAGCTCCACTAATGACTGAGTTCCCAGCTGCTCATGATACTTCGAGGCTACCTGGACGCACAGCTGCAGGTTCTGCCTGATGTTGGCTGATAACATGGCCCTTAGACACTCCAACGAGTCTTCTACTGATAAAGAGCCAAAGAAGTTCACCAGCCACTAAAAGGAGAAAAAGGATGAAAGAAAAGAGAAAGAGAGTGAGCATCAGAAAAAGAAGTCAGAAGGAGAGGCGATGAGAGAGCGATTTTCACAGCGATTTCCACAGGCGTACCTCAGGGTTGAGCAGATGCGTGTGTACCACGGCTCGTTTGATATCGTACAGGTCGGTGTAGTGTTCGAGAGCTCTCTGCAGCAAACCCGCCTTCTCACACAGCTGAGCCACATGAGCACGGTCATAGTGCGTGAACATCTGGTTCCCCAGGATCGCATCTGCTACCTGAGAAAGTTCATACACACATGAACACACTAATCAGGTGTAATATCAACGTAGGTGAAGCTGCTTTGTGAAATCAGGACAGAGGGTTCACCTGCGGGGCGTGAATGAGGTTCATCTCAAGCAGACGTGTCTGTAAGTGTCCTTCAGCTGGCCGGTTGTTTTTTAGAGCATCCAACAGGAAGGAGGTGCACTGCTGGATCAGGTTTCCCTCCATGAACACATCTACGATCTAGCAAAGAGAAAAAAGAAAATACCAGAGAAATACAAGGAGAGAACGGAGTTCAAAAATGTTAGCTATTTGAAATCCTTCCATGTGTAAACCATGATTTGATTTAGCACGCAAGGTGAGATTAGAGTCGCACACTATTTACAGGCCCGGCGGCCAGATGTTTGTGCTTTTCATATTTAACAACCTCTGTGGAGGGGAGGGGTGCATTCACTTAGAGAGCCATCAAGTTCTCTGTTTGGGATTTGGGTTGAGCAGAGTGATGATGTGGCTTTAAAAGGAGGAGGGGGTCACTGACTCAGTGAATTCCTGGCATTGCTGGCACATCTGGAATAACATAGATGGAGGCTCCCACACTGGGCACTTTGTGTGTTTTTGCATAAATGTATAAGGGTGCGTGCAGGAGAAACATCGAGGGTCTCCAGTTAGCCAGGTAGTCATGTTGGTGTGTGAATTACCTGGTTGATGTTGGCCAGCGGCTCTTCATCCTGGACCAGCATCTGTGCAAACTGCAGTCCCTGGTCTGGATTGACACGCATCACATTTCTCAGCAAAAACACCCAGTCTGGGGTGTAGCCCACCTAAAAGAGTACAGCAGGATAAAAATGCATTAAAGACAAGTTTTATTACATTTGTATTTGATTAACTCTCTCAAACTAATAAAAATATTTGAAATATCCATCCAAATGGACAAATTTCACAAATTCCTTCTAAAACATGTGAATCATTTCCAATCTTCAGACAGCGTCTGGTGGAGTTTTCATATGCTGAGTTACACATTCAGAGAGCGAATGTGTCAGACTTCCACACACAGTTAAATAAGGGAATGGGGGTGGTTACCTTTTTTGCGTACAGGACTATCTTTTGGAACTGGCCAGTTTCAGCGAAGCACTGGATGACTTTGTTGGGGACGTTAGCTCTGAGGTACACACTAAGAGCGAGGGTGGGGTCCGTGGCCTTCACCAGGTCTCCCAGCTCCTCTGAGCACTCCAGCTACAACACACACACACACACACACACACACAATCACAGCCACCAGTTGTGAGTTAATGATCTTTGTGTATTTGATGCCACAGGATAAACACCAAGTTTGTTATTAGCCCACATCACTTTGACAATTATCACTTTCTTTTAGTTGATTCTATTTCTCCACAAATCGGATATGAGAGCTGCCTTGTTGTTCTCATCCTCCAGTCCTACCTTGTCCTCCTTCAGCCATTTCTCCAGCAGTTGCTTGCGGCCCTGCTGCAGGACGGGCCTGCACAGCTCCAGGGACTCAAACTTGTTGAGCTGGCCCTGGTCCAGCAGAATACCAAAGTACTGCAACAGTGGAGAGGCCTGACCTGGCTGCGCTGGGACACTCTGAAACTTACGGATGGTCTCTGCTGTCCGCAGGATACCCTGAGGGGAGGAAAGAAGAGGAATTATGGGGGAATATATGGGAAAGAGTAATTCCATCCCTATTTTTCCAATCTTCTGGACAAGAGTTTTACATTTTTTGCAGCATGATGATATACAATGCCTAGAAAAACTATTAACTACACCCATGGGACTCTTTTATTTGTTATAATACTTAATCACAGTGGGTGTAACTAGTATAGTTCCTCAGTTTTTAGTTTTTAAATCATCAGCAGAAAAATATTCATACTGTAAAAATGTAAAACATATCCTGTTTTTAAGAATAATTTTAGATTTCTTGGCAGTACACCTGGTGTGTATCAGGATGTGCTAACTCTACTTTGTGGCGTACATGAAGGCATACCTTGGGTGCTGATGCAGCAACCTTTGCAGCCTCTGAATAACTTCCCTGCGCAAACAGAGTGTTGAACTTCCTGGCAAAAATCTCCTCAGCCCCAGCGAGGTTTGACCTCACAGCCATCCTCAAGGCTAAATCAGGGTTCTGCAGGACATTGGTGGCATAGTTGACAATATTTTCCTCTTCAACACACACAGACAAGACCTAGAAAGAAAAGAGACCAGTAGATGTACATACAAGGTAGATGAGTGAGGTAAAGGCAGCTATGAAAGAAATCAATAGACAAACTTTTTAAAATGACTTATTGTCCATTCACTGCCAGTTTCTCACCTGTCCCTTCTTGTTGACCCCAATAATTCCTGAGGTGGATTCATGAGGCGCAGTCACAAAGATGGTCTCTGCACTGATTCGGTTCATATAGATACACACTCCAGACTCCAGGTCATATAGATGAATATAACCGTATTTTGTGATCAAATATATGACGCCGTGCTTACTGCCGATCTGAGGGAATGATCAGAGAGAGGGATTAAGCATTCAGCTCTGGCCTTTAGTTTATCCCAAACTAATGAGCAGCAGGGGTCTTCATTACCTGCATCGCTACAGGGAAGTCTGTCTGGGCCTCTGGAGGAAAGAACACATCCACTGCTTTTTTCGGAAATGGCTGGTTTCCAGCAGCTGGCTGACCAACTTCAATGATGTGCAACTGGAAAGAGAAAGCCCACATAAAGTAAAGACCACAGCCACACAAATATGAACATGAAGGACAGCAGAGGGTCCAACTCTTAGATTAGCTTTCTCAATTTCAACCTTTCAAAAATATAAGAGTTGTGTGGTATCAAGGGTGTAGCACTTCATTCTATCTCTAACCCAAAATATTCTTAGGGACTGAAAGTCATTTCTCCACCTCTTCTACCCCCCTAAATCATGGGGTCATAGCTGTGGGAATCTCAGGGATCCATCCTGGGGCCAGTTTACCTGGCTTGTGCACTCTCTTCCTCTTTGAACCATTGTTAGAAGGAATAACATCTCCTTTCTCTTCTATGCTGATAATTCACAGCTGTGCTTACTTAAATCTGGGAATTCCCTACAGTCTCTGCTGGCATGGTTCAGGGACACTGAAGGCTAGATGGCAAATAATTTGCTTCAGCTAAACAGTAACAGTTCTCTCTCAGTAAACAAATCAGATCTGTTAAACTTAAGCCAATCTTGTCTTTCCATGAAATGGAAAAAGTGATTCACGCCTTCCTTACATCATGATGAGACTCTGTAAATGCCAACATGTAGGCCTCCTCTGGTCTTCATGAACAGGTCCACAGATGGTCCAACATACAGAAGCAGGAGCACATTAGAATTTATTTATTTAGAATTTAATTAAAGACCTTGCTGAATGTTTTTCAAGATCACCAATGGTCGGGGCCCATCTAATACCACAGACTGTCCGTACTGCCACAGGTAGGTCAAATCTGACAACAAATCCTATGTACGTTCCACACTCATCACCAAAACTAAAAGGTGACCGAGCTCATGCAGCTGCTGGAACCAGATGCTGCCAGATATTAGATGTGCCCCCTCCATCTCTGTTTTTAAAAGTGTTTTTTTTATTCCCTGACTAATCTTTTAATCTGTTTTTCAGTCTGTATCTCTGTAATTTGTCCCCTGCTATTGGTGTCATTGGTATATTTCTCTTTGTTTATTTTTTTTTTAATTTAAATTCTATATTTTAAAGCACTTGTACAGCACTTTGGTCACCCTAAGCTTTGGTTATACATGCGTGAGAAATAAATAAGGTGATAAGGAGCTATTTTAGTGACCAAACAGCATGAAGTATAAAGGTTGCCCTTTAGTGCGATCCTTTGTTCTGAGACTTAATACACTGTGATAGCATCACAAGTGAAATCCAGGGGCCCTTACCTTTCCCCCGGCCTGTGAGCGCACAGCAAAGCAGAAGAGGGTGGAAGGTTTGGCATTTCCCTCCACTTTGAACTCCCCGAAGGCAGCAGCATGGCCCTCGATGGGCTGAGACACTTTCCTGTCAACAGAATACAGCTGCATGGCCCCAACCACACGGTTTTGCTATAAGACAAAAGAGTGTGCAAAACAGAGAGAAAGAAAGGTATCGGTGAGGACTTATTGTGCTGTGAGGCTGCTTTCAAAGATGTTTTTTTTTTTTTACAAGTAAAACAGATTCATGTGTGTTTTCATACCTGTGCAGAAATCCCTATAAGCAGCAGCCACTTCTGTTGCTCATCAGTTCTGTAGTTGATGATCTGACAACCTGCCAGACTGGCGTGCCGATCGAATACTTTGGTTGGTTGGGAATCCCCCTCCATGCTCCAGTGATAGACGGCCGAATCCGTCACCAGGGCAACAGTGTTTACTGATATCCATTTCCAGAACATAACCTCCTCTGACATGGTGTGAGCCTTCACCTTACTCTTCATCTCAATGTTGAAGATCTGCAGCGTCTTGGCAGCTGAGGGGAGGTAAAGAAACAGAAGGAAGATGTGAGACAGAAGGAGAGAAGGTGTTCAGTAGATTTAAAGAAGAGTTCCAATCAAAACCATGATAACTTACCACAATAATAATAAAGTAAGGATATGTGGTTAAAAAACATCACTGTATTTACTATCTGAATCAACTTCTTTAACAACTATTACTGCTAAAAATCTGGATTACATTTTCTTCTGAAGTTTGTGCTCAATTGTTTATACTGGGCTATTTTGTTTTTCTAAATCCTGTATTCAAACTTTTCTGTCTCCATGTATTTAAAGCATACTGGCATAAAATATGTATGAAAACACAAAAAAAAATCAATCAACATTTAAACTAACGTATGAATTAATGTGGGAATGTTTGAGATAAGTTGGCTTGTTCTTGTTTTCAAAATAAATACATAACCTCGTTGGTGCCCCTTGTCCCCGACTGGTCTCACTGGCCACCCATAAATTTTGTTTTAGGAGGAAGGCTCACAACCTCACACAGTGAGGAAACATTTTACCACATTCAAAGAATGAAGCACTGATTCTGACCAGCTTTGTCTGGTATCTGCGGCTGTTTATGCGAAATTCAGTTCACCGATGATTATATTTTTTGATAAAAATATTTACTCACTTGTGTTTATCTTGTGGTATCCAGACTCGCTGTAGTCTAGTGTGGGTTTGGTTTTATTTGCACAAGTTGAAATATCCCTCTGAAACTTCTTGACACAAAACAGTAAAGGAACTTTCTTTGTGGAGCTTACTGCGTGGAAAAAGTACATTTAAAAACTATTTTATATAATAGAGGGTCAAACTACCTTTGACTCCAGTAATCCACAGACCTCCATATGTAAAAGGACTGAGGGACAAACTTTGGAAATACACTGAAACCAAATAAAAAAAACTTTTTTTTGAAACTTTTTATTTTGAAATAAAAAAACTATTGGCAGCGTGCTTTTTGGATTACTTACAGATCTAATAGAGGCATCTGTAAACAGTCAGTGGTGTTAAATAAAAAATGTAACAGCTGTTAAATGTTTGAGCTTCAGCAATAGACTTACTACTATTCATTTCCACTGTAACAGCTAAAAAGTGGAAATTTAAGACACAAATACCTCAAAATTGAGCAAATAAAAATCTCTCTGCAAAGCTGGATACCACAAGAGGACAGAGAGTCTGTTTCTGTGTCACTCTGCTTAAAGGGGTATTATAGGTCAAGGGAGCATCGCTCTTTATACGGTAACCTGGTTTGACATTTCCAGGGTGGATGCAACTGATCTCTGGATATGACAGTAATGAATCTGAGTTTTGCTGAGCCTCATTCATTTTTCCTTCACATGACAGGTAACAAACCTTACCAATAAAATTACAGAGAAACAAACAGGTGAGGTAATGCATGAATCAGGTGAATACTGGAGCTGTTAAAGATAATAATGATACATTAATGACATCTCCTTATATGCAGGAAAGATTTGAATGTTGATATGGCTGATGGCACACGCTCACACAGGCGTGCAAAGACACACAGAGTCCCAACTCTTCTGTGTTACATCTGATGATGCATACCACACATACACTCTACCAGCATACAACAAGTCATGCTAACACATGTATAGTTCTCATAAAAGTACACTGCGTGCCAGCAGGTTACGTCAGAGTCGAGGTGCAATACTGAGGCAATATACTGGCAGTTGTCAGTATTAGTAGTTGTCCGTCTTTTGATTGATCAGTGGTCAAAATAGCTCTGCGTACTTGGGAGGGGTACATGGGAAGCTTTTATGAGAGAGACATGGCTACTGTGTCATCACAACAGAGTGCCAGACGGGCTAGACAGACAGAAAGCAACTCACCGTCTGAGAAATGACAGAAAGCAAGGGAGAAAAAGCAAAGTGTCAATCAGGTAAGAATGGGAGGACAAAGATAGACCAGAGGGAAGTGGGCAAACAGGGTCATATTATCCTCGGAAGGGAGAGGGGTGAGTGGGAGGGGAGAGAGAGATAAGCATTATAGGCAAATCATCCTGATCAGCGCTTGTGTTTGTGCTCTGAGGGCTAGATTCAGTGGCATAAAATCAATTTGCACGACCAATTTAGTACATTCAGGCAATAGAACTGAGTGCACTCTACATATTTACAACAATGACAGAGCATTAGTCACTGCATGACCGGTGGCATTCCCACAGCTATGCTAGTAGAGGGCTAAATTTGGTAAAACTAGAGACAAATAAACAGTGTGAATGCCATGCAGACTTCACTCTGGGAATATAAACAAAAATAACTTCAGCACTTGGCATAAAGCCACTAATAACACCAGCAAACTGTTTTCTTCTTCAAAACAACACAGTATTTCTCATCTCGGCTGCCTGAACGTGTTGTTCAGCACCTCACCATACATGTTCCTACCTTTTAGGGCGATGACCTTGCTGGCGGGGTTCATGATCGCACTGTCGGCAGAGATCGGCCTCCTGATTGGGTTGGTGGGGTCGGACATGTCCACGATCACCACCTGATTCTGCTCGCCTACCTTCTCTCTGACACAGATGAACTTGTCCGACTCCATGGTGAGATAGCTGAACCCAATGTTGGCTGGGTTCACACCCATGTTCTGCAACTGGACAGGCAAAATAAAAAAAAAGAGTAACAATTAAATGTGGGTCAAAATATCAATACAGCTTAAAATTATGATATTCTGCATGGTAACACTGTATTGGTGCTCAATTCTACAGATTATTCCTAATGCATGTACCAAATAAATTTTTTAGTACTAGAAAAATAAAAGTGTCCTTTTTTTAGTCCACCAGATGATGCTGAGTTTTTTCTCACTGAGGACAGCAGAGGTTACGTTCAGCAAGAGTGTTTTATTTAGACAGTGTGTCAGACTGTCTGCTTTATATTCTCATTTTGCTCCAATAAAAAACTGAGACTGAAGTAGCATGAAAAAACATGATTTTATTAGATAAAACAAAAGATGTAAACAAGGTTTCCTTAGGGACATTTTTAAGTTTATAAAAGTTTATTAAGATCACAGTATATCTTTAATATTTTAATACATAATATGACACAAACCATTCCAATGTTGTGACTTGATTATTGTAAAGTAATGCAGAGCTAAAGGAAAAAGCTTTTACAGTGTGTCAAAAACATTTTACATTATTGTTATTATTCAGTCAGAAATAAGTCATTTATGAATGTTTATCATAAGTTAATGCATTTTAAACCAACAGCTTCATTCTATTTACTGATTTATTAGCTTTATGAAATAAATTCTTAGTTTAAGGTCCAATTTCCGAAGCTTTTGACTGCATCTGTTTTTTTATTTTTAAATCAGTGGATCATGTTTGCTCAGTTGTCAGAGTGAAGTATTTACAGATCCAAAAATATTATGGCAATAAATCCAGTTAATGTAGATTACAAAAAGAATTTATTTCATATTCATGTGTAATATTAGACATATATCTTATTTATGATAATGTTTACATTTTTGACACATATTAGCATCTATTCATTATCCGTTTACCATTAGTTACAGATGCTTCAAAGGTGTTGGCGTAGTTGTTGTTGACAAAAATATACTCATAAAAACCATTCATAAATCAGTCGACAACTCTGTTATAGCAAGTTATAAGGTGTTAAACACTATTCACTTACTGTTTGTCACTTATAAATTCTAAATGGGGAGATTTTTACCTAATAAACACCTTAAAGGATGAGTTATGAGCCAGTTTGGTTTTAATGATAGTCAAACCAAAAATGGTTAAATAAATTAAAACATAGAAGACTTCTTCATCATAGTGCTCCAGTTTCCTTCATTTGGACAAGTTGTTAAACTAGAAGAGGAATATTTCAACTTAACAGAGTTTTAAGACCTTTAAAGGAGTCCCGACTCCATCACGACAGCCAAAAATGCTGTGGGAAAACACATACGGCAGCGGTTGGCATTTGCCTCACAGGGGAAAAAAGCAGCAAGTAGCAGACCAAAACGGCGTTTCGATTAAAATAGCAGCAGGTTTGCTCCAGTTTTCCAGGGATTTTCTTAAAGGTTGTTTTCCAGACAGGAGGTCTGGTGGTACATGGAGCCAGGGAACAAGCGTGGGCAAACAGCAGACGACAGGATGTTAACTCAACAGAGTTTTGTTTTACACTCTTATTAGAGCTGCAAATAGTCTCTAGAATTTACCAAAGCATTTTGGTCTTTGATGAGAGATGTGTTTTTATTAGCAGAGCAATTTATTGTAACCATTGTCACGTCTAAATTACATTGAAAAAGTACAGTTTTATCTAAGCAAAACCCTATATTAAGAGCTGACACTGCATTAAATTCTCTAGTCAGCTGTTCAGAAGCTTCATTATCACCAAATTATTCAATTCACCAGTCTGAGGCAACACTAGAGAAAAACACCCACTACAGCTTCAGTAAAACCAAAAATAAATGAGGGGTTTTAATAAACCAACATCAGCAAATCCAATTCATTATTCAGCATATTTGCTATTCTAATGAGAAGAAATCCCAGGATGCAACAACTGCAGTGTCAAATCTGGGCACAACTGTAAAACATGAATACACTCCACCAAGGTTAAATGGCTGCTGAACAGAGGAATTATTGTGCACATTGTCAAACTAACTGTGCACTGAGAGGACAGACCGAAACAGGCCCTGTCCCTCTGATGACTGAACTGACTGCATTATGCAGTCTGAGGCAAGCGGAAAGGAATCCTTACGCTCATCACAAGGACTGCACTATCTCGCAGTTGGCTGGTGAAGCACGACAACAAATCATGACTGCTGAGCCATTTAAATCATGTCCTCTGCAAAACAGAGAGGATGTAGCTCTCATCAGTCGGGGGTGGACAGAGGGGTTCCAATGAGAGATGATGTTTTCCAGCAAGTAATGTTCTTTTATTAATTAGGTTTAAGAAATATCCATTTTTTTGTGATTTCCCATTACTCTAGGTGGGGCTGGAGGATAATTTAAAGCTGCACTAATCAATATTTTTGATATTAACAGCGGATTAAATCAGTGTGTTTGATGCGCAAGGAGTCAACCACAAAGAATAATCACCCAACTCTGCACTTCCTTGAGCTCCGGGGAGCTTTTTAACCTCTTTCAGCTCATTGTTTTAGTTTTATGACCCACAAACACTGCACTCATCGACCCTGTATTCAGCAACAATTCATGCAGCTTTAAAATGACGAATTCTCAACTTTAACTGAGGAACATGTTTGGATTTTTGAGTAATGATCTAGCAAAAGAAACAATAAGAAAACTCTGCCTTGTGTGAAAAATGTCACAGGCATTTGTTTTTGACCAAATCATTTATCAAGAAAATAACTAACTGATTAATTGGCAGTGACAAAAAATACTGAGTTGCAGCCCTGCAAACATTTTGGGGTTTTTTGTAAATGATCTGTCACACATCAGCCATACATATGAAGATATCCGTCTCAATGTCTCAATATTGTGATAATTATTTTAACCATAGCACACTGAGTCTTAACCAAATGCATGCCTGGTTTCAGTGAGGTTATGGGGACAAGCAGCACAAAGGCTTTATGAAAAGGCCACAGAGAAGACCTAAGGGAGGATTAGAGCCATATGCTGCATCTCCTTAGACTGCCAAAACTATGTCTGGGAGGAGAGGGGAGGGGAAACCACAATAAAGATAGGGAGGGAGAAGATAAGGATATGAGTGAAAGGAAGAGCTTAAGACACAGCCCAGCATCCTGCTAGAAAGGAAAGGAGGGTGGGTTTTTGGAGGGAACCAGTGTGAGGAGGAGAGGCCAGAGTGATAAATGTACCTTTTATGAGGAATGAAGAAGGAGGGATGAGCGCTAAGTCTGGACAGTGCAGTTCCAAGAACAGGCTTTTGGCAATTTACGGCTCAGGGTGGGGCAACTGACTCACCGGAAGAAAACACCCCCCCCGCGCTCCTTCTTAGTAGAACATTCCAGACTAAAACCACACTTAAACTACAGCCCACAGTCTCCAGTAACCCACTGTGATGCTCCTTCACATACACAGGCACCTATAAGTCTGCTTCCCCAATCAGCTGATATATGGACAATAACAAAAAACAGCATTACTATAACAAAGACAGTAAAACCTCCACTGATGATACAGCGTTGACGGCATTTGGTGAGTCATAGACTGGGTGGACGCATTGCTGAGGCACTGACACGTTGCATCAGCAGCTGAGGGTTTTGGGTTCAGGAGGAGATTACACAAACAATTAAAACTGAGGAATGTAGTAAAAAGACATAGAGGTGCTGCTATAGGTGAGGCATGTAGTCTGTAGGTTAGGAGGTATACAGGACAGGCAGTTGAAAAAAGCTCAGCGCTGCTCCAGTCAATGTTTCATCATGGATTATATGAGCATGGGGTTGCTGTTAGTGATAAACACACAGATAATTATCAGCCAACTCTGCTTTTAGCAGCTTTTTTTGATTTTCTATTTTGATTCACTCTCACAGCCCTCATGGAGTTGTTTTCAGCAGAAGTCATGCAGTCATTTTAAGTGGAAAAACTCTACTGGCAACCCCCCCAGCAGAGTAAATAGCTGACAAAAAACCCCTTTCACACCTGCAGTCTTTTCCTGAAATGTTCAGGAGTTGTACCTGCGGGAATCATGTGTGACAGGAAGTAAAGATCAGTCTACCTTATGTGAGAAAAGTGGACACAACTCTAACTAAATGCTAATGATGCTTAAAAACTATTTGCCATGTAGCTGTAAAGGTTTTATACGTCAGTGTCGCTTCAAGCTTTTTTAGGCGGCCCCCTAGAGGCCAAATAAAACAGTTTGGCACTGAGTCAGTTGAGCAACAGAAAATCAGTAAATGAAGAAATCACTTGTGTCTGTCAAGTTTTGTTGCTTTTCTTATGATACATAACAGAAAGCTGAGTTACTTTGGATTTTTGAGTTATTGTCAGATAAAACAATTAAAGTATTTGCCTAGAGGTTCTGGGAATTATAATTGTGCACCTTTTCACTATTTTCCAGCCTTTTGAAAACAAAACAATTGATGGAAATGTTCAAGAAATAATCAGCAAATTAATCTTTAATGAAAACAATAGTAAGTCACATCCCTAAATCAGTTCTTGCAAGACTTAATTGTCCGTGACTCATGTAACTTATCACCACGGCACAATGTGCTTATTGTGTGTGCGAAGAATGTCTGCTCTTCTGTGCATTCGTGATTGAGTTTTGGTAACCAGTGGCTGCAGCGGTCACAGATGTGTTCTGTTAGAGTTAGACTGCTCTGACATCCTGCTTCCTATCCTGATGTGATTTGCAGGACTTAAATAGGGCCTGCTTACCTCATCTCTCCAACACATCCGTTGGTTTTACACGGTGGCATCGTTTCATCAGTGCAGATAAAGCGGCACATCAGGATGCTGTAAACAGCCGCAGAGCAGCAGGTTGAACCCTCCTAACTCAACTCGACAGGACATTGTTCAGGCGCTTCGGGGCTCCAGGACATTTTTGCACTTACACAAGCTGCTACAATACGTAGGCCGCTGCGCTGCACTGACAGTCAGCAGCAGAGCCACATAAGCTGCAAATGACTCCCACTTAAGCACTTTCATAATTCAACACATTATTTTCTGTTCTTGTCTTCCTTCATCCTGCCACCAACATTATTAACAAAACCTAAAACACAATCTGGAGGCCACGCCACAGTGATGCAGCCTACAATCGGCTCTGCACTTCCAACTGGGGCACAAATCCAGTTGGTCAATTAATGACACACTTTGACATGCTCATATGCAGTCTGGTCTTTGGATCATTAATCATAGTAAAGTAAACAAGCGAGGAGGAAAAAGAGTAATGATGCAGGGCGACTGTGCCACACAGCTGAGCTCTAATGACAGTCTAAGGTAGGCAGGCAATCCATAGCTGCCGGTGTGGAGCAAGGAAATGAATACTATTGAATCTCTGACAGCTAAGACAACATCTCTGAGATCCAGGCCTTATCCTCCACATCCCTGTTAAACCCCAGAGTTGGGTTAAAGAACGGTTTTAACTGGATTAACTGGTCTGCCCCTCATTTCACAAAACCACTAGTTCAACAGGCGGGTAGCTCATCATGACACTGGGTCCATGTTACACTCCTGAACCCAGACTACAAACACAGAGCTGTAAATACCAGGCCAAGAAAGAAAAAAAAAAAACTAAACAACTTGAGGCCCAAGGTCCTGGGATTGCAAATTCCAAGCATTTTTCACTCTGCTGGAGCCACCTAGATTCACAGAGGGATACGACCGGGGCAGAGCTGGGATTTCACGGTGGAGGTGGAACGTAAAGCAGTCTGCTGCTTATCGCCGCCTCAAGTCAAGATTTTCCTAGGAGATGTGTAGGGGAGAGGCATGCGCTGTTAGGAGCTGTTTGAACTAATAACCCAGACATTGCCAGGTACTGCACCGCCCTCCATCAGCCAGCAAAAGTGTTCAAGTCCTGTTAGTGAGCAGAGCAGCCTGGTCGCCTGCGAGCTCTCCAGGCCTGCACAGTTTTTTGGTGGATAAAGGATCTTTGGCCTACGAAAGTGGGGCTACTGGCCAGAGGAAGGGAGCAGAGACAGAGGGGGGTGGGGGCTCTGTGCTTTTTTTTTTTTTTTTTTTTCTAGTGAAAGGCCATTTCACTGCCTGCTGTTACCATAACAACAGGCCACAGAGGAGGGGGAGGTGGAGGGGTGCGTCACAAAGTTTCTCTTTTGGCTGCAAGACACCAAGAACTGGGGCTGCTTTGGGACAACAACTATTAAAGTCCAAACCAGAGGAGGGGGGGAAAGGGGGGCCATAGTGGAAATAGATCCACCACAGATGACCACATCACTGGCTGTTTGTTTTCTGTTTTTTTTTATGAATTCTAAGAGGGCATTTTTGTCCAGCAAGAGATGGCCAACACAAGACTACAGGGCCTTTTCTCCTGTGTCATGTTGATCATTCTGAAGCTGCACAGATGCTCCTCTGGCAAGAAAACACCACAAGTAGAGTCAGGAGGCGCAGCAGATCAATGTAATACTGATGCTGTAACATGAAGCTAAATTTCATGTGGGATTTTGGCTATTACAATATTAAGATACTGTTCGGATGAGGTGTTTTTCTGGTTTATATGCTGCATTATTGCACTGCTATAACTGACTTCCAGATTTCCACACACACATTATGATAACATCATCAACACATAGTGGAGGTTTTGTCACTTGGGGACAATGAGAGGTGTTGTTGTTGTTGTTGAGGGTTACAAAGTGGGGATATGTTGCTGCAGGACATGACAACAACATGGTAGCCACAAAGCTTGAACGCAAGTGCCATTCATGTCTCAGTTACACTGTAACCACCAACAGCTGAGCTCAGTTGTCTGCAACATAAAAAGTGTCAAAACACCGCAGTTTGAATCGGCGCCGATTGGAAATGACAGCGGCGTTTTTCCACTTGAAGCGGTAAAAACTGCGGCGTGTCCAAACACACAGACACACATTCTCTCTCTCGCTCTCTCTCACACACACACCGGTCCGCATTGGAGCTGTATACGATCTGACTGGTCAATTTTTACAAGTCATCATCTGCCCGGCAGGAGAAAACTAGGCCTGTAGCTATATTGAGCACCACCCTGCAGCCCTATTTCAGATTCCATTTAAATGCGACATGTGCCGTTTGTGTGCGGACCTACAAGGGGGAGGAGGTGCGCAAAAAGAAAGGAGCTGAAATTAATTTTTAGAGCTTTTTTCTGCGATCTACTTACCTGCAGATGTTCCTGAAATCGTATCGGCAATATCTGAGCCATGTCTGGAGGATTTCTCTTTCTGAAGAATCCGGGAGAAAGGAAAGGGGAAGGGGGCAGCAGGAGGAATAGAGGTGCTCTTGTTCTGTTTGTGCCCTAAACGTCCCCAAAAGTCAAATATGATGGGCAGTAGTAGGTAGTCTGGGTGGCTTGCGTTGGTATCACACGAATCCAGTGACTGCTCCCATTCAGTAGCCCCCCTACGCCAGTCCTGAATCAACAACTCCGCACCTCCGCTAAGAAAACTAGTCCACTCCAACTACTACTAAGCCTCGTGCGTAAACCAGCTCCAGCTAGAGCCATGTAAGGACACGGGGCTGTCCTAAGAACGAGTTATTGCAAGTAATGACTTCGCATAAGCAACCGGTGTTGTGGATTTGTAGTTTTCTCAGAGCTGTCAACGCAAGCGGTCGGATGTGCGCTTTGTACCCCTCCGCCGCAGCCCCTTCCCCCTTCCTTTCCACCAACTTCGAAATCAGGGCGCGTGACAAGCGCCCCACCTTTGCATTATTTTCTATAAAATCACACTCACTCACACACACATACACACACACACACTCACTCAAATTTCCAGAAAATGTGTTCCAAGAATGACGCATACTTCTGTAAAAGACAAAACTGCTGACGTTTCAAAGCGTTTCTCCAAGGAGCTGCATCGCATCTTTGGCCCTCTAACCTCTTCATCACCATCTTCTTCATCATCTTTTTTAAAATTATGCCAGTTGAGCAGCAGGTTGGGCACAGTTTAAAAGTAAAGACTAAGTTAAGTGTAAAGCGACTGTTGCATTTGTCCTCTTATGCATCCCCTCACATACATACATCCCAACTTCATACAGTGTTAAATGCTTACTATTAGAATCGATGGACATATTTTTGCACAAGAAAACATGGAAAACAGTATAATTTGGTCTATTCAAAAGTCATTTAGACCATAAATTATCAGTCTGCAGTTGGTCTAAGAAATGCTTTCTTCCTAAAATTAAAGACCAAAGTACTACTGTCATTATGACAAACAGGATGTGGACAGCGCAGACAGCGTCTCAGTGCTACTGTATCCAGGATTTGATTTGGACAATGCAGTTCTAAGTTGGGAAGTAGCTTGTCAATCCTTTAGACAGATAGGAGGTTGTGACATGTTAAGAATACAAAGTAATTGGATTTATAGGGGATGTAAACATTTTTATATGGCTAATAAAGCTCAAAGGTAGATAGATCCTTGGGTTAGGACCTGGAGATCTTTTTTTTTTAATCCATGTGACAGTCCTGTAACAGAGCAACAGGATGCCTTACACCCACCTGCCAAATTACACCAGCCTCAGGAAATTATTTACACACCTGCCTTTATGCAAATACTGCGGCTACAGTTGAACAGCCTCTGTATATTCAACGTGTGCTGAAATCTACAACATAATATAATTATTGGTCTGCTAAAAACTCATTTGAAAACATGATTTAATTCTAAGAAGTAAAAAATATAATGTCATTACAGTGTCTGATATGCTTAGCTGAGAAACATGATGCTCGCTCTGAATGTAATATTATAACCTTTGAGCACATTACAGCCACAAGGTGGCTTTTACTCATTTTTCCAAAGATGGATTACATTTATGCTTAACAGAAAGTTTTAAAGGCAGTTGTTTCAAGTTGATAAGTTGTGACAGGAGTTTTTTTCTACCAAATGAGCTGATTCCTCACTTAAGCAGGTACTGGTGTTTATCGTGCACAAAGTATTCTGCCATGCAGCACACTGGCAGGTCCAAGATTTATGGTTTGGCCACCAAGAAGGTGGTTTCACTCTGACAGGAAGCAGGTGTAACCAGTAGCGTCTGGTCAGTGGTCACTGGAAGGCATGCAAACACACACACACACACACACTTACAAAGCGCCTGGTGTTCCAGTTAAAGCCACAAACCCTCAGCTCACCACACTGACAAGGATCCATCACAAGCAGAGGTTTGACATCAGTGAAGGTTTAAGTTTACTTACAGGACTTCATCAACCTCTCATAATGTACAAGACTTTATACTCTTAAAGAACCACAAACCACAAATTAAGACCTCGTCCTTGCTAACTGATGGTTACTAGTCAGCAACTGTAAATCTATAAAAACTGTGAAAAAGTGATCAAATAGTACAATATAAAGTAAGCACATAGTTTTTTTATGTTTAAAAGTCAGTGAAATACAGTGATCCAACAGCAATATCATCACTTCTAAGTCCTAAAGCGGAAACATTCAGACTGAATGACTGTTACAGTAATACAGTGACACATTTTTCTTTCGCAAGAGGTCAGTTAACCTTGTGCAGTTATTGCTAAAACAATGACATGGCACAAAACAAGAAAATCACTGCAAGAACGGAATGATCTCTACTCAGTTTTAAGTTTTAGCTTTTAAGTCCTCGTGCCACGTGTCATGAATACACATAAGAGACAAAGGTAGTGTAATTTTAAGGGCGTGCAGGATGGGTTAAATACGTTGTGTGCTTGGCCTGGCTTTTGCTGTCTATCAGGAGCAGCTGGTTATTTTTGTGATGGGAAATCATCTCGTCAAGGGAGCCGAAAACCTGGAGGAGAGAAACATACAGGGAGAGAGGTTATTAAATAAAAAGCCTGCAATTCTTCCACAATCCTCCTGTCTTAGCCTTCTACTTCCTGGCCCCATCTCTCAAACCCGTCATCTTCTCCCTCACCTCCTCATTCTTCTTGCCCTCTTTTCCGAGGGCATAACCTCGTGTCTCCTCCAGGAAACGGATGGGAATGTTGTACACCTTCTGTTGGTAGAGCACAGCGAGGGTGTAGGGCTGCCGGCTGCTCTGTGCTGAGCTGTGTCGGATGAGAAAGGCACCGTCCTACAACAAAGAAAAACAGATGACAACAGGAAAATCTGAGACAGATTGACTTAAAGAGTTTAGAATAAAGAGGGATGGGAGGCACTGAACACGTAAAACAAGACTAAGGGATGAGTTAAGACTTGAGGGAGTGTGAAAAGACTGTACATATTATACAGAGTAAGTGGTGGAAATGGAGGCCCTGAAGGTGTCTGACTCAGGGTTGGTTTTTATCTGAGTGTCAGCAAAAATATTCACATAAACCCTCAGTGAATTTCCCCATTGTCTGTGCAACACCCCAGCCTAAAGCACTTGCATTTGCTTTGTTTAAAGTGAAAAAAAATTAAATGCTACTGAAATGAGTCTCCCATCATTTGTTGATTATTACACAATGAGATGAAACTGTTTGGGTTACCATGTTGACCCTTAGTAGGAGATCCTCAGCCGTCTTTCTGTTGCAATCTCCAGCAAACCATTCTCTGCCCTGTAATGCAACATAAATATCTTAATATAAATATTATACATGTTAAAATTTTTCTACAAGATTGTCTTTGCAAATGGATAACGTACCTCATTCCCAGACTGTTTGGTTGCCCTCATGCCAACAGAGGGGGCTTTAAACAGATAGAAAACATGTTAGCCTGTGTGTCGAGCACAGGGAAGTCTGTGTTTAGCAACAGTCAGATGGTTTAAAAGAAGTAAAGAATGATCCATGTAATGTTTTAATTATATTGAATAAAGAACATAAGCAGACCAGACAATGATCAGGATTTTTTAAAACACTGTTTTTGACAAATGTGAGCTTACCCACAGGCTTAGTGTCTGTCATAGGTGGATTTGGAGGACTGGAATGAAGACGAGAGGGCTAATGTGACACACTGCATTCAGTTCTGATGTATGCGTACACTTGTAGATGTGGTCAATTGCAAAAACAAACTGGAAATGAACGTAAATCATTGCAGTTGCAAACAAACCTCTTCTCCCCTCTTGGTTTTCTTCATCTCTTACCTTGGTTTGGCTTCCCTCAGGTTAGCAGGCAGAGGGGGCTTAACACTGGGAGTCGGAGGAGGGAGTTTGGCGGGAAATGTGGCACGTCTTGCTTCAATTGAAGGACCTATAGACAAGTAATGTACTCCTTTTTTTAAATCAATTTCAAATAGCTGTTTTAATGAATAAAAAAAGATGTGGTCTTTACCTGTTTTCAACTCATTCAAGGAAGGCAAGGCTGAATTCTGAAAGAGAGAGAATATAGTCACCAAGATTAATTTCCTACGTAGGAAATGGAAATGCCATGACAGAATGAAAACTTCCATCTCTAATTGAGCCGTTATCTTGACAGTCTTACTTTAAATGAGAACAGAGCTTGGCGTAAGGAAATGATAAGACTAAGCCCTGAGATGAATAGACACACTCACAGACATAGCTCTGGGAACCGGAGGCTTCATCCTGCACACACAGAGAGAATGTTGATGTTCATTTCATGTTTGTTGCCAGGAATTTACTGTACAAAGCTATAATCATATCTGCCATATTTGTATTCTGCTGCGACAGCCCAGCAGCATTATTGTCCGATGTTACATAGAGTATGAAGCAATGCAAGGAAATTTAATCACATGTTACATCAGGTTACTGCACATCACCAGCAGGAAGCAGGTTAAAAGGTGCTTGGACCAGGTTGAGGTGCACTTACATGGGTGCAAGGGAAGGTAGAACAAGCACTGTGTTGGGAGATGGAGGCTTCCTCATCGGTGGACGAGGAGCAGGAGTGCAAGCTGAGGAAAAAGGAAAACAGGAAATTGTCTTACACAGCACTTGTCGCAGGTGTAAAATTGCAGTTTAAGTAACTGTTGCTGTCTGATCATCACAACTGACATCTTGGAGATGCTAGTTTTCATTCAAAAGTATGATTCAACCTACCAGCTGTAGGTTCTAAATACAGGTCATCGTTATCCTCCTGAAACACAAAAGGACAAATACTGTCATGTATTGATGATATATGAGCGTACTTATCTATTAAATCGCTAACTGGGAAAAATGTTTGTTGAGCATTCCTGAGGAAATCCATGAATGAAGCATTTCAGTTCAGTAACTTAAGTAACACATGTACAGACATGAGCTTCAAATGTGGAGCAAAGCCATTATAACCCATCACTTTTTATCTTTACTCTGCTGATACAGTCACAACAAGCCATTTGTTGTTTCCTCCTCATGTAATAAGCCTTTGGTATTGTTGATGTACGTCATTTTTAATGTTAATGTACGTGTATGTTAAGAGGATCTTCCTGCTGATCTGATTCTTTGAATCTCTGACTGAGCTGATAATAACTGGTCTTTTAAGCCCCTTGGATCTTGTTTAAATCTACTGAGTCCTCTGATAGGTGACACCATTCTCCAGTGCTGACCTGACTTACCTAAACTTGCCTTTGAATCCTTTTCTCACCCAAGAGCAGATATGACTGCTTAACCAAGCCTTTTATCCTCTTTGTATCAGCTCAAACTAAAGCACACTGGCCCCATGGATACAGCATGAAACAGAGGACTCATGGGCACAGACAGGTTACACTGCACCTCCTGCACAGGAGCAAGACCTTCACACCAAATGTGGAGCTGTCTGGAGTCGTTTAGTGTCTCCTATAGTGAAATCCTGCAGGTCTCAGGTTCCACTGTTAGTTCAAAAACTGCTCTTGAGCTTCAATATTTAGTCACACTAGAGATGAGGAGAGGCCGCTGACTCCTATTTCATTTTAAACTAAGTCCTTAGTTGGAGGATTTTTAAAGTTGCTGTTATGATTTACATTGCAGCAGCTCAGTCTGTGGGGGCTTGGCCTGGGAAGCAAAAGACTGACAGTTCAAGTCCAGCCAAATCCAGTTTGAGGTGCCAGGTCACCTCCTGGTCACTGCCAAAGTTCATTTGAGCAGAGAACTGTACCCTGGAGCAGTCAGTGTGATGCAGCAGCCTTTTCATTCTCACCTCTCCATAACACTGAATGCAAATCTAAAGGTCCTGTGTGATTTTTGGGCCCATGAAAATGTTGTTTTTTTCTGAGGGAATCATTAAAGTGTTCTTTATTATTTTTCTATTCACTGTTTTAATAAAAAGTTGCACTCTAGCTGCAGAACGCTGAGCAGCTGTTAATGAATAAGAAACAGACAAATGTTGGATCAGATTTGGTGGACAGATAGTGATTATTAAAAGACTAAGATGGGAATCAATAACAAAAATGAAGCACAGTCAGGACACTCTATCATTCCTTTAGTCATGTCCTGTGACTTTTCTGTGAAACATTTCCATACATGAATCATAACATGTGATCCGGGAAATGACATAACTTATGTACGGGAAGGAAACAAAATTGTTAGTCAGTGAACATCAGTTAAACTCACCTGGTCTTCATTTGGGTCCAGATACACATCTGAAATGCAGAGAGAAAGTGAAAGTAGTCAGCTGTGTTGTTATGTCATTATACAGGCCTCTGGTGGTGGTTTAAAGTATTAATGAACTTTTATATATGAGAGTTAACATGTGTTTATTCACAGCAAACCAGAATTTGTGTGTTGCCCACCCAGTGACTTGGTTAGCTGATCCTGAAATTTCTTATCTTTTTATCAATCACAACATACTCAATTCTAAATATCACATGTTGGAGGCTTTTTAATGCAATGTGAAGGAAAAGCACAAGAGAACAAAACAACATATGGTAGGAAAGAACTGGACAGGTTTACAACAAAACACCACTGGACACTGTGATAATTAGACAGACTCTTCAAAGGTTTTAATGTACAGATGCGTTGTACTGATGGGTGTTTGGGGACAAGTTTTTTTAAAGGGTCTTTTCATTAAATAGTGTTTCTTCAATTTTAACATTCATTGATCCATTTTTTTCTGTCTTTCAAGTTTGCAAATTGCCTTCCTGAAATTAAAGGAAAAGCTGCAGGTGTTTAAAAGTGTGTAACAGAGTTGTCTTGCAACAATGCAGCAGTGGGATAAAAGGGATTAAAATGGTAGGTTTTGGGGAAATCAAGCAAAGTCTGAAGGTGTAGAAATTGAGGTGACAAATTTTCTAAAACTTTTTAAGTTTGGCTCAGAGTGAATATTGATTTGGAGTTTTTGCATATCACTTTGCTAACATGGCACTTCATGTGCAGCTAAGGGGGATAACACTAGGTGGCAGCGTTTTCCTTTCTTTGTTCACATCAGCAACATGCTTCCAATAACCAGATCTGCATTTAATCAATCCAAACAAACAAACTGCTGCTGCTGGAAAGAATAAAATCAATATTTTCTTTTGTTCCTGGAGGAGATCTGTAAGACAACAACATGTCACCTCATTGAGACATCAATCTTCCTCTTAGCCAGCAGTCATTTCCAGGCTGGTGAATTACTTCTATGATAGGCTTATTTGTGTTTATAGAAGTGATTACTGCACCTTCCTCAGCGTTGGATACTGGGACTGGTGGAGGAGGCATCATCTTCTTCCTCCCAGGCTTCTCGTTTCTGTCTATCTCAGGTGCTGAGAAGAAGATGGGGATGTAATTATATCACGTTGTAGAAAAGGGCTACAGAGATGATGAGAGGATGGTTTAACAGTGATGAATGTGTTTAGATGAACAACTCACGTTTCTTTGTGTTTGAATCATAGTAATAATCCTCAGTACGTTGCAGAGGTTTCTGGATGACAGACATCAGATCATTTAATTAAAACAAATGTTACGAAAATATATTTGACACATGCAGAGAGGCATGGGATGCTGAGCCTCTTACCAAGGGTTTTCCTGGTCTGGGTGGAGGAGCGGCCTGCCTCTGTGGAACAGCAGGAGTGGATGTCCTCTCTGCAGAAAGTAGCATCAAGCAACATGTTTTTTGGGGAAAGGTTGGTTTTATGTGCATTGCCAGGGGTATTTATTTTAAACCATATGTGCAGTCATGAATCCCTGCAGTGTTGTTACCCAGATAAACGTTCTCCTCCACTTGTCTTGGTGGAACTTTAACAGCTGGACGCTCACAAGGAGGGGCTTCATACATGTCACCATCCTCATCATCCTGCCATTAGAATTAGCATTTAGCATTTTAATAGAACGATCCATAGCTGATGAAACAGAGAGACTCATGGTTGTATTTTACATTATAGCTTATCTGCTGCAGCTCTATATGAGCCACATACCTTTGGTTGCAGTGTGAGTGAAGGGCCAAAAGAAGAAAATACATTATGACTCAGTCAGATGAATTTAAAAAACCTTAATCCTACTCAGTAAAGCACAATAGAAATGAAACAGTTCATATTTTAGAGAAAGAAAAAGGGAGAAAAAGAGAGCCATGTCATAAAAATAAGATAAAGATGTTTAAAAATGCCACATGTAGCAGCTTTAATAAACACAAATAAAACCTATGAAAGGAATGTGTTGTCTTTAAACTTACAAACTCATCCTGTGGCCATCCTCCATTGTTATCTGCAAAAAGACATTGATAGATCATAAGATCAGTAATGCAGTGAAGAAATAAAGACGGGAGGGATCAGGGATTTTCCCTTCATTCCAAGGTGAGTTTAAGTCTCACCTGTCCTTCTGGGTGGAGCTGGAGGTCCACTGTGTCTGAACCAAGAGAGAAAAGGTAAGCTGGGAGAGAACCATTGTATTTCACTAGTGATAAATGAACAGAAAAATAAATGACCTTCTGTTAATGGTTGAAATACTTACAGGTTCTTTAGTTTTCCAAAGAAGCTCTGAAAAACACAGAAACCTCAGATAAGAGAAGTTACATTGATAAAAGAAACTGCATTCCTTGCTGGTAATCATTGACTTTCGGTAAACTTTCAGCTTCACCAACGGATGTGAGTCACTGTCCGCTTTTTGGGGAAGATCACCACGTCGAACAATAGAGCTATACAAGTTCACTCTACAATCACTATACAAGTACACTCACTTACTCAGAAATTGTGCTTGAGTTCAGTTTTAAATCAGAGTCTGTGACACTTGTACTTCACTTTTTAATGGAGCAAAGGCAAATGTATTTTTATCCTCTGCTATATTCATTTGATAATCATAGCTAGTTGTTAATATACATAACACAACATAAAATCAACAAATACATTTATATGTACTATTATAGATTAAAATAAAACCTTATGATCTAACAGGATATTTACAAGCTCTCCAGCTGTATGTCAAGTAAGCTAACTCCACCACCAGCTGCAAAATACAATGATGGACACATAAATGCATCAATAAATTTCATTAAAAAATATTGTATGCATCTTATTCTAAAATGGAGCACTCTCCATAATAGGCACTTTTTCTCTTTGTGCTTTGAGTTTATTGTTTGAGTTAAGGTTTGAATGCCGGTCTTTGGTCTGTTTCTACACTGTGGTAAAAGTAACCTGCTATTACTCAAGTAAAACTCATTTTTCTGCCATTGACTACTTGAATGTAGAGCTTTCAGTCTTCTGTCTGTGACTCGTTAGTCCTTGTGAATCTCATATTGATGAATCGTATCTCTGTGACTCTTGATTAATGCTATTTGACGTATGATTAACACAGCAAAGCTCAGAGATGCAGAGATGTTACTGAGGTTTGTTAGAGGAGGTGGAGACAACACACATGTCAAGTGAAATCAGGAAGTGGAGGGACAGTGTCTGTGTTTTCCCACAGCGCTTGAGAGCCATAGAGGAAGTGTTGATGTAAATTATTATGGACAGTCAGAGGGGGAGAGGGAGTGACCACAGGGTTTCTATCTCTCACGTATTGTCACACAACATGTCAGAAAACAGACACTTCTGTAAACTTGCAGTTGATAAGGAGGAGCAGGTGTGAGGCGATAAAGAAGACAAAAGAGAACTGCACTACTGTTTTGCTTTTTATGTCCCTTCCCTTACACAGTAAGTCCACAAATATCTGCATTTCTGATTCGAGTCATGTTACAGTTCATGCAAAGTTCTGCTTTGTGTCCACGGCAGCGTCGAGCTGCTACCTGCTGTAACTTGTAACTCTGACGGGAAAGTCCTAAAGCCACTTGTTAAGCTTAAGTGAAAGGTCTCGTCTGTGTCCCAGCAGGCCGACAGGAGGAAAAAGGAAAAAGTTATGTCACATCGGATGCAAACAAGGACCAGACTGGCTGAGCACCATTCAAATGTTTCCCTACTGAAACAATGCAAACAGTGTATCTGTGGTATCAAGAGTAATTAGAGGGTATTAATAAAAAATAAGAAGCCACTGTTCTATAAATTTGATAATAAAATACCTGACATGGATACTTGGATGCTAGTATACTACATGTGCTGAATGTTAGTTATTAAACCAGCAAGCAAGTGACACCAAAGTACTGATTACTTTGCCAAACTCTGTGTATCCTAAAACATACAGTAATAATCAGTAGATAAATATTCAGATGAGGAAAGATGGTGTCCGCAGTTTGCTCTGTCTTTGCCACAGACTAGATCTTACTTCTATTTTCTAAAGTTTGTTTTTCCACACATGAACAAACAAGGAACCACAAATCACTTCATCTGCATAAACTGTTCATGCAGGACAAGGAAAAAAACCTAACTTAGATCAGACCAGCAAACAGGGTGATGAGAGAATATGTCTATACAATCTAAAAAATACACAATGAAAAAACAGTGAAAATAAACAGTGTAGATTTAAATGATACCAAACATGGTGAAGAATGTGAACTGCCCAAGCAAATATGATATGCTCAAGCACATTCTTACTGCCAAATAGACAATTTAATACAATTTAACTCAAATTCTTGTCACCAAACAACAAGAACCCCTGAGAAATCCTGAACATTTGCACCAGACAGCAGAATTCACACTGCACAAAAAAGCTCAATGCAATCACATGCAGAGTTTAAAACAGTACTTTTTATTATCAGATTAGTTAATTTATCTCCGTATGACACACAGCAAACTGAACTACAACAGCATCTCAGTATGAACACCTTCTGAATTCCTGCATAATCATGTTTACTGACAGAGTCTGTATTATGTAATATGAGTTAGTGATAGCACCACCACACGTACAAGTTCACAGAAGTGATACTACTTTATGCTTGTCTTTGCTTTTGATATTTTTATTTGATTTAATTTAAGTGTCTGAAGACTTTGATCTACAACTTTAAAAAAAAAAAAGAAGAAGAAAGGAAAGTATTTCAGATAAATTCTGTGTCAAACTTCAAAGTGTGCTCACCAAAAGTAGCACAAGTGTATCAACTGTGATTCTAATAAAAAATCTTCAAATAACACTCAACCACATATTATGGAGATCCAACAAATATGACTTAATAACCCTAAGAAACTGAATTTATTGAGGATAAACATTAAAGATAGTTTATCCAACTTGCTTGGCCTTTACTGATCTGCAAACTCTAGATGTCTGGGCTCTTTTGAATGTTTGACTTCACACACACACACACACACACACACACACACAACAACAACAACAACAACATCAACAGTGTAGCTGCTGTCGTGTCTTTGCCCCATTCCAAACTCCAAAACAAAACCCGACGAAATAAAAGTGACAACATGACATGTTTACAGGCTCAGTAACAGTGCTGACAGCGCCTGCTCACTTCCTTCTCACCCCACCCAAAGCTATCAAAATATAAACCAAAATTAAGACACTACTTTACCATTGTCATGATTTGGGGTCGAGACTCACAGCTCAAGTCATGAGGAAATGTCTTTGTTTCAGTCCTTGGATGCAAATGGTGTTGAAGATTGAAAGTGAGCGATACAGAGGGAATGTGAACAGCAGTTCTAACTGATCTCATTTGCATTTCCTACCTGAGTCAGACAGAAAACTTCACCTGCTGCTGGACGGCCTGCCTCTAAAGGGCTGCAGGCAGCTACTGCACAGCTCAGACGTGCCTCTAAATTTTCCTACTGCAGCTTGCTGCTGGACGTATGACCAGCTATTTTTATATACTTTTCTGAAACTGAAAGATAACATCTCCTTTGTATGTAATCAGTAATCTAAAAGGGAGCACTGACTGTTGTCCACACAGTGCTTTTAAAACTTCTCTCACATTGTGTGCAGAGCGCACTCCAGTGGAGACAGTCTGCTACATACTCTCAGTTGCTTGTTTGTTAGGTTGCCTATTGGTTTTAATGCCATCACAATATGTAAAAGTCTTCTTATTATCACTGAAAAGCTGGAGCTATTATAACACAATGAAGTTCCCATGACAAATTGTTGGGGAAAATATCAGTTTGGTCAGAGGACATAATGCATCACATGTCTTGGTGTTTTGTTATGCTTTGAGTCATTAGATTTCACACAATTATGCATGAAAATTTGAGTTAGTGAGATCAAAGAAGCCTCAAAGTTGTAAAATCGCCATGTTCTCAATGATTTATACACATGGCTAAGGGTCAAACCTGCAGCACAGTGTGGTTCAGCACAGTGTTTGTATTACTGTGCAACTGAAAAAAATAAGAGGATAAACTGTAATGTAAACTTGTAATTTATGTTTTTTTTTTCAATCCTAGTAATGCTGTTGGTTGTTTTAACAGTTCCTTTCAGTTTTATTATAGGGTGTCCTGTGGTTTTGTCATTTATTGTTTTTTTATTTTATGGTCATTTATTTCCTGTGTTTTGGTGATATGCATTGGTTGACGACAATGTAAACACTCCAGTCCCAGTGTTTTATGGATTCATTATTTGAACCGTGACCTTGAACCTTCAGTGCTGCTCTTTCAGTGAGTGGAAGGCCTTACTGTTTTTTAATTTATAACATTTAATTTGTAATTTGTAATTTTAAGCACTAAATGAGTTGTGGTTACTGGGATTACAACACATTAAAGTTTGCAAAATAAGTTTAAAAAAGGATGTGATCTAGAAAACATATTGGGACAAACAGACAACCTCAGACACACAAGTCTGTCTCTGTAAATGAGACTGAATGAGATTATCTGACAGTCAGAAAGCTGTAATCTGCAGAGGCCCAACTGCCTTTACAACATATTTCACTTTCATTTCACTTTTATTCATTTAAACTGTTAAATAGAAATTTCAAAGGCCAAAAATCTCTAATTTATGACCGTTGCAGAATGTAGCACAGCTCCAGCAGTAATCAGCAGTATTACCAGCAGCATGTGAAATATGAGTGAGTGTGAAACAGAACTGTGATAATGAAAAAACAACATCATAAAGTGCTATAACAAGGTCAAAAAGGCATAAAGCGTAACCAGATTTATTCCAAATATTATTTATTGAAAAAGATTATGCTGTTATATGTGGTTATTATGACAGTGACAATAAATTATTAGTACAAAGGTAGTTTCTCCAAAAAACAATACAAAATACACATAAATATCAACTTATTAGAAAACATTTAAAAGACAGTCACAGAACAAAGCAAGCTTTGCAGTCAATAAGCAGTTTAAGGTAACACAGAAAGAAACAGCCCCAAATAACTACTGATAAAAAAAAATCCATATTCAGCAATCAATATAAATGCTATGTTCGTGCTGGGCTCAACCCAGGTGTCTGGTGAAGGAGTGCTCTGGAAATCTGGCTTAAATAAAAGAATAATAAAAAAAAACTCTTCCTCTATAGTGACATTTATGAAATAGGAAATAGGTTTGTTAAAAAGAGTGTTTCCACGTGTCTATTGTACAAAAATCATAGCCATTTACAAAGTGTCATGGAAAAAAACAGCAAAAAAACAAGCAGAATCTGAACCAGCAGATAAGTTTTGTGTTTTGGATGAAAGTCTCTAACGCAAATTCACATCCAGAAAATACATCTGTCACAATCTTTGCATCAAACTTTTAAACATCCCTCCATTCCTATGCGTTTCTTACCGTGCTGTGCAAAGTAAATACTTTGGCTGAGTCGAGTGTTCTTTTGTATTAAAAGTGCTGCTGACCTGAAGTCTATAATCACAACTTCTTCCATAAACCAGCATGAAAAGTCAGCTGCACAGAGCAGTAATATTTCCTATTTTTACCTACATGAAGTTCCAGTTCAGGACAGAAGACTGAAAAAAAGACACATGAAAACTTTTTGTGTATAAAAAGACGAGATCAAGATCACTCAGGTGAAGGAAAAAGAGCTTGTCCTGTGTGGCTTTCCATATATACAGTCACATTCCACACAGTAGGAAGAAAAATGTAGGACTGTGGAGCTCCATTGAGCATGAAAATGCTCTGTCGTCCATCCTTGTGTGTCTCTGTAGGAGTTGTCCTGCTGGTTTAAAACTTCCATCAGTTTGGATTCAGTTCAACAGAAGAGCAGAGCCAGAGTCCTGTGGGTCTCTCTGTCTATCTTCTCACTGACAGACGTGTCTGCATTCTCTGTTTTACCCACTATGTTTGGGGGCACATCAACTCATCCAACCACATCTTCTCTTCTTCTTCATCTCTCTTACTATAAGACTGGGCTCGCTGCAATTTTGCCATCGATCCAGTCAATGTAAAGGCTGACACGCGTGTAGACCCCTGGCTTATCCTTCTGCCCACATCCATCACCCCAGCTGATCACACCCATCAGGGTCATCTTCTCCTTGTTGCGGCAGACGAGAGGACCACCAGAGTCCCCCTGTGGGTGGAGTTCAAGAAGCAAAGCAGAGAGAGAAAAAGAATAAGAGCCAGTAATGACATTAGTGTTGATTTAAAGAGCAGGAGAAGTTTTCTCACCTTGCAGGCATCATCAAGGCCTCGGGTGTCACCTGCACACAGCATGTTGGGGGTAATTGTGCGTCCAGACAGCACCTCTGGGATGCAGCGCTCTTTGGGCCACAGGCGAACGTGACCCCTCTTAACACGCTCAGAGTACATTGCAGAAACTGTGGAGAGAGTGATTAAATTAAATTTGTGGAAAAGTTTACACTGCCCTCTGCTGGCCAATCTGATGAGCTTCACCCGTGGGGTTCTTGAGTCTTATATCTGCCACACAACACTGGCCAAGAAAAATTAGAGAAAGCCAATGAATTTAGATGAGATGTTTGCTTACATTCAGACTCTTTTCCATAGCCTGAAATCTCACACTCAGTCCAGTCAGGCAGCTCCAGCCCACGTTCAGGCAGACACGCAGGAAGAACCTGCGGAGAGTTTATAGCGCACATGCCAATGTCCGTCTTCAGCTTCAAGAGAGCTGCAAAAGGAAGGAGACCAGAGGAAAATCAGCGTAATGCACCAGGAAAATGTGGGATGAAGACAGAGGGATGATTTAAAGTTTTAACAAGCCTTTGCTGCCCACCTAAGGCTCCATCTCATCAGCACAGAGTGAAAATATGGTTGCTTTAGTGTCTCATTAATTTTCATCATCCATTTTATAGCATTGTATCATTTGGGTGCCACAGTTTTAAAACGCTCTCTGTTTTGCTTCAGTTAGAGAAAATCTGATATTTTGCTTCTGCAGAGTTTTTCTATAACAACTGTGATAAACAAAACAGTATATGCAAAAGTGATTACTGCACCTTGAAATGCTCACTTACCGATGTCATTGTCGAACGTTTCACTGTCAAACTTTTCGTGGATCCAGTACTGCTCAACCTCGAAAATCTGCTCGCTGCTGGAATTCTGTTTCCGAAACGTTCTTCCCAGAACCACTTGCAGTTTTTCAGCTTTTTGGCTAAAAACGACAGGGAATATGTTTGTATGCTGCATGGAAAAAAAAAAACATTTTAAAATTTGTAGTGTCTGAGAGTTCTGTCATTCTTACTTCTCCTCAAAGCAGTGTGCAGCAGACAGGACCCAGCATGAGTCTATGAGGACTCCTCCACATAGGTGAAAGTGCTTCTTGAGACGGGCCTGGTAAACGTTAATGGCGACCTGCCATGGCTGCTCCGTGATGTCGCTCTCCCTGCCCCCAACAATGCGGAACGCCGGGCGATTCAGTGTGTTGTCTAACCGCTGGCCACATGTTGCTGCACAGAATGACAGCAGAATGGTTGGTGATTGGTTACTGCACCCCAAACACATCAGAGGAACTTGAAATGGTGATATTTTTTTTATTGGCTGAGAAGATATGTTACCTCTGTTGTTGTTGTTAGTGATGGGGGCACGTGGGCCAGCCGTAGTGATGAGAGATGGACGTTTCGCTACAAAAGAGACGAAGGGTATTAGCAGTCTGTTGGCATATAGCCTTTTTGATCTTTTATCTCTGCTTCAGCATTGCCACAAATTTAAACTATGACAACAAGTCAACTTACAGCATTTGGGTACGTCGCACAGCTCCCAGGTCAGCACCATGTTCTTGTAGGTATGACACCATGGGCCTACATCACCATCCGGATTCCTTTTGGACAAAGGAAATGAAATGAAGACCTGAATTATTGCAATCTTTGTGCATGCATTTGTGTTAGTTCTATCAGATTGCGTGTGCTGGTCTCTCTACCTGCAGAAACTGTGGCTGCCCAGCCCCAGCTCCAGTGCATCAGACCTCCAGGCGTTGTAGAGCTTGCGTTTGAGAACAGGGTGATCCCATGAGATACAGCGAGAGCCACTTTTAGTGACAGACTTGGTGCCTTTGTAAGACTGACCTGAGCCCGCCGCACACTCTTGGTATTTATCTGCTAAATGACAAGCCGAGAAGCAAAGTGTTTAAGCACTTGAATGTTAAGTTGTGAGTATTTAAGCTTATTAGCTCTTAGTCAAACTGTACCTCCTGAACATTTGGGCAAAGAACAGAAGTCCCAGATGATCTGAGTGCCACTGTAGATGTAACACCAAGGACCGCTGTCACCGTCAGGGTTTCTGAGGGGGTTAAAGAAATGAAAGAACAATGAGTAAACATGTTCATGGGTCATAAAATGATGTCACAGCATTTCGTAAATTACTAAAATATGTACTCAATTATATTAATATACATAGGCCCAAAATTTCAATGATTTTCATGACAATCAGTACAACTATCTTTTCATGTCCGTGCTGCATTTGTTTGACATTAATGACTGCACTAGAGTGTTTACGTCAGGCTGGATGGACGCCAGAATCCAGGGTGTGAGTCTAGTCTTTGGTTAGATTTCGACATCTAACCCACTTTGGTCAAAGGTAGGAAAAGTTAAAGCCATCTTAGTCACAGAGTTGGAAAAATTTTTGCTTGTTTTCTGCATGTCATCTGCAAATTTTCCTGCTTGTTTATTCTCTCTGGACTTAATCAGCTGTTTTAGTTTTCCACCAGTTGCTTCTCAGCCTGCTTCTTTGACCCAGTAAACTTTGCTTTAACCTTCTTAGCTTGTATGTGAGTAATGTTTTTGGTAAACCGAGTCATTACAAAGTTTTGGGGGGTTTTTGCCTCTCAAGGAAAGATTTTCTCACCTCCAGCTCTGCTACAATAAATTAGGTCAAATCCATTCAGTCAGGCCAGAGTACAGTAGTATGAGCATATATCTACAGAATGAATATCATTGAATGTTTGTCCTTTGTTCCTCCAGATGTATTGGCATGGAGCGGAGCTGGTCACATACCTGCAGAAGTTGTGATTTCCCAGACCAAGACTGGTGGCATCCACTTTTTTCGCTGTGAACTTTTTTCCTCTCAGAGACGTTGAGTTCCAGTTGATGCATTCTGCTCCTGAACTGCTGAGACTCAACGTGCCGCGGTATCCTTCACCCTTCCCCGCCATACACTTCTCCTTATTGTCTGTTGGCCAAACAGAGCAAGTTAAACTCAATATTGTGTCACTCATTTCTAAATGCAACTTATTTCACTCCAATAACCAACATAATCCAATTATTCTGATCCAATAAAGCACTTTTATTCGATCTGGAAAATTTTAGGCCATTCCAAATTATTTGAACAAATTATGAAAATGTCATTATGTCTTATGTAAGACATTAGAACTTGTGTTCTAATGGCATTTATATTGTATTTTTCCAATTTGTGGTCAAAAGTGACGACCAAACATAAACTGTGCTGATCGTAAATGCAATCAGATTTATTGAGTCTGGCCGTCGTAACTCATTACACTTCAGCTGAAATCACTTGGCTGTGGCCATTGGGGTTTGCATAATTAAAGGGTGAGAGGGTGGGGTGTCCCTTAAGCCTCAAAAAGTTGCCGCAGAAACATAAACATTTAGACCACAGAATGTCTTTCCATGGTTTATGACCCCTTTTTCCTCCATCCAAACCGCAGAGACCCATGACACCTACTGTTTGAGTCACAAGGTCAGACTGTGACTGTATCTAGACTCATTAAGGAGTTTGTAGAACGTTCAATTAGTGGACATGACAGAGTTTATCGTTGCTCTAAAGTAAATGATATTAAAATACCAGACATAAGAGACATTCAAATATCATTTTTTTCTTTCTTGAACTTTGTGTATTGGCTGATACCAAGCAACTGTCTGATACCGGTGGGTTAAAAAAAATTAAACTTCTCTCTGTATGTACTTTATCATATGGACATGCATGTGGTTAAACAAGTAGCTTTTATGGATACTGGTTACTTTTGCAGTAAAAAATCTGCTAAGTTGCACACAGGTGTATGAGATACTGCTGTAAAGAAGCAAAGTCCTATTTCTAATAATAATAAATAAGTTACATTGTGCCGGAGCAGTATAGGCTTATACAATGCACAATACCAGATTCAGCATTTTAGACAGTATCAGATATCTGCATTGAAACAACCCTGCTAGACATAATGGAAGAGCCAGGGTGCACCTGATTCAGCACAGGAAAACTAAATAAGAGGTTAAAGTACAGCTTAAACATGAGTTAAATGATTGGTTGATAATAGGCAGATATTTTCTGGCTCAGCCTCCTCTGTCCATAAAATTTTCTTGTCTCTGTTTGATATAATTATAAATTAAATTTTAGGGGGTTTGGTTGGACAAAATTAGACATCAAATAAACGAGAAAAAAGCTGGCAGGTTAATCCAAAAAAAAATCATGCTGCTATGGATTAAAGAGTTTGTTCAGTACTTACTGATCTCACAGTGAGTGCCACTGAAGCCGGGGGGACACTGACAGATGAAGTCTGAAGTGTACACGGCCTCCTTACAGATCCCTCCATTATAGCACTGTGACACGTAGCAGTCTGGAAGGGGCAGACAGAGCTGGTTAGTCAACCATTCGTCACCCAACTATCAGAATAATCAGAATATGATTGATTGCCCGAGACCACTTGTGTATACAGAGTTCAGTTAGTTTTTGTAATGTTTGCCACATGTGATGTTAAAAAACAGCTGGTTCATCCAGAAGCTTCATACTGGCAAACATCTTGATAGCTGCACTTTTAAAAATGTTATGTTACGTCAAGTGTTTCTTTCTAGAGAACAACTGGTTTAATGCCATCACCACTCTGGTTTTTCATTTATTATTTCAACATTTCCTAAAGGCTAGCGTTCAGAATAACTGCACCCCACTCGCTTCCAGTGGTATGAGCTCACAGCCGGTGCAGTTTGGCAGGCTGAAAATGTGGTTGTAATTGTCCGAGGGAGGGGCAGTCGTGCTTCAGCGCATTCGTCACTAGGGGGTGAAAGTGCGCACGAGGGCTTGTCTGGCAGGAGTATTTCAAACAATCTCAGACTAAACTACGCCCACTCCAAAACACAGAAAGCCAACAGCTCTTCGTTTGGATGCATTGAAATAACAGAGATTTTGGACTCGTGAGCGAGGCAAGCCCACAAAAAATAATCATCAGAGGTTTTAACTGAGGATCAGAGGATGAGTAAAGCTAAAGGGACGGATGGATGGGTCACTAAGGGCAGATGGGCAGATTGAAAAACAAATAAAAACACAGATGTACATTCTTCACATTGAAATAAAAAAGTCGAATGAGATAAGAAAGTGAGACAAAACAGGACATCAACATGTGTTTGTTTTGTGTGTATGCATCTATGTCACACTCACTGATGACAGGGACAATATGACAACGCTCTCGTCCTCTCAGTGAACAACGGCAATATTCCACACGCTGTCCCCTCCATCGCAGCCAAGTGTCCCCATAACTACGCACTGCTGATGTCTCACTATCCTCACAAAGTACTGAGGAAACACACCCACACACACGCACACACACACAAACACCAACAGTGAGTGTACAGTCAAGACATACACAAAACTTAATCAATGTCACATGTAAAAACATCTATAAGGGTAAAAAAAGCAGAGAGGCACACAAACACATGAGAGACTACAGTGATTTAAAAGCATGATAATGGTGGTGGTGGTGGTGATGGTGGTGTTAGGAGAGGCAAGCAGAAGAGTGCAGGGGCTCACAGGAGGTGGTAAGGGAAGGTGGAGACTTCTCGACATGAACAATCAAAAGCGTCCGTCTAGCTGGCTGCCTGTCAGGCTCACCTCTGTAAAAACGAGTCCCTCTCTTAGTGCGGAGCAGCTCCACCTGCAATCGGAAAAGTTAGGTTAAACATGGGGCAGCAGTGCATGGGAACTGGTTGCACAGTAGTGGTTTTCAACCAAGCAACCAATGTTTTCATTTCATTTCTGCAGGATACTGTGAAAATAAACGTGCAAAGACTTGAAACTTGCTTCTCACAGAGTAGGAAACCAATCAACATTTATCTGCCTGCAAGTTTTAGACAGACATCACTTGCTGATGCGTTTGTAAGAGAGAGCTGCAGGTCAACAGTGAGTTTATGAGAGATTCTGTTTCAAAATCCTATTTATTCTTTTAAAAGATTAATTACGTTGTTTCTTGCATTGGAAATGTTGCTCTTTTATAGCTGGTTAAGCTTTGAATTGTGTTGCAACTCAAAGGCCCCACCAAGGAGGCGTTTTCTAGCCAGTCAAATCTTTAAACTGCATCAGCATGCAACAAAAATGGAACAGCAAAAACTATAAAACAGACTCAGTGTTTTTCCAGATGGATTACAAACCACAGGAGAATTAATATGGATTAAAATAAGCTCTTTTTGAGGATACAGGATTTGTAGTTAATGTGCTGAAACGTGCAAAACCACCGGTTTGGCCTCATGTGAAAAAAGATGCAGTACTCACATTGTCAGCTAGGCAGCAGCAGAGAGCAGACAGGAGGATCAGTATTCTGACTGTTGAGGTCATGGCTGCTGGATTGGTTCTCAGTTCAACTGGTCTGCAGGTAGAAAGTAAATAAATATTAAAACAATATTTTCAAGCTAATGTAGTTTAAGCATCTGTATTTAAAAAGTGATATAAGATTAGAACTGTGATAATAATAAGTAATTGGTCTTCAATAAATGCCACCGGATTTGCACGTACAGTAAAACCAGACTTATTATTTTTAATATAACTAAGAATGTTTTAGACAAAATAGTATTTCAGGTGTGATATGTAACACTTAAGCTCCAATTTCAGTGCAACTCCTCACTTAAACTCTCATGACTGACAAAAAAAGGTGGTCAAAAGCACTTTACATTATTTGATCCAATCTTAATTAATGTGTCAAATCAATAATTGCAGTGTTTTTGACAAACAGATCCCATATAGTCAGCGGTTAGGAATCGTGGTTTTCATCCAGGCAGTCCAAGTTCAGCTCCCAGTATGGAGACAATGTTATGTCTTTTAGTCAACACTCATATGCTTCCATGCACTTTTATGCTTCATAGCATGGTTTAAACTTAGCATTACCCTGTACACAGAATACACAGTACTAATTTTACCTCTATGTGGAAATTATATTGTTATTTGACCTAAAATTTTACATAAAATACACCATAAAATACAAATTTGAAGTCTGAAAAATGCAAAACTGTAAGAAATCTGTTCCTGGCAAAACATCAGCTTAGTCTTGAACACTTCTTCTCTGAATCCCTCAACAAAACAACAAAAGACTGTAAAACCTTCAAATACCCAAAGAAAACTCACTTCAGTTTCTTAAAAACAGACTTTGAGCACAATGATGCCATTGAGTGGCTGAACATGGATTTCATTCTTGTATATCTATCCACCTGAGTCTTTCGTCATGAATCTATCATCTATAGTGAGCCAACAATTGCTGGAAATCAATGAACACCGGTTGCCTTCCTCCAGCTGTATACTGTTTCTCTGCTCAGCTTCCTTCCTCCATCTCTCCGCCTGCTAGTGACTGAGTCAACTACGGAGGAAAGGTGGAGCACTTGTGGGGAATTGGATTATGATTTCTAGTTTCTTAAAATAGTACTGACTTATTTACTTGGACTTGGCATTTTAATAGCTTGATCTGATATAACGACGGTCCATCTAACCGTCCAGCCTTAATTCATTTCCCTTTTCATCTGTAACTTCCCCACAGAGAGTAAATAGGAAGCAAGCTATTTTCACTTCATGCGTAACATAGATGCTGAGCAGTGCATCAGACAACACAATCTGGGCATCCCTGGAGCAGTGATGAAAGGCAGCACGCACAGCAGAGTTTCTGCACCATACTGACAATATTCCCTCCCTAAGAGAGAAGAGCAGCAGCTGCAGGAGGATGAAGTAACTCAGGACTTAAAGGAAAAAGAGGAGGACACAGAAGGGAAAGCCTAAAGCAAGAAAAAAGTAAATAAGCTCATATTTCCCTCTCATAAACTCAGAGAAGATGTTCAATATCAGACTTGTTCCTCTATTCTACTTGAAGGATCTCTATTATAGGAGAGAGGAATGGAGAAGAGCGGCTGTTTCTCCAGTCAAGTGTGAGTAATCATCAGTCACAGAATGAAGGAGGGGCTGAGTGGCTAAGGAGAAAATGGGAAGAAGAAGAGAGTTGCAAACAATAAGGGCTGAGAAGTATAAATTACCTTAACATGAAGAACTTAAAATAACCAAATAAACATCTTCTACAGACACATGCATGCAAAGACCAAGGATTACAGCAAGAATTATGTGCATACATGCCTGCACGTTTTTATGCTCTCCTCTCCATTGGCTGGTTCTCCACTGACTCACCTTCTGTGGTTGACTGAGCTAACAGAAAACAGACCTGTGTTTTGATACACCAGTGGGGTTAAACAGCTATGCTAACAACCACACACATACATAGCCTCTCCCACATACACAAACACAAAGTGCTCAGGAACGTGGAGCTAATCAACACTCCCACATACAAAGATTTGCTCTTCATTCTGCTCATTGTTCATGGGAACAAAGACTCCCACTAAGGGGTTTGACTTCAAAAACACAGACGCTTACATGCATTCACACACTCACCATTAAGAGGACGGGTCCCTTGAAAGCTATCCTTGCTCCAAACAAATGAAAACCCCGCTGACCTGCTATGTTACCCCCCAACTGAGCCTCACTGGCAGGGCGACAACAACACACCAGTTTCCTTTTTGTTTCCTTTGTGCAGCTGTTCAGCTCCGTTCACCCACCCCAGCCCTGTCAGCTGAAAACATGTGTTTCCTGTGAAAAAAACAGCCGCACGGGACCCGTGCATTTCGGAAACGTGCTTACATATCAAGACAAGCACGCATGAATACGCTCGCCAACATGCACACATCAGACTTGAACATATGTGAATCCCACCCTTTTTTTAACTCTATGGTATCTGACATGCTGAGGCCCTTTTTGAGCATCACTCTTTCTTAGGAGATCCCACAATGCAACTGGCCTGACTTTCTTGAATTTTGTTGAGTGTCTTACAACATTTAATGCATATGTACAGACATGAACACACAAAGTGAACATGAAAATGGAAAAGAAGGATCAGCTCTTAAATTAACTGTTTTTTTGTCTTACTTTCATGCAAATAACTTTAAAAATCTATTTTTATCTTAGAAATTGATTTAATTCTAACAGGATTACAGGGACTCTTTTAAAGTGAATAAGTATTTGACCTGAATTTTAGCCTGCCTAGAGAATTTCTGCCACGATGATGCGCCTGAATCACCAGAGCACCACATCAGGAGTGGTTTCAACCAACATGCCAGCTCCCTTTGCTCATAAGAACGAGAGCTGTTCATATTCTGACTGACAGCAAGATGCAGCAATTAGTTCATTAGCCATCCTATATTAAAAACTAAGCGGAAAATTGGAAGGTCTGACCGGCACTGATAGGGTTAAGGCATTTTTCTACAATTACTTTATTGCTGAAACGTGTACAACCCAGTGTGCAGCCTGAAGAGAGTGTGGTTTTCTTACTAGGTCAATATGAACGGAAGAAATGGAAAAATGTTTGGAGCAGCAGCGGTCAGACTATGAGTCAGCAGCAGCTTCACAGCAGCAGTTTTTCAAATGCACCACTTAAGTTTGACAAACACGTGCAACAGATGATAAGACAGGCAAACACAAAAAAAAAACTTGTTTTATTTTGTGTTTGCCTCGTCAAAACCCACACATTTTCTGTCCAAAGCCGAAATTAATGTTCTCCAACAACATTATTCATTTCCTTTAGTGTGCAGTTTCAGTGTATCTAAAAGACCCAGGCTCATTTGCTGACAGTAATCTGTGCCAAATCTTTAGCAAGGGTGTGTAAGGATGATGCTTCGCTGAGGTTGTAAAGATCGGATGTGAGACATTCTTGTTTTCCAGTAACAAAGCTGAAATGTCAGAAACTAAAACTGTGAGAATGGTTAGGTGGCATGCAGAGTACATAGTTGCAACTGCTTGTGAAGTTCAAAATTTAGTTTACTCTGCACTTCAAAACAACTCTGAGGTTACTTTTCCTGCCTCTCTCATCTGTGCAGTTGTCAGAACTGATACTTGATAAAGGCCTGTGGGTGGGCAGACTGCCCACACTGGCAGCCAGGGGAGGAACTGGCGAAGGAAACACCTTTACAGAGGGCATTGTGGCACTTTTATAGTCTAATTGTCCTTGGCACTGAGGTTAGTTTTTCAACAATATTTCTTAGAGAGCTCAGTCTCTGTAGATGTAAACATAATTTCTATTCTGTTGTCACAGCAGGGAGGGCCACCAGTTTCCGTTAAATCTAAACCCTTACAATGTGTTTTTGAACTGGTTTGACCTGCTGATGTTGAACTTTACAGTAGCTTCAGAACAGGCCGTGTTCCCACAGGAGGCTTTCATGTGCCTAGTATGTTTGCTGATGATGTGTTTTGGCATGCAATGTCATGTCATAAGCTACTTAGAAGGCATTATGCATTCTTTACTTGGGGATTTTTCTGCCAAGCCTCAATAAACCAGCTGTGATCCGACGAACAGAGGACCTTATTGTTGCCTCACAGCTTCTCTCTGTCTTCTCTCACCAAGGAGCCTTGAACTTCTTATCAGATAGAAACACAAGCCCATAGCCAAATGATACAGACAAAAAGAGAAGGTGTTGACATTAGATATGAGGATAGACTGAGGAAAAAATGGAGCATGGGAGAGCTACGTGGAGGGAGATGAAAGGATGCAGAGAGGGGAGTGAAAAGAGAGAAATGAGAGAAGGGTAAAAAGGGGGGAAGGAGGGAGATGAAATCAAATCCCAGAGTTCAGTGAAAAGACAATGAGTAGTCCTGAGTCATCTCAGCTTCCAGGGCTGAAGACAGATGGAGGAAGACACACAGATGGGCATTATTATCAGTTCAAGGTCATTAGATGAAGATACAATTCAAACATTCAGTCAGAAAAGAGGATTGGAGATGTGAAAGAGGGTTTTTGTCCAGATAACAGTGAAAGCTGCAGCTCAGAATTGAAGCATGAAGTCTGGAGGGATTCATCCTCTCGTCATTGTTCCCACAGTCTGATCCAGCTCAATCCTCTGTCTGACCTACTCTTAACTTATAGCTCTAAGACCCAACCCGGCCGATCCTGTGAGTCACAAACATCAGTGTGAGGCACTAACACAGTTGACCACACTACTGGGAAGTTAATGCATAAAAACTCTGCTTTCTCTAAACATGCTCTTTAGAGTATCAGCGCAATGGAGAGTATCAGCGCTGACTCTTGCCAGGGAGGAGAATTCCCAAAAGTCCAGCTCAGACGCAAGTCCAGCTCATTAGCGTGATAAGAGCCAGTACGTCAGTGATCCTGTGCAAGTTTTGGATCAGAGTGGTACATAGCTACACACATGCGCTGAGAGCAAACACATACCATAGAAGGAATGTTCCTCATCACAAACATACACTGAGTTCAGCTGCGGAGCACAATATCACTGCGTTCTTGCAAAGTTGCGATTTTTGTGTATTAAGAAGATTTAGAGGTTTAGACCTTGAGGGCAAAAATGACTGACTTCTGAGAAGAGTTTGGAGATGAAGAGTGTGAGTGTGCGAGAGATTTTGCGCAGTCATGTTCTGAAGAGATTGAACAGGTGGATATGGATGATAAGAGCTGCTGAGGTCAGAGTGATGGGATGCCAAATGAATGAGCAACCACATCGTAATACAAAAACACTTTTTCAGCTCTCTTCTCAGTTAGTGTTAAACCAGACAAATTAATATCAACATATTCATTACAATGATAACTAAACCTATCCATATAACCTGTGTGTGTGATCCAGATTGAATTGCTTATAACAATGAACTTTGGAGAACTTTTGAACTGCAGCTTAGATGTAAATTTCACACGATTTTTTTTAATGATTTTTTTTCTAATCAATATCAAATAAGTTAGGAAAACGAACCCTAACCCTGTTACAAGATATCTCCATCTTATCTTGTAAGCATCTTATGCCATCATACCATGCAAGTGAAGGTAACAGCTGCATGCTTAAGACAATAGCTTCTGATCGTCTACACCTGCCTATGAAATGTAGGCTACAACGTCAGATTTTAATTATGTTATAACCATTCAGTTCATAATGAAAAATGGTATTCAGTTATATTAGCAGGAAACAACCCGATGCAAAGACCGGACAGATCTCCAGCGCGAGTGCATGTAACAAACACGACAATAAGGCTCTTACCAAGTCAATGATCTTCTGAATCTTTTTATCTTCTCGATGTCTCTGCAGGAGTTGTGCTTGTCCTTGGATCTGTCGCTCGGAATGGTGCGGTTGCCTCCTTGAGCTCGGTCTTTATCGGAGCGCTCCGGTCCTGCCGGTGTGTAAAGTGGGAGGGCACCTGTGACATCAGAGGGGAAGCGTGGCTGCTCGGCCGGATGATGATGCAGCCTGCAGGGCGGTGACGGAATAACTGCGGGACTGCCCCAAGAGGTCCCAGAGGATACGAGAGCATATCATGTTCAACCCGAAAAGATCTATATCGAAGTATTTTATCAGAGATACTTTGCTGTAATTTTTCCCAGCCCACTTCGCTGCTGTAGACACATTAAGGATAAAATTTCCAGGAAACTCTGTAACTTTAAACATTTTCGAAACACTTTTTTTAATGAAAGGACAACAAAAGAAGATATGTGTGGTCATAATAAACTGACAATTTTTTATTCAAATTTTATTTAAATATACAGTAATAAAACTAGTGTTAACAAGATTTTTTTATTTTTCAGGACAACAAACATTTGTATAAAGTATTCTGTAAATAATAAAGTTATCATAAGAAAAGAGAGATGAGGAGAGAAAAGAAGAACAAAGGAGAGAAGAAACGTTATCAATCACATTCAGGTAAAAATGTGAAGTATTAAGTATTAAAAGGAAGTATTAAAATTAATGTATGGAAAAGGGAGCATTACGATCATGTGCTATATACAGGAAGCTTAAAAACAATGGTTTAATGCACTACAGCACCAAAAAATAAAGAGCGCCTGTAAAAGGTGTGTTATTGTCTGTTTATATGTTGTCATAGTTGATTTTGGAGATGATTTACTTTAGTCTAGCTTTGTCAAAATATTCCAAGACTGCTGGATCTTGTATACTCACTCTTGTAAGTGTGAAGTGACATTTAAAAATGGCATACTATGGATTTTTCACACTGTCAAATAACTGTGGCAGTGTGCAATGAGCTGTTGGTGACATTTTTTCAGTGTGGTTAACCAGCTGGCACCAAGACTCATTTGTCACAACTATTATCCTCTTTATTAAGCCCATCCCCTTCTCAGGAAATTACCCAGTCTTAAGAGTAGCCCCATTTTTCTTATTACCAGCTGTATTATTTTTAGAATTGGATAATCAAAACAACCTAAAAACAATTATTGTTTTGCATTGTGGTAACTCCACATTAAATAGCTAAGAACGTAATACTTTTGGGTGGGGGGGCCTATTTTGGCATCTCTCCTCCCTATCTCCATCTGTTGTAGATTTAAGGGCACTCCCAATTCCTGATCAGAAGAATCACACACACCACTGCAAACACACACACATACACCCCCACACACTCACATAAACACCCACACACACACACACACACACAGACGTGAAGGTTATGACTCAAGCTGAAAGTTCTACGTAACATCTGGTTTCTTCACCTCAGCCAAGGCTCTTATCTCTTACGATTTTGCTCCTTAGCTTTTCAAAAAACGTCAAATTCACTGAATACTACAGGTCAGTTTGACCAGTCTAATTCCTTGTGTGAGGTCATTGAAAAGATATTTCAGCCATACTTAATTTCTCTGCCCACTTTTTTATATAATGCATCAACCTGCAGTGAAAGGCATTTCTACATTTTGTGGAAAAATTGCAGAAACTAGACAAACCACTGTTTTAAACATTTTTTTGTTTACTGGCTTATGGTAATGTGTGGGTGACTGTTTTCACTGTACCTTGGATTCAGACACTCCACCGTCATAAACAGAGTATCAGGTGCCATGCATAATGAAGAATAGGTCTGGATAAAGTTTAAGCAGAGACACAACTCAGAATTTTCTATCTGATATAAAAACAAATACAGTGAAAAAGAGGCTATCAGTGATGGGTAGTACTAGAGGTATGTACAAGTACTCCTGAGTAAAAGTGATAAAGGACCTTATTGATAAATTATTCAAAGTGCAATTACTTTCTATTTGGAATTAATAAATATTAGTTTTTTATTCAAAAAGTCTCATATAGTAGTAATTTTGTCTACAGGATAAGTTAAAATTGATAGCATAATATCAAATATTAATGTTACTTATTTAAAATTAAAATAGCCAACATTAGCTAAGCAGAAATCTCCCTGTTTTGATAGACATCACTAATATAATGAAGCTATTGTGTTTTTTAGATTTTGTTTTTGAAAGTGTGGCCAGGTGTTGTTACTGGAAGCTACCTCTTGTTCTAAGTTTTTTCTCAATTGTATCATTGTCAAAAGACAAGGGGTGCTTTTTTCACCATTGCTGTTGCCAACTACTTGACATCCCCTACACTAAATCTTCCACCTACAACTCATTGTGACAGAAGTATTTCAGGAAATGAATTGAGGTAAAAAAAAAAATGAATTTCTTTCTCAAAAATATACTTCAGTAAGAGTAGGAGTGCAACTTTAAAAAGTTACACCAACAGTACTTGTCTCTTAAAAAATACATCCATATATATTTTTCACTCATGTACATTACTTGTAATGAGCCTGTATTCACCCTTGGAGGTGAAACATACTTTCAATAAAAGATGGCCTCTGAAGTAATTACTGGAAGCATATGAGAAAGTAGTGGACAACAATGTCAACAATAGTGAATATCTATCAATATTTGGTGGCTTGACAATGTTTGTTAAACTGCTGTGGAGCCATTCCGGTATGCCGGTAACAGTTGCTACTAGCAACAGGATAGTCAACTGCAGCTAACCGCTAAAAAAGCTGAAAAAAATAGCCTTCTGAAAGATGTGAGTGTATTGAGAAGTATACACGTGTACTAACATGTTATTATAGACAGTATGAGCCATTTCCACGGACAAGGTTTACATGACTAACAAACAAAGCTAAATTAGACAACAAAGGTCTTTCATTATGAGCTGTTTACTGAACTAACTGGAAAGATGCAGCATTAGCCTACATTCTGTTAGCAACAGAAAAGACTGAAAGAAAAATTCCTTTTCCAGCACAAACATTTACAAATGAAGTGGGTCTAACTCACAGATAAAGTCACTGTCACACACCCACAAATCACGTCAGAGAAACGTCAGATACATGTAAGCAAATAAATGAAGATGAAGTTTGTTAGTCGCAACAGTGACCTATCAGTTTTCCTTTGAGTTATTCAGTCCAATAACAGCAGGTGACGAAATGAAAACATTTCTTTTTTGAAATTCTTAAGTGCCTTCTCTCAAAATACACAACTGTAGAATCAACACTGACTTGGCAAAGATAGAGAATCAAAAATAGCCAAATACATCTTCTCTTTCTTTCTTATTCTAATATTTCTGAGTAAAGATGACCTGAAAAAGACCATTTCTGCATTGTAGCATATTAACAGCAAACCACTAGAGACACAACATTCTGCCAACACATCAGAAAACAACTCTCTGCATCATCTATTTTGATATGACAAAAATTAAACGCTACAAGATCAAGCCTGGAAAAACAGACAATTCCAACAAAAAGAGGGGAATGTAAATCAACAGAGAGATGTGACGTGACAAGATGGGTTGCCAGAAATGAGTCAGAGTGTGAACCTGGTTTCATCAGATTGGTTCGGCTTCCCAAGAACATGGACAGAGACTGTTATTCTGCCCAAAATTTGACATTCCTGTACCAAATTAGTTAAGAGACTACTTTCCAGAAATCATACTTGATGCCATACTTCAGTTTGCCTCACAGGCCTAATGTTTTTTTTGTTTTTTTGTTTGTTTTTTTTTGAGGAGATTACAGAAGAGATATTTAAGCTTCTTTTTAATATATAATGTGCTATTTTTTTCCATTAGTTTAATACTTCTGACCTCTATGGAACCAACTGATGGAGAGGACCCTGGAGGGCCAAAAAACATATAAGAGTTTGGCCTAAACTAAACAGCAACATAGGAACAGCTATACTTACCAATAATCCTACCACCTTTTCACAAGAAGCAACTAATCTATTTTATGGGCAGCAGGGAAAAATTTATTTTCCTGATGTGTAGCATAAATACCATGCCGGCTCAATAACCGACCAGTTATGTCTTTTTCGACAGCAGTAGCAGCCATAGTCTTTACTTGGAGTTTATTATTGTAAAGTCAATTAAGTACTTCACACAGATACCTGTGTCATAAGTGTATTGTTATACTGTGTGTCACCTGTGTTAGAAGTACTTGGATCTCTTACTAAAGTAGGTAAAACTAATACCACCTCAGCATAGAAGTATTTTGGAACTAGTAAAAGTCCTTCATTCAAACGTAAACTCACACTAGTATTGGCATCATCAATAACTAAAAATGAAAAAACTTAAATTATACATTAAGCAAAAATTACCGTTATAGAGTATTTTATACTATTGAATATTAATTATTGATGCATCACTATCTACATTTATGTTGCAGCTGGTAAGTGAAGGTTGTTTTTAGTATAAAATGCAGATAGCTTATTAATATCAGTAAGGAATTTATTCAGAAAGATCCATCATAATTTAGTTAGTGATTACGGTTTGTATGAGTAATCTGAATCTGAACATTAAATGGAAATACATACATTAAACCTAGCCTACCTCAAATTTTGACTTAGGTTCAGTACGACAGTAAATTTAGCCAGTAGGTTACTAAGAAAATTAATGTACATCTCCCAGCCAATCAGAATCGAGTATTTTCAGAGGCCATGGTATTTTTACTTTATATCATTAAACAGGCTTTTAAATTTGAAGATATTTTAAGTATTTGATTTAAAAAAATTAAATTGTTGCATGTTGGACTTAATATATAATGAATGTAGTTTTCATGTTAAATTTATATTTATAGATTTATACATGTTCATATTCATCATGTGGAACAGACTAGTAATTGCCAGTATCGTTAAAAACATCTGTATTAAAAAACCTGCAGCCGGAGCCGAGGACTCTGCCCCCCTGTGGGCGGCTCCCTTCAGGTTTACAGGAAATATGAGAATCAGGAAGTAGAAAGTTTCTCAGATTTGTTGTGTCGCCAAAAACTAGCGTTAAAAGTCTAAGTCGCGTAAAGACCGGATACACACGGTTTTAAAAGAAAATCAGGTGTGAAAGCGTGCGAACGCTGCCTACGAAGTCTAAGGTAGGATTTAGTATGAATAATACTGCAGATGAAGCGACTGGCTGCATGTACATAAAACGAGACAATGAGTATGCTGTAGTACATTGTAGTAACTCCAGGAAACAGACAACATGCACAGACGGAAGTAAAATAAGAGTTTTTTGTGTTTGACTGTGTGTTAATAGTTTTTAAGGAGCAGAGAGGTGAGATCAATATTCATAGTAATACAAAAGTCATAAACAGAGGCAGTCTGAGTGATCCATTTGCTGTCACTGTAGTACTGAATAGGCCTGTTAGGTGATTGCTGTGACCATTTAAATATATATATTTACAGTGAGTAAATGCTAGTCAGTTTTTTCATAGATTCTGTGATATTTAGTTCAGTGTAATTGCAACAGGTCTAAAAATCAACGTAAAGCCAGTATTTATAACCAGTCAGTTAGGTTTAGAGGCTTTTGAATAGACAAAAGAGAATGAATCACCTTTTTTAAAAAGGCCCAATACTAATATCTATACTAACAGTATATCAGTCCAGACTGTCAATATCATTTTTTACAGAAACACATCGCATAAACTCTTTTTAGTGTTTTGGTGAGGCAGCATGCACAATACCAGGATCTGAAACTGACACCCACTATTTTTATACTGTCACATGTCATAATACCTTAGAGAAAAAAGCATTTTTTAATCTTTATAAATCAGGGACGTGCAATTTAAATCAATCAGCATTAAGCAAGTTTAGGCCAATCCTGTGGGTGTTAGTCCACAGTCAGTGTGCAGATTTGTCAGAACTTTGCTCAAGGGTGAATTTTCTCAGTGGGATTAGGATGGATCAGATTTACGTCTGTCTCTGGAAGATGAATATAAACATCTGTGGGGATTTTTGGTCCCATCCAGAGTCACTTTTAGATGAAAATATCATTTTCTCCATTCTTTATACCCCTGACTGAGGACCAGATGAGGGCTGCAGCTAATGTCTATAGTCTACAGTGTGTTTTGTTGCACATAGAGGTACAGCCTAGAAGGATGAAATCTGGGCAAAGGGTTAATAATGTAGAGCTGAGCCTGAACAGCAGAGTTTGAGATGATCTAAAACATCCACTGTACAGACAACTAACTCTTTTGACTGAGACAGCAACAGCAACCCTCAGGCCAAACTTGACATATTCGCCCTGGTACTAGTGATGAGTAGTAGCAGAGTTGTTTCTTTGTTTTCTCTTAATCTATCATATTTATTACTTTTTGCTACAGTAACACTCATACAACTGTATTTTGACTTAGTTCTTTTGTTGTTGTTGTATTACATGTAGGACCGGCTGAGGAGGCCATGAATCGAGTGGCCCTGCAGCAGCAGCAGAGCTGTGGATCCTGGGAGCTGAGGGAGCGACTGGGCACCGGAGGCTTTGGAAATGTCACAAGATGGCAGAATAAGGTACACAGTCTATGAACTTTTATCCTGCTGTTTTAACTGTCTCTGCGGGGAAATTTGTTTATTTTTTGTCACTCTGATGGGACATGACTGCATGGGGAAAGTTCTAGAAAAATGCCCCTGAAAGATTGTACATGGGCTCAAAACGTTTGACTGTAGGTATTCAGACTGAAGCTAACAAATGTTGTCTTGCTGATGTTTCCCAGCAAGATTATCATCACTATAAAAATATGCAAATATGAAAAACAGGCTTTGTCAAGTAAACTAATATTTAAAACTATTAAAAGATATTTTTGTCTCATTTTTAGATTAATTCTTGACATTTAAGTTGCAGTGTTAAGAGTTGTCTGTTTTTCAGTGCTTCATTCATTGAATTTAGCTGCTAAGCGTTAAGATAGATAGAATGCAAATTTTGACCCAAGTTTCTCTGATCTCTCCCTCCACTCCCCTTCACCTCTCTCCACCTTTGTCTCGGATCACTTGCTTTTTGTCGGTTTCATATGCAGATATTCTTACAAATACCTTCCATTTTCCATATTAAAATGCCACCTCAATGGTTTTTTATTTTCATTAATATTATTATTTACAAGTAAAACATGTCAAAGTATTTTTTTACATATTAATTCAAAATAAACAAATACAGTGAGAATGACATAATAACACTCCACAAATAAAGTCATTGTGTTAGTAATAAAACACTTCCTTTGAATATTAAGAAAGCTGTTTCCCAGCTGCATCGTTTTTGTTAATAGAATGAAATCAGTCCAGGAAGTGGTCTTCTTTTTGCCTGCCATCCAATAGAAAGTGTCTGTTGTAGTGATATCACTATAAGTCACAGGATGAGAGGGCATTGTAGAGTTGCATCATTAGAAACAGAAGGCTATGGGAATAGGATCCCACCCGCTTAGTGGACCTTCCTCTTCCTCTCTTGTGCTCTAGCTGGATTACTCACACTGGCTTTGAAGGTTAACTTAGAGCTGGCTTTGGGCCAGGCAGCAACACCATGTGTACGTGGAAACAAGTGATGGAGAGTCAGAAACCGTAATTAAGCACATGAGAATATGATCCATTGAAAATCATTTCTCTTGCAGTTTCAAATATCAAAGATATTTACCAAAACATTGGAAATGAAGAAAACAGGCAACTGTAGACTGGGTAATAAATAGTGGAAGGAGTCATTGTGACGTCACCCGATGGTTTGTGGAGTACAGCATCTAAGCCTCAAGTTTGGCGTCATAGCGGCGCCGTCTTGGTTTTTTGGAGCAAGAAGTGGCCATATTTGGACAGGATGGTGTAGCTGGAGAAACTACGCATTGCTTTGCCCATTAGTGTTGCATTGCAAGCGGCTAGCTGTAACTCAAAGCAGTCACGCCCTTAATGAAGCATAACTTTGAGCCCAAGAACAAATTATTTCTGTCCAAACATGAGGGTCTTTGAGGACTGACTCACTGACCATTCAAGGAGCCTGCAAGAGGCAATGTCTGTTGACTGCACCTCTTACTGTAATGTAAATTTAGTCCTATTTAGAGTAATTAAGTTAATAATTTTCAAGTAAATGATGTATAGTTAAATAATCAGTGTCATGCCACACATGAGTTCAAAAGGTAATGAAAATACAGGCGGAAATGACTTTACCTAAGAGGGCACCGCTGGCACAGCCGCTGCTGTGATGACTAAACGCCCTCTTCAGGAAATTTCCTGTCCTATTTAATGACAATACTGAGGGCTATTATTAGTACACCGCTCAGGTTATGGGAAGCAGGGTGGATGCCTTTTCCTTGATGATGCCATGAAATACAGGTAGGGAGGTGTAATTGTGTTGCTCATCATTTTGGGAAAGTGTACGGACTGTTGGTGTGTCCATGTTTGTGTCTCTTTTTATTACATGTCTTTCTGTTTTACATGAAGCAAATATACCAAACCATTTTAAATAATAATCATCTATTTGACTGTAAAGGTCTAGTGCCTAGGATTATGTGGCACCTAGCAATGAGGCTGCAGATTGAAATCAACTAAATATCCTTCCACTCATCTTCCTCTTCCAAAAATGAAAAGCCCTCTTTAAAGACATTGTTTGGTATGTCTGTTCTGGGCTCTCATAGAGACATGGTGTTGCAACATGGTGGTCTGTGTGAATGAGAATCCACCCCTTCTATAAATATAAAAGGGTCATTCTAAGTAAATAAAAACACAACAGTTCAAATTTTGAGAATGGAAAACACTTGTGAACATTATATTTAATTTCTTTCATGTTCTGTCAATAGTTGCCCCTTAAATTCAATTTAGATTTATGGTGGATATTTCCTATTATATATCAACAATATTTTTTTCTATGTGATGTGTATTAATAATATCTTGAACAACATTGTGTGTGTGTGTGTGTGTGTGTGTGTGTGTGTGTGTGTGTGTGTGTGTGTGTTTATGTGATTTCTGTCTGCACTGCAGGTGTTTAACAGTTAAAACTAGAGATTTCATAAACC
>JAPZDV010000022.1:13669643-13782572 GCA_029814665.1 Acanthurus lineatus
GACACACTCTAACTACACACTCCTATACAATGAACAGGAATTTATGAAGGACTTTACGAGATATAAGCAGTTGGCCATCAAACCCACTGGTAGAACCAGAACAATTATTCTTTGCATAGAATAATTGTTCTGGTTGTCATGTGTGGCTTTAACACCGTTCAGTGTGGAGCTCTATTGCAGTGGACATGCAGCAAGAAGAAGAAAGTAACGTGGCTGTTCAGCCATTTGTTTAACTGCAGTCACCAGAGTGGGAATACTTAAGCAGAGCAGACATAGATTTGTTTGAACATTGAACGATATTTTTTTACATTATGCTGTTTTAAAAAAAAAGAAGTAAAGGTATTTAAAGAAGGAAGAACTCCTACTATTCTTTTAGGAAAACAGTCGCATCGTCATTGCAGCCGGACAGTTTCTACAGTTCAGACAAGCTTGCTGGAGATGTTGTCCAATCAGATCATTTGTTAACAGCCAATCAAGGACGTGGTTATTTTATCTACCACCAGGCCGGTCCCACTTCACTTTAGTTTACCCTTTACCAGTTGTACTAGGGACATTTTTAAAAAGTGATCATTTTTATTGGTAAAAAAAAGAGATTTCTTTAAGGAGTGACTGACTGATCGACCACTTTTTGGAAGTTGTCGATGACAGCTGAAATAAGGCTAGAAACTACATCTTGACGCTGGTCAAACCTTCAGGATCAGATAATAAAGCAAGACCTGCCTTAAGGTCATGCTGAGATCATTGTCAAAACATAAAGTCTGATATCTATTTCAGATTACAAAAGGTACAGTGTGTTTGCTTTATCTTGTCAGTGACAGTTTCGCTCTTACAGATGCTTACGGATGTAGATCTCCAGTCCAAAAACACCACATTACCTAACCGCTTTGTTATTTCTTTCGCTTGGACTAGACACCTTACACAAGCTCTTCTTTCTGTTTACAACAGATTCAGGTTTCTGTTTCCACCGTTATGCCTTGTAGTCTGTGACACATAATTGTTTTTTTTAACTCAACTGGAGAAATTGGTGATTTCCCCGTTTCTTTTTACCATCTTTTATGGTCTGCCTTAAAGCTCTTTTTTGGCGGAGGCAGGTTTTGGTTTGACATGTTGTGACTTAACTTGGTACATTCCCTGACAAGCTGCCTGCTAATGGGTTTGACTTTCATGTACCCATCTGTTTCACAAGTTTTCTTAAAATACAAAAACTAAATTTGTATCCTGAAATAGTAAAAAAAACCTACAAGGCATTAAATAATTAGAACGGCGTGGAGGATTGGGTTATTTTGGTCTGTTTGTGGTTATTTCTGCCACCTCCTCATTTGCTCTGCTTTTGGTATGTGTCTCATTTCCACACAAGTCTGTGTTGTGTATTAACAGCTTCATCTTGGTCGTCAGCTCGCTACAGTTAGATGGCAGCTCATGCGGGTTTTCATTGTTTTTGAGATGCGAGATGTGTGTGTGTGTTTTGTCTTTTGCGGGTGTAAACATGAGAATAAAACCATTTCTTTCCCAGTCTCGGTTTAACAAGTGTGTTGTTTTCAGGCAGACGTGGTCACAACCGCAACCCTCCGTGCACCCACGCTCAGCTCGTGGAAAACCACAGGGCAGGGGACACATACGAGGCCATGACCATTATATTATTACATGTACTTAACGTGGCTGCACACACATACATAAAAACACATCATTTACGCAATGTTTTTGAGTTATGATGTTTTTATAGAGCTTGTATTTCATAACCTTTTCAAGGTTTTAGCTAAAAATGAGAAAAGAAATATTCTGCAGCTATTAATTAATCTCAATCTTTCTAACTCTTTTTCCTTTTAATATGTTTTTAAATAGAGTTTAAGCAAGGCGAAACATAGATGAGGAAATATTTTCTGCCCTAGATTACATATATATTGCTTGTTGGCTCCCCTGCCACATTACATGCTGTGTATGCACATTACATAGTGCTATGGCTGCAATGCAAATCATCCCCCTGATGGATTTGGTGTCAGTTTGAGTTTATTATCTTAAAATTTTAAAGGGCCTGAACCTGACAATCAGAAACACATTGTTTCAAACCGAGTTATGAAACAGCAAAGAATGAGAACCAGAAAGTCACGGCAAAGGTCGAACAGCAGAGAACGAAGGGTGAAGAACGAGGGTGACATAATCAGTTTTTTAAACACTACCATTGAACTAAAGAGAGGGTTTGCACGATACGATCAAAGACAGACATTTTAAATGTATTTGTTAGACACCGTGAGGGAAAATAGTTGCAAGATTAAGATCTGCATTGTGGAATGAATCCATGCAGTTATATACTGAAACAATAGTGTATCATGTTGTTTCATAAAAGATGGTCTAGAACCCCAAGAGGAGAATAATCTGAAGAGGAAGGTCAATAAAATGGAAAAGTAGATAAAAATCCTGCCTTTATTCTGACTTTCTTCCTATCTTTTTGACAAATAACTGAATATTTTTATATTTTCGAACTAACAAAAAAAACATTTAAATAGCACAAAGGAAACGATAACTTATAAAGTGAACTCCACACAACTAACTAACTTATCATTTTCAAGCAAGGTGGCAAGTAGACAAGTGTCTAATTTAACATGTCAGGAGAAAACATTAAAAACGCTGGTAAAAATCTAGATTTGTTTTCAGTGATCATCTTTTGATACTACCTTTCATTTCAACATTAATTTGCTTAACAACTCTGACAAACTGCAATGTTATGTTTATAATCTCAGACTTCTAATATGACAATCCGTACAGTGGGATTAATGTTGACCTTTATATTTCAACAGTGAAACATGCTACATTGTGCACCCCCACCTGACTAATATCCGCTCATCTATGCTCTCATAGGCTTGATCATGTCAACGTGGTTGCAGCCAGAGAGGTTCCTGAGGGGATGCAGAAGCTGGTGGCCACCAATGACCTTCCTCTGCTGGCGATGGAGTATTGTCAGGGAGGGGATTTGAGGAAGGTAAAAGTCTGGGGTGTGTTTGTTAAAGTGTGCGCACGTACTGTATGTTGTGTAAAACTTTGGCTCAGAGTGAATCACAATGCGTTAACAAGAATTGGTAATGATGTGTGGCTATGATGTGTTTTGAACCACTTTTCATGACTCTTTTTCTCAGCACCTGGTCTGAGTTCAGTTTTGTAAACCACCAACTACCGGAAATCTCAGGGGTCTTGTAGCAAAAAGTTCCTTCATAAAAACGTAAAGTTGTTGTGAAGTAAAAAGTACAAGCGGGTCAAAACTGAAAACACAAATAGCACTATTTAATACATTTTTGATAGCTCACTGAGTATAAGATTCGGAAGGATGAACGTGACTGAACGTGGCTGACTCTTGTTTGGACCAACAACCAGGCGATTGTTTGCACCTCTTTCTGGGCAGAAATCTGGAGTGGTTTTGAATCTGAAACTGAGTATGCAGCCTTAGGGGATAGACAATCTTGGCACCAGTAGGGGAGGAAAATGCCAATCATTGCAAACCACAGTGTCATAAAAGTTTCAAAGCATCCCAGATGGTAGAGTTGGGGGCAGATGGATTGGTAAGTGGGGACAGTGAGCGGAAAACTGCACCATGGTCTTTGACAGGCCCGCCACAACTTTCCAGTGGTAGAAAGCTTAAAATATACTGTTTAAAGTAAAAAAAATCAAACATTTTACAACCAGTTTGGAAAACCTCTTTAAATTAATATGGTGAGATAGAATTGATCCTAAGTGTGTATCTGACCCCCAATAAACACGATCTATTAAATGGAGGGAAAACAGCTGTTTTATAGAAGAAAAGAAGTTCAGGAAGTACTAAATCATGAACAAAAGAGTCAGATTAAAGAAACTTTTGCTGAGACTGTGTCTACTTATTGTGTTTTCCTCCAGTCTTTCAGGTTGTTTAAGTATCGAGTGACTGTGTTTGTGCTTTCTGCAGTATCTCAACCTCTTGGAAAACTGCTGTGGAATGAGGGAGGGCTCTGTTTTGATTCTGTTAAGCGACATTTGTGAGTATCCCAGCTTTTTACATCTGCATATAATAGAAATGTAGTGACAGATTGATCGTCTGATTGAGTGAGCTGGCAGTGTGATTAGTTTCCTGTAGCATGGAGGAAGTGACCACGGTGACCTGTATCATGATGTCATCAATAACCCTAAACCACCAACCTCTTAGTCACCATGGCGACAGCTCACACTCAGGCGACGCTTACGTCAACGCTTACGCTCTGAGCCAAACGTAATCTAAGAACGGTCTCATCAACAAAACATTGTGTATCGCACTTCGTATAAACAGGCTTGAAAGAGGACACTTATGGTATGGATCACACAAAGCTAGAGTGAAGAGTAGAGTGAGACAAACACACACACACACACACACACACACACACACACACACGCATACACACACACATACACAAAGAAACTCCCTTTCCTGCTACCCATTGGTGGACATTTCCTGATGATGAGTGATCCCTTTCAAAACTGCCTCACAAACAAAGGTTGAGACACAGGCATGCACACACACCCCAACACACACACACATACATTCGCTCAGTGAGATGTAACGAAAAGGTAATGAGTTTCGCTTTGTTGAACTCTCTGTGCCAGCACACACACTAGTCACCCTTTAACACAGGAATTAAGTGACGTAGTTTAGGTTTTCTATGTTGACGAAACCTGTTAAACTTAAAGTCAGAGGGATTACAGACTGTGGAATGTACCGTATGTCCGAGTCTTATCCTGTTACGGGACTTATTAAAGAGTGACCCAACACCATGCTGAAAAGCCGTGTTTCACTGTCCTCTCTGGTTGAAATGTTGAAGCTTTTTCAAATCTCTTTTACATCTTCAACACCTGTAACCACACCTCGCCCGTCATAAGGACATATGGATTTTCTTTTGGTGTTAATTTTCTTTTCTGAAGAGTAACTTAACACTGGTTGAATTTTTTTTTTTACTGACCTCTTGTGCTCAAACTTCAGGCCTTGCTGCAGTAAAGTAGAAGTCTGCTCCGGGTTGTGTTGATACACAGTGACATCATTGTTGGCTGTGGTGCAACAAGAACGTTATAAATCACATCCATCAGATAGCCTGGGTGTGTTCAGGTGTAAAACATGTTAAAACATCTTTGTACATACCAGTACACCTGCATATGTAAAACCGCATAAAGCCTTTGTGGCTTTAAAGGTTAAAAAGGTGGCTTCTTAAAACCTGATAAATTGCCTCAAGTGATGTCATATGAGGAACGAGTTTTCTTAATGAAAACTATGTGACATCATAAAGAAGTTAGGTTTTTGAAACTCTGTAGGTCCTGATCTCTGGCAAGTGGATCAAGGCTACATTAGCCACTGCCAGCGTAACACATTTCCTGGCAAACTGTTGGTGGTCAAGTTGCATTGTGGGTAATGTAGGCACCACATTTTGATGAGAAAGAAGAGTGTGGGAACACAAAAAAGGCCATTTATCTGTTTCTGCTGTATCACTGGTTTAAAACTCTTAAATTCTTAAACTTTCTATCCTGAGTCCAACAATGCTCCAGGACAGCAGTGCTCATTAAAACTGCACAGTGAGCTGTTTACATGTACGCACCACTGATGTGCTGTGATTAAGTCTCGAGTGTGCTTTGAAAAAATGATACATCTCAAATACTCCTGTATAACTATGGTGTCACTCTAGAATGTAGGATTGTAGCATTAATTGTGTTTGGTTTCCTGTTAATGATCACATGAAATATAGCTTGCATTAATATCAATATGCAATTAGGTACAATATCGGCAGTTCCAGCAACTTCTGTGGTTTATTGGTCTAGCCTTTGTTTCAGTGAATTATTGACCTCTTCAGTATGAGTGTAATGCATGAATTTTTCAACAAATAATTTACAACCAATGCAGTTTAACATCTCTTAACATGCATTCTCCCTGTTTTTCTGACCTGTTCTTTCTCTTTTCAGCTTCGGCTTTAACTTACCTCCATAAGAAGAGGATCATCCACAGAGATCTGAAACCAGAAAACATTGTGCTGCAGCAGGGAGAGAAAAGGGTGAGCAAAAGACCCTGTGAACCGTCTTTTTATGACAAATACAGCCAAACCACAACAGAGAGGCCATATACAGGCTGTCTGTGTGTGGTTAATGTGGAATAAGTGCATAAGACTCCTCTTTCTCACGTCTGCATGTCTACTCTTTACCAGTTGAGCACAACGTTGCTGCCCTGAGTCTTAAAATGGAAAACTCAATCCTTTTGCTTGCTCTGGCAGTTTCAAAGAACTTTTGGGATTGACTTGCTCTTAACCTCTTCTCCTCCTTTCATCAGTTACATATGTCACAAATCATCTCATGTCATCCTCCAGAATGCAATAGAACACAGGCTAATGAAGACCATTACATAAATGAGGCCAGACACATTAAGAAGTCATATACGATGTTTATGAAACACTGCTGAACTTATAGAAACTGAGCCAAACAGACTTCATTTGTTAAGTTTATCGTTGCAGTAAAACCTGTATTTGTTTGACATAGTAGAGAAACAATAAATCCAACATAAAGATTTAAAGGCTTTTGGTTTTAGGGTTATTAAAACAAAAGGGGATGCACAGAAATTTTCCAAAAAAAATTAATAGGATGATTTTTGTTTGTGTATTCTTGAGTCACAGAATGGTCAGAATAGTCACCAATTTGGGGAAAATGCGTGTTCTGAGATGACACCAAACTTCCAGTAAAGGGTCATGGTTAGCTTAACTTAGCAAGAAAGACTGAGATCAGTATTTAACAGCCAGCCCAGCTCTGTCAGACAGTAACAAAATCTGCCTCTCACCGTCACTAAAGCTCACCAATTATCATATTATATCTTGTTTGTTTGAATCCTTTGAAAACCAGATATAAAAGTCTGAAAGTAAATAAACATTTTTTCACAGAATGTCAAACTAGTTCTTAAAGTCATCCATTTCTTATTACAGGACAACATTTTGCTGATAACACTTTTTACTCTCCTTCTCTCCGGATTGTAGTTGATCCACAAAATTATAGATCTGGGCTATGCAAAAGAGCTGGACCAGAGCAGCCTCTGCACCTCTTTTGTGGGAACACTTCAGTACTTAGTAAGTGATGAAAGCACAAGTTGACACATTTTCTACATAAATTTCTCATTGTTTTTTAGACAGTAAAAGCCAAACCTGTGTTTTCCCTTCATCCTCCAGGCTCCAGAGCTCATCGAGAGACAGAAGTACACAGTGACTGTGGACTACTGGAGCTTTGGGACTTTGGTGTTTGAATGCATCACAGGATTTCGCCCGTTCTTACCAACCTGGCAGCCTGTTCCTTGGTAGTACCACCTCTCAAATAAACCTCTATCTGGACGAAGTGGGTTGTTTGTTCAAATGTTACATCGTCATGAAGGATGTGAAGTTATGATTGTGCAAAAAAAACAGTCTAGTCCATTTCGCCCTTCTCACATCTCATGTTTCCTGATGTTGCCTTTGCACCTCTGTGACTTTAGTCTAGCTATTGCAAAATAATCTAAACAATGATGGTCTTAAATGTCAAGCAATGATAAGCTCCATTCCAAGTAAATGTTTTTGTTTCGTGACTGGATGGTAACATGCATGGGATGTATAAATAAACAGGAGCCGCTGAAGCAAAGAATTACAGGATATGTGGGTTGTGCCTGTGTCAGTGCCTCCTGAGCCACGCTAATATGACAACAAAAGATAGGAAAGTGCATAGAGGTCTGGGTTACAGTAAGGATGAATTATCTCATATTACTGCAGAAACCCAGATTCAGTTACTGGCTGTGTTGGAATTTTCAGATGATGATCACATTAAGGATAGAATGGGATAAAGATAAAAAAAAGACAAAAACATGCAACTCAAAGGCTGATTCTCTCATATAAAACTTATCTGTATTCTTTTCAGGCACAATAAACTGAGGCTAAAACAGGACGATGACATTGTGGTCTATGAAGATCTCTCAGGTGAAGTCCGTTTCTCTAAACATCTGCCGCAGCCCAACAACCTCAACAGGTGATTTTATTTTGAAAAGGTGCACACATACACATACGAATGTTAATTTAAATCTCTTTTTATCTCAGTCTAACTTGATAACTGGGGTCTGACAGTCTGTTACTAGAGAAACTGGAGAGGTGGCTGAAGCTGATGTTAAAGTGGTCTCCTCAGGAGAGAGGCAAAGACCCCGAGGCTACACCCAATGACTGCTTCTCCCAACTGGGCCTCATACTGCAGCTCAAGGTTAGCTGAGTGATTCATGCATTTAGTCTGTCATTTTGTCTCATTATCTTTCATGTTGACATGTTACATATCTAAATAAAAGGTGATTTCATGGCAGAAATGCTGCTTCACTGTTCCAGGTTGTTAAAGTTTTAGAGAACTATGCTCGCATTTACTTGTTTTCCCTGCAATATGCTCGCTCATTCTCTCTCCCCTTAGCTGGTTCATGTCCTAAACATGATGTCGGCCAAGATCCTGACATACTCGGTGTCGGATGATGAGACTGTGGCAGACCTGCAGCTGAGGATAGAAAAAGACACCAGCATCCGTGCAGCCGATCAGGAGCTGCTGCTGGAGGCGGGGTTAGCCTTGGAGCCTCATGGACTGGCTACACAGTGCGCCGTGGATTACACAGTAATGTCCAAAAGAAACACTTCGCACAATACCTTCAGAGAAAAGCCAACAGAACAATGTAATAAAGGACAGACTTGTGATAATATCATTATATGTGTCTGTAGGAAATAGATGGGAGACGGACAGACTTGCCTCTGGTCTTTCTGTTTGATCGTTCATCCTGCAGTTATGAACCCCAGTTTGCTCCACGCACCCTTCCAGAAAACATCCGCTTTGTCCGTGAGTACACAGAAATAGGCAAAAAGTATTAAAACTCTTTATAACCTGGAGATCTGGCAGAGCTTTTCTGTGTTTCTGTGTGTTTGTATCTCAGTTATTATGAGTTTCAACAGTATTTGTGCTTTGGGGTTTTTCTAAAGAAAATAAAGTCTGTAGCAAACAAAAAGATCACCTCTGATGTTACAAAGAAAATACAAAGAAAAGAAATATTAACCCTCAGATTTCACAGTTGAGATCATCACCAAATATGTTTACAGCTGTAAAAGAAAACATTAAATATTTTTAGGCTTACATGTGCATGAATCATGATCCTTATTTTCTGCCTAATTTAAAAATCTTGTCGTGAAAAAAAAGATTTTTATGACTAAAACTTGTACTTCAAAAAACAGTTAAAACAACAAACCAGTAAAGGTTGTTTTGTCTAACTCTGTGTGTCTCTCTCTCTTTGTCTTTGTCATAGAAACTGACCCTAAGTACGTCCTGGCTTACAGCCCCCTGAGAAGGACTTGCGGCCAGGCGTGGCACACCATCCGCTCTCTGAAGGAAGACTGGCAAAGGCTTCAGCAGGGGCAGAAAGCTGCCATGTAGGACATTCACAAAATACACGGAAACACACACACAAACTCCAACACACATGCATCAACGGTTAGATACACGTGTATTTTCCTCTGTCTTTCAGCATGAGCCTGCTGAGACACAACTCTTCGCTGTTCAAACAGAAGAATGAGATGGTGTCCATGTATCAGAGACTCACGGCAAAGCTGGAATTCTTCACCACCAGCCTTCACATAGACATGGACAAATACCAGGAGCAGACAGCCACAGGGATTGGTATGATGGTCCAAACACATGTTGGTAGATAGCAGGAAGTTTACACTGCAGCTTCCAAAACTGTATCTTATCTTTCTTTTAATCATAATTATTTTTAAATTAGTAATGGTTGTCCTGTTTACATCAAGCAGAAAGTGCACTTGAATGACTCATAACAATTTAGCTCGCCACTGACTAATATTAGTCTTTGTACATTCCAGCATCAGAAAAACTCCTGGGCGTGTGGAGGGAGATGGAGCAGACTGCTGTCAGCTGTGGTCAGGTAGAGTTAAGTGTGTTTGTGTGTGTGTGTGTTTCTGTACAGAGCATTCACATGTACTTTAAAAAGACTAAAATGCAATGTGTGGGTGTCTAGGCTAAGGTGAGTGAACTGGAGGAGGAGATGATGCAGCTGCAGCCGGACATAGTGGATGTGCAGAGGCAGCCATGGAGGAGTGGAGAGGCCCTGGATACTCTGTAAGCCTGAGCCAAACTTAACTGTAAAAACAACCAAAATAACAGCAGTTTTAAGAAATTGGACCTTGCCCTCTTTCCCTCTTTTTCCTCAGTGAAGGAAAGGCCATGGAGCTGTTCCGCAAACTCAGAGAGAAACCCAGAGGTTTGGATGTCATGCATCAGTTCACTTCTTACGTAACACTTGTTACAGTGTTTTCATGTGAAAATAAACTTTCTATGCTCCTCACTTTCCTTTTCCTTCCTCCTGCTCAGACCAGAGGTGTTCAGGGGACGGTCAGGAGGTGGTGCGCCTGGTGGTTCAGGCTGTGCAGTTCTATGAGAGAAAGCTCAGAGATTTCTACACACACCTCAGGTACTCACGCACAAAACTGTATTTATGTATACATGTATTTATTCAAAAAATGTGTACATATACATGAAAACTAGCTTTATTTAACAATCATCCAATGACCAAGCAAACCTTTTGAAGAACCATTAGTGCAAAGTGTCTATGTTTGGGGAAATTAGAGTTGAAGAACTTAATTTGTTTATCTGTTTAAGAACGAAGCAGTGCAATGCCAAAAATACTTATGCTCACTTATATGGTTCTTCAGAGCAAAGTTTGGGCCAATTTACATGCAAAACTACTGTATCAGAGGCTTTTGGTATTAGTGTTTTCATTAATAATCAGTCCGCAGTTTAGTGTCTTTATTTAGAAGAATAATAGGCCACTGAAATACACAATCAAGTACTTTGCCAAGTCACATGTTCTTATATAAGTAAAGGATACCAAACTGACACCCAGCATGATCTGGCTGCCAAGCTGGGCTAAAGACCAACACTTAAAGGCTCTGCACACCCACACAGGTGTGAGTGAGATCACAATGAAGGAATGTTAATACTTGAAGCAGGCCTTTTTCTCAACACACATCTTGACACAATAGAGCGGAAAAAGCACAGGTGTAAATGAAAGCCATAATAGTAATTAACAATAATGCTATTTAAACGCTCACTGATATGTTTGTTAGTGCACAATTATGGCTCACTGGGACTCTTACACAGAATTGAGCAATCATTAATGTTGTCAGCTACACCTGTGTATGCCCTGTTATGACAAGTAAAAATATCTGCCCTAACAATGTCCTCAGGGCAAAGAAACAAACAGGAGTGTGAAGTATTAGTCAAACTGTCTGGTAAGAAGACGCCCAAACGGTTCCTGAGAAGAAATCCAATCAAGCAGATTAATTGAAAACATGTGTGCTGGTGACTTGTTAATATTTACAGCAGTATGTGACGGCTCAGTGTAAGGTGATAAATTTGCAACACTTAATTAAAGGCGTACCGATATTTATAACACAGTGTAAAAAGTTACAGCCTTTTATTAATGAAAAATTTCTGTTGTAATAAACCTTCCAGTGTGGGGTTACTAATGTTTTTTAGGTCACTAACACTTCAAGAACATAGAGGAGATCATACAAACCATGGGAAAGGATTCTCCTGTTTACAATTGAAAACTCCTTTTTTTTCTTTTACATTTTTATTATTGTGTGTGTTATGCAGTAAGACTGCAGTGTGCCGCCAGCGTGTGATGGAGCTGCTGCCGAAGGTGGAGGGTGTGGTCCAGAAAATGGCTGAGAGTGAGCAAATCCTGATGAGTCTGCAGGAGAAACGTCAGAGGGAGCTGTGGAACCTGCTCAAAGTCGCCTGTGTGAGGACGCCTGTTCGTTGCATGTCACTGCATATGGTGACACAAGAAGCCACTAACATTGATCGTAGACAAGCAGTTAGTTTGATTGAATTCACACTAACTCTCAAACACCCCTATCAGTTTGTTCATATCTGCTTTAACACTCATCAGGGACTCATTTTGAATATTGGCTTTAGATATCAAAGATGCAAACGACAAGAGTCTGGTCAGCCTCACATCTTCTACAACAAGCAGGTGTCGTAACATGGAATAACAAACTCATAATAAATGGGATCATTTTGTCTGTTTAGAGTAAAGTTCGCAGTCCGGTGAGTGGGAGTCCTGATGGATTACGAACCCCCTCCTCAGTGCCGCCTCTGCTGACCCCCAGACACAGCTTAACGCAGTTGTGAGTTCACACACACGCACTTAGACACACATTCTTCTCACATACACACACATTTGGTCCTAAGGAAGGCTTCAGTTTAGGGTTTAGGACTGATCTTTTGTAAACATTATAAAGAATCAGAGAAAATAAACTTCACACTTCACTCACCCACACAGATACTGGCAAAATTGATCACATACAACACATAATACATAACAACATATAATTACACAACAACATATACTTAGACTTACTGTAAAGGGTTGAAAACAGAATGTTTGAACAATAACAACCTCTATAAATATAATGCCAATAAAATGTTTCAAACACATTGGAAAAGGGGCAACAAAGAATTAGAAAGTTGTGAAACACTCTTACAAACATCTGTTTTTCAATGGAAAACAGGTTCATTGGTAACAGATGATGGACTCATGTTTGGGTGTGAAAGGAGTTAGTGACGTATTGATAATCTCTCATGATCCGTAATCTTGCTTTTACACATGAATGATGTCATCTCCTAATTTCAATTCAGAGAGCACACATGCATCTCCTGTACAAACACAGATATCCTATTAGCAAAATAATAAGAAACATCTGCATGAATCACTTTGGGTGTGTCTGCAGTGATGAGTCTCTGGTGGAGGAGAGCAGAACGTTTGAGAGTCGCCTCCAGAGTTTGTTGCATGACACCATCCAGGAATCAGAGAACAGTATGGAGGTAAATGCATGATCACACACATCTAGTTGTTGCTGAGCAGCTTCCCACTGTTTTTTTACAATTAATGTGTGATGACCAATAAAAAATCCCCACTCTTTGTTTTTGGTCTAGATGCTGAGCGAGTGGACGTGGCTGCGTGGGGGACAGAGTTTTTCCAGTGACCTCTCCTAAATGGAGTTTAATCTTTTCTTATACACAGTACTCTACTGCCATTGTGTGGATGGGATGTGTAAATACATGAGGTTATTTTTAACAGTGTGAATGGAGTGGTAGCTGCTGGCACATATTTGCTGAATGAGATTAAGGAGAAGATAACTTTACTGTCTGATTTTGTGAAAAGTGAACGCCAACCTGTGGTACACTGAAGCAAATCTATTTCTGATAAACAGGAATTTATCAAAGCAGGGTCTTATGTCTTTACCCTCTTGTAAAATTTAAAAAAACATTTAGGATGTTTTAGGATTAAAATTGCACTTCCTTAAGCACATATCAACCTTTCCGACAGTATCACACCATAGATCAGATCAGATCTGCATACTGTACATTCCTACAGGGTTACAGTCTCTCTGTATGTGAAACCTTAAAACAGTTGACACATGAAATGAGCGTATTTTATCATCAGAATCCTGAAAGTAAATAATGTTTGACCAAAACTGATAGACAGAAACATTCCTCTTTTGTCTGTAAAAACTTGTTTAGTTACTTTTGTCTCACCATGTTTGGTGGACTCTAATCAGGAAACAGCAGTTTAAACTTTAAGAATTTTTTAGCTACCGGTAAGTTGAAAATCATCTTTGTGTCATGTGTTATGTATCGAAATGTAAATATGTAACAGTTTTTACGGACCGTTATTTTTTATTGCTAATTTTATTTTAGTTAAGACAATCACTGTATCATACGAGTATCTTCTGTGATGGTAAAATGACAGTTGTATCTGTGCTTAATGAGACGTGAGGTACGTGGTTATGTTTATGGCCATAACTAAAAAACAAAAACATATTCTATTACTCTCTTGGTTTAGACCAGTATGATGATTAATTTTCTAAAATTCAATTTATAAACATTCCCTTGATTTGCAAATGCAAAATCATAGTGAAGTCAAGTGTATGGGTTTTAGCAAAACAGTGAAAAAAAATGTAAAATTAAGATTTTAATACCAGTAGTTTACTAGTAGTTTCCATCACTTTTGAGTCTAGATGTTACTACCACAACGATTCATTATTGTACAACTGCAGTATAATTTCTTCCAAGCTGCATCTAATTTACTGCATATAGGTCCAAATGATGAGAGATGTTACAGTTTGTCTGTGAAACCTTCTCTGTTTGTGTACATACTTTGTTCCACCAAGATTGAAATGATGTCTGAATAAGAGAATCTTCAGAATTTAAAAAAAAAGAAATTTTATATTGGGAATACAGGTTTTTGCTGTACTGTAAATGATGTTTTCTTTGAGAACGAGGCCACAGGTTCTCTCTGTCTTCACCTGTTTAATTTCAACAAAAAATAAATAAATACATAAATCCATCATGATCATAGTGTTTAACATACTTTATTCCATTAATTCAGTAAAATCAGTTTGAGGTCCTCACTGTTGACTAACTCCTACAACTAACTCCTATACAAAGCACAGCACAAATAAAGTGAAATATAGTGGTAAAGGTTACACAGGTATGAGACACCAAACAAGACAAGACAAAGAGGTGACACAGTTTTATATTGCCATCGGGCCCGTTTGCTAAAAAGGACCTGAAAAATAGACATTTGGCAACTGAAGGTCAACAGTTGATAACTGTTACTGAGGTCAAAAGGTGGAGTCAAAGTCAGTCCTCTCGGTCTGAGAAGAATCAGCCACTCTTTGTCTTTTCTGCGCAGTTCTCTCCAGCTGTTATTGCATATGTTTACAGTCACTGTACTTGTCAATGAAAAAACTTGCCCCTCGCCTTGGAAGCATGCGACAAAACCACAACATACTAAAACAAGCACCCTCCAATAATCTTATTACTATCTAAACCCAGAGTACATCTGAGCAAAAATTGGCTGTCTACACAGTCAAAATGAAAAGGTGCAGCACAGAACATAGATATGACAAAGATACTTAAGTAAAAGTGCACTTTGTCTGGTCAAACCTCTCATTCATAGCACATTTTTTGAAGAACAGGAGTTTTGCATGATTGCCTGCTTGACAAGTCTTTCCTTTTAATGGATTCAGATAAAATATGGTTAAAAAATGGTTATGGGAACTTTAAATAATGTAAATTTTGAAAAGAACCAACACGGGATTATGCTTATTACAGTACTGGTGATCCTTGAGGCTGCTTGGGGTTTCAGGGTTAAGGCCAGAGAACATGTGCATGTGTGTGTAGGATTTAGAGGGAAGAGGTGTTTTCGTGTCGCTGAGTGGACCTCTGTTGTGTTTCCACATTTGGGGCTTTTTCTTTATTCTTCTTCTGTGGTGCTTCCTTTTGTCTGTTCCTCCATCAAATCTTTACGCCTCCAGCTCGAAACCCAACCAAACTTTGTGTCCACCGCCGTTCACGTTCTTGCCGTCAATCAGACCTGAGAGGGTCAGCTTCACTCCTAGGGAAGAGTATCACATTGTGTATCATGTAGCCTTGCCTATGATGCTTGGATTGTTGCTACAGATTAAGGAGTGAAAAAAGAGCAATCAGCTAACCTGGCCTGAGGGTTTGTGTGTATCCAACTCCAACAAGGCAGGCGTTGTCAACTTTGGTCTGTGAGTAGAGAGAAAACAGAGATAATCAAGAACAGAGAAGCTCTTGCAGTGTAAATAGAGGGAAAATTGGATGCAGTTACATAATCGTTATCATGCACATGGATGAATCAGGTCAACATCTGCAGAGGAGTCAGATGATGGCTTGAAAAGTATGTCAGGCAGAGTGAGCGTAGGATGATAATGTCAATGAAGGTTTATATCTTACAGATTTAGGTGACTTTCTATTAGTGCAACCAGCAGGTTGACACTTTTGAGCATTAGTGGCAAGTTTGCAACTGCTGAATGGATTATCATGATACAGTATTTTATAGATATGTGTGTCTGTCTCAGAATTAATTGTAATAGCATTGTTAATCTGCAGACTTGCTGTTTTATTTGCATTATGGGGTCAAAGTTTAACTTCATTTAATTACTAAATTCCTGCAAAGCATTTATAATTTCCATTGGAGTCAGCTGTACCTTGTACTTGGTGCCAATTTAACGAAAGTTAGCATGCTAACACACTAAACTAAATATATTGTGACACTAGTGCTATGAGGCTTCAGAAACTCATCCTGTTGTTTCTTGGATTTTTCCATTTTCTGACAAATTTCAGCGTATACTTTCTTATGCACTGCAGTCACTGCTGACCATACTTATCAGTGTTTAACTGTGTGCATTATGTTTTTAAGTCAGTTCTTACAGACAGGGAGGCGTCCTTATCCAGCTGGTATTTGGCTCCAATTCCAAAGCGTGTGTTGTTGCTGCCAGCTGTCCAGGCCAGGTGGACCGCTGTCTCCAGGTTGCCGTTGACCTTTTGGTAAATGGAGCCACCAAACTCTGTGCCATCATTACTGAAAAACAATAGCAAAGCACAGATACACAAGGTGGAGATAAGCAGCTGTGGAAGTCAGACCTTTATATTTTATGCTAGGGAAATGTTGCTTGCTAAATTCTTCCTCTGCTGCCCTAAAATGTCTCACTTCCATTTCCTGTTTCTCTGTACTGTGGATGGATGCAGTGACTCACACGCTGGTGTGAAGCTGGAAGTCATCGGCCTTGTATCCGAGGGCAAAGTTGTTCTGAGTCAGTTTAGATTTAGCGGTGTCAAACGCCAGCTGGTAGCCAGCCAGCCAGCCCTCATAGCCCAGCACAGCAGCTGCGTGGACGGTGGGGCCAGCCATGTCAAAGTCCAGGTCGCAGCCCACATTAATGAAGTCACGCTTGTAGCCAGTCTTCAGTTTGGCACTTTTCTTGCTACAGAAGAAATAACAAAGACACAAAAGAGGGACAGTAATTTAAAAAGCAATACTGCATTATGAATATGTTTAAAATATACCCAACATCTGTAATTATTGGTACATTAAAAACATCCTGGCATGAACAGGATTGCTCTTACCCAGTGTTGGGCACAAATGATGTGTCCAGACTGAGCTTCAGGCCCTTGGCCAGCTACAGACAGACATAAAAACAGCAAATACAATGAATTTTTAAATATTTCTTAACAGGCTAGTGCTTAAAATTTTCTGATATCTTATTTTTTTTAACTCTACCTGGTCCTCCAGGGTGATTTCTGTGGTGAGAGTATTGTCTGTGTTCCATTTCTGGTTGAAGTTAAGGCCGAGATCACTCAGCTTGTACTTGGTCTCCAGGTGGCCTCCAGACTTCCCTGTGTCAGTATTGCTGGAACCGGAGGTGGCAAACTCCTGCATGACAAGGAGGGATGGAGTGATGAGGGGGGAGGTGAAGATGGAGATGAAGCGGAAAGAAAGGCGCATTGCCACATTAGAGCACAACTACTGAAACTACAAGCAAGATGAGTGAAAAAGCAAACAGGGAGGTAAAGAAAAAAAAGGGATGAGGGAAACAAGCGGTGCTTGTCTGCTTTTCCTCTGCCACACAATCCCTTCCAGGGTTGTATGTCTGGTTACTTAAAAGATGATCTACTGCCTTTAAGATGGAAACATGAGTTGGGAAGGAAAACTGACAATATAGGCAGGACTGTGAGGGAGAGGCTGGTTGTGAGTGTGTTCGCGGGTCAGTGCTGTTACTGGTGGTAACTGCTGGTAATGGAGTCACTTTTATGAGCGACTTGCTGCAAAGAGACATTTGGCAGAAAGCCCGCTCACAAACACATAACAGGTATCACTGGCTTACCCTGCCGTGCACCTGTGTTTAATCATTACATACGCACGCACACACACGCGCACTCTCTCTTACCATCTGACAGGAACATCCAAAGAAGAAAGCAGACAAAAAAGAGAAAAAAGAGAAAGTTAGGAAGAACCAGACAGAGTTTACATGCAGCAGTTTATCCGCTCACTGGGAAAATGAAAAGCAGCACGATGGAGAGCGGAAACCTGTGACAGAATACATTTGTATGTTTTTATCCATTGAGGTTTTAGTTTTGTGGCATGTGGGAAACTCTGTATGCAAGTACCTATTATGGTTTACCATAGCAACAGGTTTCTAGCAACACAGACACACACAATGTTTCTGGAGCAAACTGTGCACTTTTTTCTCACGATACTACATGTTGATTGAACGAACAGAGGGGACAGTGTTTGTCTGCTGACTCTGTAAATTCGACTGAGTTCATGTCAGGCAGCAAACGCACTCTGACATGAAGTGCTGTGAGGCCATGAGTCAGCCATTAGATTTACACCATAGAGTGCTGAGAGAGAAGTCTGAACATGAAACTTAAACACATCAGGCCTGCAGAGACAAGAGCAGTACTTACAACACCACTCTGTGACTTGGTCTTAACGTCCAGTTTGAGAATTCCATACCCTGGGGACAAAGGACATTAGGGACGTTCAAAATAACAGAAAGGGTGGGAAATTAACTTGCATCCTGATAGAGGACAGCAGGGTTCTAAAACAGCTGTAACAGAAATAAACAACCTGCAATTTGAGTGGCAAACAATCAAAATGTTCTCTAATATCAGTCCTGCTTCAGCATGGCTTCACTAAAAGCAGCTTAACAGAATAGCAGCATCATAGCAATTGCATATGTACATTGATCTTGATAGAGTTAACTGAGTTACCATAGCCCTTGCTGAAGATGTCTTTGGCAGATTTCCCCAGGTCTGAGTATGCAGGAGGGACAGCCATTGTGCCTAAGAAAACACACACACACACACACACACACGCAAACATTAAGCTTTTTCACAAAAATAAATTGCATATATAAATCAAGTGGCAACCTCAAGGTCTGAAAAGTTCAGTGCTCAAAGCTGCTGTTCCTTGCATGGCCACTTGAGGCTGGCTCCGAAGTCAAGTTAATCCCTGTAAAGCCCCATATTAAAATACCAAACTTTACAAGAGAAATAAACATATTTACAACCTGGTACAAATAGGAGGTTTTGGACTCTACAGCCATTACACATTCATGACAACTGAACAGAGGTGAACTTTTATATTACTTAATCATGTAAATACGTCAAGGCTTAACGTTGGGCATCATTAACTTTACAGCTTCTTTGGGTTACAGCAGTCCCTGGCTTTCTGCTAGGCATTAGTAGCAATGTTTAGCTCCCTTCATCCACCCTCTGGTACAGTATGGTCACTTCTGGCTACAAAAAAACAAAATGACAACAGCCATAATGCTAAAATCTGCTTAAGTGCACAAATGAAGAGATATGCCAGCAATTGAGGAATGTGCCTCCATTAAGTTCCATTAAGTCACAAGAGAAGGATTAAAAAAAGGTCAAGCTGATGTATCAGAGGCTTAAATTACCTGATGTTTTTAGTCCCTTGCATGGGTCATGAAACAAAATTGCTGGATGCTATAATGCAGCTCCATAGTGTCTTTCATTTATTATCTATTTCATACATATTTCTCTCATATTCTTTAGTATATAAGAGGAAGTATTAAGCCAAAATTTCTTCAGCTCCCTCCTTTGCCTTGATAAGATTTTGGTTTTGGTTTTGGTTGGAATATTGCTCCAAATAAAGAGTAAACTAAATTTACATGTAAAATGAATGAGGAGTCCCCCTTTAACTCAAAATGTTCACATAAATACAGGCTGGGTATCTCTTGGAAGCACATGGACTTCTGCACTTTTGTTGAAGCTGAGTAATATAATTCAGAGGGCAGACTGGGGGGATTAACATGAGTAAAGTATCATATTCACACACAAAGCATTGCAGATAACATTTTCTGCCAAATATTTACTTGCAAACAAACAGCGTACATCAGCACACACATTTGTCTCAGTTGGGAAACCCTTGCCATCTGGAGGGGGCCTGTCTGAGGGCTGGTGATATACAGCCTCTCTCCTCCCCCTCCATCTTTCATGTGAAGTCTATTGATTGCCTGGCGGTAGTCCATTCCCAAGTAACGAGGTTTTTAACCTAATGGGACTGATCCTCAGAGAGGAAGTGACTGGAAATGTACAGGAACAAATATTTTTCAAAGATAACACAGCCATAAAATGAAGAAATTTTGCTGTAAGACTGTATGACAACATTAATACCAAACCCATGACCCTGTGTTTCAGCAGGAAGAGATGTAATATGTAGGATGTGTAAAGAACACTATGCAAGCCATTGCAGCAGAGCTAACCTAAGCAGAAGCTGGTTTGGTTAGTCAGCAACTACCACCTCTGCACACCACTGCACTGCACCGGGCTTCAGACAGTCATCAGGGTCCCCTGAGTGTGTGTGTGTGCACACTCTGTGTGTGCGGAGAAGACATTTTTGACAAGGTGACTTTGCAGGAGCATTTATAACATCCTGCATTCAGTAACAATCAAAAGCTGGTTTAATGTTTAACTACTGACTCTCCCTTCCTGCCTTTTTTCATTTGCTGCTCTGCTCTGTCCACTATTTATCTCATAAGTCCCATTTTTTCTGCAGAGGATGGAGGCAAGACTTTGCTAATGGTAATGAAACCTCTGTAAGCTTATGAATCAATGATAGGGCCAGTGCAAACTCTAAATGCTGTCGCTGCAGTCAAATTCAATGGGATTGATCATTTGACAGAAATCCAAGTCTGCCCTCAGGGATTAATGTCACTGAAGCCAAAGCTCAATCCAGGGACCCCGATGATGCCTCATCTGTCTCTCTCCACACATATCCACCACTCACCATGTCCCTTGGGTGCGTGGTGATGACATGTCACACACTGGCCTTTGTTCTCTGCCTGCTTGGCTTTTCCTGTCTTGTCCTGCTGCACCACACCTCCCACTTCTTTCTTTTCCATGTCTCTTCAAAGGAGTGACAACAGAAAGCTTTGGCAAGTAGTCTTGCACTGTTTACCAGCAATAGACCACTGTATATAGCCCTGTCTGTGGCCTCTGTGAATACTGATGTAGCATGCTGTCAGAGCTCAGAGGTCTTCTTTGTATTCAGAGAACTGGCCGACTATTGCATCACGTTGTACAGTATGTTCATAGGTCAGCAGAAGATGAATGTATGTACCTTGTGCACAGCATTTGAACATGATAAGGCCTGTGCATGCTCTCCTATGGCACTGAAAGAAGACTTTTTTTTGGGACAAAGAAAACTGATTAGCTGCAAGAGTGCAAATGATGATCAAAAATAAGTCTCAGCAACCTAAAGCAGAAAACATAGCACATCAATACAGGGAAGCATCAGTCAGCAAGTATTACATCAACTGCACGTTAACGCAGCTGTGATGCAACTTGATAACACAATGTCAGTCACCTCTCATATAACACCCAATCAAAATAAGTAGAGTACTCTGTGTACGTACTGTGATTTCTCTCTCTCTTTTAGCCAATTGTATTTCTTAACATTAACACAAAAAGCTTTCACAAGACATCACCACCTTTGCAGTTGATATGATGAGCCTGTTAGCCAACAATTGCTTGATCACACATTCAGCAGTTATGTAGTAACATTGCCATTCATTTGGAGTCGTATTTCTGGCAGCCTGGCAAAGGTATGTCTTAATAACTTACTTTTAGCTCTGTTTTCTTGCCTACCAACCCCCCCTAAGTAGTGCGACAGACTCTTAGTTGCTAAATGCCATGTTAACCAGTTAACTTTAGTTTACTCACTATGAGCAAGCATTTCACATTGTTTTCACATTTTTATTGGATACACTGTTGATCAGAAACTGATCAAGCAGATACGTTTTTTTTGTTTGGTTGTTTATTTTTACTTTTTTTTTTTTTAGATCTCCATCTTTCACACACATAAAACCCTGAACATAAATAGGCTCCTGGTCATCTCTGCTGTTTCAGTGTTGCTCTCTAAGCAACTTTGTGCCAGCTGACCTGCATTTTGCTGACCAAGCGAAATTCCTGGGCTGTCTTTGTCATTTCACCTGACAGAAACTCCTTCTTCATTTTGCACCACCTCACCTCCTCCACCACACAGTCAAATTTTGACCCTGCCCCTCCCAACCTTCATCCCTCAGTCTCAACACTAGGCTCTAATTTTAGTTTTAAAGAACCTGACACCCCAATACATGTGACCAGGGTTTCAATGTGTGTCCTCCTCCAGGTTCAGCCTTTAAAAAAAAAAAACTCGGTGTATGGATTTATTTTTGTGTATGGTACCTCCACACTGTATTTATACACAAACACTCTCCTGACGATCATAATTTCATAACCTGCAACCAGATGGCAACCTTGACTGAGCTCAAAGGTCAAAATGACACCCAATAACAACAGAGGTATGTGGAAGGAAAACACCGACAACACAAACAACAAGATGGAGGTTGTGGTGGTCAACAATAAGGCACAAACAATTTTTTAAAACTTTTTCTTTAAATCAGCACAAAGGCTGTGTTTTTCCAATATTACATTTTTCTGTGCTTGAAAAGAATTGTGACTTATTTTCACTTCTTTTATTAAAGACCTGCTCATAAATATCAGGTACATTTTATAGTATGTTCTAAATATATACACAAACAGACACACACAGCAACATAAAATCACATGGGCAGTTTTTTTTAATGCAATTATTTCCTGTTCACCGGTTAGGGAGCTGTTTGCTAACACAGAGCATTACTGTGACATGTAAACTCCGATTTATAAAGGTTACTCTTCGTTCTTACTGAAGTCTTTCTTGGTCTGCAGCTTCCTGTGCTCATCATTATTGATAAATGTACAAGAAATTCATCCTTAAACAGATTTTTCATCTGTCTTACTATTATCAAAAAAACAGCAAACTGATGCATAAATTTATGTATCAATCTTATGTGTTCAATTTGTGTTGACTTACATCAGAGAAAACCCAGAAACTTCTTGCACTGCAAAGACAAAGCCAGTGTTCTGGAGGTAATTCATCATTCATTATATTTTAGTAATTTTGAAATAATTATTGCAATATTTTTGCCATTTATTTAATTACTGAATAATTGAAAGAATTTAGCAGTTTACTGCTAACAGATCACTTGCCGAGGAACAGACACTGAATGAGAAAGCTATAACATTGTGTAAACAGGTGGTTACCCAACACTGGCTGAACCTTCAGATAAGGTGAAACCGAGGCAAGTCTGAGGCTTATAGCAGCATGTGGGTGTGAGATAAGGTCAAGTGCAGTCAAGTTACACTAAGACAATTTATAGCTTGAATGTAAAGTGCATGAGGTAGTGATGTTCATACTTGTCCCATAGTATGACCTGTCTAGCATGAGGGTTACATACAGTGGGTTTCCATGTGAGCGAGACTTTGTTTAGAGTACTGTTCATTGTAAGCAGCTGTTTACCGGTGGATCATACCAGACTTACGCCATTATCTTATATTGTTAATAATATTTTTACATGTATGAGACAGGCTTGAGCTCAATTTCCAATTAGAGTTAGAACAAATAAATAAAATAAAATAGGATTCACTTTCACTTCCTCCAAGCTGACAATCATGTTTAATTTGACGAGTAAGTAGGCTTGGTAGTGTGTGGGTGAGTTACAACTACTGTGACCTCTTGACGTGCGAAAGGGTAGCCATGATATCACACAGAATAGTTAATAGTTACACTGTTGCCATCTTCCTTTTCTGAGCAATCCGTCCACTGAACCCGTGCAGGAGGCGGATTCACAGGTTTCGATCAAGAGAAAAGGAGGCGGTGCAGCTGGGACCCGAAATTTTGGTTTCAAATTCGAACCGAATACAAAATGTCATGTAGCTTCATTTTAAACTGTAGCTGTTCATTGACCTTGTCAAGATAAGACGTTTTAACACGATTTATGGCATCGCGTTACGATGTCCCATAAGTGGACAAGTGTTTTGGCCAGATGCGTCTGCCTCTGGTTTCCATTGTTCGTGGGTGTGTAGGACGGCAGCTGTTTGCAGGGGGTTACCAACACTGCAGTAAAGGCCTACTACTTGTTTAGGACGAAAGTGTTTTCTTTTAACTATGACTTTCTGGGTGTTGTAATGCAAGGTTAAATACGCGACTTTTTATCATTTAAAGAGAAATGGATTCCATGGTGTCCCATTTCATTACGCAAACACCCTTGGGTGGATTAGTAAAACTCCCTTTGAGGAGTGTTTCTTTTTCACAGTTTACAGATGTGAATTTGGACAAACCAATGGGTTATACAAGCCTGGACTGGCATAAAAACCCTGGCATTCCCCGCTGCTACGGCGGCTGCTGCTGCTGCTGGTGCAGCTGCACTCCCACCCCTTTCTGTGCGACTCGTTGGCTAACTCACTTGTGTAGCGACAACTGACAACAACTTATTTATCACACAGGTTATCCGACATATGACAGTAACTTTTTGAAAGCAGCAATTTGGTACACTCAGTTATTTCTTACCTTTCTTTACGGGGCGGAGCGTGGAGCCTTGAACAGCGCTGTTCGATGCAGCGGGACGCAATGAAGGAGAAAGCAGAGACGGACACACTGGGCACGCGCAGGTCACACCTCCGGCCGAGGGCGGGGCCGTTGTGTAATTGACATTGAACAACAACAAAACAATATATCAGGTCTTACATGTGTACTTTGTGTTCACATTGTAAACTTTGGCGCTGTGAAGATCTTTGGTGCACAATGGGTGTTTAATTTGGAATAAGACTAGTGGTCCGATAATGCTGTTCAAATAATCATTTGATAGCCTACTTATGATAATATCTAGGCCTGTGGAAATACATGTGTGAATTTTATGAAGGCCCATGTTGCTGTTCACTGTTGATTATTGAATATGTTTATGTTAGCCTACTTTTGTTTTATTATTTTGCAATCCTTTTTGCTTTGTGTCTATTAGCTTATCTACCATCCTGACTATTGAATTTAAACTGTATAACATTGAGAGCCATACTTGTGTACCTTGTTTAGCTGGTGAATAAAGTGGATTTTGGTAAACGTTTTTTTAATGTTTGTAAACTTTTTATATTAATAAATGTAAATGTCATGTTACATACATCATGAATATTATCTTGATGTATATGTCCACACCAACAGCTGAATCTACTTGATATTTAAGATGGTCACAAATATGCAGTTTGTTTAGATTTTTCTGAGTCAAAGTAAAAACAGACGAGTTGGTAATCTTAGTTATGTCCATTGACTGAAGCAACACAGTGCTGATTCTTTTTTTTTTATTAAGACTATTACAGCCACAGCAAGTGTGAAATAACAGGGGGAACCACAACTTTGGATAGGCTGCATGTTTTGATGTAACAAGACTCTACCACTTGGAGACGTTGACCTCTAGCTAATGCTCCTCATAAAAAATGTCACTATTGCCCTCAGCATTTATTGTCAGGCAGACATAAATCTCAGACTGTGCTCAATGTACATTCCCAGCAAACAAAAAATAATGTACAGATGTTGTGTTTTGTTCAAATTAGTGATATATTTAGTTTAGGGGCATATTTTAGGGGTTGTTTGAGGCTATAATAAATTAGGAGAAGCTTCTTTCGCAAACCCGAAAGACAATGCTCAGGGACAATGTGCTTAGTCGGAAGGATTACAATAGAAATACACCTGCTAGAGCTCAAAAATGCTCAAAAGGCAGAGGAACACATGGAAACTTATGCTTATCAAGACTGTATACTATTTAAATCGTACATGTGCGTTGTGTATTAGCCTAGGTCTTATTCTGATTATTACCGAACTATTATTACTGTAATTATAGGCAATTACCTAGGGCTAGTCTCCAAACTAATGCCGCAAATTCTAACCGACATTGACTACAAATACTTGACAGTAGCACACCATTTGTAAGCTTTTAGTTCCTCTATAGCTGTTTCTGCGTCTTTAAAAGCAACTTCTCGCCATTTAAATGATTTCTGTGCAGTTGGATGACATTTCATCGAGAGTCGGAGCTACTGTTTCGAGGAACTTCTCCCTTCTGTCAGGTCTAGTTCTTTGTGCGTCTGTGTGCGTTTCCATGGTGACGAACGTTGTAACAAGTGTTGATACCTCGCGTCATCAGCCTGCGTGAACAAATCCTCAACTGATAAACACGACGGTATTAAAGGTAAACGAATGAGTTTGAATACTTTAGACTTAACTTAATAGAATAGGCTGCAGTATATTGGTCGACGTTGTTTGTCAACATAGCCCGAGCTGGTAATCAGCTAGCTTACCTACAACAGCTAGCGTTAAATAGCGGCAATAGTCGGACACTGTTCAGAAATGTTGGCAAGCAATGTAACGATGAATGAACGGGGAAGATAATAGCTGTAGAGAGACTTATGTGTTCTGTCATTACTTCTGATCACATATAAAGTTAAAGCAGCTACACCTCTGCATAGCCCTATACGTTCAGTTTGTCTGAATTGATTAAGAAGCCTGAAGGACTCATTGTTATAAGAGAAGGAAAAAATTAAAGTTACTACACCACCAGCAGGCCAAAGAAAAGCTTGGCCAATTACTGCCTCGCTTGTCATGACCTAACAATAACTAATCGCTAGCATATCAAAAATGTAAATTTATGTTGCCCTTTTTTTTTTTTGAAGATGTGTGAAGGACCTTCATCAATATCTGGGCCGATCCCCCCGGATCCCTCTCTGTTTCCTCAGTACTACAAACGACCTGCTTCAGGTAAATTTTGGGCAATCTCTTTCTCTCTTTCTCTCTGTTAGTGTAGATAGATAGACAGACAGACAGACTGACTGACTGACTGACTGACTGACTGACTGACAGATAGATAGATTTAGTGTTACATTTTTCTCATTTGTTTAAACATTTGGACAACTCTTTCTTTTATGAATCAAACATATTAAACTAAATCTTTTTTTTATTTCTATAGCCCGCGGTCGTTTAGAGGGAAATCGTGATGGTTCTTCAGCCTTGCTCTCAGGTCCAGTTGCTCCAGATCCTCTTTTGTACCCTGGATGTTATAGTGCTCGTACACCAGCTCAGCGTCCCCGTATTGGCCCCAATGCCACCCATATTCTGGAGAGAGGACAGAGAGGGGTAGTTGGGGAGCTACTTAAACTAGACAGTGTCTCTGTCACCCCTGTTCCCAAACGGAGTAAGTGCAGCTGATTTTTTATTTAGGTCAGTAAATTTGTGCAATGCAAAAAGAGTGTCTCTGTTTTGTCTTAAAGGATGGTATCAGTGTGTCCTCTTATTTCTAGATTTCACATACATTTAAAAACAATTGAAACTTAAATTATACTTTACTGATACACTCAACTTTTGTGATTCTTGACCTTTAGAACAGCAAGTGTATGACTTTGGTAAAGAAAATGTGCGTCGGCTCAGAGAGATCCAGAAACGCTGCAAAGAGCAGGAGGCTGAGAGAGCACAGTCTCGTCCAGTTCCAGTGAAAGCTCTTTGGACCTCCTCCAAATACCAGAATGTCCCATCCAGGGTGATGGTCCAGCTACAGGTAAGGAGCATGTCTGAGAAAAATAGAAGTCCATAAGTTAAAATTATTTCCTCTAGATCACTTTTAATCCAGTCTCTTTCATGTAGGTTTCTAATCCACCTCCTAAACCACAGTGTCAAAACTTTCTGAAGGCCCACTCCAGTGGTGCACTTGCCTCCCCACCAAGACCATCCTCCAAAACCTCTCTTCTAGCTTTGCCATGCCAGGATTCCTGCAACTCTACTCAAGACCAGAATTTACAAGTGAGAATCGCCACTGCATGTAAACTGACTGATGCAGACACAATAAGAGTTATAATTTAATGACCTCACCATAGTTTTTTTGTCAAAGAAGTTCACAAAAGACAAGTATGGCTAATACTTTTGTCTCTTATTAAAGAAATAACATTAATTTGCATTTTATATTTTCTTTATTTCTGCCATTTTTTCCCTTTTGTTTTAATTCTGTACATTTTTTATATGTGGATACAGTTACATGTGCAAGGCCAGTCCATAGACTTTATAAAACATAATGCCCGAGCTGCAGGAAAAACTGTGCTGCGTCGGTCCCAGTCTCTGACAAACCTCAAAGATAAGCCCGTCCCCAGCGCAGTCAAGGGACAAGTGCCTGAATAGTGAGTATTCTTATGCTGTATCTTACCTCCTTACCTTGCAACCGTAATCCTCACCAACTAAAAGTGATCAACATGACACAAACACATGATTCACAACATATTTTGACAATTTTAATGCTCTGCCATGTTTCTCTTCTCCTATTAACTTACACTTAAACACACAAAGCCTTGAGAAAAGAAAAGAGCAGTGGCGTAAAGAGGAAGAGGAGAGGAGGAGGAATGCACCTGACCCTGCAGCCCCAGCTGGTCACACCCTGATGCCTGAGAACGAGAGACTGGAGACACTGAGGGCCCTCCAAGAGAGTATGTCGCTCTTTGTTTGTGTATATTAATGATGGCATAATTACCTTTTAAAGTGCTGTATGTATATTGAAGATTTGCTTCTCAATGTTTTTTGTTGTTTGTTTACTGATTTTTTTCTTCAGCCCATCGCTCCCTGGTGACTGAGTTGCTGTCGCTGCCTCTAAAAGCTGACAGTCTGAGTGTTCGTTCACGTCGGGCTCAACTTGATTGTAGGCTTTCTGAAATTGAAGAGGCCATTAAAATATTCTCCAGGGACAAAGTTTATATAAAAATAGATTCCTAGCACATAAGGAGGAAAATAGAGAAGGAAGTGGAAGAGATGCCTGTGGGAATTGACTGCTTTATTGAGAATATTTTTTATTTTTTGTAGTTGCCTAGTAGAACATAATATTTTCCTTGTAAAATAGATTATTATTTCATGGTTATGGGTGTTTTATTTTTGTGAACTTAAATTTCTTTATCAAAACCTCAGTGATTATTACATAAGGTCAGCCGGTGAGGTTACTGATCATATGTAATTCAAATGTACTGTATGTCACATTTTACAGTACCTACAATACAGTACAGCCTCTATAAAGGTGTTAATTAGCACTGATTACTGTATGTTAAGGGTTGATGTCTAGTTGAAAGAGAACAATCAAAGTACAAGAGTGTATGGTTGTGTAATGAATGTTGACTTGAAGATATGAAATAGTTACCTAAAATACTGCACCAAGCCATACCTTGAGATGAAACCAGACAGGCTGGATGTAAACCAGGAGACCTAATTGCTAGATCATGTCGGATTTACACCTAATTAACACTGCCGTTTATATTGTAACCTATTCCTTTATATTTGTTTTATTGAATTAGAAAGTCACGGGAGTAAATTAAGGCATTATACTTCAATTACTACTGATATGTCACATGAAGCACCTTTGAAGAACAATAAACATTTTTCTAGGTAATGTAGTTTTCTCTTGAATAAGCAAATGCACTGTAAACACTGAAAACCCTTGGCTGCTTAAGCATCATATGCTAATTTGTTATTTGTTTTGTCTTTCAATAAAAGTAGTTGTAAAGTGTAAAATAAAATATTTTTTTTAAAAGGTTATGTTTTGTTTGTTTTTTTTTAATTCTGGGGTTTTGAGTTATACTATGCAGTACATTGTATGTACAGTCGAGATATTGCTGAGTGTCAAAGAAGTCATTTTATGCATTTGAAAATGTGCTTTTCTGATGTTATCACGTTGTGCATCTCAACGTGACACACAGGACATATCCTCAGCGTCTTTTGGTCATTGTTACAATGTTGTATAAAGAATAACCTTTTCCCCATTTTTCACAGATGTTGTAAATAAAAACACCTTGATCCTCTTTGCAACCCAAGCCATCTTCTTATCATTTTTTTTTCCTAAGGACAATTGTCCCAGCCCTTTTATAACAGAAAGTCTCCAAAACTTGGAAAAAATTGTTTTGATTCTTGCTTTGATGCTATATTTTTGTCAAATAAACTACTAAAGATATGAAATGAAATTCAAGTTGAACCTGACCTACATAAGACTTTAACAGTGACATGATGTGTTTCTGTACATACAAACACTTAACTGGAATAGAAAACGTAAAATGGTGATGGTCCTTAAAAAAGTTAGAACAGTCTGTGTGGTAATACTCTACATGAAAATAGCTGTTGTGCGAGAGAGATCTTGTGAAACATGCCCCACTGTGCGATCGGTAACAGCTTCAGGTTTTGACAAACAAAATCTCAACTCAAAGTCCACTTGCTAGCTTTTTCTGGGGCTTTTAACCCAATCACACAGTCTTCTCACAACACATAGTTCACTCAAATAAATGTAGTAAAAAAATAATAAATATTGGAATAGAAACAGCAGTTCAGAAATGTAAACATGAGAAGAGCTATCATTTTTTTTTTTTTAATTCAATTGCAGCTTTTATTAATGCATTTTTGGAATTGGGTACAATTTTGAAATATTTAAAAAACAACAAATCAAAGGATGATGTTCTCTATTTTATCTATTTTGTTTATTAATTATCACAGTTAGTGATATGTGTGGTGGAGTAACCGGAGTACCCGGAGAAAATCCACCAATACAAGGGCTTCAGAAGAACAGCTGAAGCCCTTGTAGAAAAGGCCCTGCTGTGAAGTGACAGTGCTATGCACTGAGTCATTGTGCTGCCTTTGACTCTATTGTATGTTGGTTCGTCTGCAATACTGATTCGATCGTATGAAGAACAGATCAGGTCTATTACAGGAATGTTGGAAGTTTTAAAGCAGCATCTGACTTCATGTCACCTAAATGAGCAGAGGATCCTGAGGGGAAGGCACTCTGAAATTAAGAGACTCTGGTTGTGAGTTACCTTTTACATAGCTCAGCTTCTCAAATCTGATTTTGAGGGCTGTGAAAGTTTTAAGTAACTCATGATAGTCAACATTAACATCATTGTGTCTCCTCACAAGATCAGTGTATTCTTTCTGCAGACTGTGGAGAGCCTTTCTTGTCTCTATCATTTGTTCATCCTGAGGACTGGTGTGGCTGTCCTCAGCTCTCTGAGGAGCCACAGCCAATTTCCTCTTTTCCTCTTGAATGTCATTTTGTTTTGACAAAGCCTCCCTGAGCTTAACATGATACTTCTTACACGTGTTGCCTACTTTTTCAAGAGCAGCAGAAATTTGTTCGACTTTCTGCTGCAGCTCGTAAGTTTTGGCCTTTTCGTGTTTTAGAGCATCTTCATGTGCCACATCTCTTGTCCTGCTCTCTAACTTTTGTGCCTTGAGTTCATCTACTATGCACTGGAGCCTGGCAATGGCACTCTGTTGCTCAGAGATGGTTTGATTTTTCTCCAACATCCTCTGCCTATAGTGCTCAGAGACAGTGCAGGTTTTAGATTTTATCCTTTTATATCCTGCCTTTACTTTTTCAAGAGCAGAGGAAATCTTATCAACTTTCTGCTGCAACTCTGAGACTTTGGCCTTCTCTTGTTTGAGGGCATCTTCAAGTAGTACCTCTCTTATCCTGCTCTCTGACTGTTGTACTTTGAGTTCATCTAACATGAACTGTTTTTTAGAGATGGTTTCGTTGTTCTTGCATATCATCTCTTCATAGCGTTTAGAGAGAGAGCAGTGTTCAGATTTTAACCTCTCACATTCTGCCTCTGTAACCTTGAATTTAGCTAGTATGTCTGAGTTCTCCATATGTAACGTCTGCATGTCGTAAATGAGACGCTGTGAGTATGAAGATGCTTCTTTTAACTGGTCACTGAGTATTGTAAGAGGATCAACTGCAGCCTGCTTTTGTAAAACCACCTTCTCCAAGCGCTTTGTCTCTCTCTTGAGGGCTGACCTTAAATGTTTTTCAGCAGCCAGACTCCTTTCTAAAGCCCGAGTCTTCTCAGAGAGCTCTTTTTGCATCAGTGACATTTCATTTGCCATAGCAAAATGAGCTTTCTCCTTGTTCAAGGCCTCCTCAAATCGACTATCAGCCTCTCCCTCTTTAAGAGGCTGCTTTTTGTTTTCAGGAGCCAGGTTTTGGTTTTCCTGGGAAAGACGGCTCAGCTTTTCTGCGTCCTCCTGCTGCTTGGAGACAGCGGCATTGCAATCCCTCTGAAGTTTACTGGTTTTTGTTCTTTCTTCTTTGAGGTCCAAGGCCAACTGGTTAACTTTCTCCTGCAGTGAGGACACAGTGCTATCCTTGACTTCAATAGTGCTTTGAAGACTCTGAATATTGAAGTGCAGAGATTGGATTTCACTGTCTTTCCTCAGACTTTCCTCCTGCTGCTCATCAAGTTCTTTCTGAAGTGCCTTGATTTCTGCACAATTTAGCTCCTCACGCTCTGCTCTTTCTTTCTGGTGCTGACTAGCAGAAGCCTCCAGATCATTCTTGAGCTTCTCAATCACCTTCTTGTTCTCTTCAAGATCAGCTGTCATTTCAGTGATTGTGCCTTTCAGCTGGGCTTTTCTCTGCTCAAGCCTTGTTTGTGATTTCTTAAGTTCAACCACTTCTGTCTTCAGGAGCTCCATTTCAGCACAGAGACTGTCATTTGCAGTGTGCTCCCTCTGCAGAGTCTTGAAATGAGCATCTTTTTCATCCTGTGTGTTCTGCAGAGTTATTGAAAGAGTGTCTCTTTCATTTTGTATGTTCTGCAGAGTCTTTGAAAGAGCATCTTTTTCGTCCTGTGTGTTCTGCAGAGCTTTTGAAAGAGTGTCTCTTTCATTTTTTGAGCTCTGCAGAGTCTCGGAAAGGGTGTCTCTTTCATCCTGTGTGTTCTGCAGAGTTTTTGAAAGAGTGTCTCTTTCATTTTGTATGTTCTGCAGAGCTTTTGAAAGAGTGTCTCTTTCATTTTGTATGTTCTGCAGAATCATTGAAAGAGTGTCTCTCTCATCCTGTGTGTTCTGCAGAGTTTTTGAAAGAGCATCTTTTTCATCTCGTTCTCTTTGCAGAATCTTAGAAAGATCTTGCTCCTGCTGAAGAGCCTTTTGAAATTGAGCTTCAAGCCTATTATTCTCATTTAAGGTTGTGTTAGTAGCGATCTTAGCTTTTTGTAAAGCCTTTTCTAAAAGAAGACATTGCCCACAGGGCTCGTTCATTGTCTCCTGAAAACCTGAGAAGTTTGATTGATTCTCACACTCCATATTGTCAACCTTTATGTCCTCCTCAATTTCATGTTCAGGCACTTGATTCTCCTCTACTATTTCCTCCTCAGATTCATCTTCATGTTCGAACCATTGCACCTCTCCTACTGTTTCCTTCTCGTCTTCTTTTTCAGACACTTGGTTCTCCTCATCTATATCCTCCTCAGATTCATCTTCATGTTCAAACCATTGCTTCTCTCCTACTGTTTCCTTCTCGTCTTCTTTTTCAGACACTTGGTTCTCCTCATCTATTTCCTCCTCAGATTTATGTTCAAACCATTGCTTCTCTCTTACTGTTTCCTTCTCGCCTTTTTTTTCAGACACTTGGTTGTCCTCTGTTATTTCCTCCTCAGATTCATCTTCATGTTCAAGCCATTGCTTCTCTCTTACTGTTTCCTTTTCGTCTTCTTTTTCAGACACTTGGTTGTCCTCTGTTATTTCCTCCTCAGATTCATCTTCATGTTCAAGCCGTTGCTCCTCTCCTACTGTTTCCTTCTCGTCTTCTTTTTCAGACACTTGGTTCTCCTCATCTATTTCCTCCTCAAATTCATCTTCATGTTCGAACCATTGCACCTCTCCTACTGTTTCCTTCTCATCTTCTTTTTCAGACACTTGGTTCTCCTCATCTATTTCCTCCTCAGATTCATCTTCATGATCAAACCATTGCTCCTCTCTTACTGTTTTCTTCTCATCTTCTTTTTCAGACACTTGGTTCTCCTCTGTTATTTCCTCCTCAGATTCATATTCAAACACTTGAATCTCATCTACCCATCCTACCTTGACATCCTGTTCAACCCCACGTGCTTCAACTATTATTTGTTTTGCCAAATTTTTAACTTCTTCAGCAGAAAAGGTTTGATCTAGAACTCTAAATTCATTGAAAGATTGAGTTGCTGAATCACTGGAGTTGCTTTCACCGTTGAAAGCAGGGGGCTGTGCCAGAACAGTCTCAACAGCCTTTTCCTTAACCTTGTCTACATACTTGTTTGAACACATCTGATTATTCTCCTCACCTTCCTCTTCATCTTCAAGCCCTAAAAGGGCAGACATCTCCCTATCAGGCTTTGTCCTGTTTTTAGCAGACTTTTTATCAACCAGAGGTTTTAAAGAGTCGGGAGTGTGTTGAACCTGTTGGGAAAGTCCTTTCTTTGGCTTGTTCATTTTCTCCTGAGAATCTAAGGAGTATGATGGATTCTCTAGCTCTAGATCCTCCACTTTAATGTCCTCCACTTTAATGTCCTCCACTTTAATGTCCTCCTTATTTTTACGAAGAGACATTTTGTTCTCCTCTACGTTTTCTTCCTCAGATTCATCTTCACACTCTAAAAGCATCAACAACTCCCTATCAACCTTTGTTCTGGTATGAATAGACTTTTTATCAACCAGAGGTTTGAAAGAGTGGGGAGTGTCTTGTACCTGCTGGAAAAGTCCTTTCTTTGGCTTGTTCATTTTCTTCTGAGAAACTGAGGAGCATAATGGATTCTCTAGCTCTAGATCCTCCACTGTTGTGTGCTGCTTATTTTTATGAAGAGACACTTGCTTCTCCTCTATTATTTCTTCCTCAGATTCATCTTCATATTCAAACCATTGATCCTCTTCTATTGTTTGCTGCCCATCTTTATGTTCAGACACTTGGTTCTCCTCCATTTTTTCCTCATCTTCATCTTCAAGCCCTAAAAGGGCCAATATGTCCCCATCAAGTGTTGCCATTTTTTTGCAGACTTTTTTTTTTATCAACCAGAGGTTTTATAGAGAAGGAAGTGTCTTGGACCTTCTGGGAAAGTGCGTTCTTTGTTTTTTTCTATACACTTCCTTATCTTAAAAAAGTGACTGCACCTTTCTGACGATATAGATTGACAATTTGGCCGCAGTGTAGTGGGATAATAGTCCCTCTGATGTATCTTTGTGTTTTTTATGATCCTGAAGAAATGACTTCACCTTTCCACAATTTAGCTGGGATAATACCTGGCTTTTAACTCTAACACGTTCTTACTGATGTCTAACTATAAAGTCAGTTAATGACGTCAGAAAAAATCAGAACTTTATGACGCGTTGACATGGAATCAGTGAGGCACCGGCCAGAGGTTCCATCTAACGTCGCAACTTTTTGCTTTGATTTTCTTAATTTTTTTTAACATTTTTTTTTATAAGACAGGCACATTTGCACAATCCTAATCCTCCTCTACAAACTTTTCTTGCCTACTTCCTCACCGAGTCACCGTGCTTCCGGCAGGAGCGCAGGGATCAAAGCTAAACTAACCCAGCTTGGATCCACTCTACCTTTACCCAACTTGTTGCCGGCTAATATCCGGTCCCAAGAAAAAAAAGTGGATGAAATTAGACATAGCAAGAGTGCTGGGTCCACAGCTTTACAGAGAAACGGCCTCATCCCAAAATCCCCGATCAAGCAAATGTATTTGATCACAGACGAGCTGACAGAATACAGGACTCCGCTAAGAGGAGGAGAGGTGGAGTCTGTGTTTTCATCAGTGATGCCTGGCGATCAGTGCAGTCGAAGTGGATAGCAGATTTCATCTTTAAAACTCTATCAGATGTAGAGTTTTGAAGATGTTTTCCACATGATTTGTCTAGAGAATTCATCAGAGTTGTTGCTGTTTATATTCTTCCAGTTGCACGTTTAAAAAGTGCACTACAATATGAAGGCATCGACACATAACTTTAATTAATTATAAAGTATTTAAATAAACACGATAGAGGTTTGAAAGAAACACTAGATACTCTAATGAGTCTGATGTGAATGAGATTTATTTTAGAAAGTACATAAACCAAGCTGGTTGCGGAGAAAAAAAACTGATTCAGAAAACACTCAGATTTGTTGTACCAGCAAAACACCTCCTAACGTGGAACTTCACATTAAGCTTTCCCTCACATATTTTAAGTCTTATCACATGTTCCAATAAATCACAACATTATCTTAATAAACTTGAAATTTCACCATCAAAAGTTGGTATTTGAAACATAATTGTTCCTATGCACTCAACTTTTCTCATTTCAACTGACAAGCAACTTTTTTGCATTTTTTCACCAGTTTTCCATGTAAACAGAAATGTCTTGTGACTCAGTTGTTTCACTGCAGTTTCCTTACACTTTCATATGTACAGTTTTTTTTTCATATAGCCTATTTTATTTTATTCTGGGGCTCTTAAAGAGTTTTTTTCCCCAACTTTTTGTTGGTCTTAAGCTTAATTGAAACATAATCACTGAACAGTTCTAAATAATAAACCAAGCAGTTACAAAAAAAAATCAATGTCTTGATGGTCTGAATTTTAATTCGGAGTCCAGTTCATTACTATAAAAGATGCTCAGTGGCGCACGAAGCAAAAAGGCACGGCTTCCAGGTTCGACTTAAGCTATACTGCGAATCTTCCATGGGCCCATAGAGGCCCAGATTTTCATTGAAATTCACAAGAAGATATCCCACCAGAAGTCTAACCCTGAAGAACTCTGCAGCCTTTTCATCAAAAAGACCTCATTTGGAAGAGGAATGTTCACGTGACATCTCTCTTGGATAGATTAAGATTTTGTCAGGTACTAACACCATTGACCAATGCCATGTTTTTAATCTGAGGATATCCAATAAAATGCCAATAATTAGAGGTACTCAAGACATCACAAAAGCTACTAAGCTGTTAGCAACTAACAGGGCACTAGTGATGGGGTCCTGTATGAAAATACACTTTTGAACAACTTTGGTAATTTTACATAAGAGATTCATATGTTTCTCTTGTTGCTTTTTCTACTGGTTTGAAGTGGACAGGTTTTGGAAGGAAAAGGTCTTTTAGTTCCTCAGTGCTAAGCTAAGCTAGTGGGGCTGTCCTTTTCTTATCTTGTTTTTTATTTGAGAAATCTTTCAAAAGTATTTATGTTTCACAGCACTTTGTCTTTTACTGTGCACTTAAGAGGACTGATGCATCTCATCAGACACTTTATTTGAACTTCTCCCACCACTTCAATTCTGTATTTTAACTAAAAATTCATTGAAATTCGTGTTTGAGCCACCCTTTCACACCTCCAATATCACTTGTTAAGTGGTTTGTTTGGAAAGTGAGTGAAAAATCTTTAGGGATTTACCTGGAAAGGGAAACAAAAACCTCAGTTTGCTGTGGCCTTTTCATGTTCAGTCACAGTTCTACTGAACACACACCAAGACAATTAAGTTAGTTGTTACAGTCTCAGTAAATCAGTCCTCACTGTGTCTCCTTACAGTTTGACTGCAGTTTGGCTGTGTTTAGCTTCAGTCTCAGGAGCTTTGAAAAATTTCGGCACAGCTTGATGCTCCTTAGGGCTTTCACGGTTCCAGCAGTTTGATAGGAACAGAAAAAATACTGTAAGATCAGAAATGCGGGTTTCAGTTCTGTGTGTAACAATCATGGGGGATTTTAATTGATCTGTATTAAAAACTCTGTGCAGGTGGGTAAAACTCAGATACCATTACTACATCATTTAGCTGGAAAATTTATTTCCCCTACACACATCAGCAGAATCGTAGCTTTCCTATTGAAAACATTTCCAGAAAGCATTCTGAGGTCTTCTTTTGACAAGCATTTGTTAGTTGCAACAACAGTTTTTTTAAGCTTTCTTGTTGCAAAAAATTAAGTCAACCGATAATTTAGAGGAAACTTTATTGTTTTATTAACCTCCAAGGACAACTGGACACACAAACTTGCACAAATTCATACTATGTTGCGTTCATGGCTTTAGTCCTACTCCTCTGACCTACAAAAGCTGTGAAAGTACAGAGGACAGATCACATTCAGCAGAAATATCAGCTGTCTGACACCAAACCATTTTCTCTGCTCAGATCACAAGTGTCATGTATTTAAAACCTAACTGGAATCTACTCATCACACAAACGTGGCTGATTGTTAGATGAAGTGAAACACCTGCAGTTGTAAAGAGATCTGACCGGTAATAATTCCAACACCATTTGCTTGGTGACTCACATTAGCTGCAATGCTGAGTCATCAATAAAGTGGACATGTGGCATTATATATGTGTCTCATTCCTAAGCGAGTCCACACTGTGTCAGTTTGAATGTTTTCGAGCAGGACAGATAGGGACTATATTTTCAGTAATTTTAGGTCAATTTTTTAAAATTAATGTTCAACGATTGCTTTGACTATACAGATCAAGAATAGCTTACAGTGACAAACTCTGTCCTCAGTAGGCCACTTATGGGCTCTTCCTATTTGTTTAGCTTAGCTTCTTTAATTAAAAAAAAGGTTTTACAGCAACAGAGAGAGAGGTGGAGAGAGGAAGAGAGTTTATTGTCCGTGAAAATGCTAATTTTTAAAATTTATTTACTGTTGTCATTAGCTTTTATTAAAAGAGAGACATGACTGCTCTCGCAGCTGTTGTCTTGCTTTCGGAACTTCCTCACTACAATGCTGATTTTCATTCATTTAGACAACCTTGGCATGTAAAATGCTACTACGCAATACGACGGTTTGGCCGGCATGTCTCTTTTGCGTCAAAGTCGGGCTCATTTCCTGGGGGCTTGATTTACAGTCGAAATGTTGTTGAGCATCAAAGATGTCATTTTATGCATTTGAAAATTTACGTTACTGATGTCATCACGTTGTGCTTCTCGACGTGTCACGCACACACCACCTCCTCAACGCCTTTTGGTCATTGTTCCAGTTTATGCTAGCTAAAGTGCTGGCTAGTGGCTAGCCAAGACTACAAAGGGGTCTTAATCTTCATGCATGAACCTAAGACCGTTTAATTCTTACTGACAATTTAGAACTTGTCAAATCAATAATGAGCAAGAGAAAAGCGCCACAAGAATCCCTAAATGAGGGAATTACAGACTTCCTTGTCGGTAAGTTTACGTTAGGAGTCCATGGTTAGGCTTAGCTAGCAGTAACATTATGCAGCGTTATAACTGGTTCGTTTTAAGTTAAAGTTGACCTCCAAGAAAATTTACATAAGCTGTTTGTAACTTATTTGAGAAAATATGCATTATTTTGCCGTGTCTTTGTCACGCTTTTCATCCGGTCATTTGTAACTAAAATGTGAGCTTCTCTGCTCTGATGCCTAACGTTAGTCACTTTCATGAAATTTAAATGTCTTCAGCTGAGGGGGCACTTTTCTTTACTGCTGTCTGTCCTGTTTCTATTTGCAGAGCTGGCCAATTACGAGAAAAACGTAAACAGGGCAATACACAAGTATAATGCTTACAGGTAAGCATTTGATATCTCAACGCTAAGGTGTGCTTTGTTAAGGATGTGGGTTTATTTAATCATATAGTAGCGTATGATGGCAAATAATATGCTATAGAAACGGATATTGCGTGATGCATTTGACCAAGCACTCAGTCCTCAGAGTAATATACACAATTAGCTAAAACTAATGCAGTCAGGGAAGCCATGAAGACCAACTTTCACTTTGTATCAAGACTTGAGGCTGTTTTAAATATGAGGTCTAGCCTCATTAAAGCAAAATGGGGTAAACAAAGTCGCATGTCTGTATATTGGAACAAAGCTCAAGAACACCTAATACTGCAGCCTCTAAATTTAAAATCCATTTGAAATTACAATAAAAAGCTAGGATTTATTGCAGGGTCTTAAAATTCAGTAGTTTAAGCTAGGGGTTCGATCTAAACTGGTATCTGAGTTTGAAATAAATTCACCGTCATATAGATGGGGCAGTAGGATTGATTAGTCATTGTTATCAAACTTATTAATGGAAATGTAAGAAAAAATAAAATCAATTTAAAAATCATGCTGTGGCATCCACCAGATGTTTTCTATCACATTTTTGCTACTTCATAATTTGACATCTAAATATGCACTTAATATATCTTTTGAAACTTATTTGGCATATTTCTTGTGTAGGAAAGCAGCATCTACCATCGCTAAGTACCCTAACAAAATTAAAAGTGGTGAAGAGGCCAAGAAACTGGTATGTGCACTGAATTTGGTTTTCTGTCTTAAGTTGTTGCCTCTATAAGGACACATAAGTTAATTTTGGTTATATTTTAAAAGATGTGAATATTTGACCTGGCTACAGTGGTCCAGTTGCATAATTAAATTTTGTTGAGCCACTTCATATAGTGAGTGACACAGTAATACATTGGTCAGTCCTGTAATAACTCCTTGCCATTAAAAGGGTAAAGCTAACCCTAACCCTTTAAAAAAGGCACTAGAATCTTTTGTTGGAATGTTCACATAATTTTTCACATGAACTTCTCGTAGCACAAAGATCAGATTTAATAGATCAGACTAGGCCTTAGAGTCACATTTTAATATCTGTCTCTGTAATGAACTTGACTGGGACAAAATACTTGATCTTTACAGTTTTTTGTATATGTCATTTTAGTGTAATGATGCTTAAAAACTGGAAATAACATTATTTTAATAGTCTTCCCGACCACCTATTTGCTCATGTTGTTGTGGATGTATGATGCCCTTTGCTGTAGCCTGAAAGTGCTTGTCAACAGCCACTCTGCACATCTTACGTAACTGCTATGGATTGCTTTATTCACCACCCTTATGTTTGTTTTCACATTATAACAGGATGGAGTTGGAGCTAAAATAGCAGAAAAGATCGATGAGTTCTTGCAAACTGGCAAACTACGGAAACTGGAAAAGGCAAGTCTTTGAGTGTGACAAGACATGATGGATGCCACACTGTTTCTAAAGTAATTTTAACCAACTACACAAACTGATTTTATGCTGCTTTCATATTTAAGATTCGAAATGATGACACCAGCACTTCCATCAATCTACTCACTAGAGTTACTGGAATTGGGTATGGTTTAAGTTTTACTAATCCAAATTATAAATTAGTTGAAAGTTTTATGCAGACATTTAAACTGAATTTCTTTATGACTAATAATACTGTATTGTACTGGGTGTACTAGATTCAGTGGCCACTACAGAGGGAGGCCTTTTCTATTTTTTACAAGATATATCTGTCAGTTTACATTAACAATATGCACTACATCTTACATCCTTCTCTCTTGGATCTTGACTTTAGCCCTGCTGCAGCCAGGAAGTTTTTTGAAGAAGGGGTGAAGACATTAGATGGTTTGTTAACCAGTTGACTCAAATTGCTATTGTTTAAATGCTTCGTTTAATCTTATTCTACTTCTGTATGGTTTTATATTTAATTTCATATACAATATTTTTAAAGTTCAATTGATGTGGTTCAGTATGTACCAGTTATCCTTGGTATTACCTCAAATAAGCAATGTCCTTTACTATTTTCTGCTGTATTTTCTAGATCTGAAAAAAATTGAGCACAAGCTAAACCATCATCAACAAATTGGACTTAAGTAAGTTGGACTGGAGGCTCTTACAATGTTTTATCTTAATGTTTAAAAATAATCAAGGTTGGGGTTTGGACTGTTTAGATCATCTTCAACTCTTCCTCTGTCGAAAACACGGACTATAATTAATGGATTACTTTGCTGCCCGCAGGTATTTTGAGGAGTTTGAGAAAAGGATTCCAAGAGCTGAAATGGAAAAGATGGAGGTAATGAAGAATTTGAATTTTCATGTTATTTTAAAAGTTTTATTTTTAATTTTCTTTCGCTTTTTGTGTGTTTTGACTTGGCGTTTTCTGTTCAGACTCTTATTCTTGAAGAGTTGGAGAAGATTGACACAGATTATATTGGAACAATCTGTGGAAGCTACAGGAGAGGTAAAAGTTTTCCTTAAAATTTGATTACATTTGATGTGCAGCCAATGGTAGAAGCTCAGAAATAATCATTACATCAATAATTTGTAGGTGCTGCATCAAGTGGTGATATTGATATTTTGCTGACCCACCCAAACTACACTTCTGAGACTGAGAAGCAGGTAAGACTGTTCTCTTCTGTAGCTCACTAACCTTCTTCTAAATGCACTGTGTTGTGTTAATTAGAGTTTGATTTATTTTCTTGTGCAGCCCAGGCTCCTCCATGCAGTGGTGGACCATTTGGAGTCCATTGGCTTTGTGACTGATACTCTGTCCAAAGGAGACACGAAGTTCATGGTGAGGCCAGTGCTTATTTTCTCTGGTATACTCCACTATACATGTTTGCTCTTGTGATTCTGGACACAGTTGGTACACAAACTATATCAACTGTAAACAACTCATGAAAGGCATGACTGTAGAGATGATGTGCTTTGTTCTGTGTTTCTAGGGGGTCTGCCAGTTGCAGCAAAATGACGAAGATGAGGAAGAATACCTTCACAGGCGAATTGATATCAGGTGCCCTACTTCATTTTGTTCTCAACAATTACAGTCTTGGGTAGTTAACAGATATATTTATGCAGTACAGGATGACCTGAGTCAGTGGGTGAGATTTCATTGTGATCCTTAAAGGTTTTATTTGTCTTGACATATATGTGCTGAGGGTATCAAATCTGTGATCTCAAATGAAAAAAATTCCCTGCAAACCATCTAAAATACCTCACAGGCTCAGTTACATAAATTTGGATGTACCACATGAACATTTAAAGGGCAACCCTCTGTTTGTATTCATTTATACTCTAATCATTCATTTGTTCCTGCTCTTGAACTGTCCTTTCTCCATCCCTCCCAAGGTTAATTCCCAAGGACCAGTACTACTGTGGAGTTCTATATTTCACTGGAAGTGACATCTTCAATAAAAACATGAGAGCTCATGCCCTGGAGAAGGGCTTTACATTGAATGAGTACACCATTCGACCACTTGGAGTCACTGGTGAGTCTCAGTCAAATATGACTTAAACTTGATGAAGGTATTTCAGCCCTGTATGACCTCTGTAAGTAGTCAGTATCCAATGATTCATTCTTTCAGCTTTTGTTAATAGCTCTTTGTTTGTGGATCTGCTGTAGGTGTGGCAGGGGAGCCTCTGTTGGTGGATAGTGAGAGAGACATCTTTGAATACATCAGCTACAAATACAGAGAACCAAAGGACCGCAGCGAGTGAAGCAAAGGATGGCTTACAGTTACATGTGAATTTGAGCTACAGCTTTCCCCAAAACAAAAAATAATGGATGTCTATAAATGTATGTGTTTGTGTGTTAAGTGTGTCACTCTTTTAAATATTCTTTTACATATCTGTCAACTATGTTTGTGGGAAAAACTAAAACTGTGAAAGCATTTTAATTATATTTTTTGGACTCTTCCCCTTGATGAAATTTAAATCTACATACACACACACTCTGCACAGGAAAATTTTAAATTTGTTTTCACTTTAGCTCAGTTGTCCATAGTCATGCATCTGAGTGAAGACTTTTAGGCTATTTTTTAAACAAGGTTGTAAATCATGTTCAACAGTAATTTATTTCTTTTACCAGACTTGTACATAAAATATTTAATCTAGCCAAAAAGCATCATAACAGAACCTGAGAGACGCATTTGTAGTGCTGACTGGTTCTGTTAGAGTTTTTGTTTGGCTATCATAAATGTTAAATACCATTATCATTAAGGCATTTTTTTACAGTTGTACCCTTTAACAGTAACAGTTGTGCAAAGATATTACAAGGGAAAGTTGTTACATCTACAAACAAAAAGGAAGTATCTCTACTACATCTTAGCATTATTACATAATGAATTAGAAGGAAACATACAAATTGCATATAGTATTTGTGGATAATGGGCACATTTACTGGTTTGAACTAATTAGGGACATATTGATAATCAATTTTGTTGGATGAAGATTACACATTTTTCTCTGTTACCAATGTCAGAATATGGATATGACTCCTATACTGGTTGACTTGAATTTTATTTTATGTGGTTGTGTGAAAATTTTTACCTGGATGTTAGGTCAGGATATTATGGATCTCGTGTTTTTACAGCAATAGATAAAGCAAATGAAGATAATAAGATCATTCAACACTGTTACCTTCTTGATACAGTTTTCCAGTTTGTCGCCTGAAAACTGAATATTTGTAATAGGACTTAAATTCAGTTTAATGTAAAGGTGGCTAAAATATTCCAATTGAAAAAAAAATTGGAAGCTTTAGAATTGTATGGGTTTGTAAGGGCTGTTCAGATCAAACTGTAAACTTTCAACACCATTGTACATAAATACAATAAAAAATTCAAAAATATCATTTTTTCATTAGTTTCTTTTTCCCTTTGTTTTTAGGATCTCTAGAACAAAAAAAATGTACTATTTATACAGAACTGGTGTACCTTCTCACAAAATAGAATGACACAGCAGGATACTTAGACATTAAAAATATCTTCATGGTTTTCTTGCTCCAAAATAAATTTAACCTGTTAAAACAAGAATGAAAATTAGTGAGGTACATCAAGCTGGAGTCATAGGACCATCTAAATACATATAGTTATTTTTTACAAGCCACATCCTGAGTTTCAAACCAGGCCAAAAAAAAAAAAAAAAAAAATCCTTATAAACTTATGTTTGAAAGGGGAAGGGGGAAAGCATACCTCAAAACTTAAGGGATAGCCTGTAAACATTATGCATTCTTAATTTCTCCTGTGCCTACAGTCTACTATGTATGTAATTAGACTTTTGTTTTTGACGGCTGGGCATTGTAAAATATCTCCCTTAAACGACTTTCTATTTAATTAAACAAGTAAGTTCGTTATAACGTAACATACTGGTATTTTAATTAGAATTCCTTGTGCAAAGGTGGTTGCGTGTTAAGTATGTTTTATTTCAGTTTATGAAGAAAATAAACGTTTTTAACGTAATGAAAACCAATTTAAAGGTTTCTAAGCTTAGTGATGTGTTAAAAAAAAACAACCGTGTCAATTTATTTCATGACATCCTTCCATGATGTTATCGCCAGTGAAAGTTATTTACAATGGTTGCCCCGGCAACGTCGTGCCGCAAAGCATGATGGTTTGAAATAAAATGCAGGCAGAAACACCGGAAAGATAGTCTCCAACGAACCAATGACAACATCCAATGCATTATTATCAACCAATTGGAGGATTTCAAGGCAGCAGTCTCTTACCGTTACACACCCACATTACTTTTGTGTCAACCACTTCGCGGGAGTTGTCGCTACAGGAGCGGTCGTTGCTTTCAAATTAGATAAACACTATACGTGAGACCAGAAGGTAATTAAACAATTTTGCATGCTGGAAATAAAGGGATGGAGAATTTATTGTCTTTCTACTATAATCAAAACGTAACATCTGTGCATATTGCAAAACGTTTTTATTGTCTTTTGTGGGATGAATGAACAGCTAGTTATCGTGGTTTTACGTTAGCTAATCAACAGCTCAATAGGTAGATCTGCATGTGCCGAGGTTGTTAGTAGAGTTAAAGTCCCTCTCCTTTTGACACCTCACTCTAGATAATGTAAAGTCAATTTTATGTTAAATGTTATATTATCATGAGAATTGGGTGTTTATTTTGAAATCCTGCACGTCAAGATAGATGAAGATCTTTTGTTTTTGTTGCTACTTTGTAGCCATAGGTAGTTGCAGAATTTTTCTCTCATTCAGCTCCCTCATATTTCCTATGATTCTTGCCCAAACCTGTGGTAAATTTAAAGGATTATCGCAGATGTCTTGTGTATCCATAGAAACTACGCAGAGCGCGCATCCAGCGAGCTTGCCGGTGATGGAGGTTGTTATGCAACACTTGTAGAAATGGCTAATTTAAATGTAATGTGTCGGTTATTATGTAATGATAGTTCCGTCACTACCCAGTACTTTCTTCTTCTTTTCTTGCGGACCAAAGACTAAATTCTCCTCACAACGTATCGTTTAAGTCAATCGATGATGACTATTGGGATGCCTTGGGTCTAGAGTCGATTGCATTGTGAGTGTGCCAATGCCCCTGTGACGATGATGAATCCTCTACTGTGTTTTGGTTTCCCAGGGCAACCATGTCTGAAAGGAAGGCAGTGATCAAAAATGCCGACATGTCGGAGGACATGCAGCAGGACGCCGTGGAGTGTGCCACACAGGCCCTGGAGAAGTACAACATCGAGAAAGATATCGCTGCATACATCAAAAAGGTAAAAACATTGCTGACGCCTCCAACATCTTTCTTTTAGTACAGTAACAAAGCAGGTTTCCACAGCGTAACTTAGACCTTTAGATCTGCAAGAAAAACTCAATACCTAGTAAACTGACTGCTTTTTGAAGTTATGACTACAGTTGGTGATGTAAGCTGTTTCCACTCATTGACCAACCATCCTGTGTATCACTCATGTTAAACGCCCAGACTGGAATGTGCAATTGTTTTGACTCTTCCTGAGGAAACCTGCTCCTCTTGGATTGAATGTCCTGCATAAGCCATGCACTCATGTGTCTTCAAAGTGGGATATAATAAGGATAAAAACTGTTTCAAGAACTTGTGTATGTCTATAAATTATTCTTAATGATAAGTCTTTGCAAAAGCACAATGCTAACAGGTGAGGTTTTACATTTAGGACATATTAATAGACTTAATAGACTTACTAATAGACTATTAATAGTCAGTATTTACAATCAGAAAAAAATAATAAGAAAATTCTTGAAAAAATATAGTGAAAATAAAAAAATATTAAATGGGTAGAGAAATTTGTTGAGCATTAAGAGGTTATTGAAATATTTAGAAAAGCTAATTCGCCATGAAATGTTTCACTCTGTTGTAAACCGCTAAGACCAAAGCAAATAAAATTTTTAACAGTTGCTAAAATCCCTGTTGGTCTTATTAGAGTAAATCATTGAGCTTAAGGTGCAGGTATGCTCACAGCCAAAACTTAAAATTCTGTATTTCCAGGCAGTAACAAAAATAATGAGAATAATACCATATTTTTGCTTGGAAGGACTATTTGCATAGGTTATAAAGAAAAACTTTTGAATTTTGATGGTCAGTTAAGTAAAACGTGGTGTTCATTTCTCCCAGGGACAACAATCTCATGACATCTCATTTGTTTTTACTTACACCGGCTATTTGTTTCATTATGCAATATATTGTTCAAAGGCGATGTCTCTTTTCTTCACTCCTCCCAACATTGCTGTCCACAAATGTCTCACCAACACAATGTGTCTTTGTCTCAACAGGAGTTTGACAAGAAGTATAATCCTACCTGGCACTGCATCGTTGGGAGAAACTTTGGCAGCTATGTGACTCATGAGACCAAGCATTTCATTTACTTCTACTTGGGTCAGGTGGCCATTCTGTTGTTCAAGTCTGGCTGAGGAAATGCATTTTCTTGACATCAGTTGACCATATACACAGTACTGACTGACTCGACAAAGGCACTTATCATTCCTTGGCAAGGGGCCGCTGCCTTTTTCTGTGCTGCTTTTTACCTTGTTCTGTTTTGGAGGATAAAAAAACATGGCCATGTTAAAGAGAGGAAACACTTGTATTTATTTTTGTCTTGTTACCCTAGACATGTCATTTTTTAATTAAAGCGTAGCTTTTAAGCTGTCTGGGTCCAATGTCTGATGTGGTCATTTCATTGCACTATATTACTACATACAAATAGCCAGATGAAGTTATGATGTTGTGGAAGCCAGATTAGCACATCTATGTACCCTTATACACATTTGAAACTTCTCAGCTATTAAATCTATTAAGTCAGCACTCAAATAGAGGAGCAGTGTCTTAACATTTTGTGGTCATAAGTTCAGTATGACTCACTGCATCACGCTGGAAGCAGCATTAACCTTGGGTGTTGCTTTGAGCCTAGTTCTGATGTTCATTTGTAGTGAGTTGTTAGAAATTACTTCAGCACAAGACACCCTAAAACCTGGTAATTATAACTTCACAGGTACAAACAAATTGAATGTACAATTTCAGCTGTGGAAAAAAATATAATTTGTGATGTTGCTGAGGAGGCTGCAAGGTACCGATTTATCAAAGAACGCATCCAATCTCCACGCTCACACTCAGTATTACCACAAAAAAAAGCACACAAGATGGCAAAGACGGTGGTAACTCTTTATTACAACACATTTAGAAAACCAGCTTGTGTGGGTAAACACCATTGGACAGGCAGAAAGCAGAGCGCAGGTACCCTTTCAGTTGAGGAATTTTCTTGATGAGGGGCAGGAGCTGAGCATCAACAGCTTTCTGGTCCTCCTTCCTCTGCTCTGTCAGCTGGTACTTCTGCAGATGACATGAGGAGAAGAAGACCAGTGAATCAATGAATCAAGGATCGTATGAAGGACCAAGTCCCATTCAATTAGTCAAAGTGTGTTACTTTGAGACCAAGTCCAGCCTCATTTACCTCTTTTTCTGTATCGAAGATCTCTCCCTCCTGGTGACGGGGCCTCCTCAGCTTCTTCTTCTTGAAGTAGGCATCATTCAGAGTTTTGGGGATCTTCATGCCAGAGATGTCAACTTTGGTGTTTGTTGCAATGACAAACTTTTGGTGAGCCCTGCGCAGTGGAACTCGGTTCAAAGCAAGAGGGCCTACAAGTACACAAACAAGAAAACACAAATGTTAGAAGAGGTGTATACAGGTAATTATACAGTAAACTACTTGAATTATAAATTATTATACCATTATATTTATAAAAGCTGGGTGATCAAACCAGTCACTTACCGGTGACAAGCAGAAGACCACTTGAGAGCTGCTTCAGGAACACCACACGCTACAAGACATGAATAATTAGTATAGAGCTACTGAACATTGGGGGTCTGAACACAAGGCTAACAATTAACACATCAACCAGTAGGCTACATATATTTAGCGCCAACTGAACAGGCAAGGAAGATGGGGGGACATCTATCCAACACAAGTGATGCGTTCAGGATTGTGAGACCAAAAAACAGTCATATGTGCAGACTGAAAGACAAAAATAAAAATAATCACAGCTGCAATCTACATACATGAGGACAGAGGAAAATAAGTCTACGACACATACACACACATTGTTTCATAGAGGGCTCTCTGCCTGTCAGTTTCATGGCTGAAACATTATTTAGGTCAGCTGCTGCTCAAAGTGTGTGTGGGCACACTACATGCTTCCATAACTTGCCCATGTAGCATTTGAGTGTGGGAGGGACAATGTCTGTAGCGCTGAAAGTGTGATTATACTGATGCGTCCAGCAGTCTTGTTGTTTTCATTAACAACACACACCACTGATTTTTTGATACTACTAGTGTATACTAATGCTAATAGTATCCACATACACCTAAGAGACAAGCAACAGGACATTAGGAGACTAAGGTGAAGGATGACACAGGTGATGTGTAATTGAGCAAAGTCCTGTATTTTCTGCAGTCACTCAGGATTGTTTTACTTGGGTTTAAAACAGCATAAGATGCAGCAATTCTCAGTGATACACCCACACCCCCTCCGTTAACACACCCACACCAATGCACAACTCTGCAGGAAGGTGCTGCAATGCTGGAAGAAGTGTAGGTTTTTGTGCAAACTAAAATGCAAGCTTTATTCATCTGCTATTAAGCCTCTTAGCTGTGTGTGTGAGTGCACGCACAGAGACAGAACAGTGATGTAAACTTATCACTTTGTATTCATAGAGTCCCAACATCAAACTGCCCATAGGCTGATGCCCAAAAATGTTCCAAAAGCAAAAAAAGGAACAACACAAGATAATACAGGCAGAGGCCAGCTTCCTTTTTCTGGTCATCACACTAAAACCAAGCCCACAGCTGCCAATAGTTCATCACAGGATGCTGATAAGTCCTAAACACTGATGTCCAGACACTGATGCAGAGCTCGAAGCCTGCCAAGACGAATTTGCAAAAACACATCACTGTCAAACCCAGCTGCCTAAGTAAATTAAATGTACTCTATTCTGGTCTAGCCACCACATCTAATCGACTACTCTGTCCAATTAATTCAATTTTTTTGTTAATGAAAACTTTATTTAAGGTGTATTAACATTAAATTTTGATGACATCTTAAGACCCGCAAGAGCCAACATAATTTTGACAGCATGGTACCCCAAGTAGGGTTTATTTTCAGATAAACAAGTACATATTTACACTTATGAAAGTGAAAGTAGATTTTCACATGCAATTACTTTTGCAAATGTTAAACTACAGCAACATTTTACAGATCAAATGTGAACATATGGACCACCGGATCTGTCTTTATAATGACCAATATGATAGCTAATATTGACTCAAGTTTTTTCACTTGTTTCAATTCACTCAAGTAAGTTTTGTATTATATATAAACTGTAGGATAGATTATCATTTTGTAGACCTATAAGCAAACAATGATGCTCTCAATCCCTACATTGGACTCTGTTTACTTCTGCTTACGTTTGTCACACCACATTCTCAGTTTTGAGATACCTCTTTCAGAAATGGACTCTTTAAACATTAATGTGTGTTTTAATCATTTCTGCAATTCCTGGAGACATTCATATTACTAAGACGTGTTAGAAATAGTTCTCACCTTTCCACGGTGGCGACCAGTCAGCAGAATAAGGACAGTTCCTGGGGTGATGGAAGCACGCAGCTTCCTCTTGTGCTGGCTGAAGGGCTTCTTCCCATGGCTCTTCAGTTTGCGGGGAACATCCTCTGTGGGGTAGTAGCGGGGCTAGGGTAGAAGCACATAAAATAAGTATTTCTTCTTTAAATGTGTCAAAATATAATGGAAGACATGCTACACATACACAAAACCATTGCATTCATTTTCAACTGACAACCATGAGTTTGACAGCACTGTATCAGCCACTGTTAAAAAAAGGCAATGAAATGGGAGGCTGAAAACAAAATTTCAAGCATAATTTATACTACATTAAGCAATCTCTCATAGCCCATAACCTTTATTAAGAGTCATTTCTTCTCTTTAACACAGGCTTTAATTCTAGGTTTCCTAAATGTCTTTTATTATTATTTTTTAATTCCATTTCTGTCAGCATAATAAACTTTTATTTTTAGTAAATAGTTTTAGCAATCATAAGGAATGTTCACATCAGTGCTGGAAGGGTTAAGGTTAAAACATTATTTACCATCTTGCGTAGCTTGACAACGCGATTGCCTCCATTCTTGTCCCCTCCAACAGTCTTTACCACTGTAGCCCTGGGCTTCTCCTTGATCTTTTTCTCCATCTACAGCAAGAACAATGTTATGAAAAGGAGACAATATGAACAAATGCCACACGCATAACACTGTCATTCATCTTGAGAGTGTCACAAATCTGCCCTCACCTTGGTCTCAGTGATCTTGGACTTCCACTTGTACATGGCCCTGCGGGCGTACATGGCGGATCGGGAGTACCGGCCAATGCCCCGGGCCAGAACCGGGTTCCGGCTCCCGTGCTTCTTCTTGGCAGATTTCTTGTCTCCCTCTGCCATCTGACAAATAAAAATAATTCAAGTTTTGAAGTTACTGTGGCAATTCTGTCATTTAAAGGTTGAATTTAGGTTAAGTCAAAACGACATTTCAATATTGATTATACAGTACAGTTGCATACTGTTCTGAAGTACTAAAGATATGTTACCAATGATCACCACAGTTTTTAAATAAAATGCTCCTTTTCTGAATTTGAACAGTAATTCACAGTGAGCTTCACAATCATAGTACATCATTCACTGCAGAAAACCTGACAACCACATTTTAGCGTCATGGACTTGACGTTTAATTGGACGAGTACTAAACACAGCATTCGCATACACAGGGGAGGCATGACAAGTTACAATAGCTAGCAGTTAGCAACAACGCACATAGGCGTCACCTCAATGGCTAACCACACATTTGTGTTCAAAGACTGATAGTTTAATACTTTAAAGCAAAGCATCTAGGGCATCGGGCAGTAACAAGGGACAACACATTTCTATTAGTACGCTAGCAAACGTTACGGACAGCACGAAGGCTAGCCGGCGGCCTAGGGCTACCGATACACAGAACTGCTTATTACAGAAACATGACGGACAAATCATGGTAATAACGATGTGTAGCATTTCATCTAAGTAAAACATTTCGTCTCCCGTTGCTTGAAATCTGTATTTTAACATTTGGGACACAGATGAAAACAGATTTTATTCACACAGGAACACGAAGGCAAGGGTGTCTTACCTTGGCTATGAAAAAAAGACCGACATCCGGGAAAGTGACGTATATAAGGACGCTGCTCCACGACGTTGACGTAATTGCGTTGATTTCCGGGATATGACGGTCCTTGTAGTCTTTAAGTACAGGGACGTCTCCTTTTTACTTTTGTCTCAATGTAATGAGAAGTAACAACCTCAATACCCAAATTATTATGTCAAAAGTTTGTAGAGCTCAGTTTTTGGCTTTTTAAATTGCCTCATGATGAAAATTTATTTCTCCAAATATGTCATAGTGTTTTCTCGTGCTTATAATGTCACCATTGAATAAATTGAGTTACAAAAATATCCTAAAATATAATATTTAATAATAAAAAACTATCTTAGAATTAATTGTCTTAAAAAAAGGATCTACAAACAATCTGTCAAAGCAGATTTCTGTTCAATATTGAAAAGCACATTTCATGTTTTTAGTTACTTTTTCTTTACATTACTATAGGTAACACACTTATAGCATAGCATAGCAGTGTATGCTTGGTATTAGTTGATAGAACTTTTTTAAAAAAAGCTTTGAGAGGGTTGTTATGATCCAAAACTGTTGCTTGAAGTACAGGAATGTTTAATATCTAATATTTTCCATTTAGTAATCCTTTTGCTTTAGCTGTGTTACCATTTTTTAAAAACCATTTCTGGCATCTGACAAAATCTTTCAAGCCTGGTCACATTTTATCAAGGGAAATAAATAAATAAATACATACATACATACATACATACATACATAAGAAAGATTACATATATTTGAAACACAGCCTGTCTGTAAAGTCCTAAGTTCGTGCTGAAAAAGACCAAAACAGCTGTTGTGAAGAGCTGACTGGCATAAAAACTTTAAAAAACTGGACTTTACATCTTTTTTGAAAATTGTATTTATTGAGATACTTGAGACAAAGATACAAAACCAGTTTTTGCTGGAGCCATCACAGGTTAGACATTTTTTCTAAAAACACTGATTGCTGATAATGGAGTGATAGAAATTATTTTAAGGCAAACAACAGTTCTCTGAACCTAACTGTAACCAAACACAAACTGTACTTTATGAGTTACTTATGTGCTACACATGTTAATATTAGCCAAGGACCTAGCTGCGTATTTGCATATAAATAAAATGTCCCTTGCACCCTGGCAAATGTACAAAAACACAAGTTAGCTCTTTCTCTCTACAGGGCTCTCAAGGCAACACTGGGTGAGTGCATTTTTGAATAGACTGACAAAAGAAACAAGAGCAATCAGTTAAAAAAAGTCATGTTGAGTGATAGCTTTCTTTTTTGTTCCAGAGAAACCCTGAGCGGCTCTGTCTCATGTTGAGAGAACACTTGACTTTATATGCATGTTAAAGGTTTCAAAAAAGTCTTTTCATAGCATATGTCAGCCATGTAGTCAACAAATTGTTTTCTACGAGTGAATTGTGGTACAAGACATTGTTCTACAAGTATTCTTCTGATATTGGAAGCTTCTTTGTTCAGCACTTCTCGAGGATGATGGCAATGCCCTGACCACCACCGATGCAGGCAGAACCGACAGCATACTTGCCTCCTCGTCGCCTGTGGGGGGAAAAGCTCATTATTCAAAGATACTTATTACAGAGACACGTCCTGTGATATGCTGTACATATAGGCTACCTGAGCTCATGAACCAGGTGGGCAGTGATGCGTGTTCCAGAAGCACCAAGTGGATGTCCGATGGCTATAGCTCCACCGTTAACGTTGGCCTTCTCTGGATTCAGACCAAGAGCCTTAGCTACAGCCAGGAACTGAGGGGCAAAAGCCTCATTCACCTGAGGAACAAAAAACATCAGTGACAAAATAAAATATAAATGTATTTATAGAGTGTGGTCTAGACATGCTCTAAAGTGTCTTGAGAAAACTTTGTTGTGATTTGACGCAATATAAATATTAGTAGTAGTATTAGTAGTATTAGTATTCCTCTGTAAACCAGTTCAGTAACAGCTTACAACCATGTCTGCCCAAATTCAGTTACGAAGTGAGGAGCTAAATAAAAGGTATTATGTGTATTTTTTGCTGAAAATGAAGTTATCCCTACATGTGTTATTCTAGTGAATTCGAGTGAATTATGTGTAGGATGACACTTGCTGTCTTCATTGGGAGACTATTTTTTCAGAGGAGTTCAGAAGACTGATAGAGAACTTTTATCCCACTGTACAATTACAGTCACCAAATCAGCAAAACCAATGAGCTTGTGGTGGACTACAGTGCTTCAATTATGTCACAAAAAATGTTTTTTTCAGGAGAAACAAACCTCTACAAGATCCATGTCGTTAAGCGTCAGACTGGCCTTTTTAAGAGCTTCTGTGATTGCTGGAACAGGACCTATGATGATTTAAGGAAACCAGAAATCCTTGCTGTAAATAGTCAAGTTAAATACCACAACAGTTATTCATTCATTTTAATTCAAAACAAATTTAATCACATAAAGATTACAGTGGTGTCACTAACCAATTCCCATAATACTCGGGTCACAGCCCGACACGTGATAGGCCACAATTCTGGCCAGTGGAGTGAGCTTGTGTTCTTTCAGGGCATCTTCACTTGCAATAACAACAGCAGCAGCTCCATCAGATACACCCTGCAGACACGGAACAGTTACATTTAGTGACAGGTTACTTCTCAAGGCAGAAGCAACAATAGTTGCATGATATTTAAATTATAATATATTTTGTTGTGTTACATTGCAACTGTGGAACTCTTGGCAGTGCCTCATCATAACTCCTGTCTAGCTTTTCACATTACAGCAGTTAGATTAAATATGAAGCATTTCCGTTGTTTGAAGGAAAACAGATCTCTTTTTTGACTTGCACCAATAAAAACAGAAATAGACCACCACAGGTGTTGAAGATGAGTCAGTACCTCAGGCATGAACTCACCGAAGCATTTGCAGCAGTAACAGTCCCTCCCTTCTTGAAGACAGGAGCCAGTTTGGCCATCTGTTCCAGTGTGGTCTGTGGACGAGGGTGTTCATCCTGAGTCATGGACACTTTCCCTTTCTTACCTTTCACATCGATGGGAGCAATTTCTGCTGTGAAGTAACCAGCCTCATGAGCTGTAAACAGAAAGAAGTTAAGATTTAACTATTAAGAACGAACTTTGTTTAACAACACAGTTAACTTTTTAACTTGAAACTACCAGCCTTTCTTCTCAAAGGCAAAATATCTCACTGCAAGTATCTGTAAGGTAAGCAGACCGTGAACAGACTTAAAAATAAGAAAAAACGAAGCCTGCCTCACCTGCCTTCCACTTTTGTTGTGTCTGGTATGCATAGTTGTCACAGTCTTCTCGTGCAATCTGGTATTTTTCTGCCAGGTTTTCTGCTGTGATGCCCATTGGAGTTTTGACGTGAAGGTCAGTCAGACCTGCCCACAAGGTGTCCTCCAGCTATCAAGCAGAAAAGTAGAGGTTTTATCTTTGTGTTAAACCTTTTACAGTTTACTGACAAGCTCTCTTCATGGCCAAGTCATGGCTTCATAAACACTAGTGTCAAACATTTTGGGGATTGAAAAGGAAAGATAAAATCAACCAATCACCAACCTTTAGATCGAATCCAAACTTTGTTCCAAATCGTATGTTGCGAACAGCGTACGGAGCCTGACTCATGCTTTCTGAGCCTCCACACAGGACCACCTCAGACTCTTTGAGGCAAATCTCCTACAAACACACAGGGTCACACACAACAAGACAAAGGGTTACATTCGTCACGTTCAACTGATATGTGTAAAAAATGTATTTTTTCTATTGTAAAGACCAGGCTATTTGTGAAATATCTCAGTCTATGCATTTTCACTGACTTAAGTTTATTACGTAGAATCTAATGCATTTAAATACAACAGCTCTTGTTTATGCTTATAGTGTTTCAGTTTCTAGTGAAATTAATAAACATGTTTCAGTATAAAGGAGGAGTTAAAGTAGAGTACATTATATTAAGTGTTTTTCAGCTCTTAGTAATGCAGTCATGCACAACAACAACACTATTTACTATGGCTATGATGGTTTCTTTTAAGCATTATCAAGTATTTTACAATGTAACTGCTTTATTGCATGTCATCTGATAGCACAGGTAGACCTTATAAAGTGGCATCTGAGTGTACAGCACTATGGGTTATTTTGTGATTGTATGTCTGCCAGAATGTTTTCGTTCTCAGCAGTGTCCTTACATGAGAACCATTGATGATGGATTGGAAACCAGATCCACACAGCCTGTTTACGGTGAGAGCAGGCACGGGGATGGGAACACCACACCTTAGACCCACATGGCGAGCAATGTAGGCTGCATCAGCTGAGCTCTGAAATTAGATACAGAAAGGAAAAAAATGAGGAACAAACCAAGGATACCAGACAGCACAAAATTAAACATGTTTACGTCGACATTATTATTGACTGTAGTTGTGATCTGTTAGATTTTAGGTACCTGCATTACATTTCCCACAATGACACTGTTTACAAGTTCTGGAGCTACGCCCCCTGCAGCGAGGGCTGCTTTGGCTGCATGCTCAGCCAGGTCTGTTGCACTGTGATCCTTCAGCACGCCACCATAGGTACCGAACGGAGTGCGCTTGGCAGCCACAATAAACACACCTGCAGAGTAACAGAGGGGTTTAGCACAGCGACAAGGACTTGGACCCACTAACCAGTGAGCCAAATGACAAGAGAGTACTGTATCGGAAAAACTGCAGAGACAGTTGGCAGAGGCAGCGCATTTAGATGCAGAAAATAGAATGTAAAGGGGAAACTAACATCAGATGGATCAAACTGGACTTTAGAGACAAGAGAAGCAGCTACTTCTGGACTTTCAATCATTAAGGCAGGGTATACACCCCTTTCCAAGGAATATGTAAATGAATTATGTTGTGGTTTTATTTTTTATTAAATCACAAATGATACTTGATGACTTAAGAGCTACATTAAAATGACTTCGACATAGGCAAGTTGCTTAATATGCAAACATCTTAGAATTTCTTTTATTTCTACATAATTTCATCACTATAGCCAGTTAACTTTTTCTCAACTAGAATTACCAAGAACTGTTGAGTCCTCTCAATAGTCTAAGTTATGCAAAATACTTCAGTGATGCACAATGTTTCATTATGGACAAGTCACTAATGGTACACGGTTAATAAGTATGATACTTGCCTTATCTTGAATCACTATGTTGTTAAAATTCTAATCAAAGATTAATCTGATTACTGATTAACCTCTGATACCCGTTAGGTGGAGCACAATGACCTGACCTGCCACTGAATTTGCAGAACAACTTCGATATTGGTTGTGACGATCCATACTGCAAGATCAGATCTGGGCTAAGGGTTATGTTTAGTGTTGTGTAATATGCACTATACTCGTCAGTTAGTAATATTAGTGCTTTTTATATTACCACTTAACTAAGATTTTTATTACAACTATTTACATCTCAAAATATGTTTTTTAGGTTAAAACGTGTGAACATACTTTATCTAGATTAGATAGTAAGTATTTTCATAATTTAGCTTTGCTCCATTAACTCAACGTTGAATAAGAAATTTGAGTCCCTTCTTCACCTAAGTAAATAAAGTTACCATTCAAACTGTATCAGTTTTCTCTTCAATTAATCGACGAGTAAAGGGCTGGTCTGAAATCGACACAACATATGTTAATAATCAAAACACCATCTTGTCACCTTTCGCCTAATTAGCAGTTTTAAGTTGATGACTTTTATATTTAGCCGTATTCGACTTTATAGTGGTGACATTCATTTTAGGTAATTTATAACGATACACTTACACACCAATAGGAAAAAAAGTAACTTAGTCCTAACATTAACAATTTCAAAGAAGCACAGCTACACTCCAGCAGAAAGCATGCCTGATTTACTTCTTACAAAAGCAATAAGTGTGTGTTTACCTCTGAGAAGCGCCATGATCTCGACTCAACAAACCACCACTGTTTGGATCAAAATGTTCTGCAGATATGTGTTTGTGGCTCCCTGTCCGTGGTGAATATAACTACCTGACACAACCAGCAAACGCGACCTTTCCCCCAAATAATGCGGCCGGTAATTTTTCACTCGTCGAAGAAGATTCGACCAAAATGTTACAAATTAACTCAAACTAAGGCGTTAAAAATAATTTCAAAATCAGAACTTTGCCATTGTGTTTAAACATGTTTTAGTGAGTATTAAAAAATGTGTATTGGACTATTTATTTATTTTCCTGCGCAAACAAAATACTCGAAAGTGCGTCCACTAAGTTGCAATCGAGACCATTCGATGTCGTCATCTTCACGCGCCACGTCTGTTCTGTCACTCAAGCAAGGGGACAAGAGAAGTGACTGCATGTGAACATTTTGCTTACTATGACCTCGAGTATGAGTTTACAGTGAAACCAGATACAGCGGAAACATGTCCGTGCTTTTATCGCGCTGTCTCGGCAGGGTTTTATCCCGACAAACCGCTCCGTCAAGGTGAGTGTTAATAAAGCGTAACAATGTGAATTCTCTTTGGTAGCTCACAAGGCCTTAGCTGTCTGAAGCTAACAAAGCTAAAGTTATTTAGAAGAAAAATGCTGCCGAATCAGTTCTGTGGGTGACAAACTTTCCACACTGGTCCAGTAGGTGTCATATAATGACGGGCTCTGTGTGTTGTTTTGCAGCTTCTTGTTGGGAGAACATCACCATGCTATTCAGAGCCCTTGGTTTGCATCAGTAATGACACTGAAGACATCTGCTCCACTGAGGTATGATCATGGCTTGATTTGATTGCAAAAGTGTCATAACGACCCAAAACCTGGGGGGTGGGTTTGTGTTCTCTTGTGTTCACTACTAGCCCACCATCTTACACTGGAGCTATTTCCCATAATCTACTTTAAACATATTTACGTTTTTAGATTTATTTTGTATCCACATACTCTACTCACATTATTTCAAGTGATAAAGGAATTGTTGTTTAATAAAGGACTTGCAAAGCTGATAATCAAAAAGGTTGTGTCCTGTTCAACAAGCTAATAATTTATGTTATTCAATCGACTGCAAAATAATGCTTTGGATACTGTACTCACATTGAGCTCTACTTTGTATTCAAGAGCGGAGCCCAAAAAGAAGAAAAAGGTGGACCCTAGAAGGGAGCAAATTATGAGAGAGAGGCTGAAAAAAAAGCTGAAGAAGCTGGAGAAGGTTCCACCAGAGCTTATCCCCATAGAGGATTTCATCACACCAAGCAAATGCTTGGATGAAACCAGGTATAGCTCATCATGCTGATGTCCACGCTGTCATATGCAAATAATGGTCAGATTTGTGTTGAGGCATTGTCAATTCACATGTTGTGCTGGGTGTGGTAGCATACACTAAGGAGAAAGGCATTATTCATTTCCTTTCAGAGTATTATTAAATGTTAAAAAAAAACAGGCAATACCTCTGTGTCAAAAGGCTAATTTACTTTCCCATTACTACAAATCCTTTTTTTAAAAAGCATTGATCATTTTCAGGGATTTATTAGAATAAACGCAGCCTCATCCTTTGTCTTGGTCCTTTTTGCATTTAAATTAGAAAAATATGTTCTCACTCTTTAGCTGTAGCGCTAACAGGAAACTGTCATAATTCTCTTGCACCTTAAACAACAAGCAGGTGGGTGATCACATAAAATAATCCAAGAGGCTTTTTTTTCTCATATTCTGTGCACCCAATCTGTGGCCATGTTAGCGATATTTAACATCACAATAGTGATATATTGCTCAGCCCATATCAGTGGTAAGCTGAAAATCTGAATCTGGAAATGAGAAAATTAGAAACCGAGCCATGAAATTAGAAACAGACCCGTACTCCAGAGATTTATTTAGTACCAGAGTTCAAAACATGCATGGCATGGATTTTAATCTGAAGTGTAGAAATTAGCTTAGTGGGGGTTCTTATTGACTGTACATAACAAACACACTTCATCTGAATTGTTTTCCAGTCAAGTTTGAATTTTTTGATTGCCCTTTCTGGACTGTGGTTCAGGGATGGTTTTTACAAAAACTACACAACCACTTTTATTGAACAACATCGCAGCAAGGTCCCTATTAGCAGCTCCAAAAAGTAAATTAAAAACACAAAGGCTTCCAACATTAAGTCATCCAGACATAAAAACAACTGATATATTTATACCATCTGATCAACATTTAAAAATGAAAAAGTTTACTATAATTTATAGACATGCTTTTACCTTTTCTTCACCTTTCTTTGACTTACTTTACCTTTGTTCTTTCCTGGGAACTTAATGTGTTATAAATTGGTGTTTATTATCGTCTTACTTAGGGAGCGCTCTGCACCAAGGCTGTCATTTGAAGAAAGTGAGCGTCGTGCCCTGCTGCTAAAGGAGTGGTCTCTATTCAAACAGGTCACCACTTAACCACTAACCTCTATCACTTGTGCTTTTATAGAAAATGATGCTTCTGACCCTTGATCTTCCTAATGTGCACTTAGTGGGCCACACTCAATGTACTCTTCTTTGTTCTTGCAGAAGCAGCACATGGCTGAAGTGCAGGCTGTTGAATGTGCTCTAAAAGCACAGAGGGAGGCGCTGGAGGAGCTGAAGTTAGAGTCTGAGGAGCTGTACCAGGCAGCACTAAAACCAGACCCCCTTTTGTTTCCATTTACTCATGAAGGTCCTACCTACACACCACCAAAGGCCGGGTACGAAGCTCCTGATGGGAAATATAATGACATCACTAAAGTTTACACACAGTGATGGACAGGAACTGACTATGAGTACGACTTGTGTGTATTGTCATTTATTTAGTGTATGTCATTGTTTGTACGTGATTTGATAACCAAGATGCAGCCTTTTAACAGCCTGCATGAGTAGGTGTTTAGGACCCTTTGCAAAGGTCTCCTCTCTCCTGAGTTGTACAGTCAGCCAGTTGTTTCTTTTCTGTATCAAATACAACAACATTCATGGAAATTATGCAATAAATTGTTTTTTTTTTTCCACATTCGAATCTCTGTGTAAAACAGAAAAAATAAAATATACTTTTTTTATGGAGCCAATTTGTTCAGATAATTTGTTACAATTTGTCATTTAAGAGTATAGTAAGGTTACATTGCATATATAACTGCTTATGCACTTCTAGTTATGTGTTAAAATCATAAAGCTGAATTCTGTCATACAGATGCATCAATGATCTAGAGCGTTGTAAACAGCACATATAAGACTGAGTGCAATCCATGCGATATTACTAAGAAATGTTGACAGTTACTTGGGCCATCTCCAGTATGATGCTAACAAAAATCTGTGCGAGCACACTGAAGTGTAGCATCATATCGATGCAATGCACGACAGATCCTCCACTGACTAAATGGAATACATGTAATCTTAACTTGACCCAACATTGCCCTTTCCTTGTACTGAACAAAACAACCTAACTTGTTTGAGTCTCAGTACAGTCAGTCTTTGTGCTTCAGTTTACACAAGCTTTTGAAAACTATTTATGATCGGCAAAAAATAATACTGCCTTTGCACTGATCATATTGTAATTCACTTTTTGAATGGACAGTGTCATCGTAGTTGTCATGCAGCAGTTCACTGAGTACAACTAAAGATGGTAATAAATGATGACTGGTCTCTCCAGCATGTGACTTTTAACGATTTCAAGTACACTGAAGTCCATTAAGTGACAATAATCTTCAAGAGTCTTTGTTTCACCATATTTTGGCCACCAAGGAACAGACACAGCACATTAATAGTGGCAGTTTAGGAGTCCTGAGACTTTCCCTGGTTCAGGGGCATGTGCCAGTCTTTGGGAGGGTCTTGCCTCAGTTTCCACACTGGAGTGAACTTTTTCTGCTCTGCCACTCTGTTCCTCTCACTCATCTGCAAAGCTTCCTGCAATACAGAAATAGTAGTGATTACATTTCTGAGAAATCTTTATAGTGTTTATTTGTACTCTTTAAAACATTCGGACTCCCATGATGGTATCATGAAGATCACAATTTTAGGTCTTAGAACAATAGGACTTCTGGCAGCTGTACCTTGGCCTCACCGCTCCTGTGTTTCTCCCACTCCTTGCAGTTAAGGTAGTCTTCTTTCCACTGCTGGCAGGATGGGGAGGTACCATATGTGTAATAATGGTGAAACCGATTCCACAAGCTTTTGCAATGTCTGAATTCACTCCAATAGTCATCACATGGCCGAGGTGTCTGTACAAACAGACAAAGGAAGGGATCATTACCAAGGCAACTTGTACAAATCATGTTTAGACCTTCCTTTGTTATGTCTCTGGTGAATGACTGCATCACTTCAACTTCCCTGGTTACACCCATTGGTTACACCCAACATGATCCGAAGGCCACGGAATTATAGCAATGTAAAAAAAAAAAGGGGGGGGGGGGGGTCGATATGGTGGGTTCATGGCTGTGGTTTAGTGCCTCAGGCATATCGAAATTCCAGTCTCATTTGAGACAATTTTAGTTGATTAGTAGCTCGGGACAATAAAGAGACAACATCAAATAAAACTACTTAAAAATGACTTGCAATAAATTCTAAATAATAAAATATTTGAATTTTTTTATTCGAAAACTTTCAGTTGAAATTACAGTAAAACACTTAAAAGACCCTGTTTATAAGTAATTTCGGTCATTGTTTTGGTCTAAGTGTTTCTTGCCTTAGTAAGGGTAGAAAACAAAACAAATACTGACTAACAGCACCTCCCTCAGGTAGTTACACTTTGAATGAGTTTCAAGCTGAACTGGTTGATATAGTATCACTATTATCTATATATTTCGAGTTCTTTCAATGTTCATTAATTTAATTTAGAGTGATTTACAAACTGTGTTTCAAAACTTATCACGCAGCACATACCTTTAAGTTTGAATTTGTGTTAGGAACCTCCTGGTCAATATGACATTGCTTATCCCTGGCTAAGGTTAATATTGCCTTAGCAATTTAGCATTGATAGCTAACCACCTTGCTAACTGTTCATTATGAATTTGCCTCTTTTCATGCTTCACCGGGACTATAAAAACCAAAGCAGATAACATGATATCAGAACATTTAGCAAAACATGCAATTCACAATGTTTCTGGACAAATTACCCTCCACGCTGTCGCTGCGGGACGCTCCATTGCTAGCTAACTGCGCTACCTACGTCAGCAGGTCCAACACTTCCGGCTTAATTGTATTTCACAATAAAAGCGCACTTTGAAAAGACTGATCAGTAATGTTTTAAAAATCCAAATGAATAGAGAACAACTTGCCATCTCACAGCCTAAATTCAGTGATTAAGATTACTGTAAATAACAACTTAAACCTGACAAAATCAACAACGTAATCTTGCATAAATGAGTCCAACTTGGGCAAGAAAACGCCATTGATTCAGAACAGTCTATTAAGCTTCAGCCTTATTTGTCTGTAGTTCATGTTTACACTTGAGACATTACCAAAGAAGTCGTTAACTACAATCAGTTTCAAAACATAGTCCTTTATTTTTCTATAAATAAACCAGGAACAAAGGAAAAACACTTGAAATTATTTCTGTCTCTCAGAAAAAAAATCCAAACATAAAATTTAATTCTTTATAATCAAGAAAAAAAGTGAAGATATTATTGCTCCCATTGTATCATAAGAATGGGACTATTACTAAAGTCATATTTAAAATAAACTGAAAAAAATGCACAAGTTATGGAAAAGTGGGTAATATGCTTGATGACAAAGGTTATTCAAATCTTCATCATAGCAGTGCTTCACTCTGTGTTGATGGTGTGATGATATAATTTATTATGCCTGGCTCAAATCGGTAATCCTGGCCCTGTAAACATCAAATTACAGCTGATGGTATTTTGTGCAGCTCAGTTTTTGTGAGCAAAATATTCATGTCAGAGTTTTATTTACATGTAATCCAAACTCAACAGCAAAACTCTCATTTAAATTGAAACAAAGACACACAATCCCAATGCATCCTTCTGGCCATTTTTTTACTTTGCTGTTGAAGGTGGCAATAGATATGGTGAGTCTGTGCACATTAGCCAGTCTCTCCACTGGATATCCTTCAAGGCTTTCTGCCCTTCTTGCGTAGTGATTGTCCTTGTCCAGAGAAGGCAATGAATCTGTTCAAGGCGTCTTCCTGAGAAGATTAAAAGGATTTAAAATTTGTTAAATTGTAAAATAACAGCATGAGTGCATCCTTTTGGAGAATTGAATAAAGTTACAGAGTAAATGCCAAAACAAAATTGTTTAGTCGGGCAATTACAAAAAAAAAACCCCTCCACTAGAAAAGAGTCTGAAAAATGTGATGTAACAATATCAAGTTAAACATTTACAAAAACACATGACAAATCATTCACATTTCTTACATCATCTACAAACTTCCTGGGCTGAGGTCTCGAGTTCCTGATGAAGGTGATCCTGCCAATTTTGAAGTCATGATTTGGAATGCCTCTGTGAGATGAAATATTAGAGTTACGATTACACTCAAGACTTAAATCAGCTCAAATGGTTCACTGTTTGGTGGTGTGTGGTAAAATAAAGACTGAACATCTCCTTACCTTTTGATGTCACCTGGGCACAGAGGGGCAGGGCTGGGCTCAATCCCTTTTGTTTTACCATCTAAACGATTGCCAGAGCCAGTGAAAGCCTGAGGATAAGAAACAGATTTTAAGTCACATTAGCTTCAGTTACAATGGTTACCAGCAGACACAAAGACATTTATGTGTCTCTTACCCACAGCACCATTTACTCACTCTGAATCCCATGTCCATGTCTGCATAACTGCTAGGATCTCCTTCTTCCTCCTGTGAAGACATTAATTTTATCAAAGTGCTCAGGACACAAAATGAACAGATACATTTAAGGTTTGACCCTTACTGTTGGTTCTTCCTGGTTCTGAGGTCGTCGTTCTGGCTCTTTGTAACCCAGAGGAGCATCGAAATCCACCTGAGAAACAGAGTCACAACATGGTTAAAGTAAAGAGTACAATCACAGGTTTTAACAAAATGCATGAAGATTTTAAATCCCACTATCAATACAAGTAAAGAGTCTTCTTGCATCCAAACTAAAAAAAAGAAAAATCTCAGTCCAAGAAAAACTTGTAAATGATCAAAAAATGAATTTACTAACTTCAAGCCAAATTTAGCTGAACTTGCACTTACCTTGGTTTGATAGTTTTGCTAAAGCATGATCTACATAGTATTTTTTGAGGGGGTTTTTTGTAAAAGCCACACTGAAGTTAATGCAACTATATAAAAATGTAACCTTATTATACAATTATGTTTTAAATTCTGTCGAAATCATATTTTGAACATTGTAAAGTCATTTTAAGGCTGAAATTAAAACAATTGAATTTTTGGACTAACTATTAACAGTTTTTAGGGACACGTAGACCCCTGAAGTCTGAGTCATTGTTTCCTGTGATTATACAGAGCATCTTACATTCATATCGCACTCAATGATGGATACTGCTTTGTCTGGCTTGGTCTCCATTACTCGCAGCTCATATATCTGAAATGAACACACATAATCCATTAGCAGTGGCATTTTGCAAAAAGAAGTAAGACAGAAATGTTATAATTTTTGGTTCCTATTTGAACTAACTAATATACCTTTTCATTGTAGTTGATAGCTATGACATCACCAGTTGTCAAGCAGGCAAAGTTTCTTAAAGCATTCTCCAGTCTGTAAAGTGGCCACTTAGTTAATCAATGTGGTTCAACACAAAATGTGAAGAGTCAGTTTAATGATAATGTGTCTTACACTGCTTTGGGGTTTGTAATGTCCAGAAAGTCAGGGCTCTGTGGCTGGAATTTTGAGTAAGTGGCAACCATGAGGTTAACACTTTCCACTTGGACCAGACCACCTTCTTCCAGCAGGAGATTTTGCATCATCTGAAGCAAAAAATAAAGCAACAGCAGTTAATGAATTTTTCAGACACATTAAGTTACTTTTATTCAATTTTTTTTCCTGACTGCATGATTAAAGTAAGATCTTTTTATACTTAAGAATTCTGAATTACTCTCTCTCTCTCTCTCTGGTGACAGCAGATTGTTCAATCTCTGGATTAAACTTTTTACTGTTTCTCACCCAGTGTGGCAGGTAGCAGATTCCCTCATCAGCCACAAACTCCAGAACACCACAGTGTGTCATTCTGTCTGAGTTCTTGTTGGTCAGCTTGAACAGCATTGGATAAGTGATATTAAGTCTGCCTGTAGAAGGGAAAGGGAGAGAATGGTGATATTCATAGTAGGTTCATTCAGGACTTTTATTCTCTTATAAGTGCTTAAATTAACTGCCACTTACTGAGCTGGTCGAGAGCTGATGGTGGCATTATTACTGAAATAAAAAAAGAAAATTAGTTAAGACGGTAACAACAAACATGATTTGATTAACGTGTTCTCTACAAGTTAAAACACTGTTAACATGTATGATAAAGGCTGCATGTATGAATGAGGCTTGAGAATTTGTGACATGGTTATAAATGAATAAGAACCATTTAGAAATAAAATGAAACCTTGACCACTTTAATTAGACACTGTAGCAGGCAACATACTTGGAGATCTCATGTTTAGGCAGACTTTAAGGCTGAAGGAGTCACATAGCATGTTTTGAGCTCCTTAGACAAAGCTTAGAGTGTCATACAAACAAAAACAGAAACTGGGAATGTAGAAGTGTGCATGCATTTTTATTTATTTTCTATAGGCTCAACTGACAAGCTTTTCCTATCTTTTAATAAAGCACTGTTTTAACTCAAGAGTTTACAATTCAGTTCTTGCAAAAACTGTGTTATAATATTTTTATAGTCATAAGATAAGTCAAATATAACCTACAACAAAAGTAAACCCCTTAGTTTGAAGGAATGATAGATGAAACGACCAAGGCAACCTCTGCAACCAGTTTGTAAAGAGATAGGTAAATAAGGACTTTAAAATGCTGCTTTGTAAGTGCTTCATATATGTAGTCCTTACATCTTCCAAAGACATGTAGAAAAGGAAAAGAGCTTGAACTGACTAACATTTGCCAATCATAGATCTAAATTCATTGTAAACAAAGTTCTACATGAATCAACTTTTTCAAACTGATCGATTAAAGGGTATACAACATGTGAAACAGGGACCAGTAACTGGTGTGGCATCTCATATTTCCACTGATGTTATAATCGACATGCACCTTTAACTTAATTTCCTTACTGACCTTGGTCAGAAATCTTGAGATTTTACTTTAAATGACAACTGGCAGTTTGTTTTAGATGGCAGAGTACGAAGCTAAACCACCAGCTTTCTGGGATTAATGCTTACTTTTGCCTCCCTTCTCCACGTCGGAGCGGTCGTTCGGACCTGCCAGCATCGACACCGAGTAGCAGCGGTACTGAGTGGAGAAACGGTTCGGGAATCCCCGGGACATCGGGTGGTCGTACGGTGGGAAGGAAAACTATAAAACAGACAAAATCCGCGGGTAACATACACATAGTTACGACATTTTACGTGTTTGTAACATCAAACTTGGACTTTATTTCCATCATGACAGGGCATCTTTCTGCTGCTGTCGTGTTGTTGTTAGCCGCGCGCTAGCTTAAAATGCATCAAGTACGACTGGTTTCATTGTAAACTAACCATTAGCGTCGAATAATATGAGAGCGTTACTCACCATGTTAGCAGTTTATGATTTTGGTAGTCACACGACACAGATCAAAATGTCCGGTTTTTGCTTTTATTCGAAAACGAGTTAATGTGCTGCGAGTTTCCACTGTTGTCATCCGCTTCTTCCGGAAGTGTACGTGTTGACAGTGGGAAATGACGACATGACCGGAGCTAGCCAATCCCAGCAGTTTATTAAGATAATTTGCCGTCTCTTTTGACCCTCTGACCCTGTTTGATGAAAACTACATGCGTTCCTATCGAAGTATGAAAGATATCATATTGTTTTAAAAAGTTTCTCAAACGGTTGCTCGTTAATTATTTTTTGATAACTCAGGACAGAAGATGCTACAGAAGTTGAGATAATCTGACCTTGGTCTCTTGCATGACCCTCTTACCCCAATATGACTCAAAAAGGTCCAGTTATTGATTAATTATTAACTATTGGTCTAACTAAAGGTCTACTATAAAGTTTCGTGACTATTAGCTACTACTGTGCATAATTTACAATCTGTAAGTAAATAAAATGTACTTTGGGTTTAAACTTTTAGAAAGACATTGATTTGAAGTCTGGTAATAATAACATTATTTATCAACCACAGTTTACATACAACATGAATAAATCACACATCAGTCTTATTCCAATTCACACAGTTTAATGGGTCTTATGAAGACCAAATTGGACAATCATTACTGACAGCAGGACACAGATTACAAGTTAAATGTAAATACAGAGCCCCAATTGTAATATTTTCTGGCTGATAAAAACTGTACAAGTCATAGACAAAGAATATAAAATACAAAACTGAGAAAAGGCAGTGTTGGGGTAATGTAGTTGCACTTTCAGAGAGCATTTTATATGTTTGCAGGTCTAAATTAACCCCTTAATGGTGAAGAGGGGGGTGATAAGGATCTACAGATTGACACAGGTCTTCAGTGAAGTGTGTAACAGTGTACTCTGCCTTCTTCTCTGATGCAAGTCATCAAATCGGGGGCCAACTTTTGGCTACTTCTTGATGAATGGCTTCAGGTAACCACTGGCAGTATGCAGACAACAGAACTGCAGCAGAAAAAAGCATAATAATCAGCAAGATTAAATGATAAGGAGGCTAATCAATCAGATTTAAGTCATGCTAGACACATTAAATCCTCACATTTATCTTCAGTTTTCCAGACAGAGAGGAGGGCATCTCTGCAGTCGACTCTTTTTGACACCAGCGTTCCCAGCAAAGCCTCTGTTCTTGGCTGCAGCCTGCAGGAAAGTGAAAAGTTTTTCCAGTAAACTGGCCACTTTGTTCAATAACAAAAACAGAAATTCCCAAAGGAGGGCAAACCAACACATGTGAAACTTACTTTGCCCATGTTTTCAGCATGATGGAGGGGTTTGAGAGAAGGTTGTGGACATGTTTCTTTAGTTTAGGACAAACCTACAAACCAGATAAAGCAAACTTTCAAACTTTCATGCCCAATTTAAACTTGGTTTTAGACTGAAGAGAGTTAGAGAACTTTCAGAGTTCACTGCAATACCTGTCCCTCAAGCAGAAACCTGGAAAACAGTTTGTAACGCTCCAGGCCTTCTGGATGTTCCATCTCCACTGCTGGCAGCTGCCAACCTACACGGACTGCAGGGGAGACACAGCGATTACACAAACGCAGCAAAAGACACACTTTGGCTCAAACACAGCTGTAGAAAACTTACAAAAGGTGCTTGAGCGGTGACATCTGATGGTGCCGGTGGTTGAACAGAACCACGGTGACGGCGACTCTAGAGGGGAGCCAAAGTGACAGTACTGAGGCAGAAACTGGGGCACCCACTCTGCTTCTACTGCTGAAACACCTGACAGAGACAGGAAGGGAGACAATTCAACAGGCTAAACCATCAGCTTGCAAATCTAGTTTCAACAAGAGCACCACCAATAAAATTCAAAAACAAATGTTCTTGTTCCAGCTACTGCCTTGCCTCAAAATCAAAAAGACAAATTGAATCCTTAAAGGAAATCACGTGTCAGCTCTCAACTTGCCTCCAATATTAAGTCCCAGAAATGATGTTTATGTGTAATATAATGTATTTTGTCGGTCTATTATTCTTATTTATACTGGGGGGCAAGAAATGAGCTTTTGGCACCATTAAAAGTATGCTGAATTGGTTACTACACTTCCTGTTCACAATGTACCAACACACAGACAGACAACTATCTCTGGATTACTTTGATAATGAGGAAAGCCTAAAAAATGTTTACTGTCAGGCATGTTCTGGAGTTTCATGATGCATCTTTTTTTTTAACTGTTGATTAATGGATGTTTCATTGAGACAGACATTAGAATAGATATTCTCATTGTAAATTAATCATATTATTATGTTGTTTTTCTATGATTATTAACCATAATCATATTAATCATGTCTCTCAGTTCAGACTTGACTGAGTTATCAGTCAGAAAAGGGGAGCACCGCATAGCTGAGTCGGTAGCACAGGCGTCCCATGTGCGGAGGCTTTGTCCTCCATGCAGCGGTCTCAGGTTCGACTATTTGCTGCGTGTCAGTACTCCCTCTCTCTCTCCCTATTTCCTGTTCACTCTCTCAGTTGTCCTATAATAATAAAAGGCAAAAAGCCCAAAAAATATTTAAAAAAAAAAAAAAGAAAAGGACTTTGACATTGAGCTTTCTGCCCTCTTTGCCTTTCTGTTTGAAAAGTTTGAAAACCTCTGATGTAAAAAAAGGTCAGAAAAAGACACATCATGAACCAGGTGCAATCAAAAAATGACAGGAGTTTTCCTGTTTTTTTGTTTACACAAATCTTTTTTACCTTTCATGTACATCTTGGTGGTCTCCATGATCTCCTGATAGACGACAAACTCTGGCAGTGTTTTGAACAGTGCAGAGGTGGGATGAATGAACACTGGATCATCCATTAGAGGTGTCTGTGAACAAAAACAAATGAAGGTGAGAATGTGAAGGAGACTGCGAGTAGAGAGTAGACTCTCAGACAGTCCTCAGAGCAGCTTGCCTTGTATCCATTCTTCCATTTTGGGTCCAGCATATCTTCAGCCTGCACACGCCTGGCGAGATGGTCTCCAAGTCCGGCTAAAACGATCTGCCGCAAGCAAACCACCTGGTGCTCTGTGGGTGGGATCATCTTGGGATCCACAAACGCTCCCACCTCTGGACACACTGCATTCACTGAGATGAGAAAGCACATCACGTCAGAAAAAAAAGTTTGATATTATATTTTCTATGTGTGTGTGCCTCTCTGTTAGCGTGTGTGTGTACCTGCATTGGTAAGTTGTCCTCTGAGCCTCCTGATCTCCACCATGGCTTTATACCTCAGGCCGTTCTCTTCACAAAACTTTGGAGTACAACCAGCAAATTCACAAGCACCCACAGCACCTGCACAGAAATACAGCAAGCATACCAATGTGTGATATCCTTAATATGAAACACTCTAAAAGACATTTTTTTCTGTATTTTTGTAATGTTTGCTCTGTTTTTTTGTTGTATTTAATCCTTTACTGACTGTCAAGTATCTGTGAAAGTTCCAGTCAACTTCTCCTGAACAAAGTGTCAATTAAGCGCCTCAAGTCCTTCCTGATGTTTGTATTCAACCTGAAATTTTGATTTATGCTGAAACTTGTGAAGAAAATGTGTTTTAAAGTCATGTTAAAGGACCTTTAAAGGTCAACATATGACTGCACAGACTCTGCCACAGTCTACAGTGCAATATTGTCCAGTGCTGTAACCCGCACACAAAATAAGCTCACCCAGCATGACCATGAGGTCCCCCAGCAGGAGTGATGCTCCTTGCCCAGCCCACAACCTCCTCATTTGGGTCAGCCGAGCTCGTCGTTGGGTAAGCTTTGAGTTCTCATCTTCACTTCCTGCAGGTCTGAAGAGAAACAAAATCTTTATGAGAATGAGAAAAAGTATGCAGCATAAAAAGGACGCTTTGTTTTACAAGCTTTATATGTCCTTTTCTAGTTTTTAACATCTGTTTCTATAAAAACAGCTTTAAAGAAAACATGTCCTCACCTGTCAAGGTCTTCAAAGATCTCTCGGACTGTCATGGCTGCGACCACAGCAATGACGTAGGGCAGGCAATCCTGCTGCTTCCCGAGTGCCAACATTTTAGCATAACGCGGTGACACAGGGAAGGAAGCCATTACTCTGCCCAGAGGGGTGATGGGACAGCTGAGCCTTGCTCCCTCCATCTCTTTTACTCTTATAGGAAAAAAAAATATTCAAATAGTTAACAAATGTTGACAGCTGACAATGCCAATAATTAGCTCAATATGCTTTAATAAAAATCTGATTATAAAAATAAAGATAAAATATTAATATCCTTCTATGCTATCCAAAATGTTAAATTAATAATCATGTAATCCATGTAAGACAGAGATATTGGTAAAGGCAGGTAGAGCAAAGTAAAGCCCCTTCACATTCAGTTACCTTCCGGTGCGAGGCGGCTCTTTCAGAGCTCCCAGTGAGACTAACAGCTGCTCTGCTGCAACTAGCGCCTCAGCAGACGGAGGCGTGGGAAAGGGAAAATTGACCACCTGCACAAAAAGAAAATGTAACTCTGTTTTTAACAGAAGACCTTAATTTTTCTGTTGTATTGTTAGATTTTTTTTCTTTTTTTCTGACCTTGTCTATGTTGAGGTCCTTCATCTGTAAAACCAGGTCTTCCACAGGCCGCCGAGTGATCTCTGCCTCTGAGAATAAACTGAAGTCTCCAAACACCGCAGAGGAGTACAACCTGCAGAAAACAGCACAGAAATGTAGATATTTCCCTCAAGAAAAAAAAGTGCTACAACACCACACAATTTCAGGCGCTGACCTGTAGCAGTGCCCCGGCTCTGTCCGTCCCGCTCTACCTGCCCTCTGATTGGCTGAGGCCTGCGAGGTCCATGTAACCTTGAAGGACGACACTCCAGTGACTCGGTCATAGAAACGTTTCTTGACTCGGCCGCAGTCAACCACGTACTTGATGCCAGGGATGGTGAGAGACGTCTCAGCCACGTTGGTGGCGACCACACAGAGACGAGTGCCAGGTGGAGGAGGCCTGAAGACCTGCAGCCAAGAGACGCACACAGACATGACATTTAGAGTTTTAGTTCATTCACAGTATTGTGCTATATGATAGGGACTCCACAGCAACAACAGATTGTTTTCTGCCATCTTTCTTATGTCTTAAACTTTAAGATGTTAATCTCACCTTAGCCTGCTGTTCTGGAGCCAGCAGAGAGTACAGAGGAAGAACATAGAGCGGTATAGAAGGGTCAGCCTTCTCCTCTGAAAGGACAAAACACAGCAGAATTAGGAAGCGCCCTCAACTAAAATGCATCCAACAGAATGTGAAGAATGACTCATTTGTGAAACTTGCCTGCATCAACGGGATCGTCTCCAATATCCAGGTCGGAGCCATCATCCTCCTCATCTCCGATCCCCGCCTCTCTGTCCTCGTCACCTTCATCCACGGGGAGGGCGGAGTAGTTATCCAAGTCAATCCGGGGCAGAGACTGAAGATAGAGTTAACACTCTTAAAACATGTACACATGCTGCATCAATGAAGGATATTGACATTACAAAAACAAACACACATCAAAGAAGCCAAAACACAGCCCCCCTCCAAAACAAAACAAAAAAAACTTACAACAGTCTTCTTCTGTTTGGCCTTTTTAAACTTCCTCATAGCCTCTGATGTGTCTGCTTCCTCGTCTTCACCTGAATACAGACAAATGTAAGAGAAACTACAACATACTCAGCGATATGCCACTGCGTGATGGAGGAAAACAGGTGTGTGTTATGCTTACCAGTGGCCGTGTTACCCTTCCTGAAGGGGAAAGCTTTTCTCAGCCGTCTGCACAGACTGTGAACCTCTGCCTGACCGGTCAGAAACACCAGGATCCCACCTGAAGCACAGACATATGGCATCGGTTTGTTCTGCTTACTTACTTAAACTCTGTAGGAATGTTCCCTTCATGTCAAGAGCGACTTTAGGATTCATAACTTTCTGATCTTTCTTTTATCTCATAAATAGTTTTGTTGTTAACAAATCTGAACTTGATCAAGTACAAAATCTGTGTCATGTGTTTGTGCACCTGGAGGCAGCATCCGGTGGATTTTGCAGGTTTTGTGGAAAATTTCTCCTGTGTAATCCTCCAAAGGAGTGCGTTTGTTGAAATGAATAGTGACCGGAAACTGACGAGCATCCACCTTGATGACGGGTGGAGGCACCCGAAAAAGCTTTGTGTTGTCCGTGAAGTCCTCCACTCTCAGAGTAGCTGACATGACCAGCAGTTTCATGGGCATTCCTTTCTGCAGCGAGGTGGAGAAAAACTGGTTAAAAAAATTACTAAAACACACTGAAAAGTACTAGAAACACTGAAACAAAGTCTCCTACCTTGTTTCTGAGGGGAACGATGCGAGACAGCAGTCCAATGAGGATGTCTGTGTACACACTTCTTTCATGAGCCTCGTCTATGATTATCACACTGTATCTCTGGAGCAGGAAGTCCTAAGAGACAACACAGAGACGCTGAAAAACTGCAGATACATCAAGCCAATTAAAAGCTCAAATGAATATGCCATTAATTGAAGCTCTCAGTCGCAGTTTTCAACTTTCATGTCATTGAAACAATTGTTTTTGCAAAGTCAATCTCATGGCAGCTGCTTATAACTGTGACTTTAAAAAATAACTTACTTATGATTGAACTGACATAACATTTTAAAGATTGCTTTCTCTGCTACACAGACTGAAAAGAGTCTTCAAGACTTTTTTCTATATTTTATTAAATAACTGCAGGCGAGTTCAGGAGATACCTTTTGAATTTCCTTCAGCAGAACACCGTCAGTCATAAACTTGATTTTTGTATCGCTGGTCACATTTCCTTCATATCGAATCTGGTATGACACCACCCTAAACACAGATGCACAAACATCAGTGCATTTGCAGCCTCAAACTTGTCACAAAAAGGCAAAAAAAAGTCTGTGGATTTGAGATGTCAATTTTAAATGTTTTATATTTCTTCAGTGAACAAATATTTGTTACCGTGTGGACAGGTTCATCTCTTTTGCCACTCTGTGGGACATGCTGACAGCTGCTACTCTTCTTGGCTCTGTGATACCGATTATTCCACTGCCACTGAAGGAAAAAACACAGTAAAGAGGATGATGGTAAACATGTAATATGAAACATGAAAGTGAACCCACATGTAAGCCTTTTTTATTTGGGTAAATATCCACTGACAGACTTAACCTACCTGGCGTAGCCGGCCTCATACAGGAACTGAGGCACTTGAGTGGTCTTTCCACTTCCTGTCTCTCCACAGATGACAACACAGGGGTTTTCTCTCACGGCCTCCATGATGACCTGCTCCTCCGCCAGCACGGGAAGCTTCAGACGAGCCTCCTACAGCGACAGATTTAAACACAAATAAAGTGAGCTCACATAAAAATGCACATACATCTCAATAAGTATCTGAAGTTTCCAGATTGTCTCTGACACACACAATGAGAAGTCTCTCACACACACACACATATACACCTGTATTTCTGGTGATCTGTCAACAGGAATGAAGACAGCTGGCTCAGACGGCTTGTCATTTTGGACTTTCTCCTGATCTGTCGTCTTCTTTTCTTTCTGTTTGTCTTGTTCCATTTTGTGTTTGTCTTCTTTCACGTCTTTCTTGTCCTCCTGACAGGGAGGGATAGTTTCCTTAGATTCACTCATCTCTGTGGTCCAATTTGATTCTTTATCTTCCTCCTCCTCCTCATCATCATCATCAGATGTGTCCAAATCACTACTTTCTTCTGCTTTTTGTTCCTCTTCTTCATCCTCTTCATCTTTCCATTTTCTTTTTCTGTTTGCTCCACTGACACTGCTGATCTTTGGGACAGAGTCTCCATCTTTTATTTCATCTGATGACCTGGAAACAACCAAAAAAAAGTGGACCCTTGACTTCATCTTCTCTATTTTCTATTGAGGAGTTTAGAGTTTGTTTCTCCCAAATAAATTTGATGTACTGATACACTTACTGTTTAGTCTGGTAAAGTTTGTCTCCTGTTCCCAGTTTGGACGTGGTGTACAGCAGCTTCAACTCAGACTCTGGAAGCTGCACCTCAGCCAGTTTAGTCAGGATATCGGCTCTCTAATCAGGACAGACAAAGAAACACACAAACGTACGTCTAAATTGTGCTATCACCACATTGAGCTGTTGAATTATTACGTTTTATTATGTAAAAAATTAGTGGGCTGTGATCCAGTCCTTCATGTTAAAAAGTCTGAAAAAGTCTTTAGAGTTACTGAATGTTTAACAATATATGTCCAACATACCCAATGATGGCAAGGTAGTGTGAATAATAAAGTAGAAATAACTTGGTTCAATCTGATGTCTAAAATTTGGTATCACACATTTTTTGAAGCAGGGGCAATAATGACACCTGAGCTTCAGAATTGATACTGATGCATCACTTAAATGTATGGGGGGAAAAAATCCTCCTACTGATCTACTAAACCATTTATTAAACAATGGTCTCAGCAATACCAAACACAATATTGTGGTCATAACTGTATTATGAATTGGATCAAATTTGTGTTATCCTCAAAAAATATTGTTCATAATTAACCAGTTTAAGGAAATATCTTTGTTCTTAATGCCAAATACTCTTTTCTGAACCTGCAGCACCAACCTGTCTCTCACCTGAGCTTTCTTTTCCTTGCGCTCCAGGATCTTCTGCAGCTCTTTCTTCTGCTTTTTGGTGAGGGGCTTTTTAGTAGAAATAGGTGTCACTGAGGCTTTCTTCTTCTTGGATTTGTTAGCTGGAAGGACCAAAGCATTACTCTCGTCTACACCTTTGAGCCTGCTCCCATCTGTTGAAAACAAAGTCCAAATATTCCCTTAAGCGTATGCTGAACACACGTTATATTTAAATGACAATATTTCAAAATTATTATTATGTTTGATCATTTTAAGAATTTCACATATGAATTCCTACCTTGCAGTTCCACCACAACATCTGTCCTCTTTTCATCCGTTGGTTGCTGAGGGTCACTTTGCTGTCTTCCCTTCCAGTTGTGTTTTTTCCTTAGTTTTCCCATTTTTTTTAAACTGATGTCTGGAAATTAATAAATAGCAGTCTATGTGAACAACACCTCCGATAAAACCGTTCAAAAAAGCATACACTTTACCAGCTAAAAACTCACTTATTCTGTAAGTTGGCTTGCTAGTTAACTAAGAGCTAACTACCTTCATGTATCTTAATAATTTGAGAAAACGTAATTTACACAAAAACGTTAATTACGACTATAAGATATTACAAACCTTTTTATTTCAAAAAGTCACAAAACGACGTGAGAGACTTAGAGACTTAATATTTTACTATTCCAGCCTTGCACAAACCTCACGTGTAAACATATCAGTGTCCATCATGTAAAACTGTCCGCCGTTACGACGTAATCGTCGCAGAAAGGTTCCGCTAGAAAGACCCACGCAAAAACAAAAATCATCCCCGATTAGTACGTTGTGTTTTAAACACTCTGCACTTATTATTTTTGGACAGATATGTTCTGTAAAACGTGTTTTTGTTAAAACTGTATTTATTTTTTATTTACGTTCAAATAAATCGGTCAATTCAAAGGAAAATATCTAAGTATAAATTGTGACTCAAAACCTTTTCACTTTATAGAAATCTGAGAAAAAAGGTTGATATTTCTCAGTTGAATGCATCGTTTATCTTTATCCATAATGCATGAATTTCTTTGAAAATATGAAAAAAAGAGATACACAATGTAGTCATGCAATATTTGCTCATTTAGATGACATCTTTATTATTCGTTGTGTGTTGCAATGATAGAATGAAAATCCAAAAAGGTTTATCTGGAACTGTATGCAGGAAATAACATTCATTTATATTGGTGGCACAATCAATCAAAAATAGCACAACAAATGAATAAAAAGGCAAATCACTGAATCTGAAATAATTTTATAGAGTGCAGTTACAAAAACATAGAAAAATGTCAGATATCATCACACACTACATAAGCACCTAATAACAACTTAAGGTGCTTTAGACATAACCATTTCCAAATCAGTCCTCTATTTGGATTATTTTAATAACTAAAATTCTCCAATGAAGCATCTTAAGGTCCTAAAGAAACTCCTACAAACACATCCATTTTTATTCAATCAGTTTCCCAACCACAAAAAACCCAAAGGGAGAAAACTGAAGTTTGATATTTCAATTACTCTGTTTGGTCAAGATATTTTTTTCAAGTCAAGGCAAAATGTCAAACTTTAGCTACAAAACTGTAAATTCTTTATGTGAACATCATTAGGTCATTAAAAAGAATTCATTAGGAGCATGTGTAATAACAAGGTTAATACACTTATAACTGTATCAGCTTTGCATTTAGGAGTAATAAAGAACTGCAGTGAGAATATTTAACATAGTTTTTCTCCACCATCAAGCACCACTAAGCCAATTTGTCAACTGAAAAGTGTACAAATGTTTAGAAACCACATCTTAATGATCCAATGTCACTGTTAAATTAATACATTTTTTTATGGGAGAGATTAATGTCAAATTACATGATTGGTATTAGCTTTACAAAAAAAAACACTATCAGTCTGACTCTAGCCTAGACTATTAGGCAATCAATCTTTATTTTTGTTTAATTCATCCTCCTTTGTAAAGAGTGATATGTGATTATCTGTTGAATAGATGACACATTACAAGAGAACTAACATAAAGTGTCGCAGTCCGGTGGTCATCAAGGCACTCAAGTGAAAATCTGGTGATGTAACATATTATTCATATCATAATCATACTTTCAAACGTTTCTACTGAAAGTAGAAATTTATTTATTCTGGTTTTCCTTTAATTTTTCACTTGCTCAGGTATTCAATTTATCTTTGGAATTAAATTCTAAAACACCAAAGCATGTGGGAGATATGTCTCTCCAGTGTGCAATAATCAGCTCTTTTTCCTCTTGTATCAAACAATCACACCTCAGCTCCGTCTCACATGCTGCTGTCCTTTAAATGTGCTTTCTCGTTCTCCCTCTGACCCTCCCCGGCTGTGAAGCTTTCCTCTGTGGTTCTCCTTGCCTCTTTGGACAGCCTCTGAAACTTTCTCAGGAATATGAGGAGAGCCACCAGAAGAGCCACCTGCACCACCACAAACACAAACAGTGACACCTGGGAGGCCAAAGCCAGGTCACAGTACCAGTAGTAACAGGAATCCAGGACCTCCTCCTCGCTTAAATACACCACCAGTCGCCCTCTGAGGTTGGGAGGGGAGCTGCAGTTGACGCCAAGGTGTGACTTGAGGGATGCAGGCTGATGAAGCAGCCAGGCGCGCAGGTAGAGGATGCCACAGTCACACACCCAGGGGTTACCATGAAGGGAGACAGTGCGAAGCGAGGTTAAATCATCTAGGAGCCCATTAGGGAGGCTGGTGAGGAGGTTGTTCTGGAGATGGAGCTCTGTGGTTGCAGCAGGGAAACTGGTGGGCAGGGAGGAGGAGGTGAGAGACCTGCTGCTGCAATTTGTCTGACTGCCATGGCAGGAGCAAAGGTGGGGGCATGCTGATGACCTTTGACCTTCACACAAGAGGAGCAGACACACAAGCAGAAGGCCCTTCATGGTTACCACTTACTGGAGAGAAGAGAAGAGAAGAGAAGAGGAGAGGAAACCATAAGCCGCTGCTGCTCAGTTTATCTCTTGACAGTTGAAGTTGTCTTTGGCAGATATCGTATTAAGGTGTAGAGACACTAAAGTTACAGAAACTACTTTCACAGCCTGGCTCTTGACTACATACTATTGATTTAAAACCTTATTTAGCTGTAAGTGGAAAATGCAATCCTATTTTTAAAGTATTTTTAGGGACTTTTTTTATTTTTTCCAGATAGGACAGCTAAAGATGAGACAGGAAATGGGGAGGAAAGAAGGGGAATGACACACAACGAAGGGCCTCTGGGCAGAACTGAACCTGGGGCTGCTGCAGCAAGGACACACCTCTGTATATGGGACGCCTGCTCTACCGACTAAGCTGTATGGTGACCTGGAATATGCAATCATAAGGTCACATAAGTGTCTCTATTCCAAACTGATGACAAGCATGAAAGTATAAATTAACATTGCAAAAGTTCATATTAATGTAGTGCCTTTATGTTGAACGTGAAAAAATCCATTGTTAGGTTTATAAAATTCATAAAATAGTTAGAAATGTCAATTAAAAGTTTTAAGTGTGATGCCCTCACAGTTCTTCAACCACTCGTGCAAAATTGTAAATTATTAAAAAATGAATAAAAGATATTGCAAGTAAAGTAAAAAGTCACAAATCTGCACATTTATAAAGCTTGAATCATGAAATGTTTTAACATAAAAATTCTGAAAAATTACTTAAATGGTAATCAATTTTATTTCATTTCATTAAATGACAATTAGCATCAAGTATACTTACATAAACTGTTAGGTAAGTTTAATTAATAGTAAAACAACAGATTTATATGTGTCCTTCATATGCTTTATATTCAAAACATTTTAATGTGTAAACTAACTATTAACTACTGTCAGAAACATGTAGTGACATAAAAAACACAGCATCTTAAAGGTGATAAATTTAACATTTTTGTACCAATTACATCACAATTCCTCACTAAAAAACTCATGACTTTGTTGGGAATAAAAATGTGGTCACATCATTTGACCCAAGCTTAGTCAAAGGGTCACAGTTTACAATGTAAAGAGCCCATATGGTCTGAAAGTTTGTGCTCACCAAGGTGGCTCGGGTTAAACTCTTGGTATGGAAACAGCAGCATGTCTTGTCCTTAATCTACACAGTTTAAACTAAACATCAACCTTGTGCAAACATCACACTGTACTGATCTGACCTCAATATAAGACCTGTAAAATGTTACATAAAGCACCTTTAATAAGATCTGAGGGGAATCACTTACCTCCAGCGCTGCGTGTCTTCAGGAGAGGACTGTTTCTTTATGATTGCTCTGAGAGGCCAAGTGTGTGTGTGTGTGTGTGTGTGTCATGCCAGCTGACATTCACTGATAAAGACACTGTCAAACATCAAGACACATGCATGTTAAGTCGACACACACACACACTCACACACTAGCACAGACCTTTAATAGGACATGGGAACCATTTCGGTACGCCTTTGATGGTCCTTAATTTCTGGTAAATTTCCAGGTCATTTGTTCAGGCGAATTAGCTAATTAAAAAGTTATTTCAAACTAAACTATTAGAAATTATAGGCCTGCAAAATAATTTTCAAAGAGGGAAGACAGCATGACCTGTATCGTGATGCATATCAGATATATATTTAAAGTACTAAGTTGTGAAATGAATAATTACCAGAGAAGGTTCACTTATGTACATTTCTGAGGTGAATGTACTTTACTTGAGAATTTCATTTTCTGCTGCTGTTTACATCCCTTAATGCCATAAGTACTCTTGAAGATACAAATAAATAATGCAAAACAATAAACAAATACAGAATGATGTTTTGTTAATGTATTGTGATGTATTATTATAGGTTAAGCTAAAACTTTAGTGATCCTAGGTGGGTCATTTCAAGAGTTTCACCTTTATTGGATGAAACTTTTAAGTGATGTGCACATTAATACATCAGTAATTGTAATCTAATAACATATACATAAGCCCTAAGTTGGCCATTTGGAATATTTAGAACTATTATTTTTGGTGTTGATGGTTTTGCACTTTTACTTGAGTTTATATTACATGTAAGAGACTATTTTGCAAGTTGTGCTCTAACAGAAAATATTCTCTGATTCATACCACTGTTATATCTGTTTTTGACTCCTCTGACTCTCTCCCTTCTCTGGCAGGGAGCTGACGCTGTGTACAGAGGAAGAATGGCTGCAGGAGATAAACATGAATCAGCAGATAACTTTCCTGCAGCAGCTTCAGCTCTGAGCGGTGCTGTTCAGACTGACAGCCGGAAGTGACAGAAGATATCGCTCTGTGTTCGCTGGACCATAATGTGAAATTATAACCTCTTGAGAAACAAGGCAAAGACAGTAAAGCGAGACTGGAGAGAAACAAGAGTTTATTTGTCACACCTGTATAAATGGGGCACAGGCTGAGCTCACAGCCTTCAGGCAAAATATGTACTGTTTCTCAGCATCAGCCACACACACACACACACACACACACACACACACACACACTCAGGCAACCTTAACTCACTCACAGAATACACACCTTCACTGGCAGAATGCAGCAATTCACTTCAAAGTAGAGAAAACAGAAGCATAGACACAAAAATTTGCTCCTCATTATTGATCTATTTTCACCATCCTGACAACATAGTGGCATAGTGGCAACGAAGCATACTGAAGGTCATGATGCACTTCTATACAAGCACAGGGAATCGGCTGTAAAGCAGAAAAAATAGACCCACAGCGTTTAGCGGATATGAGTAATGGCAGCATGCTTGCACATGCACCCTTGTGCTGCACCAACCCCCTCATTATGTCAGAGACTCTCCATTCACAGTTAGCCACTGGCAATAAGTGCATTTCCAGCTCAGCCAGCACATATAAAAATGCTGGAAGAGGATATTTTGACTTGCCATATGAGAAAAATGTCACATGAAGGTATTTATGAGGACCAGAGAGCAAATGAACAAGAGCAAAAGTTGGATTTTAACAGAAGTGAAAGTAATGGACGGATACCTGGAGACATCAGAGGAAAACACTCATGCATCCAAACATACACATACAAACATAGAATAAAAAAAACAATATCAATGTTAAAATTTAAACATCACCAACGACCTAAAGTTCTTTACAAAACATCTTGAAGCACACATGTTCATACCCTGACGAAATATCCAAAAAGTTTAGCATTGCATTTATAAATTAGATACACTGAGTAGTAATTTAAATTACGCATTTATATTATATATGTTAAGACTGTTAAACCACAGCGAGGGGCTCAAAGTGGGCAAACGGATGGTTTCAGAGAAAAAAAACAACCCTCTGACAAACAACCCTTCAGGCAGAAAAACCATACAAAGCACCAAACTGAGGATAAATGTACAGCCAGAGTTGCCACTAACACAATATCCATGTTTGTCTGAAGGTCTCACTGTCGTTCACAGGAGAAACAGTAGGCGGCGCTGCAGCTCAGCTCTGCTGTCAGGAGACATCACTGGTCTTTCTCGTGCATCTGCTGCTGCATCTTATTCAGCATCTCCTGCATCCTCTTCAGCTGCAGACAGACAGGAACATTTGGATAAAAATCTCTGCAAAAATAAATCCTGAAAGGCTCAAACTGTTTGGAGAGAAAACAGTGTTTCAACATGAAGCCACAGATAAGAGATTTAGATCATGTGATGAGGAAAATATCCATTGAATCTAATGTTAGTGTGTTTTTAAGCTTACAGTTGCTGTCCTGTGAGCAGCACATATCTCTAAAAACTCAACTTGTCATGACCTCAGAAAAACAGCCTTGTTTTCAGCTCTGTGACTATCAGCATTTGCCTGAAACCAAGATGGTTTTTAGATAGTTTATTTAAATGAGCAGCCAAGTGAGCTGCCATCTGTGCTTGAACTGAGACAGATAGTCCACATTACATACACACATATACTGTTACATGCATATTTTATGAAATAGACCAAAGGGGAAAGGGCTGATGCACAGACTAACTCTGTTTTTTATTGATGTCAGTTGTGTCAGAGTGAAGACCTGTGACTCAACCAGGATACATTCATCAGAAACAACCCGACATGTAACACTATCAAAACATTCACTGTTTAGTGAAAAAGCAAAAGTTGCTTCATACCTCCTCATCTTTCATTTTGATTAGTTTCTCAGTTTCCACATCTGGAGTGGAGAGCGGCAGGATGGGGATGGGACTCTCCATTCGGTTATCCTGAGCCAGTTTACTGAAAGGAGATAAAGATAATAAAGAGGAAGAATGAGAAAAAGGAAAAGAGGAGGGAGAGAAAGAGGAGGAAAAAAGGAAAAGAAAACATGACAAAGATGTTTAAAAGAAGAAAAAAGTAAGAGAAGATAACAAAGAAAAAGAGGAAGAAAAAGAAAAAGAAGAGGAAGGCCGAAAAGATAATAATGAAGATAAAAAAGAAAAAGAGAAGAAGTAGATGAAAATGATAAAAAGAAAAAGCAGAAAAGAGGTAAAGCAGGCAAAACTTTATTAAGTCTGTGAGCATCAGCAGTTGTAGTTTTACGCACCTGGTCATCTCCTGAATGCACTGCGCTCTGTAGTTTTCATAATGGACGTCGCAGGTCACATCTTTGAGGTCGTGCATGTGCGAGCGAATCAGCATGTTCCTCAGTTTCACAAAGTCACAGTGCGACTGGTTCTCCACTGAGCAAAGACACACGTCCCATGAATCAAAAATACAAGTTATGACATGAAAAATGTGTCTGATTAGCAAAAAGGCTGATTTATGAACAAACCTTCAACTATTCCCCACGGATACAGCCTCCCTCTCACTCTCTGTCCCCGAGCCTCCACCACGGTGTTACTGCCGATCACAGCGAACGGGGTGCACTCCTGTGTACACACACGCACAAACACACACAAACACAAACACACTGTTATTCTATTAAGAGAAAACTGACTGAGCATGCAGTGTCCTGACACACCTCTACAGAGTTATACACGCTTACAAGAGGCCCCTGAAAGACTTAGGGGAAGCATGACTGATTGTGGAGACAAGTAAAAAATAAAAATATGTGTTTATTTTCTCTCCCAGATTACTACAGTTGATCAGTGGATTCAAGCCAAAAGATCAAACTTTAATCTCACTATTTTTTTTTGATCACATGAGAGGGCTAAGTAAAATCTTGGCTATGTCACTAAATGAGAAATAAACCAAAGACAAGTGAAACCATCTTGACCTGTGACCAAAGGTAAAGTTATTTCCTCAGACAGTGAAGCAGTTAACTGTAACAGCTATCTGACCGGCCACACTTACCTTCAGCTCTTTGTCAAGTTGTTTAAACTCTTCATCCTCATCTGAGTCACATTCAGGGAACTGGTACACTTTGATCCCGAACTTGTCTATTTCCTCTCGTATCTGAACAGACACACAGAGACAAATCAGAATAACAGTGACAGTGAACTGCCTGCATTCAGTAAAACATGCTGCGTTCACTGTGAAGCTGCAGACTCACTCTGTCTTTGAGCTTTTTTATCTCGTTGGGTGTGAGACAGTCAGCTTTTGCAATGAGAGGAATAATGTTCACTTTTTCATGCAGAGCCTTCATGAACTCAACATCCACTGGACGCAGTCTGTGGAGAGAAATTTAGAATGAGCATGAGAGTGAAATGATAATGCTCTCTAAATAAAAATTCTTTTAATTGAAGAGTCCATGTCGAAAGTCTGCAGGTAGACAAGATGTTGTTGGCACCAGTGGTACCTGTCATGATGCATTATTTAAAACTACAGTTGTGTGTGTGTGTGAGTGTGTTTTGCTTTTACCCGTGCCCAAATGGAGGGATGAAGTAGAGGCAGCAGTGGACTCGGTTGTCTTGGATGTTCTTTCTGTTAAGCCCGCTCTCATCCCTGAAGTATTGTTCGAACTGCTGATCTATGTAGTCTGTGATGGGCTTCCAGCTGGACACGCACACACAAACACACATCACAGGCTGCATTAACAGCTCTTTCAGGCTCTGTGAGTTTAAGCAAGCAGGTTGAATCAGGCACATTTCAGAGCTGCGGGTCCTCCAGCTCACCATTCATTGTTGTTGACGGCGTCTCCGAACCCCGGCGTGTCTACGATGGTTAACTTGAGCTTCACTCCTTTCTCCTCGATGTCTACAGTGTGTTTGATGATTTCAACAGTTTGGTTGATTCGCTCTGCAGAGCATCGACACAGAAGTGGCCGGGGAGAAAATTCGGTGAAACAGCAGGTCAGAGATGACAGAGCCAGACAGTTCATTGTGCTCAATGAGCCCTGATGGAGGCATTCATGGTTTGATTGTTTTTCTCTGCCTTAAATGATTGTGATACAAGTCACAGACACTATTTAACTTATTACAAAGCTGCTTACAAATGGCTTTGACTTAAAAGGGTAAGGCTCTTGATATGCTTTATTTAATTATTGTCAACAAATCCCATTAAAAGTCTAAAATCAATGTTTCTCAGTACTTTCTGACTTTCCCATCCTTTCTGTGGCCCCAAGCTCTCTGATTCTTACTGAAGATGAAAATCAAATGCAAGTCATGAATGTATACTTTTACATACTTCTTAAAAAGGTTAATTTGTGTCCTGCGCATTGTAAATTTTTAGCAAATATTTCTCAATCAGAATTAAATAGTGCATCATACACATTTGGGTCTCTCTGAGACCTTAAGAAAGTTATAAGAACTAAACCCTAATCATGAACATTACATTAAAATAGTCCAACTAAAGAAAACTACTGTATGTTGCCAGTAAGTCAAATATCCTTCTTCACAACAGCTGTGTGACAAATGACAGCTTGAATGTAAGATGGACGGTGGTCTGGGTTACTTTAACACCAGACCACTGTGTGCTATTATTGACAGAACACGAAGCGTTGTGTTCGTCATCACTGATACAGAGACAATGAATGAGTAGCATTCAGACTCACCCTCAGCATTCAGTAATTTCCTGTCTTTGTAGAGGTCTGTGAGGAACAGGCTGTTGACCAGGGTGGATTTACCCATACCGGACTCTCCTGCAGCACACACAAACACACGCACACACACACACACAAACACACAGAGGTCACAATGTGAACCTAATCTGAACTAAATCCTTCCTCAAAACTAATTAAAACCATAAAGAGGGTTCTGTTAAATGCAGGGCTGTTGCATCAGACTGCAGTAGCATTTAGTTATATGTGCCTGACAAAATGGCAGCTGAATGAAAGTTGATATAGTTCTGTGTCATGTTTGCTGTTTGAACTGCAGACTGACCTGCCACCATAAGTGTGAAGTCGAAGCCTTTCTTCACAGACTTCCTGTGGACCTGGTTGGGCAAAGTTGCAAAACCCACATACTGTTTCTCCTGCAACAGAAAAAAGACCAGAAGAAGAAGAAGAAGAAGAAGAAGAAGAAGAAGAAGAAGCAGAAGAAGAAGAAGGTGTTTAATATGAATTCATGCTTCAAGACAGGAGGTGTCAATACTGTGAGGCTGCAACTCATGACTGTCTCTAACTCACAATTATTATGGAGTTAAAACAAATTGTGAGTAAATCCAGTCTAAAATATTTAGCAGCTGATTTGTTAATCCGTTCGTGAAGCTTTGATGCTTTTCTGTTTACAGCATGTGACAGTTAATGAATGTAATTTGTGTCAGACAAAACAGGTTTATGAGGAAATAACCTCAGGCTTTCGGGAATCCTGTTGGGCTTTGTTACTATTACTAATATTTTAAAGGCCAAACAATTTCATTAATAGGAAAATAATGGGCAGATAATCAGTAACAAATAAAATTAACAGCAGCTGTAAACTTTAATCTCAATCTATTGTGGTTGGGGTTTTTTTGTCCATTTAAGTACGAAAGGAGTGAATTTATCCATTCTAAAAGCCCACAGTGGTGTCTTTAAAGTGCTTTGCTTTACTTGCTTAGTGTTTGTATCACAAAAAGAAAAAAAAAGCTGTGGAAGGTAACTGAGTACATTTGATGTATGTAAGTAATTTGGTTTTATAAGTATATACATTTTCTGTTGCTTCATACTTCCACTCCACTGCTGTTATGATGCAAATGTTGCATGTTTTATCTCACAACAATAATTTAATAACTTCAGTTACTTTGGAAATCCAGATAAGTGCTGTTATATATTGTAACATAAGATAATCAAAAAATAAAGTATGATGTAATCTTATAGGGCAAGATATTAAACTTTATATTCCTTCACTGTGTAAACATGTGGCCTTTTCCCAGTAATGTAAGGTATAATTCTTAAATGGGCTATTTTGTATAACAAGTAGATTAACTTAAATACTTTTAATCTACTTTGATCTGATTACATACGCACTACTTAATTCAGGACTTCACATGTAACAGAGTATTTTAACACTGTTGTACTGTGACTTTTGCTTCAGTAAAAGCTCTGAGTTCTTTCTCCATTACTGCAGATGATAACCAAGAAATTATTGAGTATTTTTTTAAAAGATGATTCAAACAATGAATAGGTTATTGTACTAGTTACCAATCATTTTTAGTCACTTAAGAAATTAAATGTTAATCCATTGTTTCTGCTCTGCAATAATTCACCAAAGACCAGTGGTTTAAAATAGAAGCAGACATCAAACAAGTGTAAGAGAGCTCCGAAAGTTTCTAATGTGAAAACAAACTGTATCTGGCAGCGCTCGATGCAATTAAATGACCACAACAGTCAGACGGCGTCTGTAATACAGAAAATCTACAACTGTGTGGAAAAACACATGCACAGCATTCCTCTGCGAGCAGCTGAGAATAACCAGCGCCTGAGATTTCCACTGAAACTCTCACAGAGACACACAAAGGGAGCCACAGGCTGCCAGTCTCTCTCCCTGTGTCACACAGTAGCTCTCAGTCCTGCAGGTTTTCTCTGCTGCATCTGGAGGAACGTAATCCTTCACCCCAACGTCCCTGCTGCCATGTGCTGATATAAATACACACTCGAGGCCCATCGAGACCATTCACACACGGACAGACCCGACATTCAACAGGCGTGAAAGGCTCTTTTTTCACTCTGCAAACACACGAGCCAAACACACAGCCAGCGTCCTGATTTGCTGTCATAACTTGTCACAGGCATTTCCGACAGCCCCCTCGGGTGAGGATTGCAATTACAAAAACACACACATTCACACACACACACAAAAAAAAGCCACAGGCGGTGCTAACAGTGCATGGCAGACTCAGTTGCCAAAGCGTCAGAGGGGTGAGTATAAGAGCCGCTTTAGATAAATCAATGAGTCATCATAAAAACACTTGGACAAGGACAAGTCAGCAGTAAATCTGTCACCTCCACAGAAATGCAGAGATGACACCAACATTCCTGCAGTGAGAGTTCAGGTGTTAACGCTTTAATGTAATCCTAAACTCTGAACTCTTTCTTTAATTTCTCGGTGCATTTTACTGAAATTTATAATTAATTTATGCCCAGAAACCAAACTTTTTTTACCTTCTGCCTGGCTGTTCTCACTCGTGGGCACAGCAGCCGTTCCACCAGTTTTTCTTGCAGCACGATGGCATCCATCCCAAACTGCTCCGACACTGACGGACCAAAATAACCACGGATCTCAGAAAGTTGAGAAACAGCCCAGCAGGGAACGGGAAAAAGCAAATCAGAACACCAGAGACCTTGATAAACTCGTCCCTGGCTCTTCGTCCGTTCCAGAATTGTCTCCAACACACCTCTTTCCTGTTTGTGCTCTTTAAATATGGGCCTTTTGTTCCTCCTACTTTCCCTATCTTGATCCTCTTTCTTTTGTATTTTTTCCTGCCTACTTTCTTTCTTTCTCTCTCTCTTCCTTTCTGTCCTCTGCCCTACAGCGGTCTGACTCTCCCTGTTCAGACAGGTATGGAGGAATTCTCACTGAGAGGGAGGAAAACGGAGAGAGGGAGTAAGAGATGTGGCAATTTGAGGGAGGAAACAAGGGAGGGATGGAAGAAGCAAAGGTCTAAAAGAAACTCATTCATTCAGCCTGTTTTCCCTCCCCCAGCTCCAGCAGTTGAAAAGTAAAACCCTGCACTGAGTGAAATGACCACCAGCACGCACAGCCGGGCAGAAAGAGAAGGCTCAGACACAAAGCGAACATGTTTTGTTGACCTCAGTGTGAAACACAGAAGAACTTGTTTGAACTTGACAGTGAAACAGGCTGAAGTGCCACTCAGACACAAACACTGCAAGTACAGGCCTGCAGAGTGAGATTATCAGATTATTAGTAAAATTAACGTGTCAATCCAAGTGCTTACTGAATGAAAAGTGTGTGTTTGTTAGTGTGAAAAGACTGCTCAGCATCGTCTAGACCATAACGGTTCATGATAAGTGCATTAAAGATGAGCCAAGGGGGCCAATTTTTATTCGAGCATTTTTTAACTAACATTGCATCACATTATTTATCAGATTATTATCACATAAACTACTTAATTCACTGCAGGAAAAAATAATAATATTTCTTAATTAAGTAAATTTATAAAACTATGTGGAAATACTGGGTCCTATCTAAGTTAAAGTAAAGAGGTATCTAAGTCAAAATGTACTTAATAAATTAAAGTATAACTACTTATTTGGCAGAAAAGTGGCATTTTGACTGTTAAACTACAATATGATTAGATTGTTAAAGATGAAGCATTGTTTCATAAGAAGTATTTCACTGTTGTTACCGGTCAAGTTGTATATTTATGTTGTACAACTTTATAAATAGTTAGTAGTTTTACTTTGTTCTCATTCTGGGTGTCTGGCCCTTTAAAGGGTCACAAGATAAATCTGAGCGGTCAACACAGGACCGATGAAGGAAAGAGGAAAAGCTCTAATTGGCCAGTAAACCAGTTTATTGCATTTTATTTTGTGTTTTCAAAGATCTTTCATTTAAATTAGAACCTAAAAAGCATGAAGTATAGTTCCTTCAATGAAGTAACTCCTAAAAAAAGTGAATTGACAACAAAATCTTAAATATGCAGTTATGCTGCAGATGGACAGACAGTCATCATTAGTTGTAGAAAAATAACATGTTTTCTGTCAGGTGAGGTTTTGCTGACAAGACAATTCTTTTCTATTCTTTTCTTTGTGATACTGTCACCCTGCCTTTAGCGTTTACTGTTATCCTTTAATAACAATCTGTATGTGGTGACAGAGCGGCAGCAAAGATTATAGAGGTTCACCTTAACAAACACCTTCTCATACAGTCGACACCGTCACTACTTTGGGCTGCATCTAAACACTGGAGCGGAATTTGTTTGGTGGATGTTTCCACGTTAAAACAGTTAGAATGAAACTTTCACAAACAATAGAAAGAAAAGTAAAAAAGGGAACATCATAGACATAGAAAAATAAAAACAAATACAGACTATGAGAGCAGTATTCGTTGTTTATCTTGCTCTAAGTTTAATATTCGTCTGGAGATGCACACAGAAACAAAGTCTACATCTGCTGGTTTGCTTGTTTCTTACGCTTGCATTACTTCACTAAAGGTGTGGTTCTGTCGGAGCACATCAGAATGTTGCACCACAACTCTTTAACTTCTATTGAGGAAAAAATAATATTCATAGTTCACATAATCTGGTGGAGATTCATAGGAACTTGAAGATCCAACCATCACTAAAGCCTTACCAATGCCAATAAAAACAAAGTTGTTATATTGACGTGTTGATTGATGCACAACCACAGAGTCAAAACATTCCACCTTAATGATGGTAGCTGACAGCAGTCTTTGTGGTTTGGTGTATTAAAATATTTTTTCTCTAGCCTGTAGCTTGCTAATGTTGACTAGTAAAGATAAAAAGGTGGCGAAGCATCCTGTCATTCTTCTTTACTTCTCTGACAGTTTCTTTCTTTATAAGAAACATTACAAAGTCAGCCTGTTTAGCTTTAATAGCATCTGCTGCATCTGCAGTGTCAGCAGGAAACTAAAGCTTGTAGAGCTTTGTAACTTAGTGTGAGCGTTACAGTTGTGTGTACTCACACATACAGCACTGCACCTCTGCTTCAAGTCAATAGTTAAAATTTTTGGCAAATACACTTAATCATAAGCTAGATGACAAAATGCTTGTGCGCTGAGCTGTATTGTGTCACAGCCAGCAGCAAGACCGCTTAGCTTAGCACAACACAGGGAAAAGACTAGCCTGCCTTTGTTTCAATTAAACAAAGTCAAGTTATTCCAGCTTGCTAATATGATTTTTTACACTTTTTTTTAAACAAAAAAGATATAATGTATCGAGAGGAGAGCTTAGGAGGTGTTGATAGATTGATTTTTAAGACTTTAAATGGAGCAGAGTAGCTTTTATTCCCTGTTTCCACTCTTCTTGCAATGCTAAGCTAACCAGCTTCTGGCTGTAGCTTCATATTTACTGATATGTGAGTGGTAAACCTTATCATCTAACTTCTGTTAAGAAGCAATTATGCATATTTCCTTAATTGTCGGATTCTTCCTTTAACATTGATGATGGTTCAGATGCTAAATTGTACTTCAGTTAACCAGTTTGTTTCTCAAATGCTCATGTGATTTCATTCTTACAGCAGACATAAGACATTTAATGGCAACAACAATGTCATTAAAAATATTCATGTGCATGTTGTATGTGTGGGTGCGGAGAAGTGCCATGTCTTAAAAAAGGTTGAAAAGCACTGGTCCAGACTGTAATGAGAAGAGGATTGGTCACCATGCAGTCTGGTTACTGTGTGTGTGTGTTTGCATGTGTGTAAATGTGTTTGTGTGTGTGGTGTGTGTGTGGTGTGCGTGTGTGTCTGTAGAGGTGAATGAGGTACACATCATGGCAGAGGTTGCAGTCGATTGCTTCCAGATGTAACAGTGGTGTGTGTGTGTGTATGTGTGTGTGTTTGTGTGTATGTGTGTATGTGTGGGTGTGTCCCACTCGCACATGATGCGGGCAACAGAACTTAGAGGTTCTTTGAAATAAAAGACTTTTCCTTCTATTTTCTTTCCCACAGTAGGCGCACCCCTCCATGATGCCACGTAAAGGTCGTAGCAGTGTCACTCTGCACCACAGGAGGGAGACAGAGGACTCAGTTTAGAAAAAAAGTTTTGGTTTTTTTATCTGAGTCTAATGATGCCTCCAGGAGAGGAGAAACAACCCTGGTTTTTAAGGCAGTGTTGATGTAAACTCTAGCAGAGATTCTAGATGAAGAGTTAAAGTTGCTGGAGAGAGACATGACAGAGTGTGTGAGCATGTTAGTGTGTAAGGAGGGGGTTGGGAGGGCCAATTTCAATAAAAGAAACGAACAGATGTCATGAAATGGTATTACAATAGCCCCCCAGCAAAACCCCCACCTATAGTCTCTCTCAGGAGCCAGCTGTCCCTTTCTTCCACATACAAAGACAGACAGAAAGACTAAATGTAATTTTTGTCAGTCACACTTCTTCTGTTGCTTCTTTTGTTACTAGCAAAGTTGACATTATGTTCGATGCTCCTTTTTTTAAGTGAAGCCAAGAAGTTGTGTCTGATCTAAACCCTTTCCTTCGACCCCTCACATTAGACACTTAATCTCACAGCTGTTACTATTTTTACCTCTTAGATAAACACTTGATCTGTTAAAAATGCCTCAAAGCCACATGTTAAGAACTGGAATTAAGGGCTATTTGATCACAAGGTTGGATTATAAGCTTAAAATACAATTTAACATTAAACCAATGGAAAACAAAAAACAAAACTAAGTAAAATCTAAGTACTTGATGTGACAGGTGTAAGCTGGAGAGTGATTCTTTTATCTGTTTTAGTCTTTTAGGCTTAAAGTACTTGTTTGGATTTTTATATTAATTAAAAAAGAGATCAAGTCGAATAGGTTCCTTGCAATTTCTGGTTTTCTGTTGATGATATAGAGTTAATCTTACTAATATCAAAACTGTATTATATATTGTAAGGAACACTGTAAAACCTACATATACTGGTCACTTTTCATAGGAGAGACTAAGTTATCAAAGTTGCAACCTGGCATCCACTCTTAGGCCTCTTCCAGCTGATCAAATACAGATTGAGAAGAGAAGGTAGAGTGTATGGCAGCTGAGGAGGGACATTAAAGGACAAACCATGACGTAAGAGTCTAATGACGGGAAGTTGAACAGAGGGCCATGAGGAAGAAACTTAGAATCTACAAACTCACTTGTGTTTTTAGTGATCAAATTATTGAAGAACTCTTGACTTTTTTGTTTGTTAAATGTAAAAGAATGTTCATTTAATTTCCCAGAGGGCCAAACAAAACCTCCTCAGAGTGCCTGTCTTATTAGAATGACTGACCTCTTTAAACATTTGGTTAGGGTGTCTTTCTTTTCATTTTTAACAAGAAGCACAAGAAGATATTTCCTCCTTGTCAGAATATTATTTCAGGGAATAAATACACCATGACTCTGTCTTTCTGTTTGTCTGTCAGTAAGTCAATATGTTGGATGGTTCTGCGGAGGCAGAGATCCAGAAACCAGCCACTCAATCAGCAGGCAGCACTCAGCTTCTTCCTCTCAGTCATACAAAGTCATGGCCTTAAAGAAAATGACTCTCAAAAGGCCCCAGCAGTCAACTGTACTGCCAGGGTACACACACACACACACACACACATAAATACAAAACCTAATCCAAACAAATCTGGTCCAGCAGTGTACCCATCATTCCCTGCTGCCAAGCGCTCTTCAGAGGTTACAGTGATGAGCCACAACAACACAGACACACAGTGAGGCTGAAGAGGACTTTAAAATCTCAATCCACCATTAAAAAAAGACTCATCACACATTTAACAACTGACAGTTTTAGATATTACACTCATGGGCAACCACAGTGGTTGAAGGTTACTGTCATCAAAAGGCTTAAACTAAAGGATCACCTCAGATTGGTCCACTGCTTAACGTGTTTGTACAAGATAATGTATGTTGGTATCCATGGTGACGTGTCCAATCTTGTACAGGCCAACACGCCAACAGGGACTGGAGTATCATTTCTTATGGAGAGAAATCATTACATTACAAAAACACCTACCCACACGTTATTACTCAGTTATCAACCTCCTGTATCATCAGTATGAGAAGGTCCTTTTAACCTTTTTAACATGATGGCATGAAGAGTCTATGTTATTGTTGGTGTCATTAAAGGATGATAGTAAGTGCTTTAATGTAATATTACAGAGTATCACAAGCACAAAAGAGTTGTATAGTCAGCACACTGACACAGTGATGTCAGTTACATGACGATATCTATGTAAAGTTTGCTAACATTAGTCATGTTAGCAATGATATCAGACCAAGAGGGGCTAAAGCATTAAAACCCTCAGTGTATTGAACCAAAGAGGATACATTTTATTACTTATTACTTATTTCATTACTGATACTTTCTGTCTTTAAGAAGAAAAATGTTACTTTTTCTGCAGAATCTACAAACTAACTTAGAATTTCTCCTTAACTGTGAAAAGACTATTCGTCAGAAATGTAAGTGGAGTATTGTTTGTAACAGTGAGAGGAAGCCACTCTAAACATTTTTTCACGAAACTAAGAGGAATTACAGCTAGCCCAAAAAAGCACAAGTACATGAAAACTGTACTCGTGTTTAGGAATGAGAGAAGTGAGCACACATTCAGTCATCTCTGTGAAATGGTGGTAATAACAGGGATTTAAACTGGATGGTGTGTTGCCGGCTTAGAGCAGCCAGACAGCCTGTGATGCAGCAGTAAAGAGCGGTGACCATTACTGATGACTTCTCTGCATCTCCCAGACGTCCAGCTGACACTTTCACACCATTAACCCTGGTTGTTGCGTGCTGACCAGTAAGTGAGGCAAGAGAGGGTAGGGGGGAGAGATAAGGGGGAGATGGGAGGGGTGAGGGTGGGTGAGATAGAAGGAGAAGGGTACAAAAACAACATAAATGGCCCCTTATCCTCCAGCCCCCTCCTCTCCTCCTCTGTTTTCCTTCCTTGGAGATGCAAAGCTGTGCGTTCACTTAGCTCTTTAACATGCTAATCTGACAGCATGTAATTGCTCAGGCAACAATAAAATGGCTTCAGTAAGGGGCACTTGGCTGTCGTAGCCCAGTTTTAGCATCTGTCTATTCAATGAAAAAGGACACTTATGGCTTAAAGTATAGAAGTTGTGCAAAACAAAAAATAAGGGACAAAATTTCTGAAACTTAGAAAACCACAGAAAGTCAAACCAATAATCTCTGCAGCAACAAAATGATGTATAACTTGTTCCTCTGAGCCATAGAGCAAAAACACATTGAGCCACATTGTTGCACCATGAAACATGCCTTCATTACCATAAACACACAAACAGGAGTTCACTTTGAATGAGTCCCACATGCTCCATCCTACTGCCAGAATTACTCACTAGTAATATGTGCCAATCCACAGCTCAAAATAGTCCCAAAACAACTGACTATTTACTTCTATTTCAGTGTACAATGGACAGTGTTTTTAAAATGTTAGCGTATGTATTTGTATCCTGTACTTGAAGATAGAGGCCTGCAGCAGGATTGAGTGATCACCTGGATGAGTAGGGAAGTCAGAAAGCATCACGGAATTTAGTAAATGTCCTAAGATTTTTTGACAGTAAGAAATAGACAGTTTACAAAACAATCTTAAGCTTCAGTTGTGCTCAAGAGTTTATCTTTAACCTTGAAAACTAGAGAAAAAAATAATATGAACTTGATTTGCTATATTTGTCAACTGATGAGTCCAAAGTCAAGAGGGAGAAGTTTGGTGCTCGACTTTTTGAAGTTCTTCAAAATTAATTCAAGATGAGTTTTAGACATCCACAGATCCACGACGACATGAAGAACATGTGATTTGGTCAAAAGCTTGAGAAAAAGTAAAGCCATGGATCTTTGAGTTGAGACTGTTTCAGGATAAAAGCAAAGTTTCAAGCTTGAGAAAAGCACTAAATAACACCAACACTGAGCTTTTATATGGATTGAATGTAACAATCTGGTGCTTTCTATTCAAACTGAACTTTGTGTGATTGATTAAAGTATAATTCAGATTACACAGAGAATGGTTACAAAATAATCTTAAATCTTCTCATTCGTTTTATAGGATTACTGTTCAGACTCCTGATCCCTATTTCCAAAGAGCTTGTAATCTCAAACATATCGAGGCCAACAAAAAGCTTGAAAAGACTTTTTTAAAGAATCTCACTATCTGGGTCAGCCTGCAGGTACTTTCTAAAAGCTCCTTGAAATGCAGAGCTGAAGCATGACGAGCACTGCAGCGTTATTTATAAGAGGAGAAAAGGAGGTGAGATGCTTCAGGTACAAGACAAACACCAGCACGACTCAACCCACTGCATCATAGGTGTTAACATGCTGGTTTGCAGCATGACAAAAAGAGACTGAGCACACGGCAGGGCTGAAGCTGCACAAACACCTGAACAAGACCAAAAACTTCATTAAACAATGAACGGTTGAAATAACTTTGGTGACCTCCTCACTTCACATTTAGCACCACCATGAGGTCAAAAACATTAATCTTAAGGAACGGCTTTGCTAAGTACAGTCTGACAGAGCTGTTAGCACGGCTGGAGATGTTCAGACTTATTTCAGTGTATTTATATGTTCTCTAGGCATATGCTGTTATTGTTAATATCTTGGGCAGCCACTTTTCAGTAGGTTAGTCATTACAAACTGATGCCATGCAGACACACAAGTTTAAACGCAAAAGATTTTTACTTTGAATTCTAGTAAAGATCTATTTTTTTAAACCAACACAAATATCAGAATATGACAGAGTCATTAAATGACTCCATGTTTTGGATGCTAATATTTCACCCTGTAAACATCACATGGGGTCGATTAGGATCACAAGCTTTTACAACAATGTGATACCGTCAGACAGTGTGGGATAAGATGATTTCCATAAGATGGAATTACATTAAGTAAATAGATAATCAAGCAGGATAAAGACTTCTTGGATCAGCCACTTTCTCCTTCTCTTCTTACAACTCCTCTTGTCTGCTGAAAAGCCGGAGCCACAGGGGTTCACCTCCAAGTTTCAACACCCCACCCAACCCCCAGAGTTACGCCTATTCCTGGTGTGCAGCTGGTCCTCACTGAGAGCCTGTGAGGATCCCATCTGTGCCAGCGAGAGTGTGTTTGTGTGTGTGCTTAAAGAGTGAGGCAGGGTTGAGTAATGGAGGAAGAGAGACTGAGTGTGTCCGAAGTGAAGGGTGAACAGACACAAATTCATCTGACCAAGCATCTGTTCCCAGCTCCAGGGGGTAAAGTGACTGCTGACTAGTTTCACTTTTGGACAGTCATGATGTCTCAGACACAGCAAGACGCTTTCACGCTGAGATGTTTCCTCCAAGTTACCTTAAAACTGTTATAACTTCCTGAAAATGTGTCCTTTCAAAAGAGATGTAAGTGGAAACTTTTGGCTTGCCAAAAATAAAAAATCTCCCTGGTCACTAAGTCATTTACAATAAATTTACTGATTAAGTCAAAATAAAGTCTATGAGAGTCTCACTTCTATATATACACGTGCAGGTCATTCATATGTACCTACATGTGAAAAGCTGGAGGAACAACAGAGGATGATTTCCTCTTTCAGGATGGATAAATAAACAAAAGAAATCAAATAACACATCCTTCCTCATTCAAATGTCAAGTTGAATTCTTAAGACACAAAACAGACTGTTTCTAAATTTAATACTCTTTGTCTTGTCTGACCAGCAGCTTATGGTGGCTCTTTTCTACTTTTTATTTATCCTGTTACTGCCTCTTAAGGCTACAGTGCCTGTTATTTAGCAAAAGCTGCACTAATTTACTGTAAATAAATAAAGTAAACATGTAACATTCATTAAATACTGAGTGTATTTGTGGCTGTGTTACATGCTGGCCTCCTGAGGCTCTATTTAGATGAGAAACTTGTATTTGAGGCTCTTCAATGACTGATGTAATTTGCCTGTATGATTGTAACATTCTTTCAAAAACTATAATAATGTTATTTATTCGGCTACTCTGACATGAAAATCTGACAGCTACTTACGGCCATTGCAGTAAAACTGCTTTGCCAATGCCACTACAATTGTTGTTTCCAAGATCAAGAAAAACTTCAGTTATCAAATTATAAAAAAATGAAACAATAAGTGTTCAGAAAAATAGGATGTCAAATGATTTAACTGAAAGCTCTAAACCAGCTCAGGATGAGCCCCACGTGTGACATGTAAAATATGGCATGACAGGATGTTTTCTCAAATATAATGTTTGTGTTTCAATGAGGCAAAAACTTCATTTGATCCTTGTGTTCTCCACCATAACAAGGTGACATATTCCAGCAAACTGTTTCATAAAAACTGTGATTGTAATCTTCTCTTTCAGCTTCTGATCTATGAAGAACAAATGTTCAACGAATATCCACCCACTCACAAAATAATCACCCCACAGGATTGTGGGTAGGTCAGATGGTGTCGTCCACTCCTTTATATCAGGAAAGTGATGAAAACGGATTAAAAAAAGACTGTTGCCTGGCAACATAATATCACAGAGAAGGAAGGGATGGGGATCATGTGAGGGAGTGAGATGTGGAAAGAGGAGGAGGAGACTGGAATGTTGTGAAAATATTGATTTAGGATTGATTATCAGTTCTGATCTCAGAATTCAGTCACTCATACCAAGCATCATTCGTTTTTTTTTTTCTGTTCCTCCTCCGCAGCCTGAATGAGACGTTTTTCTCAGCGTGGCCAACAGGGTCAGATGCAGTGAAGTGTGTGGGAGTGAAGAACTCACAAGGTGTAAAAACTGGTAACATTGTAATCCAAACACAGTAAATGAGTGAATCACAACACGAGGGGATGAATATTTATACAAGGACGACAAACAGCTGCTTTCACTGTAATTTTAGGTTATTTTCACCGTTTCTACACAAACTGGAAAAGCTACAGCTGCAAGCACATCACTGTGCAACACTCATACTAATCCAGGTTTTCCAGCAATCTACTTGGCATGTGTGTGCATGTGTTTGTGTGTGTGCATGTGTGTGTGTGTGTGTGTGTGTGTGTGGAGATGCCATGTGATCACAATCATTTCAGCTACTGCGTTTGGTCCAATTATGAATATCTGGGAGAAGGCAAATCTGTTTACAACCTGATCAGCTTCTATCTACCAGCAGAGATTCAGTTAGAGGATGACGGAGGAAACAAGGAGACTGATCACTGGACAAACATGGTGGTAACATCATGTTTCCAAAAATAGAAACAACTAAGGACACACTTCATACTACAGAGCAAAGAGACAGTGTTGAAAGTGCACTTTGTTTCCTAGATCTATGTTATTTTTTGTTCTGTATTTAAGTAAAAGTTTAAGATTCTTGTACTTTACTTGAATATTTATTCTTTTCTATAATTTAATATTTCTTAAATCAATGTATCAGAGGGTAAAATATTACTTTTGAGTCCATAAAATTAATTTGAGAGCTTTTGTTACTATTTATTTACATTTATACCTATGATTACTTATTAAACTTATTAAACTCATTGAACTTTAACTGTAAACTGTTGTTTATGCTTTGACTGATCAGTATTTCTGAATCAATAATATGATAAAAAATTATATGTTAGGCAGCCTTACAGGGACTGAGCTGCTGACTATGCAAGCTTGGTGTCCTTAGTCCATTGTACATGTTTGCCGGCTTATCCACCTGTTGTATTGAGTCATCTTTACAACTGAACACTATCAAAAAAAAAAAAAACAACCAAAAATGCAAAAATGACTAAGCGCTTTAAATGGTGACTGGTTCTGCTTGTACATTAAGCACTTTCATTTTTGATAGATAGCCTGCACCTGCTCTCTGAACTATTTCAAAAGTATTACAATAAAAACAGAACTTCAACTTATAACAGAGTATTTACTTCATTTTGGCTATTTTTCCTTTGTTATTATTGATTTTAAATAAGTAAAATATCTCAATACTGGTTCCACACTTAGCCAGTGCACACATATTGCGCTCTCAGTGTTGAATTGAGAACGATAAACAATTATGTGAATTTACAAACAGCAGTTTCCAGTTTATTAAGTGGCTAAAACTAAAGTTGTCAGTCCTCTAATAAACCCTACTTCTTATGGAGTTTAATGTCCAGCGTTTCTAATCATTTTTTTAAACTAGTTTGTGGAACTGTTCATTTGTCTTATGTTACTTCTGTACTCTGAGAAGTGTTTTTAATACTAAGTCTTCAGACTAGTAACAGTAAACCAACACCAATCAGTTCAACGCAATACAATTTAAACGCACCATCATCTGCACTTTTAAAAACCACCTCTCTAAAACAGTTAAATCAAGACAAATAGGCTAATCGCGTCCTGGGTACTATTTTAGATCTAGGTATTGACGATCACGTTCGCTGAATCATTCATGCACGCTCAGCACGTGCACGCACTCCTCTCCTGTCATCAGACACGATGTGCCAAGAGGAGGGGGTGGGGGGCAGGAGGAAAGCTCGGGGTCATCAGAGATGCGACCTCCCCTGCAGGCTCATGTGGCAGCTGTGTTTCTGAGCCGAACAATGGTGAGAAGGAAGGACTCACTGAAGGCAGCCAGCACCGAGGGCTGAAATCATGAATCGTGTTGATGTAACGTTGACAATTAGGTCAATCCGTCGGTCGAGCCAGTGACCGATAATAATCACACATACTTCTGCAGGCAGCGGCGGGTCACGGAGGAGAGGATGGAGAGGATGGAGAGGATGGAGAGGAGGGATGCTGCCTTTTGAGTACCAGGTTGGCTGCTCGCCTCCTCTGACGCCGGCCTGCTCCACATATGCGTCTAAAAATGACACCTAACCCCCCCTCCGCCCGTCAGTCTGGCGAACACAGCTCGGCATGTGATGGCATGGCTGCCTTTAGAGCATTAAAGTGACAGCCAAACGCGCACATCTACATTTAAGAGCAAAATATGAGATATGAAACGTAAATATTGTTGATGCTGCTGCAGCCAAGAGCGTCCGATGCGATGCTTTATTCCAGCAACGCACCAATCTGACGATGCTTACTCAACAGCACTTTAAAAAAACAACAAAATATATGCACAAAAATGATGTCTCTTACCTCTATGCTATCCTCTATTGGCCATTACAGGATGGATGAGGAGGAGGCGCAGGTGCAGGGATGCAGAGCGACGCCCAGGGAGACAGAAACATGAAGCGATGATCATTGCATTGATTCTTAATTAAATAATCGCTGTGAATACAATAACCAGGAAGCACACTCACCTGTTTTTACCGGGATCCGGCTTTTGTACCTGATGTTGGTCGTCATGTTGACCGCTCTCCTCCCTCGATTTTACCGAAGCGACGGCTCAGTGAAAGCGGCCCCTCGCCTCTCCTCCAAGCCACGGACGGACAGCGGGGGGGCGGGCTGAGCTGACAGATGAAAGCCCCTCCTCCCCTACGCGGACTCAGCCAGTCACACTCCAGAGTTATCTACAAGCAGGGGTCCCTACATGAGGGGGTCAGGGCCCTAACCAACTTGTAGTTCTTCATTTAAGACTCTTCAATACGGAAATCAAACATCTGAACTATCTGTCCAACACGAATGTCCACTGATAAAAAAAATAACAGCTTAAATATCTCCCTGCTTGATATGTGCTCTTACTGTGACCATGTGTCACTGCAGTTAATTTTCTACCATAGATGGAAATTATTACAAAAAAAATATTTCTTCCTTGTTATGAGTTAATGTGTGACATTTTAAAGTAACCCAAAAATTAACAAAAGCCTTTTTTTCTCTAATAAATTTTATTTTAGAGAGATACAAAAAAAAATGATGATGCCTAAAAAACAAGTTTTAACTTACATATGGTTAAGAGCTAATAATTATGTTTGTCTCATAAGTTCAACAGACATGTTTGCGAATGAGGGCGAAGGACAGTGGAAAAAAAATGAGGCTAGTGACACATTAAGACAGCACAGTTACAGGCACAGTTAGGTCTCTCACTCGGTTGCTGACAGAAGGCTGGAGGGAGTTCGGTTTACGTATAACAGTTATATATTATAATATTTTAAAATGAGAAAGCCCAAATACAGTATGATGAGAGACTGCCTATGTAGTGAACCACAAGCCATTTTACACATGAAATGACATCACTGAAGCAAATATGGACACATATTAAGTTAGTTTCAGTATGTAGTTTGGCATTGACATTGAGATTTTGCAGCTCTTCATGATAAATACAAAATGAAAGAAAAAACATGGCACTTCTATTCAACAATAATGTTATCTTAAAGTCTGGATGTTTCTCTTTCTAACCTCGTGCTGTTAGTTTGACTACTTGCAAATATACAGCTTCTCCAGCCTAAAAGCCAAGCAAATGCAAGTGTTAAGTTTGTAGTGTTGGCTACGAAATAGGTTTCCTAGTTTAACACCAATGAGGACAAATATTTTGCATTACTCCGTCTCAGCGTAGAGAGATTATCTCATTTATAACCATGCCTGACTTTCACTGTGCTAATATTTATAGTTGTTGCATTATTAGATTAAAGCACTAAAGGCACTGAATCATTAATAAGCAATAGAAAAAATGAGAAGCAAACGTTTAGAAATTCATGTTCAGAACGGTCTTAACCTGATTGTAAAATGAATTGAAAATGGTGCCATCCGAAGTTTGGCCTTAAACAAAATGCACAATTTAAACACAATATCTTTAAAGGCATGTTTAGTGTGATAGAAAAACATCTTAGTACCTTTGTCACTTGAAACTTTTGGACTATAACTAACAGATGTTTCAGTGATAGTTCCCCTGTATTGAAACACTTTTGTTTGTGCTTTTTAAATTTTGACAGTTCCATTCAGCAAACTCGTACACACAAAATACTTCAACCAGTGAGAATCGTTATGTGAAATGTTGGAAGAGTCTTGACAAGATGATGAGGGAAAAAACATCAGTCGTGAGCTTCTGAACAGCTGATGGATGGATGTTTGGAGGGAAGAAGACGTAGTAGTGGTGGTGGTGGTTTGCAGATAAAGATGATGAGATCCTGGATACCTGGATCACCGTGCTTTCCCTCGGCTCCAGCACTTTCACTCATCTGTTTTCATCTTCATCTGTGCCTGCATCTGAGCTATCATCTCCTGCATGCGTCTCAGCTACAGAGAAGTAAGAGAGAAACACATTAATAGTTTTTTTTCACAGTTCACATCCAAAATTTTTTAATTTTGTTCCTCAGTGAATTGGCATTGATTAATATGACATTAATATGTCAAAAATTACTGTCTAAACGTTTTCCCTTTTATTTCTCTAAAATGTGTGTGCTTGTTTCAGTAGCTGATCAGAAATAAGCCTTGACCAGTTTAATGCAAGTCAGGCACAGTTCTGTAAACTACATATTTCCAGAACACCTGGCAGTGGAGTAGATCTTTCCACGGAAAAATGCTCTGCAGGGAAGTGACACATTCATGTTTCTTGAAGCAGAAAAAGCATCTTATTCCAAAAAAGACAGAAGATGACCTGACTAACTGCAAGATCCACTGCTATTTGAAGAATTTAAGATACAGTCATTGAGAAAAAAAAGAGACAGAAGTTCATCTACTGATCTTCCTTTTTCCTAAACAGCATTAGATAATAATAGGTTAAGTGCTCAAAATTATACATGTCATCTCCCACGTCTTCACACAAACCACACTGACTTAACAAACCAATATCAGAAATGCAAGTTTAACTTCAGATAACAAAAACTGGAACATTACAGCACTGGTCACACGCTGACTGATTTGGCAGATGATCTCAAGCGCAAAAACAATAAGCCTATGAACACTTAACATCAAAACACATTGCCAAAAATAAATAAGCATGCCTGAGACTAACTACCTAAAATAGTTCAAGGTTTCATTTATTCAGAATTTCTTCATTACAAGGTTAACTGCTACACTACTGTGAATAAACTGAACAGAAGCTTGGTAAAGCTAATTATTCACTCAAATGAAGAGTGAATCAATATGTTTTACTACATAATAAGATAATGTATATTAATAAAAGCACAGCAGTTGTAACAGCCATTAAAGAAAGAATTTAAAACTTAATGATGCAGACAATCAATGTAATAATGAATAATATATAACAGATAAATAAACTCCTGCTAATGGTAACAAAGCCAATAAATAAGTAAATAATATTAAACAGTACCATTAACACAGATAAAAAGATATGACCTCACATTTTAACACTATCATGTGCCATACACCTTTTTTTTTTCTTTGATATTTATCCCCATCTTGTGGCTGAAAATGGAAATGTTCTTCCTATTAAAACAGTAGCTTTTCTCCTTCCCCTGGTCTTAGAAGTTTATAAAATCTTAAGCACAAACATTTCAATGCAAACATGTCTATCTATACATACATATACTGAGTCTCATGCATCTGGTTAACCCGTCAATCAAGTTGATCTAGAGGCTAAAAGGCTGATGCTTTCATATGAAAAATACACATTATTTTGAGATACTAAATACCATCCTACGTTTTAAGAAAAAGCCAGGATATGTTGAGACTTTTTTACAAAATGAGTAAAATCTTAATAAAAACAACTATCTCATCAAGTTAATGTTTATTCTGTATTGGAAACTAATTTCTTTACTTTTAACTTTATATAGAATTGTTCATTGGCTTGTATTTGACATCTACACAGATCATCAGAATCTCTGCTTTGCACCAACACTACCATTTCATTTGAGTTAACTAATTCACCTAAAATAAAACAATAGAACAGTGCCCCCACTTTCCCTATAATTAAAACAAAAAAGCTCTTTTCACAAGAACCTCTTCAAAATGCAATAGTAACTCATTGTAGGAAGTTATGAATAAAGGATCTGTAAAAAATAAGTATTCTTTTAGTCTAAGTCTTAGCAAAATAACATCAGTTACTGTAATGTTTCCTCTGTCCAAAACCCTGACAACACGCAAACAAATGGACAACTGACAAATGGACTCCTCATAATACTGAGGTCATTCCCACCATAAAATTTGGCCAGAACATCCAGGCAGGAAGTGATGTCATATCCTGCCTGGGCACATTGTTTACAAACAGCTCTGATTGCACCACACCCGCTCACGATGGTGCACTCCAGCAATACAAAAAGGCCAATCAAGAGCAGTCAGGAAACAGGTTATAGCCTGATGACGTGCATGCCCCACGTTCCAAAGGGTAAACAATACATATGTAAGACAGTGTGTGAGAATGAATAAGATGTTTTCTTCTCTCTTTAAAACAAATATATGCACACTGAAATACTCATAGGTAGCCTGGTTTGAACTCACAAAACTTGTGCCATCATGATAAGGGCACATGCTGATGTTACAATGCCGCATCTCCTCCTAAGAGGACAAGTCACTTTTTCTGAACGGTCAGGGTGAGGCTGCATGTAAAATTATAAATGTGTCTTATTATAATACTCACATATGTGCACCACAAGAGTACTTAAGTTTAGGTGAAGTTGAGGCTTCAGTTGTCTGGGTTTATAAAAAACTAATGTCTGCTTGCACATTCTTAAAGTGACAGTCATTTCATAAAACATGCAGCTATACATTACCTTTAAAAATTTTTGGAAAAAAAAAAATTTGTCCGTTAAATGAATTTTCAGGTAATACATGTTCGCCTGCCAAAACACACATCTGTATTTACAACTCAAGGTCATTTTAATTTTGCTCATAAAACAATCTTTTATTCTGGGACTAATTTTCCTGGCACGGATCTACTTTCCATCAGTACCCCCGTTGGATTATGACACAAGTCTTAGGTCTTTGAGAGTTGACTCTGGTTGTGTGAACGAAAACCAATTTAATTTATTTATTATATTGCCACTTGAATGAACTTGGTAGTAGATGTCAGTAATGTGAGCTCTTACATGCCCATGAGATAAACTGAAGTGATTATATGCAAAAACATTGCTTTGGTACTTTGAGCACTGGTGTCCATTTTTACACATAGAAAAAAAGTCTGTTATTTTTCTCGAAAGACTGCAACAAACTGCAAGAGATTCATATTTGCGTCTGTCCCCTATTTACCAAAGCAGGATTGCATTAAGTAAGGTATATTTTATAGCTAGTCTGGAAAGGAGAGTGATTACACAGAACGTTGGGTCTTTTTAAGTGTATGGTATTCCATTTTCTTTTTATAATATGTACTTTAAAAAAATCCTGCATATCTGTTTTTACTGCTGCTCACATGTTATTTGATCAAACAAAACACATTTGTAGTGACAAAATTAAGAGTTTGCATGTCACTAATGTATGCGTTTCTACCTCAGCCTCTTTCTGTAGCAGGATTTGGTCTTTATCCACCACATCCTCATCGACAGCCCTGAAACCAAAAAAAAAAAACCATTATTTAAGAAAAACTTGCTTGACTAGAGCAGCTGATCCTCTGTGAGTGAGGTTAACTAGTCTCTCACCTGCCCGCTCTCTTCAGTCTCTCGGAGCGGAAGTTCTCATAATGCAGATCTTGAGTTACCTCTTGGAGGTCTTGCATGTGAGTGCTGCAACAAACAAACACACATGCAATTCTAACTTCACACACAGGGAGGCAGTAGAGCTTTGCTGTAAATTTATCTCAAGCGCTTTCTTTTACCACTTTAATGAGGATGAAGTTCTTTCAAGGTTTTTAAAGACTTTCCTTCCGAAAATGCTGTAAAGTAAGCGGTTTTATTGCCAGGGAAACTCACACAAGCATGGTTCGTAGTTTGAGGAAGTCATTGTGCTCAGGGTTCTCCACTTCAACAACTCCCCAAGGATAGAGACGACCACGGATCTTCTTCCCCTTCACCTCAATCAGCTGGTTGGATCCAATCACAGCAAAGGGAATGCTTGCCTGGGAAAAGGAGATAAAGGTCAATGGATCCAGAGGATGGAGAGAAACATAGTTACTGGAAGGAGATATGGAAAACAAAGTTATCAGGGAGGAATGAAGGGAAGTAAGAATGTGTAAGAAGAGAATGGTATCTGCCACTAAACCAGCCGATGGAACATCAGGAAGAGTCTGACGTAGTTCTGTAATGGATGATGTCAGTTCTGTGTCCCTCTTTCACCTTCAAGACTCTGGTCTGCTCCTTGAACTCCTCGTCCTCATCAGAGTCTGCATCAGGCAGCTGATAAATTTTGATGCTGTGCTCCGCGATCTCATCCAGGATCTGAGAGGTAGAAACAAAGGGAAAGATGGTGTGAGCCGGAAGGGCCTGACCTCATCGTGAACTCCTGCCATATATAACTTCACAGGGAACATGCGACTCTTGAACCCTGCAGAGGGGTCACTGCAGACATCACCAAAGAGTTTGTTTGACTTTCTAATATCAATCTGTACACAATCAGACTAAAAACAAAGATCCAGAAAGTTGCTTTTTTAAAAATCAATAAAACATCCTCAATTTCATCTCTCAAAAGATAAAAATCCTTTTCCTTTTTATGTAAAGGTGATGCTTATATAATGTTTCAGATTTTTACAGTTATTTATCCACATTATGCAGCTATTCTTGTGACTGACCCGTAGTTTGCTTAACGCATACCTGTAGTTTATCAAATCTTAATTAAAACTCTGATAATAACCTGAAGCTTGTGTCAACAAAAGCTCTAGCCGATTACTGTAAAAGCAGATTAGATCATGGCACAGACTTTCACAATTTATCTAAATATATAAGCATATAAAATGAGCACATTTACTGTAAACTGTGAGTCATATGAACAAATTAACAGCTGCCACTCTCACCCATAAACAGAAAGTAAGGGAGCTCTATAGACTAATGGGGGGTTTGACCGAGTACCTGTTGTTGCAGCAACACATTTAATTAAAACCCCCCATGGAGTGAAAGAGGGGTTAGACAGAAGGGGTAGACAGGTGAAAAATAATAACCGTCTGTGTGTGTTAAGGTTTTTTGAAAGAGTCAGAAACAATGTTCTCACCCTCCTTTCTTCGCAGGCTGACCGGTGAAGAAACAAATTAAAACAAAGGAGCTTTCTTCCCTGCTACCTCGGGGACAGATGTCAGTATTTATTATTCTAAACATCAAAGCTGCATTTTCTTTTGTTTTCCCGACAGCAGAATTTTTAAATCCACAATGTAGTCTTATGTAATGGAGCCAAAAAATGTCAAGTGTTGTTTTCCTGACTTTTTGGGCACTTTCATGTACTGTGGTGTATAATAGGACAGTGGTCAGTCAGCCAGGAGCCTGGGAAGTGAGCACAGGTTTTCCTACAGAGCGCAGCTCCTGTTTGAGCCGTTGTTATGGCTGTCGCTTGTTTTCACAGTGAGCTCTGTGCATAGTGTGTGCAAGATAGTGTGTGTGCGGGGAGTCGGGTATTGTTGTGGGGCAGATCTAAAAACAAACAGGCTTTGCAAGACTCAGAGAAGAGCGTGACACAGGACCAGAGCCTCTCTTTCCTTCATTTACTCACACACACGATTTACAGATCCGTCGAACATGGAGGCTGAATAAACATCACTCCATGGTGCAGCAATGCATAAAGAATTTTGGGAAATTCTGAACTCAGTGGGAAAATAAACACGCATGACACAATGGCAGGAAAAAAAATAAAACAAACAACAAATCCAGACACACAAGTAGATAAGATAGACATAAATTCTGAAAAAGTGCGATAAAACAGGAAAAATTAAACTGAAAGAACACTAATCAACCAGGAAACTGAACAACCCAGGAAGAGAGTGTAACATATTTTATGAATGCAAACAACTATTAAATATCTCAAAACAATAACTGGTCATTGCATGAACATGAGCCTGTTGTCTGCCATCATCTGTTTCCAGACTTTGCTAAGCCAAAAGCTGCAAAATGGTTGTTTACCTGAATTATTCTGTTCCGTAACATGTGCTTAGTACGGCCTGACACCTATAATCAAAACCTCTCAGGGATCACCAGATGTCAAAATCACTGCCTGCTCCAAATCCCTGTTGTCTCCTGCTGATTTACTGTACACAGTGTAGGCCCTAATCCTCACCGTTACACCAGTCTCTCCTGCTCCTCCCAGTTGTGTATTTTCATTGGCACAGAGATGTTGGCAGTGGGAGCCATTTTAGGTTTATGACCATCCTGTTCGGCTATAATACGACCCCCATCCCTGACCCCTCCCTGTGCTGTTATGGTTGGCAGTGCAGGTCCACTCAATGCTGACAGGGCAGTGGACAAACAATGCCACACAAGACTCTGCCGGAGTATTAATTAGAAAAGGAAGCCAAAGATTTATCGCCTCATGTTTCTGGCTCACGTTGAATATGGAGCATTGTTCATGGAAATGTTCCATCATGTTGGGCCAGTTATGATAAGTGTGAGGGTGGAGGCAGTCCTGTTAGAAAATGGGTTAGAAATCAGACAAATTGCAGGTGAATCATACAAGATGTGTATTTCCAGGGTAAAGTCGGGCTCACTGAGTTCTAGGAATGGCCATGTTAAACACTGTTGCGGTTATGTGTTGTCCAAATATAGCATACGCACGCTCTATACATAGATATAATTACACAGGGTGAAGTCATGGGAGACATGGCTAAGCAGTTTTTCTGCAATTGCACAGCAGGTACAACCAAACCTCCAATCATAATGAAACAGGGTGCAAACCCATCATTAAAGGGATCAACTGTTTCACCACGTCAACCTGACGAGGGAATAATATTTTCGAGATTTGTTCATTCTCACAAACCCACACACATATGAATAACTCAAACACCTGCTAAACAATGAGAAATGAATCACTGAAAGAAAACAGGTAGCTTGTCGAAGAAAAGACCAAGAAACAAAAAGAGCGGATTGTGGTGAACAGGGCAGTCCTGGCTTTCAGGTAATCACATGCACAAGCAACACACTCGTAATGATACAGTTTGATAGTGGAGGAGCTTCCTCCTGCCTGGCATGGTGTTTGTATCTATGAAACTAAAACTCTTACAGGGAACAATACTTGGAAGTAGAAACATGTTCCAAAGCATTCTTGGGAAATCAACAATGCAGAGAGAGAAAAAAAAGATCAACAGAATCAAAGCAAATGCATCAATACTGATTGAGAGGAGCAGGGAACAGGAACTCAGAGGACTAGACCAGCAGCACTTCCATTTATTCACTGTTTAGTGTAACCTCACAGCTGCATGCAAGTTTTTTGCAGAGTGGCCATAGAAATGAAGCAGTGCATCATTAACTTTAAAACTAGTGAATCTAATTAGATTTTCAGTTCCTTTTGAAACTCTGAAAAAACATCTTGACACTCAGTGGCTCTCTCTTCCCAAGACTGCAGAGTTTATTAAAGGAAAAATTCTGGTCTGATGTCCAACTACCTGTCCACATATCAGTGAATTAAACCTCATTTTAATTTTAAGTTGTTTTTTCATCTAAATCTCTCAAACTTAAACATAAATATCTGCTCTTTAGCGAAAATTCACCCATGGTGCTACATAAAGACAGAGGTCAACAAGCAGTATTCAGCAGTAATAAAAAGTTACAATCAGCGTTTTATAGAAGTAGAAAAACTACATAAAACTAGCATTTAGAGATGCATGTTTCATTTGATTAACTTCAGAATCCAACACTGTTCCAGTGACACACTTAAGCTGCACATGGTATTATGCCCATTTCCTTGTTTACATTTTTGCTTAATTGCTTCAGATTTCCTGAATGAACACTGACTATGGAAAAGTAGCCCACCTTAAACAACCCTCAACTTTAGTTCATATGGCTAATTTTCAGGCCATCGTCTACCCAAATTTAACACAATATGAAATACATCAAGTACATCTGAGTGGCTTATCAAAATGGCTGAACATTTATTCTTCTGACACCCTGATTACTTCATGTTTCCATTGCAGATATTTGGTTTTGACATTATTTTGAAGCTGATTGAAATCAACTAGAAAAATAAATGTATCAAAAAACAGTTTCTTTAATAATAGAATGTTGCAAAACAAACATTTAAAACCGGGCTTTATATCTGCTGTTAACAATTAAAATCACACCAAGAGAACTGTTCTATGGAAGCTGAAGCATCAAGCTTCAGTCTGGTCTGACCTCTGTCAGGTCAGAGAAAACCTAAGACTTCTGAAGCACCAGCAGGTGTGAAAAACCTTTAAAGCAAAAAAGGAATTAAGATATAATTTCTGAACAAGAAAACTAGAGGTAACTTGCCCCACCATCTTTTGCCAATAAAACAAGATTTTTATTTTGAAAACAACAACAACAACATTAAGTCATTCTCTCACATAGGGCATCAACGGATGGGGGATCAAGTGAACCTGCTACAAGTAATAGTATTTAAGTATCTGTAATGAGTATTGTAAACAATGTATATTTCATATTTTAATTACAAGATTACAATACAAAAAAAAGTCTGACAGTATTAAAAAAAAATCGGTTGATTCTTTGCTACATTCTTAAGGCTGTTCTTCAGAGTCCAAACTTATTTTCTTAACCTTAAGGTACATGAGAACAAATGCTTTGCTCTTGCCAGGAAACGCCTTTCAACTAGCCAGCTCCCCTCTGCCTGCAGGGAGTCTGAGGGGGTAAGGGGGCCCCAACAATACCTGATCTAGGGGGGTCGGAGGGATTTAGACCTCATACCAACCTCCTAGACACACACACATTCACATAGACATGGCTAACTGTTGCCTCACTTTGTGAAGTGGTATAATCTGGCGTCAAGAGTAGGAAAAAAGTTTGCTTGTTACGTGTGGAGCTTCCAGGAGGCCAGTGGATCACTGCCAATGGAGGATGACCTTCAGACCATCAATACAGCAAAGTCCTAAGACTGTTCAAATATCATCTCCTCCTCAAAAAGCCAATGCAGCATAGACCCTGACACATCAATGCTGGGAAAACAATACCTTTCTGTTCACAGGATTAAAGGCACTTGCATTCATGCAAAGAAACACATTCCCGATATATTTAGTCAGAGTCTGCGACTGAGTGGACGGTTCAAACTGGAACAGAGTGGACCAGAACAGTCGGATTTTCTGTAACAGGAAGCACTGACAGAAAGTACGTGGGATGTCACCACTACCATGGTAACATGCTAGCATCATATGAGCTGGCGTGAGCGAAGCACTCATTCGCACACTCCAACACACACCCACCCCTATTCCTATTGTCTGGGTTAAGTATTAGTATAGTTAAGACCACCCACCTCTCCCTCTGATCAAAGAGCATGAGGAGGAACAATTGAGCTATTCATGTAATCTTCTATCTAAGTAAGATTTAGAAGGGGACAGTGTGAGTTTAGGATTTTCATCCACACATCAGCTTTTCAACTTGGTTTGGAAATCCAACGGGTCTCTGTGGCAAAAAAAGGGACTCATTAGCAGCACGGCAAAGTCTGGAAACCATCTTTCCAGGTTGGCCCTCAGACAAGGAAACCTGCTGTTTTCACACTGTAGCTGGCTTGTACTTTTTTCACCCGAGAACAGATGACTTTGTGCCACAGAGCTGCTCAATTCATGGGGAAAAACGTATATTTATTGTTTTAAAATCTGCAGAGACGCAGAGCATTCCCTGGCACAATGACTGCTGGAGGGCAGAAAAATAAATATGTCCGCGTGTTTGAAACACAGGCAGGAAAAGGACCGGGCATAAGCCAACCAGGGGGTCATACACTTGATACAAATACACACACTAGAGCGGTGAGGTAGGAATGAAGTAATTGCCATTCAAACTACTCATGAGGCCCCAGCAAAGATATGCACAAAGAAGGAACATTAAAAATGGAGTAGAACATGAAATTTAAGATCACTAATCAGATCCTTACACCTTCACCATTATTTTCTTTTCTTGCCCTACTGATTCAACTGCTGACGGTTACCCACTGTGTTAATACTGTTTCACTTTCTGTTATTGTTATTTAAGAAT
>JAPZDV010000022.1:13782919-13802810 GCA_029814665.1 Acanthurus lineatus
TAGAGAGCTGAACTATTGTCTGCTGCCTTGTGCGAGAACAGAGAAGAAGCTGGGTTCTCTGGCCACTGTTGACCTCTGGCTTAAGTGAACAGCCTTCAGTCTCTGCAGAAAAGAAAAAAGAGATATCATACATATCGGGGTTGAGGCCTCTGGCTAAAATGCATCTGGCTGGCTTCTGCTAACCTTTTATCATAATTAAACAGGTTTATTACAATGTTTTTACAGCTTAACTTATCAGAAAGGCAAACATACCAGTGTTTTTGCACATTTCATCAACCAGTTTCACAATTTTAAGTCCTCTGACCATTTTCAGATATGTCATTCCATTTCCACATTATGTGTTTTTCTGATGCACAAATGATTCTTTCCTTTCAGGAGGTGTTTGGTTTCTGTACATCTAAGTATAATGAGACCTGACATTTGCTCAAGAGAGCAAACAGCCTCAGGTTTCATTTTATATTCGGCTATTTATTCCCAGAGATTTTAAGTTTAGAAAAAAAAAGCAGCAAATCCTCCCATTTAAGAATCATGAACGAGGAGATCTTTAGCATTTTTACCTTAAATGAGATTTGGTATAAATTTTCTGTCACTTTATGTACTGATGAATTGTTTTCAATTAATAATAGAAGTAAATCACTCATTTGTTCAGACAAGAGTAGGCAGTTTTGCTTCCATCAGGATTCCGGTCTAAACCAGCTACCTACTGTCCTCTGTGTTCAAGCAAAAAACAACCAGTAAGCAGTTTGAGACTAAATCCCTGCTCAGGATATGACTGTAAGGTCCCAGACTGAGAGGATCAGCCCCTCAATATACCCTCCTCTGGCAACTTATGAGCCTTAGACCACAGCGACCCTGCTAAAGGAAATTGGCATTAGAGCAAATTAAAAAAAGGGGACACAAAGAAGGAGAAGAAGAAAGTAAGAGGCAGCTGAGTGAGGCACTGCCAGGAGAGGAAGAACTGGGTGAGAGGCAAGCAGAACTAAGAGGATGAAGGCTGAATGATGGGAGGTTTGTTAACTTTGTCCAGGAGCCCCAGCTATGCGGGAATCAGGTTGTGTCTTGTCAGTGGAATGGTCAGGACACATTACAGGAAACTTGTATTGTTCTGTACAAGCTGTTTCCCCCCAGTAGTAGGAGAAAGAACTGGACAAGCCTTGAGAGTAAAAGGGGAGGGGGGGACCCATTTACTGAGAGACAAATGGCTCCAAACGGTGAGAAAGTACCCTGCTAAAAAACAAATGAATAAATACTGTGAGAGAAACGCCGGGGTTATCAATCATTCTACAGCACTCAGCTTTCTGGCAGGTTCTTGGCAGCTGGTGCTCTGACCTCAAAGGAAGGCCTGGTGCCTCGCTACATCATACTGGACTGTATGGCAGGACTCATGCACGTATACCTAAGAGCCACTTCAACTAATCTGATCAAACCAACAAATACTCAAGCAAGATATGTTTGTTCTCCTGAGAGACACTTAACATAAGCATTCAACTACACTTACTATTTACAATGATTACAGTAACATGTACACAAGATATCAGATAAATCAGTAAAAGCAGGAAATCCAAGAGCACATTTACAAAAAGGTCAGATGTCCCTACATTTTTCAGTAAAAGACCTGGAATAATTTTAAAAATATCATAAGAAATCTATGATGCTGCTATTTTTTCAATAGTCAGAGAACTTGGACTGATGCTGCAGGTGGAAGACTTACTTCATAGATTAGCTTTTCAGTTTTTTTTTACAGTTCCAGTCTTTGTACTGAATAATTTTGGGATGAAGAAACATGGATAAGAGATGTAATTCTTACTGCTGCATGCGTTGCCATTTGTCTTGATATTTTTTATTCTGAAACTAGATTAAAGATTAACTGGTTAAATATTCAGAGCTCTTCAGCTGGACTTTAGCAGTATTAAAAAAGTTAATCATCCTTCCTGATAAAGCTTCACAGGGTTCTAAAAACCAGCAATAATCATCTTAGTTAAATGCATATAACTGCAACTAGATGAATAAAATCTATTGTGTGGCTACTGTGCAAATTTGAAACACACTTACACTGAACAGGGGCACTGGAATACTTGTTTTTGCAAAATAAGATGAAGATAAAAGTTGTGTTGTGCCTAAATGTGACCAAACAGGAGATAAGATGTCCTCCTTGGGGACACATGATGCTATTTCTAAATGTTGGGCAGCTACCTCAGTTCACCTCTGTCCTTACTGTCAATAATGGCTCTTACAGGGACCCATTATCATTGGAGAAAGTCGAACTGAATTTAAGATACAGATATAAGTGTAGTTTAGAAATTCACTTGTTTTCTTCATTGCTAGAATTAGCAAATAAATGTACTGGGTGTAGTGTGTGTGTTTGTGTGTGTGTGTGTGTGTGTCTATGTGTGCCCATTTTGTTAATCACAGCAGCTAATTGTTCCTTGGTGTACAGTGGGAAATGTCTTTTAAGGAAACACTTAGCAGAGCATGTGAACAAACTCAGTTGGACAGATAGTGCTGTGGACAGTTCAGCAGCAGAGAGGGCAGATCAAAGAGATACGGTGACAGTGTTTCCTCTCAACTTCGTATAATTTCCTGCTCCCTCACTCAAGTCTACACATTGGCAGTTTGTATATATATACATCTATATATAAATATCTTACACTGAATTGAATGAAAAGCACAAAATTTAATAAAATGAAACAAGAGTTACTTCAAAACTGAAATCAGAGAGCCAGCAACCTTGGGGGTTTTCTGTAGATTGGGGCGGAGGTCAGTGGTGGCAGGAAACATGGTTTTGTTCATCTTAAGTGCCAGTGGAACACTCAGAAGGTTTGAGGAAGGTCACAACACAAAACAACCATACAGAGCACAATTCAGCTGGAGGGTTCTTAAGGACAAGAAGCGGTAGACTTCCACCTTTGATGCTTCTGAAGTAACTTGCACACTCCCGAAAATTCAAAATAAGTGCAGTTGCTGAATACTTGTATTGTTCTAATTTAGCAATTGTAAAATCTTGCCTCAGTGTGAGATAATTCAAAGAGAAACACTGTGTGTGTCCTGAAACTGTGACTTTTCTGCAATTTTAAGCAATCAAACCGTGGGAGCATTAAACAAAGCAGACTCACTGCTGAAGAGAGGAGAGCCGAGTTGGACTCTGGTCAGCCTAACGCTCTGCCAGACCACCGGCTCCAAGACCTCAATGAGAGGCAGGTGGGAGGTCTAGGCATGTACAGGCAGGTGGGGAGACAGGCTGACTTCCAATTAAAACCAGAGTGAAGTGGGCTGAGCTGAAAAAGAAAAAGGCACTTGCGAAAGCCCGTAAGCTGCCCTTGATTTTTCTGACTATTTCCATGTTTTTTTTAGTTAGTCTGATGCTTCTATCTCTGTAAAATAATGGAAGAATGCATAACAGAGGTTCTCTAAGTGTAATGATAATGCCTTTAATTAGCAGTTTCTATCCATTAGATTGTAGATTACAGTCCAAAGTCCAAAGATTTCTTGCGTATAAGTATATAAAATAGAGAAAAGCAGCAAATCTTTACATGTGAGAAGCTGGGGTAAAAGATGTTTGGCATTTTTGCTTAACAGTGACTCCAGTATCTAATGAATTAAAAAGATGACAATTAATCTTTCATTGCTCAATAGCTGACTTATTGTCTTAACTCCATTATGAATCCACACATACTGTAAGCATATGGGAATCTACACTGTCTAAATGATATTTTTAAATGTAATTTTCAAATTTTTATTTGTTTTACTCTCTACAACTTACTCTTACCTCTACAAACAAAGTATAATTAAAATAAATATTGATGCAACAAGGTATCATAGAGTAAAAGAGAGGGGAGGAAAGAAGAGGAAAAAGAGGAGAGGAACGGTAACACAAAAGCAGGAAAATCTTATTAACTCATCTTGCTTGAGAGGTTATCAGCTGAACATGCTGAAGTGAGATGTATATGTGTGTTCTATTACACTGCTGTGTCCTTCCCTCTCTGGACAGCAGGAAGCTGAGGAGCGTGCAGGCAGGCACACACTTGGGTCACTTCCAAGAGGAAGTATCTGGGACAGGTTGAGACTGGATGAGATGTGCTGCCTCTATATTATATACAACACTCCTTTCCTACGTTTGTCTCTCCTGCTGTTTCCTCTCATTGGTCATACCTCCCTGTACTTTTGAGCAATCTGGCAGTGTCATCAGAAACACAACATGTAAACTGTATATCATGGCAACTACATAGGGACACTACAATTGTGCATTCTCACATGAACTAACAGATGTCTGACCTGCCAGGCTTCCAATAAAAATAGATAAGGGATTGTGTTTTCATTAGTGTATTATTTAATGCTCCACTTTCTAATGGCTAAACCATACAACTGTGGATGTGACAAAAACAAAGTCATAACACACTTCAAAAGTCCCCAACATCCTGACAACCAGTGCTAAAACATTCCAGCTTTTTGTTTTTGCCAAGAGTCAAATCAGGGGGAAGAGGTGGACAGTTATAGATCAAAACTGTGTCTGTGTGTGTCGACATCAAACTCACCCTCCTCTTCAGGCGATCCCTCTCCCTCAGTGTCAGTGTGTCAGCCTTGGCAATAACTGGTACTATGTTGACTTTGCTGTGGATGGCCTTCATAAATTCAACATCCAGAGGCTTTAGACTAACAAAGAAAAAGACCAAAAGATAAAAGAAAATAATTCGAAAACAACAGCAAAAGAGGGATGATGGATGCAGTGGACACAGTTTTTGGAGTAAAAAAAAGATGAGCTATAATGTTGGGGGCAAAGAGGTAAGACTCCAGAGAGGGAAGGTGATAACAATAGATTATGTAATGTGAAATAACAGCACTGGGAATAGAGGCAGCAGTCATGCAGCACTATTTAGGTAAAGTTTACATTTTAGGTTACTACATTGGCTTAGATATTAGGAACACAGGAATATTAGTTACAAAAACTGCCCCTTCTTACTTTTATAAAAGCACAACAATTACTGACTTCTCAAGTTGTTGGAAGTGGCCAAAGATAGTTACCTCTGTTAGCTAGATTTAATTTTAAGCTAGCAGCTTCACTAGCAGGTATGAGGTGCCTTGTACGGTCTTAATGGCATTAAATATGTGCAGGTTGAAGTAACAGTGTGATAAATGTATACTGCTCAGTGGTCTCTCAATTAAATCACACCAAAATTGGGCCAAATAGTAATTGATTCTATTGGTTTTACTCTACAGCATGTTTTAGAAGAGGAACCATTCACTTTTTAGTCCTCTTTCAGGTATCTTGAAAGTAGTGGAATAGATGTGAATAAGTCAAAGCTGGATAGAGAAAACACCACCTTAAGCTCACTGTCAGTGTCTGTGCAGGTGTTTGCTTGTTTACCCATGTCCAAATGGAGAGATGAAGTAGAAGCAGCAGTGCACCCTGTTATCCACTATGTGTCTTCGGTTCAGCCCACTCTCATCATGGAGGTATCGCTCGAACTGATTGTCAATGTACTGGATGATGGTCTTAAAGCTGACATCAGAGAAATGGCAGGAAATCAGAATCATATAATCAAGTAAGAAGTCAAGAATGGTCTTCTTTAAGTAAAACACATGTCTTACACTTCCATAATGACTCAGAAGTGTGATTTTTTTAAGTTAGGAGATATTTCACTGATGGAAAATTCTGTATCTTGAGTTTTTTGGGGAAGGATGGGATGAATAATTTAAGGTTAATAAATTCATAACAAAGATTACATTTAAAATTACTGGTGAGCAAAATTATACTACAATGGCTATTCTTATAGTTGCAGAAGAGTTGACATTTTGCTGGCTTATAAGCTAACAGTGATGTCATGTCTCAGTGATTCCATCATTTTTCACCTTTTTTCAGAACAGCTAAAAAAGAGGATCAAATGTATTCTTATACTTTTTGCTTATGACTGATTGGCTGATGTAATAAAGACAAAGTTAAACTATTTACCCTCTTTTTTTGTTTGTTTTTTTATGAAAAAAAACCCTACCATTGCACCTCACTAAACTTACTTGTTCAGTTAAAGATCATATAATGCACTTATTGTGCAGCCCTTAATTACAAAAGACTCATCAAAGTTTATTTACTTTAACATTTAGAATGTAATTATGGAGGGAGGGACAATAGGCATAGACTACACAGAGAAAGCAAGTTTTCTGTTAATTATTCTCTTAAAGTTGTATCCAAGTTGTTAGATACAACTATGCTAGTACCATCAACAGGAAATAGATCTTGGTCAGGGAGGCTCATTTAACACACAAGCAAACACACACAGCACACAGACACACTAACACACACAGTTTAAGGAACTCTACACATCGGGAATGCACAGGGAGGAGAGGTCGGAAATAGGGAGTTTGGGTGAAACTTGAGAAAGGGATTTGATGAGGACAGGACGGTAGGTTCAGAGAGCATGCTGGACAGGAAATGTGTCCCATTTATTATCATTTCCTTCTCCTTCTCCTTCTCTTTCACAGCAAAAACATACCAGTCCTGGCTGTTGATGGCATCACCATATCCAGGGGTGTCAACCACAGTGAGGCGAAGCTTTACTCCTCTCTCCTCAATCTCTACAGTTGATGCCTCAATTTGCACCGTCCTCTCTATCTTCTCTGTGGAGGTAGAGTATAAGAATAGTTGATGGATGGCATGACAGAGCAGACACCTCAGTACCTATGTGAATTCATACATTAGGTTCTTTTAAAACACTAAGTTTCCACAGCCACGGCCCTTAAGAAGATGGATACACCCCAAAAAAATCAAATAAGAGTATGATTATCTATGGGGCTATTTGTTTTCTAATCAGAACAAGCTGACCAGGGAGGGCTTGGATAATTGTTTTCAAGCTGGAACAAGTCCTAAACTCAAGTCAAGTCATAAGAAGGCCAGGGTCATATTTTGAGACTAAGGCATTCCCAACATTCCTCTTGAGATAAATGCTCTGCTGGAGACATTGCAGCAGACATTTCACTATTATTACAGTGTGCATATTTGTGTTTGTGTATGCGTGTGTACGTGTCTGCGTGCATGTATTAGGGAGTATACCTGCAGCGCCAGGGATGTAGCGTTCAGGGTAGAGATCAGTGAGAAACAGGCTGTTTATGAGTGTCGATTTGCCCAAACCAGACTCCCCTGAAAAACAGGAAGGATGAAAAATAAAACTATATTCTCGAAAGAAATCATACAGTCTCTGTTACAAGAAAAGAGTGACAACTTACCTACAACCATTAGGGTAAATTCAAACCCCTTTTTAACAGACTTTCGGTGCACTTGGTTCGGTAGGTTGGCAAACCCTACATACCCTGTTGCATCTGGGAACTGCGGAGGATAAAAGAAATACACATTGTTCAAAATTAGGGTCAGAAACTGAATTTAATGAAGAAGCACTGAACCAGTTATAAAATATGTACAGACTCAAATTAAAGGGGATAGTAGTTATGTAACATGGGATATCCTGCCTATACTACTTATTCTTTTCCCTCATTTCATTTGCTAACTAACTCCTCCCTGAGATTTTTCTTCATTTTATGAGGTGTATGTGCAAAGGTGAGAGTGAGTGTATAAGAGTAAGATTGATGATGATGTATATTGTTGAAAAAATTCCAACAGGCAATAAAGCTAAGCCATGAAACACTTGCATTTATACAGGATATCCTCTCTGGATGCCTGTGCAAGCGTGTGTGTGCGAGATTACAAGTACAGTACCATGAGTCTTAATCACTGTTACCTTATAAGAAACCCCTCTTGTATACTCTATCTGTCATACTGTAGTTTAGAGTGAAAACTTAAGTGGTGTCATTTCTGCCGGTTACTCACCTTCCCTTTCTCTCCGGACTGTGACATTGCTATTGTTGACTGGATCTCTGCTTGTGGAAAGAAATATGGCAGGGAATAAAATCAGATAAATCACCACAACAGTTAAGAGTAACTCCTTCCCTTCTAGGAAACTGATTGATTATTATTACTGGTGTGTGTCTTGCACACTCTCTTAGTAACATCTTATACAGCTTAAGACAAGACATTATCAAAGGTTTTTGTACTTAATTTATATTTACTTAATGCTCTACTGTAAATAGATATTTCTGGGTTTGACAAAAGCAAACTGTTGTGCCTAACATGTTGTTTCTTGGCCAAAGCTTTTTTAAAGTTTGTTGTTACCATGACAATTTGCTTTGAATTGGTTTATAATACCAAATTTAGACTGTGGTGGATAATAGGGATAAAATCCTTTGTGCTATTGATATAGAGCTTTAGATTAAGTAAATTTCTTGGAAGACTCTGATTCAAGATAAAATTACAAACATTAATATGAGTTTCTGGCATATGCTAGTATCTGAAAAATCACTGTACTTCATCATATTGATGGGAAAATCTCTTGGTTTACTTGTATATGTCATCTTATCAATCTGATTAGTTGTCTAGTTGCATAAATGCTGCTTTCCTTGCTAGCTGACAGTAGAAATATTATTTGGTTAAACGTTTTACACTATTTTTCTTTATTAATGTACACATTTAAATTACAGGATAATTAAAAATGTTTATACTGCACAGCACAAACTAATACATATTTCAGAGGCATTTAAAAAATAATTTGGTCACTGAAGAATATGAGTTGTGGTTCAATTTTTCAGTTTCAATTTTGACTGTTTTCTGAGTGTTTTCATATTTCAAGACAAGTTGGCTTGTCAAAGTTTGAACTTCCAGTTAAATGTCAAATAAATTAGTCATTAGGTACACTCATGTTGTGTGAGGCTGTGTTGACACTTTCATTCAGGCTGACAACCACAGTGTTCCTTAACACTATCACACGGAAGGAGGTCAGATTAAGAGTTCTGGGCACCAAGTTTGTTCCCAGACTCTCATTAAACTGTAACAGTCTTGTGTACCCCGTGCTTCAGCTCCACTCTATGACCCTGAGCAGACGACAGAGCAACCAGCCCGCTTGATAAATTAGCTACATAATGACTGAGCAGGAAGAACAGGCTCCGTTTTATCACCAACACACTGGCCATTGACAGGTGGAGTGTGATAAGCATTAGAAAGAGGCAAGTAGCCATGTGCTGCCAAACAGAGATGCACTCTGGTTATGTAATGTTAGTAGGGGGAAAAGTTGTGGCATGGGAACCTCAACTGACCTTTCTCCACTGACATGTGACAAACACATATTTGTGAACACTTGGGAAACCATTTCACACTGTTACATCTATTAGATGGTAGCTGGGGGGCCCCTCTGTATCCACAAGAAAGTGGGCAGAGATCTCTCTTACTGACAGGGTGGTTTCACCGAGTCCACAGGGAGAACAATGGCTGTTTATCCCTCTAGTTCCTGAAGCCTTTCCTATACAGGGCAGCTGAGCTGGGGCCGGAGGGAGAACACGTGCCTCACCCCTGACCACATACAAGACTGACCACATGTCAAGACGACAAGGGGAGACACCGATAATTAAGGGTGGAGGAGTGCCAAGTTATGAGGGGGTATGGGTTATTAGGCTTTTTCTGAAGACTTAAAATTTGAAAAAGGGGGGAAAATAAGCTTAGATATTTAGAATGAACACCCAAGTTGAGCTATACTATAGTTTTGGAAACCGCATAATAGATTTATGAAACTTTGACTGGAGTTTGAAAAAATCGTCAATGGATGAATTAGTCAATCAATAAAAAAAAATTCAGAAACTACTTGTATTTTGATATCCGAGCTGTTAGTCTATTTAAGCAAAATAACAAAAAGTAGTGCTTCTAACTGCTCAAAAGTGAATATTTACTGGTTTTCTTAACATTCTGTGACAGTGCTTAGTCTCTCGAAAGTCTGATGTATGTTTTTCGCAACTTTTTGACATTTTACAGACCAAACATCTCACTGTTAAATCAAGGAAATAATTTCCTAAAGCCACAACACTTGTGTTGCTTAATTATTAGTTTGATCCCTAAAAGCCAGACTAAGACGATAACAAATGTGCTTCCATTGTCAATGAACACTGAAGTTAATGTAGCGGCCCACACAGGCGTATCCATGCGTATCACACACACACACCCACACCCTAAGTGTTATTCCTCGACAGGCTCTGTGGGAACCTGCATTAGTGCAGCAGCAGATTAATTAAACCGTTCCAAGATCGCAGTTGTAATATCACAAAGACAACACTACAGGACAGACAGGCAGGAGGCACACCTCTATAATACTCCTCTAATAATGGCCAGTTAATCGGCCAGGCTGCTGAGCTGCTTACACACACATACACACAGCTATCAACAGGCTAGAGTCAGTGGAGATTAAACAGTTTGGGCCAAAAGGGAAAAATGCCACCTTAGTAAAGCCAAACTTCTTGGCATGTAATGCATTTACAGTTGATTTATTGGCTGGACTGAAGCCATTAAAGGGCAGCAGGGCTGGTAGAACTATTCACCTTCCTGACAGGCAGTGTCAAGGGCCCTTACACCCGCTCTCTGTGGATTAAAGACTTTCTGCTCTTATTGGAAATATTGTAACAAAAAATTCACACCATGGAGGTTTGGAAAACTTGGTGGCACGACGACAAAAATGGTAATTTACTGGAAACTGATCACAGAAATAGGGGCCCAAGAGCAACTGAGCATAATTAAGTGATGTTTGGCACATGTAAAGACACACACCAAGACATGCAGGAACAAACAACATACATGGATGGGGGAAAGACTGTAATTCAGTAGCCCTTGGTAGCAAAAGGTAGAGGTAATGGAAAAAAGAAATAAAGACAAGATACTTGTTTTTAAAGCTGCAGCTTTAGAAACACTTAATATTATGAGCCCAGAGGGGAAAAAAAGTCACAATAAGCGGAATGAGATAGCCTTTCAACCATGAGGAAGCCAGTGGGCCTGTTTATAACTCACACACAGAGTTAAAAGCACAGGATGGACCGTTTATGATGATGGGGACAGCATAGGAAGTGACTGAAAACAAGTGCAAGTCATACAATACGAATGTTATCCTTATACTTTGCTACTTACACAGCTGCTTTAGAGTATGATGAGGATGAGGAAAAAAGCTCTGCTGATGACAAACTGTGGAACTAACATTATGGGTGCAGTTAAAATTGCATTGTTTTTAATCTCCATTCTCCTCTGGCCATGAAATCTTGATAATTGCATTTTGTAATGTACTTTTATGAGCATATTAATGTAAGAATACTCAAATGGATGGATATAAAAAAACGAATAAATGACAGATTAAATGACAAGTTTTGGATGGCAACTCAAATCCCTATACTTGTTTTTGACTAACATAAATTTCTTGTACATTATCAAGGACGAAAGTGTTTGTTAATACAAAATGAAATGTCATTTTTCAAGCAGAAATAACATATAACTTGCTCTAGTTTCTTTAATGTGTTCTCTGTTTTAAATCATACATGATATTGACAAAGAATACAATATAGAGATAGCATTTCATATACAGCAGAGAACTTGGTATTATGAAAATGAGAATTAGATGCAGCCCTAAATTGGGATCATGGCAGCCTCATTACGACTACATTTATTTTACTTTGCTGATTACAGGATACAGTGCATGAAAACAAATCAAGTGTTAAATTTTCCTGTTATCGTAATTAATCTGGGATTTGTAGGGATCAAAGTTATTTCTAATGTGTGCTTCTTATCCAGTTTTGCACTCACAGTCTAGTTAACAAAGGTATCCTGCCGAGTAACATCATCATTCAAACCTGACACAATAGTTCAGGGCCACTCCGGTCTGTCAGTGTGAATTAAGTTTTGTTTTTCCATTCACACAACGGTACAAAACGGGAGGAAACATCCCCTTGTAGTTTATAGAGTACAGACAGATGTCTTCCCTGGAGCTCCTGAGCCAGCTAGTGTTTATGAGACAAGGTTACAGAAAGGGGAAAGGTCAGAAAGCGGTGAAGGTGCAGGCCAGAGACATCTTTCAGTACTGTGAGATGTTGTCCTTGTGAAAGAAAACTGGTCTCAGTGACAACCTGACAACCTAAATTGTTTCTGAAGACAGGGGCAGCTGCCAGCCCAAGATTACAGCTCACAGAGTCTGCCATGGTGCCCATGTGCTCACCAATCAGCAAGAAAGGAAGTGAAATATGCATGTTTTCACTGAGCCAAAACACAAGCAAAGATGGATGATAATTCTTCAATAGTGGCCCTAAGCCACATCTTAGACGGACACATAATGAGAATATGATATTGTTTCCCACTGTTATTGTGAAGTTGTCTAAACACGAAATTTATTTTGCACAAACGTGCTTTACAATCAAGGTCAAGGAGTAATCAGATGTTAGAGAGCGATTTCAGGGTTCAGGAATGTTACACAAATGGATTTGCAGGAAATTTTAGAAAGCCAATGCTTTGAATAGTTTAATGCAGATTGCAGTTTGATCTAGGAGTATGTTAGCCCACTAATGTGTAGAGTTTCCCTGCAGTATGAACTGAGGACAATAGGACAAATCACTGTGTGTTTTCAAAAGAAGAAAGATATTGGGCTATCATCACTGTTTGGGGAATCTGAGAGAGGAAATCTTTGCTTGGTGAATTGTGTCAAATAATCAGGATGAATATGTAGCAATGCCTCAGTCACTGACCATAGGAGTTTTGAAACGTGTGTAAAGGCCTCTGGTGTCTGTTACGATTACAGTTAACCTAGATGTCCACCACACCCAGTCTGTCAGACACTGACTGAGTTCACCAAACATCAACAGGGACAATGACAATAGAGTTCGTACGTACGCAGCTTTGTTCTATACTTAGATAAAACGTTTATTTTCTCGTTAAAAAGTCGTTTGATAAACCAAATTTGAGTGTAATACAAAAGTGAAACTTTGTTAACGTCTCATGTCAAACTTTAGCAAGCAACAGTTGTTACCGCAGCTGGTGTCATGTTGCCAGCGAGGCTTCAACTGACTTTCCTCTGTCTTTTCTTCACCCTGCTCTGTCACATTCAAACGCATTGAAAAAACCTAGCATAAACCATTAAACCACTGAGCAGAGTCTTACCTGAGTGTAACTTTTGATTTAGTTAATCAACTGGAGCTTTTTTGCCTCTTGCCGCTGTCCCAGCCCAGGAAGGGAAACCCGGAAACAGTCGACGTGAGTCCGCCCTCGTCCCTGAAGCTCTTCATTACCAACGGCTGTCTGCGCCACTGACGCCATTGCGGCTCAACGGTCAGGGCGGCTTCACCGCAATAATCATTCCTTCTTAAATCCAACATGGCCGTCAGTGTAACTCAGTTTCGATGACAGGTCGCCAGTGACGAGTTAATAGGCTCTATGACACAATTATCCACTGCAGCTTCTACGCTGTATTTGGCTTGCTGAAATTTTCCTTTGATCGTAGGTCAAACTATGTTCCCTTACTTTACAGAACATGCTTGTCGACACTAATATTATGACCAAAAACCGTCAGTATAAAGTCTAAATGCACTTGATGGGCCCGTTGTAATATTCTACTTTTCTTGAAAGTTACCCCTTTTCACTATGAAATTTTATTGTAACTTCTTTTGTTGTATTTCTAAATGAGCAATGTGGTCTCTTTGCTCTGTTGTTCTCATTATCATTGTGAGCATATGAATTAAAGTAGGCTATATCTAAAAGTCATGTCTGCTCTTCCAAACTGATATTCCTTCCGAGCTTTTTGTTGTTTGTCAATAGTCCAGACAAAATTGCTTTATGCACTTATACTTAGTTTCACATTTTACAATTCTAGGACCTCGAATTTTTTATCATTTTCATTTTATACTACCTAATTCTATGAAACTAAACTTGTGAGGACAATGTAGGCCTCCTAAGACTTTGTTACACTCGGCTGACTTGATAGGCACGCATTTAGATTTAACATAGCTACTTAAGGGTTTTTAAAACATTGCTATGTTAAATAGATATAGATAAGAATTTAAATTATTAATTAAAAAAATACAATGAGATTTTTTAAATAAAGTTGTTTAAATTAGGCACTGAGGAGCTGAAAATTGAAATGTGAAAAAAATGTTTAAATGCAAGAGTTTTACTTTCAGTTAAAAAAATACATTGTTACATTTTTACCAGATGACATTACATTTCATTACATCTTTACCTCAAGTAAAAATCAAATTTACTTTGCTTTTTTTAAAAATAGAAATCATTCTTGGCGTACCTAGATTGAAGTAAAAATTTAAATTAACCTGCTTACGTTAAGGGCAAAAGGTATTTCTGGTTTAAATTTGATCAGATTTATTGTTTATACATATGCTGTGGATGATATAAATCATCTCTATTCAACCAAGATATATATATGTATAAACACACACACAATAACATGGCAGAGATAGGCACATGACCCTTCAATTTGCAAGATTTACGATCCCAAATTAAACTCAAATTCTCTCAAATCGTTCGAAACAGTCGTTTTTCTTTGAAATCAAGTTGATCTTATTCTCAGCTATTTGTATTTTCAGAATTTTTTTTATTAGTTGTTGGTCTTGTTTTTTTAAATTTATAACTAAGGCCCCTTAAACCAGAAAACCCTTTCATTGTTTCTGTAGAGATCGGAAAAACAGCAAGGTAAACGATCAGACTCGCGGTAAATAGCCTACACTGAAGTCTGTAGAGCTGACTAAAAATTAACTAAATTAAATATTCCTAAAATAAATATAATATTTTCTTTCATTTAAGTTCTTCCTTTGGCATTCTAAGCCCAAACCGATTAAGAGTCTCATAAATGTCACAATAGGTAGGCTATGAAAAGGCATTTTAGTCTACATATTTACCGAAGACAAGTGACATTAGCCGCCATGTCAGAAAAATCAATAACAAGTACCGTGATTCACCCAACCGCTGTATTTGAGCTGTACCACACGCTTAAAACACCCCCGTGCGCATTCACCCCCCTCCTGTCCCCCTCTATTCATTGTAAATAACTGTTCAAACGCACAATACGCGCTGGACCGCTTATTCAGCCTCACAACTTCCCTGCGTTTTCATTGGTTCCTTGGAGATGCGGCCAAAGCTGATTGGATGAAAGTTTCTCTTCGAGTCCTTACCCCCACCCTGCAGATATTCCTGGTCCGGTGCTACTGTGATTCCAGTTGTTTTCACATCCTCTTACTAACAAAGAGACTCAGAGCTGCCGTCTCTTACATCTCCAAGTAAATGTGTTGAGTGATGCGCAACTAACGACTGAAGCTCCTGAACATCGAGGGGAGAACCCATCAGTTAAGAGCAGAAATACGCCTTGCTCTCAAGAGCAGAGATTAGGGGAGAGTTTGGAGAGTTTCAGACATACTTAATTAAACGCTAAGAGTGAAAATGGTGTCGGCCGGACTGGAGATCCTGGGACTATCGCTGTGCGTAATTGGCTCGCTCCTGGTGATGGTGTCGTGCGGGCTGCCCATGTGGAAAGTGACGGCTTTCATCGAAGCCAACATCGTGGTGGCTCAGACAATCTGGGACGGCTTGTGGATGTCGTGCGTGGTGCAGAGTACGGGCCAGATGCAGTGCAAGGTGCACGACTCTGTCCTCGCTCTCAGCCACGACCTGCAGGCGGCCAGAGCGCTCACCATCATCTCCTCTGTGATGGGTGTGCTGGGGCTCATGGTTGTCATAGCAGGGGCGCAGTGCACCAACTGCATCCGCGCTGAGTACGTCAAAGCCCGTGTTGTTAACGCCGGAGGGGTCATCTACATCATCAGTGGTCTTTTTGTGCTGGTCCCTCTCTGCTGGATGGCCAACAACATCATATCGGACTTCTACAACCCGCAAGTTCCCGCATCAAAGAAGAGGGAGATCGGCGCTGCGCTCTACATCGGCTGGGCGGCCTCAGCGTTGTTACTGATCGGTGGAGCACTGCTGTGCTGCTCCTGTCCCTCCAGCGGGAATACGGGATACTCGGTAAAATACTCACCGACCAAGAGAGCCACGCAGAACGGGGACTATGACAAGAGGAATTATGTGTAGCAATGTGGCTCATAGCAGGCGGTGCGTAAAAGTGACCTGCAGCTTTTGAAAAAATTTTTTGACGGACGTTATCTTTGCACCTGCATTTTTTTTTTATAGAAATCTGAACTTTGAAAATCAGTGGAAGCACCTCTGCTATTTTTACACTGGCCCTTCAACACGCTCGGACCACAAATCCTTTTTGTAACCATAGGAGAATGAGAAAAGACTATCAACCACAAGAGGTAGCTCACAACAAAAAGGAGTATCTTTGTTAGGTACCTACTTTTGTAAGTCTTCGAAATTATTAGTATTTTGAATTGTTTACCGTTGTAATTGCAAAGTTTGTCTTTTCTAAAGGGACTCATGCCATCGATTATATACACTGCTTTTTTTTCTTTGATGTGCTTTGTCAGCACACACTTGTACAGTAACTGAGAATAATTGCACTCTCACCAATAAGAGACCCATTTCCTGTAGTGGAACTATGCCGACATGTTGAGGACTCCAATCATGTCCAACAGCAATAAAAGAGCGCAGAAGAAAAGTGCAGACATGTTAAAGCCCTAATAAATCTCGGACAGGCTTTTGTGTTGTTCTGAAGTTGATGGCGGTGACTTTGAAGTTTGCAGTCTAATTTTGGACCTGTAGAGTGCGGAGAGTCTGGGGTCTATAGGTCACATCATGAAGTGTTTCGGTCCGTTATTCGGCTGCACTGAGCACCTGCAACGTTTTTTCATCACTGTCACAGCAGGAAGTCCTTTCTTTTCAAAACATGCTTGGAATAAACTTTGTTTTCTGTTGGTTTGTTGGCATTTGATGTAATGGTCAATATTCGTGTATATGAAGATGCAATATTGGTTCATTTTATTAAGATTAAACTGAATATATTGTCTGAAATCTTAAGTTAAAGTGTGTTTTTAAACAAAATAACTGACAAGTGAGTGGTGATGGTCTGCACAGGCAAGTGAGTGCCCTCTACGGCAGTGCGTAATACATGCCGTTCCCACCATGAATCCATATACCCCCACGGCGGGAGAAAGTATTTTGGTTAGCCATAGAAATCCAGATGACAATACCCATTCAGTTAGAGTGGGGCTCTGCTGTTCAACTCACAATACTCCACAACCCCCACCACCCCCATTTCAGACCACCCCCACCCCTTCTCGTCCGCAGTCAATGAAAGGCGTTTAAATTAGAGCTATGGAGAAGTTGCTGGAATCGTCTTCCCGCAAGTCACTGCATTCATTAGTCGTCACAAACCTCCATCCACCTCCATCAGGGCGGTGCTAAGATAGATGGGCTCCACCACAAAAGATTACACACCATCACTTTGGAGCAATTAGTTTATCCACAGCTGCTTCGCAGGCACCACAGTTAACCAAACACTGGAAATGATGTACGTTGAAAAATGTGCGAAAGGTGTAAGAGACATAACATTATTTAGTCTGTGGCAACAACAGAAAAAAACAATAGTACAAGATATTTGAGCCCATGAGTCCTCTGATTTAAAGCTGTGACTGGCTTACAAAAGCTTATCCATACTTGTTTTGCTGGTCTCATAAGAATCTTAGCAGGTCATATGCTCTCTTAAAAGTTGAAAACGTGGCCTGGCAGAAAGTCTGCATACAGTCAGGGGAGTTTATGATGACTGCCCTGCACTGCACAACACAACATCTTACAAAATATCAACCAAATGTTTTTATTCTGCAGCAGAGAAAACAAGTACTCATGCCTATTTACTGTGTTTTGATTGGCTGGATGTAGAACCCAATGTATCTATTTCTATATAAATTTCCATCAGCTCTCTGTAATTTCGATTAGTATAATCTGCCAAACTAACCACAACTTAGGTCCAACCTATGGTACATTTATTTCTCATGTCACATGGTCTAGTTGATGGAGAATGCCCAGCTGTCATGGAGATGGACCTGTTGACATGCAAGCATAGTAGCTGCCATAATAACATTCACAGCACTTTTAGGATTTTTCATCTGTTTTGGCCTCATAACTTAACATGAAAGTTCATGCTTGATATTAAAAGGAGTGGTCTGACAAAAAGAAAATAGCATAAGCTCTAAATCCAGCCTTGTTATGGTTGGGAAATTGAAATTTGAATGAGTGAACTCCATGTCATGATGACCAAGACAGTTTAGTTCAGAGGAATAGAAAAAAAACTAGTGAGCAGGATTCAGGTTGGTGTTGTTTTGTCAAATTAGATCTTAAGTATAAACAAAAAATTTCATATCTCTAAGGTCAAGAGTGATCTTCTACGTACAGTGAGTCAGGTAATCTACAGGTTGTTTTTTGGCACTAACTTTAATTACAGTTTAAGTCTTCTTATGAAGAAAAAAATGCATTTTTTTACTGAGTCCATCTTACCAAACTGGAATATTTGAGAATTTTTATTAGTCTTATTTGATTTTAAGCTGAATATCTTTAGGTTTTGGACTATTAATTAAATAAAACTAGCGTTTTAATCTGGGCATTATAATGGGCACTTTTCTATGTTCTTACATCTGAAATGGTAAAAATAATCGATTGATTAAGGAAATTACTGGTAATGAAAATCATTTTAAATTTCATGCTTAAACACATGAAGTAGGATAATGGGAGCTGTCTTCACTAGTAAACAGCCACCATTGCCAATGAAAATCTATCTGAGGTAACTTAGGCAGAAATGTTTATGGACAAGGTTACGTATTAAAGTTTTTGTCAGGTTAAGTTCCAGACATTCGACGACTTCCTTCCTTACTTTCTGACGTATCATATGGTGCTTCCGTAGGTGTTATAGCAATTAAAGGAGGTATAGGGGATATGACACTATTGACATTTGGCCAAATTAAACACAAATAAAACATAAATTAAAATTACAGATTCCTCTTGGTTAAAACATTGTTGGAAGCGTTTGGAGCAATTTGAGCACACAACTTAATAAAATATACAACATTTCTATGAGTTTTCAGTAATTTTAATGCAACAATTTTACTAATTATAACTTATAAAGTAGCTTAAATAAATTAACCCAATCTTTCGAGCATCTTTTTAAACTTTTTATGTTGTAACATTACCCAGCTAAGAATACTGTGATAAGTGATTTTGTTAGTGTTACCCAGCTCTCCCCGTACAGTTGCATACAGTAGGCGTTTCTGCTCTGGGGTCTGTATGGGTTTTTCTGCACAAAGACACTCCCTTGAAGATCCAATCTGGTCTGCCTCAGTGAGATGTTTTTGTGGGATTGTTAGTTCCACTCCTCTAGTCACTACACAGAGGGTGACGAAGCGCTGGGTGTGTGTGGGGGAGTGTGTGAGCAAGGGGTTAAGTGAGTGTGTGTGTGTGTGTAGAGGTGGGGGGTGCACCTTTAAAAAGGCCCTCATTCCAATGAGGAGAGAGGCAAATAGGGCCAGCGACGTCACTCAATGGGCGCTCGCCATGGTAACCAGCCAGAACCTGCAGTTGCCTGGCTACGGGAGCCTATAATGTGGTGGTATGGATGAGCCTAATAAAAAGCTAGCAGACATTCCAGCAAGCGTGGACACACACATACACACAGCGTGCACAGCAGTCTGGGAGATGAAGGAGGGATTTACTTTAAGCCCGTAATGGTCACTGTGAAAAGAGCTGTGACAGCAGAAACATATTTGTTTCATTATGTTTCAGTTTGAGCGCTAATGTGAAGCGTTAACAAAAAATGTTGCATACTGGAAACATAGATGCTACCTCTGGTCCAAGGGAGTGAAAACATGAATATAAACAAATAGATAAACTAAATGTCAAGGATGTTGCTGATGTGACAAAAATGTCCCATAGAGACACATGACATAACACACAGGGAACCATTGTGACCTCTAAACTTGACCCTCCCACATCCCGACGGAGTGAGGGCCACATGGTTAAGGTCATGTCAGAAGTCGGTCAGGTTGCGTCCTGATTTCAGATTCCTGCTGCCACCAATGAGGACCGTGCTTTTTTTGTGTTGGGGGGGGG
>JAPZDV010000022.1:13802910-13815071 GCA_029814665.1 Acanthurus lineatus
CGCTGCCACCACTGAGGACCGTGCTTTTTTTGAGTTGGGGGGGGGTTGGCTGAGCTTGGGCATCCATTCTCATGACATGAACTTTGAACTCTGACTCTGGCCCCAGGTCAGGCGAGTCGAAGAGTCACTTCCCTCGACTGACCAGCCATGATCTCATCGAAACTGAATCCCTTGCATTTGATAGGGGTCACAACCCTCAACCCCGATCTCCTCACACCAGCAAATAACCAGCGACATGGGGGAGTTTATGAACTGATTGCCGGTATGAAGTTTTTATTTCATGACACAGTTTCTTCGAAGCAACCATGGATGTATCAGAGTACAAGAGTCACAAAATAAAAGAAACTTAATCAGAGTTGTTATCGATTGACTCAGACTGACATCAGAGCCAGCAGGTGCAAACAGTCCACAGATGTCCCAGCTGGATGGAGCTTACTCACAGATAATAAAGCCAAGAGTCAGCAGGTGGTTAAACATGAAGGACAAATGCAGCTTTGTTTTCGGAGTTAAAGACTCCATGAGCTGTTTGTTTGAGAAACAACACAAAGCTTAGTGAGAGGTAAGAGATGGAGAACAGAAACAAAAACAACAACCACGTTCTTTTGCTCCAGAATGTCCGCACAGTTTACAGCTTGGTGACTCACAAGATTTTGTCGCAGTCCAGTTGCACGACCAGGCTTCCTGTGCAGCGGACAGCGGAACAGGAAACAGGAAGGAACACTGAGGGTGTGGGTGAAGAGGAGGGGTAAAGTGTGTGTGTGTGTGAAGTTCGGTGGTTGGGTTAAAGCACTCCAAAAGATACACACACAGATACGCAGGTGTGAGAATTCATACATTTATATATATCCAATTAGCCTCCAAATATCTTTTGTTTTGGTCACATCTTTTGGTCAGTTTGATTCAGTCTGTCTCCAAACTGCTGTCCAATGAACACCATGCGTCTTTAAGTCTACATAAGTAACTATAGAAATAGGATTTTGGAAAACTAAAGTTTAACATGTACTGTTCTTGAAGGGAAATGCAAAGAGTAAAACAAAGTACTTGTTTACTCCATGATGCTGCAAACTATATAATTGCAGAGTTTTAAAGATCCAACAGATCCATAATGTCAAATTTTAGTCATAAAACTAAAGTTTCCAAATTCTACACATCTGTATTTCAAACTGAGTATCAGGAAATGACTATTATATTATGTATAACACCTTTTTCCATGTGATGTAAAGCGAGTATTTTAATAACATGGAAACTTGGATCTGAGTATTTAGCTCAATATGAATGTGATAAGTCATTAAATATATAATGAAATTATCAGACTTAACAGAATATTTTAACTTATCAAAATTGAATGTTGTAAACCCCTCTGACTATATTTGTAATGCTGCCACTGTATCAAAGATGGATTTTAAAACTTAAATGCAACAATAAATTATGGTTTTCATAGCAATGTGACTGTTAAGCAATTATTACAATGTTAAAGGGGTCTTTTGTTGTGATGAGCCTACAGAGAATTATTATACACATGAATTTGCAGCTCCTATCAGCTTTATGAAACTTTATTGTCAGTTTCAGCTCAATGTTTAGTCGTTCAATTCCCAATTCTCACTGCTCTCATTATTTTCTGCCACAACCGGCTCTTTTTTCAGCATGAAAGCTCTTAAACCCACTAACAGTCACAATAAGCAACACGCTGGTGAACACTGCATAAAATTTGTCAACTAAAGAGCCAAAAACTTACTTCATAAGTTGGTGGAGACCAAAAAAGAGTTGAAAAGGAGCGAATATTTGACTTAAATTCACCAGGTGGCCAGAAACATTATTCCTGATGAGTGATAATGTTGCTCCATAACTGCTTCATATGTTTAGTTCAAGTATTATTTAGCAAATTTGTTGTATCAGCTTGGTGATGACATGTCCCATCAGTGGCCAAAAATGTTTGTGAAAGCTCTGAGCACATGAAATTTTATGCAAGGCCAATAGTATATAAAGCAATTGGGTGCTCACACACTTGATTGTTGCCTAACATAACCTTAATATTTATAAAAAGTGCTGTCAAATATTTAATCACACTCTCCAGAATATATATACAATATTTAGGTATAAATGTGTAATTTGAGACAAGCCACAACAGTTTTGCAGCAACTTTAGAAGTGTTTTCTTTACACAGTGATAAATAGAGTGCGCACCGAAGGTTTTATCTCAAAAAGCAGGGAGTTTCAACTCCTTTCGTGCCTGTCCGAGTGAGATCATGTTTTCATACAGCATATCATCACAACGAGGCCAATTTCAATAGATACATGGACAGACATGTAAGAGCACATGTTAACTTTTTACATGCAGACATATAGGTAAGCTGGACCAGACAAAGGCAGTGAGTGACGACCCTCTGCTGAGATGAAGAGGAGGCCTGGCAGCATGAGGAATGTCTGGGTGGGATCAGGAGACATTTCTAATTTGGCATGGTTAGCAAAATGTATGTGATGCCAGTCTCTCCCTTCTTAGATGAAAGAAAAAACACTCCTCCAATGTGGAGGGCTGCGGCAGCTCACCACACCACTGTTTAAACACTATTTTTGCAACCAGGGTAAGCACAGTGGCACAGGTGGTGTTGCTTTGGGCTGCAGCTTCTAATGGTGATTTTGACTCCTGTGTTAACATAGGATATAGCAATCAGTGGCTAAGCAAACAAACAGCCTGTCAAAAACACACACACACACTCTTGCTTGCTATTCTTACAACTCTTGATAAGAAAAACCCACTGATGTTGAAGTGTTTTTTCTTTCTCTTTCTGTCTCTGTCTTTTGGAACAGCAAAGTACTTACAAGGATGAAAGTTGTGGAACATATTATACACTAAAAGGAGTCCAGCATGACTGAGCCACCTACCACTGAGAATGAAAGAAAAGGCACCCTCCGCCCTCAATACACCCGACTGCAGAATGAAGCTGTTTTGTTTTGGCTTGAACCCTTTTCAGTTTTTCCCCCATGGCATCTCAGTGTCTGTGTCAATCTAAACTTAATGTGAATGACACTCCCATTTGGATTTTCCCCACTGAGGGAAACATTTATACATAAACACGCTCCATCTTTAATAAACAGGAAACAATGGAGATGCCTGGACCCCCGGGGGCTCTGAAAGTCCCATGTTTGACTGTTAGTTAATGGTCCTTTATTTAATTGTGACTCTAATATCGAGCACTAAAGCACCATTTTTACTGACATGACAGAGGCTGGAGGTTCCAATGTTAAAGTGTTAATAAAGTGTTAATTTGTTAGCTTTGTCTTTACATCGTGCATTTTCCTAAATGTCCACAAAGTTGACTGTTGAATTCAATAACATCACTCAGTATCAAATTCATGCAAATGTTTTCCCGGCAATACTAATCACTTTTGCCTGAAAGAACCTTAAAACAAAGAGAAAGAGAGGAGACGGTAACATCCCGACTGTGAGGGGGCTTGAGGGGTTAAGGGTCACAGGGGTTGGGGATCATTAAGGGCATCTGTGGGCTGACAGACTGACATGAAGCTACCAGTAGCAACAACAGCAGCAGCGGTAGAAAAATCAAGTTTGACAGGACAATGTTTTAAAATTTTTGACCACTTGAGTGAAAGTTTGTATTTGAAAATTGTGCAGTTCATACATACTGAGCTTGTTAGCAAGAGAATACTGTACGTGTGTGTGTGTCAGCATCCTTTCACAGCATGAAGGGGAGAGGGGCAGCAGGCAGAAACAGTCAGCTGTAGTCCTTTGTCTCTGGCTATCCAGTAAAGCTAATCCTATTTGGAATCTGAGATTGTTACAGACAGAGAAAAAAGAGGGATGAAAACAAGTGAAACAGTTCTGAGAACAATACTTGTACGTCTTAATTCTTTGCAAGAAGTGTTGCAAGACTTCCTTCAGTGACAAAGTGCACTGACCACTCTCAACTGTGAAGATTTAATACTTGAAGAATGAGAAGAATTCCACTTCAGAGTTTAAGAAAGGACATTTTTTTCTCAAGAAAAATGTCCCACTGGCTGTGATATGCCAATATCTAAGTAAATAATACACAAAAAAGCAAGACTTTGTCACATGCAAACATATGGTGGTGGCTGCAGATTGTTTTTAAGCAGCTAACAGCCCAAAATAAATAGTTGGGGTAGCCTTAAGTCCAGTTGTAGAACTTGTGAAAAGTAACTAAGAACATTTATTTAGGCATTGTATCTTAAGCACAAGTTTGAGGAACTTCTGCTTCTGCTGTTGTGGTACAGAAATGTCAGACATATTTGATGTTGCTGTTGTCATCACATATTTTGTTCAAATACTTTTTTGGTTGGTTTGTTTGTATTTGATCGGCACTAATTATCAAAAAAGCCACATTTTAATTGTTTTGCTTATTTTTTATCACTTCAATGTTTTACCTTCAGTGGGCAGTTTTACTAGGAGACTGTTTTATTTATGTTTTCAAAGGAAAAAAGTTTCTACATTTACCTTAAGTTTGAAATGTGTTTGAAGACATGATTTCATCAAATCACAGCTAGTATGGTGACCAGTATGTAATTTATCTGTTTTATGAGGAAACTTGTAGCCTTTAGTACAAACACACACCTCAGTGAAGTAGGTGACATCTTGATTCCAGCAGGTGGGCTTTGGAAAAGAAAAACATTAGTATATTTTATTTGTATAGTCTTGTTTTATTTTCAATGAGGAAAAAATGTGTTGATTTAGTTTGATTTTTTTATTGTTCAACTGAAATATTTTGCAGAAAAGTAATTTTATGCCTTAAAACTCTGTCCATATCAAAGATGTTTGTATAAATTGTGCTCTTATTTGTGCTCATAGAAAATAGAAGCTAATAAGGAATTTAGAAACTCTCAAATATCAGTATGATTTATTAAAAATGTAATATCAGTTGGCTCTGCCCTGTTTTAAATAGTATTGACTATCAAGTCTTGTAAATTAAGTGAGTGATTGTGTAAATGACAGATTATTAAAGGCTCCATAGCTGCACAACTTTTTCTCATCTATCAAAAATTAAAACAGACGACAATATTTACAAAGTTCTTGTTGATTATTTAAATGTTTTTTGTAATCCATAAATGCATCAGAGAACACAGTGTCGTCCCTCAATCACTTCATCATCACATCCACTAAATCTCCATTCAGCTTAGGAGTAAAGCCAATATGACGGTTTGAGTGTGAGACCTTCAAAAATGCTGCTGTGCACATCGGCTGCACGAGCCGGGGGGTATGTTTCACTCAGTGTGTGTGTGTGTGTGTGTTGGGCCTGTTGCATGCCACATTCCTCAGATGCAGAGCAGTGGAAAGGGCAGTGGCCCCACTTCACCAGAGGTGCAAGAGGGGGGATGGAGAGCAAAGTGATTGATGGCTGAGGGGAGAAGGCCAAATGATGGGCTGAACAGGTGGATCTCTCACTGAAACATCAGCAGACTCAGGTGAGTGACAGCAACTGAAAAAACAACCTTTTCACAAACCCCATTCAGTAGATACTGTGAGATTTTGCACACATGACATGATCATCATCAAGATTGCTCAGTTGTAACCGAATTAGATTTTTAAATTTCAATTATTTTCTGAGCACTCTAAAGCCAGATTATAACTTCTGAAAAAAAAGAGATGTCACAACTTGTCCCTGTAGCTTATGGTGGCCACTGTTAGCAATGATAAAATATGCTTCCATTCAAAGTTTGGAATCACAACAAAAGCTTGACTTAGTACAATCAGATGACAACTGTGTGTTTTGAAAGTGATGTTTTGAACATGGAGAGTATGCTGTACAATGGTTAGAGCAGACTGAACTGTACAACAAGTGCAGAAAGAGACAAAAAGACATGTGACAGACAGATAAGAACATCACAAATCCCAAACCACTGGTAAAAGAGCTCTGAAGTTTAGCATCATAACCTGTATATACTTACGTGCTCATTATGAAGTTTACCACTCACAGGATCATGAGATTAGTTTATTTTGTTGTTCAACAGCCGACATTGCAAGTGAAAATCCATCTGACTAACTCAGGCAGAAATGTTCACAGACCAGGTGATGTATTAGAAGTTTATACATCTTGCATTTTGTCATGTTTGTTGACTTGCTTCCTCATTCACTGACTGGTGTTAACTCAGAGGTTAGTGACAGGCAACAAAATCAAACACATTGTTTCCTTTAATTTAAATTACAGTTTTCTTTAAGTTTGAACTTAATTAAAAAAAAAAAGAATAATATAAGGGCAAAACTCAACAAAATGTATAACTTAGATATACTTGTTTTTAGACATTTTAATCCAGAAATGTCACCTATTGTTGGTTTATAGGAACAGGTTCATGTTTTTATATATCAAGTTTATCTATATCTATATCTATATCTATATCTATATCTATATCTATATATATAAAATCAAAGCTTTCTTGAAACTTAGAAATATAAGATCGATCTTGGGTTAGCACTTTTTGAATTGGATCAACAGTTATCAGCTGAAGATACCACAGAGTGATAAATCACAGTTTTAACATATTTAAACATATTAAGTCCAAACACTTTAGAGAGCCAAAAGAAACTCATATCCACAACATATTTCTGAACTCAAAAATAAATTCTAAAGATGGATATTTGGGTAGAAAACAGTTCAAAAGTACTCTCCCCATCTTGAAAAACTTTGGGGATGGAAATTTTGATAATGTAGTTGATCTATTTGAGCTAAAATTGTTTCAAACAGAAATAAAACATTCGGGTTTCTTTTTTGTTAAAATAGCCAGGACCAAAGAAAAAGAAGAAATACATATAACTGTGCTACTAAGATAACTTAAACAGTTCACTAACTCTATGACTCCACTTTATTTACAGCATCCTACATTTTAGGAAGTCAGATCATTTTCATGGTTTGATTACAGAAGAATCAACACATGTGTGTCATGCTCAGTTTTGCAATATAATTGCCACTTGTGGTCGCTGTTTGGCAGCAGTTACATCACCTCAGTTTAAAGACCCTTAATCCATGTTGGTTGGAGAACTAAGAACTCTTCAAAACAGCTACTGAATGGACCTGATCTGAAAATTGCTTCCTTGACCGCAGTTTTAAAGAGTTAACACTGAACTTCAGACACTTAGTCAACACAAAGGTCTTTAAAGTGCTCAGAAAAAAAAGAAATTTAAAAAGCTACATTTCCAGAAAAACAATCTACTGATGAAGATCATATAACGTAATAAAAACAGCAATTAAAAGGAAGTTTTACTCAGTTTTTCTCCTATTAAAACATGTTAAAACTCACCAGAAACAAAAACAAGGCAAAAAAAACACAAGTAGACGCAGAGATGAAAGTAAAGGGACAGAGAGGTCACTGAAGACACATTTATCAACAGTTTATGACAATTATGTCCACAAAAAATAAACAGTCTCTCCTTCTGTTAGTGACATAAATGTGTCTTCCATACGCTCTCTGTATTGCTGCTAACTGCTTCCTTGTGGGCGTTATTTATTCCGGATAACATCACTCTGCTGTGTCTGTAAACAATATCATTATGGATGTAAATTGTCCTCAAGTAGTTGACCCAGGGGAAGCAGTGAGACACACACATACTCATGCACATTAACAGTAAGTGATGATGCACACAGCCTATACACACATTCGCATTTACGTCTCTCACTGCAGCTCGATGCAGATTATGGCACGTTTCAGTCCCATTGCTGCCAGTCAGTCCTGCCTCTCCTGAACAAAAGCATCCAAACACCCTTCCCCTCTAAAGGTCCTGATCTCATCCTGATCCGAGTGTGATAAGGATCTTAATTACCCCGCAGAGAGCAGCTCAGGCCCCACATTTCCAGTTGCTCTCTGGGCCGGCAACAGATCAGCACCAGGAGGCCTGGCCTAGATTCTCCAATACGAGCCAAGGTCACAGCCCTCACCTTTTCCTCAGAGGGGCTGGCTAAGCTTAGGAGAAGATGTTAAGTTCATTAAACCTCCAACACTTTCACAAGAAACACAGTCAGAGCTGTTTTACTTTCTGTGGAACCACAAGTTATTCCACAAGCAAAACAAAGGATTGGATTAACATGAAAAGGCTGTGACTGCCAACTACCAAAACTCTGCCAGATCTTTGTTTTATGACACAAGGGAAAGTTAAATTTCCTCTTGACCATAGATCAAGTCATTTTTATCTTTTTACCCACATCCAACAATGGTTGCCCTTTACATGAGCCACTAAGACCACCTATTGATACAGAGAAAAGTTATATATTGATTAAATTCAATAGATCAAAGGTGCTGTGATTTTGTATTTTCTGTGGAATACTTCAGTCTGTAGGTTGCTTTAAAAATGGAGTGAGTAGGGCAAATCTAGTATCAACCAGTTTCCTTGCTGACATAAATGACTCTAAATACAGACATGTATACTTTTTACATTTTGGGGTACAAACATTGCTGATATTGGAACATTTCTACGTGTTATCACTACAGATACCCTGAGCTGAGACATAGAAATAATGATAAGGAGAGAAAAACATTCTTATCTTTAAATGTTGAGGAAATTTAGTGCTGAGGATTCAGTACATCTTTCTTATTTGCATCAGCTTGAGATACATGAAGTCCATCTTTTACCAAAGGGCAGGAGTTATCTTCACCTAACAGTTCCATGTTACAAAAATATTTAAAGGATGTCTGTTTCAAATGAAAGTTTCACAATCACACTGCCTACTAAAAACAGACCCATTCGTTTAGTATGCTGTCTGAAATCTGTCAGAAAGCACCTTTCCTGCAAAGGAAAAAAAAGACGGAACCTGTATGGAACATTGGATTGCTTATTTTGGCTTGACTTGGCAGCACAAGTATGAAAAAAAAGGGGAAAAAGTCTTCTGTTATATATAATTTATGTATTTGCTGATAATATGAACCTAAATAGTGAATTTAGAGTCATATTTATACAAGTATAAATGGGCAGCTTCCTACATTTCACAGCTTTTATATCTCAAAAACTAACATGCTGGATACTCCTCATAGCCACAGGTAAACAAAACATCTGAGTAACTTACAATGATTTATTAAACAGGTTTAAAAATGTAAAATGTGATGAAGCACTCACATACATAGACAGAAATAAAAGACAAATGTTAAAAGAATTTAAGAGCAAAGATAAGACTTTCACACATTTACAAAAAGACTTTACAATATACACACGAGACTGAAAAAAACATTTAAAACAGGGTGTTAAGTTCATGTACTGGTGGCACTGTATGTTTCTGACTTGACTGATTAGATTCAGTCATGTCTAACATGCTGCTGATCGCAGATGTAAACGGCAGCAGCACTGATACCGTTCCAAACTCAAAAACTAAAACAATCAGTCTCATAACTACTCATGACAGCAGTGTGATGAGTGCGTCTAAAAACTTGCTCCTGTCCTCCGTCTTCAGCTCAATTACTGCAGAGGGAAAAACACAGGAAAGAATTGATAAATGCACAAATTTATATTTCTCTTCAAATCTAGAATAATTTCTCTAATAGTCACAGAACTGGAGGAAGTTTTGTATAAATGTTTTCAACAGAAAGGAGTAGAAACACTCAGCAAATCTTATTCTGCACATGAAACATGACTGATATGAATGAAGACAAGGCTGCCACCTAGTGTCTGATGAAGAGATGGACAACTTCCCATATATAACATTTATGAGGACTTGGACAAAACACAATAGTAAAGAAATGACAACATCACTTACTTGAAGTGTCAAAGTGATCATGGAGTGTTCTGGAGCTGGTGCTTTCTGCAGCTTTCTCAAAAGCTCGACCAAAGAAACTTATAGAGGGCAGAGAAAAGAGAAAAGTTTAGGAAATGTGGTAGGTTTTGCTGTATCCAATACAAAATAGAAAATTTACATCACAACTGTAGCTTTTAATCAGCAGGAAATGATTAGCCAACTCTTTTGATAATTAATTCATTATTTCAGGTGTTTTCAAGCAAAAATTATGTCAACTTAAAAATACAAATGAAAATCAACAAATGATATGAGACAAAAGTATCTAACAGGTCAACAGAAAATACTATGCCAGATATGAAATACTGACTGTAGAGTTCAAATGTTAAGATTCTGGAGTTATATTTTAGAAAAATATTCTTAGCTCAGCTCTTTTTGGCAATATCCTAAATTTGTAAAAAGTGAGATCTTACTTCTTTTTGTCGGATGTTGCAGACTCAGGTGGAATTCCCACAATGATGACAGTTCCCTTCTCCACATCTTTAGGAGCAGCCATGATGAGAGGAAGCAGTTTGCAGCGCTTATTTCTCGTCTAACACACACAAAACATGAGTGAAAGAGTATCACCAACAACAGTGTGTTTTCAGTGCGAGTGAAGCTTTTTCTTTCACAATGAGATACTTACAGAATGGACAAAGGCCTTCAGGAGGTACTTGCACAGCAGAGTCAAGGCCATGGGCTTAGAGAAGAGCTTCACATCAGGGGTTCCCTGCACATGAAAGAGACAAAAGGGGAAGTATTGAGACAAAGTGGATATAGTGTTAAGAAGCACCCAGACGCAGCTAAAGGTCATGCGGACACTCGTACCTCCATAAGGTAGCAGTAGAGGAAGGGTCCCTGGGACAGGATGAGGTTGGTACAGATGCAGCTTGCTACAGTCTGCTGGATGGCCATCAGCTTCTTCTTAGCTAGGTCAATGCCTGAATGTAGACGATCTAGATTACTCCTACACAGAAAGAGAGACCAACAAGGGACAGAAAGTAAACTTGTGTGTTTTTGTAATCTGATCATTTGCAAACATTTTATAGCTTTTAACTGCTCATCCTGATGATCTTATAAACATCTGATGAAGCATCAAGGCTTTAACTAACATTGGGTTTCTACTACACACCTTGAAAGCGAGTCCAGAGCCTTGATGAAGTTATCACTGTCACTCTCCTCTTTCTCTGTGCTCTCCAGCAAGGCAGCAGCAGCGTGCACTACGTCACTGGCCAGGAAGCGGTTCTTAAAACCAAAGTGAACGCCGAATGTCTGGATGCGGATGTCAGTCATACTGATGGAGGGGGAAAAAGTGAATCATCACCCAATCACCCAAGTGTAAAAGCAAGCAAAAGCTTTTCTCCTTTAATTATGTCTAGATTCTTACCCGTATTTATTGGAGGACTCCTCAATGACATCCCTTAGGTTCTCCTTGATCGACATGTCCATGGAATTAAATTTCTGCCTCACTTGTTTCAGAGGTAACCTGTTATCATTAAAAAAAAGAACAGTAAGGCATCTCTGTCTCACATCAGACTCCGTCTGGTAAAATTACTACTTGCGTCATATTACACTGCTAACACAAAGTAAATTAGTCTCTAGGTACTCACCCCATGTCAGCCAAGAACTCCTGGAGTTTCTTTTGGCCATTTAATGTCCAGAGCTTGAAGTTGCACGATGTGTAACAGGAATTACAGATGCTTTCATACAGAGACCAGTGCTGGTAGAGGGTTAAACGCAGGCTGAAGCAAGGGGTTAAGGAAAACTCAAAGAAGGAGCTAAACAGGTTGCTGAGGGATTCCAGCCATTATGACACTTATGTATAGGGAAAAAAAGCTGGGTTTTAAAAACCCATAATTTTAACATGTCAGATGAAGAAAGGATACTCATATTCAAAGGAGATCCTCATGCAGTCAATAGAGAGAGAGTTCTCCTCATCCTCATTTCGATGATTATGGCGGGAAACGTGTCGCTGCATTGTTGCAATGTCTGTTACATACTTCATACTAAAAAAATAATAATTTAGTATGAGTAAACAAGTTGATTCAAACAATATATTCATTTTGTAAACATATGAACAAAAAACAAAACTGTACATTACTGTACTGCAACAGTTAGCTTCCCTGTTTAACTCTAAGGAAATGATTTTATGCTTTTAAAAGTTACGTTTTAAAATGTCAAGTCATTCTTACTGTGTGATTTTATCATGAACCCACTGGTCTGTCAGCCCAATGACGGCCCACCTGCAAAGAAAACACTCAAGTCAGTAAAGCATATTTTCTAGTGCTGTCAAAGTTAACGTGTTAATTTTGGAGATGAATTTAAAACATTTGACGCAATAAAAAAAAACCAACATAATTAACGTTGTTTTGTTTACTTCCGGTGGTGCCTGACCCATAACCTTTGGTCACGTGTGCAGGCACACCAGGCAACCCGAGCCATC
>JAPZDV010000022.1:13815171-13867155 GCA_029814665.1 Acanthurus lineatus
TAGCCTTTGAATTTAAATATACTTTCTTTGTGTTTATTCTACATTAATTTCATGATTTTTCATAAATAAATATCCGCTATAGGCTTAAGTAGGAAGAATGTGATTAATTGCGATTAATTACAGAAAATTGTTCAATTAATTAGTTAATTTTTTTTAATCGATTGACAGCCCTAATATTTTCACAATCTTAATCTCAGAAATATGATTTTATCAAGTAGCTTACCAGAGCATGTCCTTCGTGTCTTTAGTCAACACCCATGCCAGTTCAAAAAACATCAATGAAGCCTGACAACAGACACACATGAAAAACATTTGTGTCAAGAATACACCCAGGTATCAGAACATATGAAATTAAAGCCAGGGAACTCTCAATTATCCAATTATCTTTTGTCACATCTGTATCATGTGAAAGGTGTATATTGTGTATAGTCGTTATTATTTGTCTTGTCTTCTTAGTAATCACTCACTTTCTCCTTTTTCTTTTTGACTTTGCATATAAATATAAAAACTAACTAGTTCAGTTTTGTTCAAATTTAAGGCATGCAAATCAGCAAATTTATCGTCCTTGCTCATCCCGGATTTACAGAGCTAAATAAACAAACAAACAAACAAACAAATAAATAAATAGTGGGTACTCACTGAAGTCCCGTGATATTCATACTGCTCATAGTCAAACAAGATCTCCCTCCTGAAAATGAGTGAAACATTAGTGTCTATTTATGAGTGATAATGCCCTGACAAACACCATCCCTACACATTTTTTTAAAAGATTTCACCTTCGTGCCTCCCACTCCCGCCTTGCTCGCTGTCTTTCAATTCTCCTCTCAACTGCCCCCTGCAATGGCATGAACATGGCAAAACAATCTTTAGTCACACTAACGCAGTTAAGATTCATTTCAGTGCTGTTCTCTAACTCTGTTCAATACTTACCTCATCAAATCTCCTTCGCTTCCCAGACGGTTCTGAGCCTTCATCACTCTCATTTCCAGAGTCACTTCCTTCCTCATCATCTTCATCTCTAAAGATATCATCGTATGAGGGCACACCAAGGTCATCATCCTGTTTGATTAGCAGCTTTATCTGTCAAAGAGATGATGAGAGTTTATACAAAGGTCAATGATCAAACACAAGTGTAAGCATGGCAGTACAGTTTCCACTGAGATGTGGTCTGAGAGTTAAACAGTAGAAGGCACTTAATCAGTGAGCGGAGGACTTAACACAAATGGATACAGAACATTCAAAATGAACAATTTAATGTGTTTTCCAAGCTTGCATTCTTCATTTAAAATATCTGAGATTACTAATCACTGTCCACCACCTGGGTGTCGTTGTAGACATTGACCACATCTACAGGCCTGTGAGTGTCACAGATGAAGAAGATGGAATCATCATCTGGCTGCAGCATCTCAAGAAGGTCAATATTTGCCCCACAGTTGATGAGAACAAAGTAACGAAACTGCAACACACAATACACCAAAACATACATTTAATTTAGAGTGACAGTGTGGCAAACCTGAACAGTTTTGCCATGTTCATTATTTTGTCATTTCGTGAAGTGAAAGCTCAGGTTTGAGCACCTGCTCTTTATGTTCAAGGAAGGCAGTGCCGAGGTCCTGCCAGCCAGTAACTGGCACAAGTGTGTACTGAATCTGGTCACAGTGAAACAGTGCCTGGCAAAGAAATGAAGAGATTTAACTTTTATAATCTATTTGACAAACTCTATAATATCCTCTCACTGATAAACAAGGACAAATTTAAACAAGTGACTTTATCATTAAAAACAAAGTCCGTATGAAAATGAATATACAAATCTGACAACATAAAAACACATTATCAGCCTTTAATGCATGTTGACATCAATTTTATCTCAGAAATTTGCAGCCACAAGATAAAAATTGACAGATTTTACACAGTCTAATAAATACAAAGTATTTCATCTAATGTTAATAATCTTAATCACATCAATTATTGCACATAACGTACACTATGTGAGGAAGAAGCTGCTGAAGTATTACAAATTACTAATCACTCAAAATAAATGCAGTGTAAATGAGGGTAAAAAACTTCAAGTACAGTATAAGAGTGTTAATCATTAGCTTATTATTAGGCAAACAATACCATGCTGGTAGTAAGTAGTAACTAAAAGAGCAGTACAACGTTGCATTATAGAGTTCATTTTCATGATTTAAAGGGATGGAGATCGGTGACGGGAAAAACTGCTAATGAAGGTCTGTAAATACCACTAGCTTAAGTATGAGCAGAGGTTGCTGGAGCTAATGTCTGCTAACAACAGATTATCTTACCTGTAAAATCTTACAAGCGCAGAGAGCGTCGATGTCTGATGCCACCATGAGTGCGACTCTCTGAAAAACAAAGTGACACACGACAGATCACGTTAAGTAACGTACACTAAGTGCAATTAATACTTTGCGCCCCAAACCGATAACTAACAATACCGTTGAGTTACATATCGGCTAAGTAGCGTTAGCAAGCAGTCCTTTTTGTTCAAGTTAGCATTTACCTGGTTTGCAACAACGTCATAAAATTCCTTTCTTATGTCCGTAATGAACATTTTCAAAAATGTCGGTTAAAATCTCTTAAAACGAGAAAATCCTAATAAAATATCACCGACACGACATGAACACCGTGTTATTTTGGTTAGCTGTCAGACTCGGAGCCTTTTTGCTGCGGTACTGTGTTCCCTGTTGGAAATGTGGCGCCAAATCTACACGTCACATCTAACCAATCATTGGGAAGGGTTTGGCGTACGTCATACGCATGAGGCCGCGCCCACCACATTAAGAAAACAAATCTGCCCTCAACGAGTAGAAGAGAAGAAAACTTGTCAATTTACGAATAACCAGAAAGCAGTTTACAGATTTCTGCCAACATCTTTTAGCGGATTTTTGTTCTAAGGTTTGATATGGTCAAATGTACAAATGAAAGAACACTATGGTATTAACACTTCAACAATTGTGAGTATTTTACACAGAAATATGAAAATTAATATATTGCCGCTTTAAAATACAAAATATATTCATCATAAACCTGCTCTTAATATTATATCCTGTTATTAAGTGCTGCCCCCACTTACCATTTACTGTGAATTTCAGAGGGCCCATAATCATCATACATACTCAAAAGAAAGAATGACACAAGAGAAAATACTCAAAGGACAGTGTATATTGCAAGATTATTTAGAAACATCATGTGGTGTCACCAAAAGATTCATCAAAAACATCACAACATGTTGTTTATGTGGTCATACAAGCCAAGGCAAATTCTAATGAGCATGACATAGACAAAGCAAACAGGCAAGTTTCAGAATAATCCCTCGCCTGATACAGTATACATGTGCTGAAAATCACAGAAATTAATAGAAATCGATGGGAATGTTAGGATTTAAAATGAAAGAAAACATGTTACTCTTTAGCTATGAAACATGCAGGATTTCATCAAAATGCAGCAGTCCAAAGATTTTTCTTTTATCTGACAGATCCCCGAAACCCATTAAGCCCACACATGATTCCTATTTTCATTACATAACATTATCACATTACAGGTAAACAAATATTCAAATTCAAGTAACGTCCTACATGCCTCAAAATTAAATACACTTACACTTGTGTAACATCCCTTAAATACCTGTAAGATTGTGTAAATTAGGATGTTATTTGTTTTTAAAGTCTTGTAAAAAGTAAAGTCTTCCCTTCTCTTGGTCAATTTTTCAGTTTTAAAAATTACATGTTCCCATTAAGAGCTCTTCCAATTCAACTCCTTAAGCAACAAAACGCATGGAAAGTATTTTAAACATTTTTTTCTGAGGTAAAGAAAGGCAGCATGCCACATTCAAACATTATGTAGTGTCCTTTCCTTCTGAATCCTTTACAATGTAAAACCATAAAAAATAAAGATTGAGAAGAAAGTTGTGTTTACAATATGACAGAGAGCATACACTGAACATGCAGTCTACACTTCAATCATTAACTTGGAGCAATAAAGTAATGTATTTGTAAACAAAGGCACAAAGTCATCTGTTTTTTCTGCCAAGTTTGGTCTGAATCCACTGTGCTCCAGCTGCTTAAAGCTGATTCCCAGCCACGAGCAAAAGGGGCTTGAACCCTGCAAAACTTTGGCTGGTTTCACAAGCAAACAGACACATTTAACATTTTGTTGTTTCAACTGGCCAAAACAGTCACATCTGCCTAAAAGCTCGAATGTTTTTTCCAACTGAAAAAAAACCCTTACAAATGTTACAAAAAGATAGAACATAACAAAATTTAGACCTAATTTTAAGTCTTAAATTAAGTTGATGAAAAACTTAGACAAAAAACTCAACAGAGTACATGCCCTCCCCAACCACCCACCCACCCGAAGAAAGTAAGAAAGAAAAAAATTAACAGGACAGAAAACCTGACCAGCAGGAGCACTGGGAGGCTAGCACCATCACCTGGAGAGGTTGCAGTCTGATTTCACTCAGGTTTATCATAAATATCTGGTTCCACTGTCACTCCAACAACCCAAAAACCATACACTAAATGTCTCTACCTCTGCTGAACATTTATACTTCAGACAGGTTGGCACAGGAATCAGGGGAATGTGCAAAATCAAAAACAAAGCAAACAGTAAGCCTGAGTTCACTGACATAGGAAAACAGTTAACTCACATTTCTATTACAGTCAAATGAACCTGTGAGCAGATGAGCTGTATGAAGATGTGAATATTATGTGTTTGTCACAGAGAAACTAAAGCAAAAACCACAAAAGGAGATGCTACATCAAGGTGTTATACTGAGGATTGGGTGTCTGAACCCTTTTCATACAATAAATAATGTAGAAATGGACACATTCAAAGTATAATGTAGGAAGACAGATTTTTAAGCACTCAAGAAAGAGGCAGCAGAGCAGAGCTGTGAAGATCAAAAATATGAGTATTGGTTTTGTTCAACAGATAATCAAATTATTGAACTTTTACGCAACATCTGATATATTTGGTGGGATGGACTGCGAAACAACTGCTGTACAATTAATACCAGCATTAAATAAAGCTAAGCTATGCTAGCTCTAAGTCTATATCATTTAGTACTTTTGTTTGCTTTGCTTTCTCATTACTGTCAACAAATATTAGACCTAAATTTTATGTGTATATCTTATTCCTCTGTACCACAGACCTCCATTGTTTACGCCAAACAACTTGGACAGAGAACAACTTAGAGTTTTTTCTTTTCAGTAGGAATCAATGAGCTAAGGGCTAACATCAACCGGGAAAGAAGATCAGGATGTACTAAGTGACTAAACACATTGTTGGTTTTGGCCTTTTGGCCTCATTAAAATTGTTAACAATATGAAAAATGTAGAACTAATGACACCAGTCTTATTCTTTAATATCTGGTTTTACGAGGCGTAACATAGACATTCCTTTGTGGTTATTTTATCCATTAAACTATTTTTCAGTTCAGATGTATCAGATGTATATGACACATTATCAGCGAATCTTAATATAAAATTACATAAACTGTGATAAAGGGTTTTATCCATTTTGCCTATTCTTGTGAACAGATATCAAGAGCCCACAAGAACACCTCTCACTTCACCAACTTTTCTCTGTAAAGTCAAGTACTCTAAGGTCAAGATAACTTAAGCTTTAAGTCCACGTGCTGATTATAGGGAGCTCTTAACATTATCTCACTCTTCATAATGAAGTGGAGCTGGCATAAAGTAACCTAAGTTTAACCATTCAGGCATATGAATCAAGTGGTCATGTACAGTGAGGATTGTAACTTCTGTTTTGGTTCAAAGATTTCCTCATTAAGCTTTTATCTGTCTGTTGCTTCTTGTGTTGACATCTGAACCATCTCCGTTCCCTGAAGAAGACTTTTATGTGCAGTTAAAAGCTCTTTTTTGAGCTTTATTATTGACTATTCTTGTTAACAAATATCTTCATTCTTTTCAAAATTGTTTTTTTCAATGATTTAGTCTGATAAATGTCATCAAATTACAAAAAAAACTTTTTTATTTCAAATCGCGTGTTGTGCCTTACTAACAATCCAACCCTAGTACATATTATGATCTAAATTCACAAAAGCAGTAAATCTTTCTATTTGAGAAGCTGCAAATACCAATTTTTTGATGCTATTGGTTGATAAATTACAAAAAAATTACCTAATTAACAAAAGTGCTGTTGCATATTATTTTGTCTATTGGCTAGCCGATCAATGGGCTAATCGTTGTTAAGCTCTGATACTCTTCACCATTTGTCATGTTCCAGCAGTGAGGAATAAACATCCATTCACAAACATCTGATACTGTATATCTCAACCCTGCTTGTTGAAAAAGTTTAAAAAAACAATCACAAAAAAGTGACTCAACATGGGAAACTGTTTCACAGCAGTTGAGCCAGAGATCGATGGGCAGTAGACTTCTAGTGCAGTGTTTGTGTTGTTAACCTGCTCAGCTGTTGTGAGTATTTTACGTCATATAATCTACAGGCACAATAGAGTGGGTGTGTAGGGCTGGGCCATTTGAATGTAATGAATAAAAAGAAATGTTAATGTGTGATGAAGTCTGTTTAGATTTGGAAACTCCCACATCAAGTTAATTTAAGTCTACTGTATTAAAATGTTAAACTGAAGTTGTTATTTACAGCAACTTTCAATGTTTCAGAACACATTCCGAAGAAAAATGTCATTTGTTATTTTGTTTGGGGGAAAAAAAAAATCATGTGTCATGTTTCACTTTACAAACAAAGATTTTTTTACAATACAGTTACAATGATAAGTAATAAATACTGATATACTGCCCAGTCCTAAGGGTGTGAAAACCAGGATTAGAAGGATTACCATGTAACCCAGAATAAATGACACCAGTAAAGACTACTGTATGATCCAGTTACAGCCGTTCTACAAAGGCAGGATGTAGTTGGAGTTGGCCAGTTTGCGCTCCTGTGCCGCGGGAACAGTCTCTCTGTGACGCAGAGGTCTGTGGCTGTCAGGGTCCTGAAGGGAAGGGTAGTGCTGCCTGTAACACAGCCAGGCGAAGGCAAAACCCAGCAGAGAGCCCACCAATACATCTACATGACAGAGGGAGAAGATAACACAAAGACAGACATGCACAAGAAGTTTGATTCCACGGCTCCACTTGAAAGCATCACACACCTGCAAATGTGTGAAGATTTAAACATTTTCTGAGAATTTGGGGCTTTGAGATTCCAAAGAATTGGAAACTATTGTAAATCACACATGTTATTTCTTCTAGCAGTGTTCATTTTGCTTTGGCTTTGTAGCTCTGGAAGAAACCTGAGTAAGCCAGACTATCCCTGAGCTCCTATTATAAGCATTTCACTTCTGTGACTCTCACCTTGCCAGTGGTGTTTGTAGTCGCAGGTTCTGGAGAGGGCAATCACTGTCGCCATGAGTAAAGGTGTGAGGAAGGCACACAGCCGCCACGCTCTGCCTTGGCCCGCTGCATTGAAGCAGCGCAGCTTCCCTCCTATGTACAGCGCTGTGAAACCCAAACCTGCAAAGGCAACTGGGACCAAAGAGAAGAAATGAAAGGGCAGTAAGAGCCAAAGGAAGTTTTATACAGAAATAGACAACTCAAACAGATGCTAACAAAAAGAGAAAGAGCAGGGGTCAGATATGAAGGGACACTTTTTAGAAGCTCCCACGCTTATACAACAAAATAAGAGCCTAAAGGCTAAAATGCACTTACATTCATCTATTTTTAGATATATCATATGCCCTCCTGCCCCACTTTGTGCATTTTCTGTTCTTTCTTGTTGCCTGCTGATGAAAATGTACCAGTTACTGAGGCATAATCGCCCATAAAATGCCCTTACAGGAGGAGTGTCCGCTGGGAAAGCTCTTCCTGCCCTCGATGACATCATCTGGGTCACCGCTGCAGCGCAACTCCAGGTTCATCTGACCATCTGGGAAACAGCGATAGAAGAAGTCTGGCCGTGGCCTGATGAGGGGACAAACACAGAGAAGACATATTTAGACTTCAGTCCACTGTGACACTGAGCTTCATTATTAAGTTCAGTGTTGTTTACCTGCCAACAACCAGTTTAATGACATTGGTGAAAACTCCATTCAGCACAAGAGTCAGAGTCACAGCTGGAAGACAGAGAGAACCAACAGGCTAATCAGCTTAAAACTTGATAGCCGAAAAAAAACTGATACATAAAATATCGTTAATCAGCTTTCTCACCTAGTGTGGCCTCTTTCAGATCTCCTCGCTCTGACTTCTTCAGGAAGGTGAAAAGCAGGATTACAATCAGTGGGGTGAAAACCGCCACACTCTGATGCAGACAAGAAAAAGAGTATAAAAACACTAATCCACTTAGAGCCAAATTAATGTCCCTTTGTCAGCATTTTATCTACATTAATATCAACAGCTTTTTCTGTTATGTTTCTTTATGTATTCACTAGAAGTGGCTTTGACAGGATTTTTTTTGCAGCTTTTTTGTCATAAGTGCTCAAACAATAATACAATCATATTCACTTTAATAGATATGAGATACAACATGAAAACTGCCACTAATATGTTTGTGAATATGGATATAATGACAAAAGCAGACCCCAAGTGCTGTTGTTAGGTGAACCGAAGTCATCTACGCAGAAAGCAGTACAGCTTGAAAACCAGATGGGACATAACACCAGCACTGTATCATTAAACACAGTGCTTTAGTTATGTTAGCTTGTTAACTCACACTCTTACTCACACTGGTTGGTTGCAAACTGACAAGTTCAATTCACCAAAATTATGCACAACATTAAAGATGTTGGCAAGGGACACTGAAGATTTTGACTAAGTTATATGACCTGCTATCCACTGTAGTATGGACCCATCTGAAGCCACTGCTAAGACCATGCATACAGGTCTTTGAAACTGTAATGGAACTGTTGTGTGTGGGTAATAAAACTGACAGTGTGAAATGTACTAAACAGATATACTAGCGTGGTACTTTGGATACAGAAATAAAGAACTGAAAACTGAGTTCAGATCCTCTTCAGATCTACTCAAACTCTTACTGTTTGAACTCAGAGGCATGCAGACACAATACTTACAAACATAAGGAAGGTGGGCACATGGTCTCTCTCCACACGATGAAATTTATACAACCACATCTCCTCTGACTGAATCTCACGGTAGAAAGGGGGAAGCTGCTCCGTCACACTGCACAAATACAAAAAGAACATTGCTTCTGTTTGTTTGTCATAAAAAACAATGTCTGCCTTTTGAATTATGGATCCATAAAGCAATAATGAAAATGATTTAGAGGCGGATGTACTTACAGAAACACAACCAATAGTGCTATCCGGACAGATATCTCTGACAGGAAGCCACGAAGCAGCCTCCTCTTCATTTTGTTTCTTTGAGAGGACTTCAGTCAACAGCAAACATCATCACTCCACCTCTACTTCACTAAACTGGAAGCAGAAAAATTTTGAGCCAAGCTTTTGTCTAAGCCATTAATTTGGTTTCTGAAAGAAAAAATATAATACTCTCATTACATATGAGAGACTGTGGGTTTGTAAGTGGACCAACAGTAAATCTACTCAGTTACACATGGACGCATTCAGCAGAATAGCACAAGTATGTGTTCTCTATAATCCTGATGCACCATCTGAGATAAAGAATAAATAAGTTATGCTGCGTATGGACACATTATATTCTTCACAAACACACTGGCTGATACTAAATATCTGAGAATACAATTCATTGATAATGACATACAAACTAATTCACAGACACTGATTCTGAAATACCTAAAAATGTATTTTCATATTTCTAGACAGAAAATTCATATTACTTTGATATCCACCAACATAAGCACTGATACAGAGTACTGTATTTGAAAAGTCAAAACTGGTTCATGTACATGCATCCAAAAGAAAGTGAAATGTGACTCACCAACAATTTCTAAATGGGCTTTACAGCCCGACATTAACAAAAGTTACTGACCCTTGTCCCCATGTCTTTACCTGTGTCTACAAGATGACAAAAAGAGCTACCTGAAACCCAACAAATGGGAAAAAATGCTCTTCTTTCAACAGTGTTTCTCCACCACTTTAACTCTGAATATATATCTAGTGAAATGTTGGTAAAATAACTGCTGAATGTCTTTCATATATCGCTCTTAAGTATTGCCCCCTTTCCTGTCCAAAACCTGATTTAAAGGCCAACATGCTGCACCTGTGCCTTCCACCTCTATGGAAGCTCCTCCTAAATTGGATAAAACATTCAGGCTGTTTTTATAACAACAGTTTTAAGTACACGACTCACCAGTCTTTGTCAATACACAAAACAAAACGAACAAGCCAACAATAACTTTAAGTGCCTTTGTTTTAACAACAAGATGTTAACGTTAGCAGACTAAGCTAAGCTAGCTAGCAACATCTGTCAAGTAAGACATCTGGCCAATCCTACGCTGTCAAACAGGGACTTGCAGGTTCGATACTAACCTCACAGACGTCTTTTGTCGTAATCCTCATATCAACATGTGCCGTTAATAAAGCTCAGGCCCCATCATTTTTTTGATCTGCCGACGGTGGAAGTCGTGTCGGCAGGATTTGAGAGAAACAGAGATGTAACAGAGAAAATTTTTGTGTGAAGCTATCGGTCACATCACAGTCACTTCCGTTTTATATATTTTTTCAAAATAAAAGTATATCTTTCGCTATAGATTCTGTAATATTATTTAACGTGAGACGATGTTCGTCGTGATCACTATATTTTTTTATGTGATTAGTTCATTTTACGAGCTTGTAGGTATTGAATTGTATACCATTTTAATGTACTACATAAACCCTAAAAAAAATAAATTGGTGTTTGTCCCTAAGAGTTACAAAGGCAACTTCGCTTAATAGTACATAATATATTTCCTAAGGATCCATTTATGATTTTTTTTATTGTACGATAATTTCTTAGTTAATGAGAAATTGTTTGTCCCGAAATAATTTCGCAAAAATAGGGTATTTGTGTATGAGTTTGAAAAAAGCCGGAAACGATTGTGGAGATGAATTTGTAAAGCTTGACACGCGGATGCAAGAGGCCACGTCACGTTACCGGTTGCCATCTAAAGGTAAAATCGATGTTTGCCTGAAAACAGTAAACAGAAGTTATGAATTTACAGTACTTTAACCTTTCACCTCGGCTGATTCTTTCATATAAGCAAGTCTTTCGGTATTTAAACATTTTTTTTAAACTTATATTATATTTCAAAGCAGGAATGATTTTTCTTTACTTTTACTCAGCTGTCTTCCGACTAGAAAAGAATAAAAATCTTGCTAACACAACCACTTAAACAGGGTTGCTTGACATCTCAGTTTCTAAATTACTCAATTACATCTCAATTACTAAATTACTCAATTACCTTTAACCTTTCAGAAAACACTGTGCAAACATTTCACTGAGACAGAGTACAGCTTTATTAAAGTCAAACTTCAGGCATGTCTGAACTCCTCAAACTCAACTTTATAATGAAAAAGGACAGAATCAATATTCCCAAATAAAAAGACAGTCATGTACAAAAAGAGTGTTGTCTCAACAGTCACACACATTAAGAAGCAGAATTGTACAGGCAAAAAGAGCACGCCACAGTAACATGTTTCTATGCAAGTTCAATGCAAACTATTTACAAGTTCTTCAACAATATGCAGTATGCAGTAACACAGGCTGAACAGTAAGCAACATGGTATTTTGTGTTCATCCACGTTTTAATTGAAGCAACACCAAGAGAGATAGATATGACCTCAGTTAGAGTTACTGTAAGTAATTTTACTACAAGTAAAAAGAGGTGAGTGCTCATGAAGGTGGATTTATTTATTCCAACACTATTTCTCCTCTGACAGCATGTCAATTCAAATTTTAATGACAGTCGGCAACATTGCACAAATACCAAAAGACATCACAGTGAACTCAAACATATCCTCTGACAAACAAGGGGGTGGTCCATCCTAAATTTAAGTGTAAATGAAAAAAATATATACTAAAGAAATTCCTGGACACTGGTATATTTAAGGGTCACTTAACTGAGAACATACATGCTGTCTCTGAAAAAAAGAAAAGAAGATGTGGGCACTAAAATGAAAATATATAAACATCAGAATGTATTTTAAGTAAATGAACTGACGCACACTGGGACACATATGTAATACTGCTGCTGTTTCAGCAGAGAAGGGCAGAAGAGGAAAAATTGGCACATAGTAAACCAAGTTCATGTCACCTGCAGGTGCAAAAAAAAATGAAGGCTGCTTATTTTTGCACAATGTCTGTGCAATATGGTGAAAAAAAGAAAAAGAAAGGAACAGAACAAAATAAAATGTTGGCAATAAAATCAGGCATTTAATGACTTGCCTAGTCAATACAGAAATGGACTAAACCAGTGTCTGATGTTGAAAACATAACTTCAGCTGAACAGTCACCATGAAAAGTTGAAAAAAAACAAACTGTAAGACAATTTATATAATCACATGACTTTTTCTGAAGCCACAAACACAACGGTCAAAGATGCCTGCGGTCCGATATTCACACCTGTAAGAATCCTGTGTAAAAAAATAATACATCAATAAATAAAATCTAAGAAATTCAAGTTTAGACACAAAGACCTTTTTGAGTATGTAAGTAAAAGTGCCTTACAGTTTCACCCATCTGATATTTAACATGTGCTGAAGTGGCCTAATTCCTACAAATAATGACTGAAAAATCCCATCTTTGAATGCAAAGAGGCAAAATGGGAGCAATGCTTTAAAAATGTTCTCCTTTTTTAAGGGGGGGGGTGTCAACAAATGACAGTGGGAATGCTTTTTAAAAAGGCCATTAATAACAGAAACATAAAAATAAAAGAGCAGGGGCTATTGAATGCAGATGTCAGAACATTAAATTCTAAATTTGTGCACATATACAGGCAATTAATGGTATTAATACCAAAAAACAAGTTTAAGTCTTTTTCTGTGTTCAGTATCCTGCCTGTGTTATGTACGTTTGGGTTATGTACATATATTGCATATAAAAGTCCCCCTCTGAAATTATTAATCTGCTCTTTAAATTGGAGTCCAAGACATGTTTGTATTAGATGACTTCTTGACATCACTACTTGATGGGAAACCAATCGGGGTTCAGTATGCAACTTACACAAGTGTGAAATGGAGACTCGAAACCATCAGTGCACTAAGAACAGACTTCAGAGAACAAGGAGACATCTTGTGTTTAGATTAACTTTCAGTTTAACTTTCGAGATGACCAATACTTAGATTTTCATAAATTTTTAGTGTGTTTTGAATAAAGTCTGGGATTTCATCACTTTCTTGCATCCAATGGCTCCCTTTCTCTTATCATTCTTTAGTCGTTTTTTCTTTTGGATTTACAATATCTAGTCTATGCATTCAAAGAGACCCCCAATGAACTAAAATTACTTTGAAATATTGGCACTATTTCACCCTGTGGCACAACTTTAAACACAGATCAAACTTTAAAATACATCATTCAAGGACAAAAAAGATGAACAAACAGTCATGTGATCGGACTATCGGAGGAGAATCACAAGCAAAAGGTTGAGGGATGATTACAGACAAACTTCCTATTGTGAAGATCATGTGAGTCCAGGCTTTTTTTTTAAAAAAAAAAAAGCACAAAAACTGCTCTGAAACTGAAACTTTACATTCTGATATTAAAACTGCTTCACACTGCTTTTCACACCAAATACAGTGAGTCACGATACAGGTCGATGAGCAGCTGCTGTTACCAAATGTGGAATCATTACACCAAATGTAAAAAAAAACAAACATATGCAATGACTAGATAAAGATATATTATGCAAAATTTATGTAGATTTCACTTACACTGTGGGGAGGAGGGAGACAAATTACTGCACTGGTGTGTGAAAAAGAAACTGGTATAAAATGTGGTGCAATAAATACAAAAAATTTGGATTTGACGATGAGCGATTAAAAACACTGTACAGAAGTCTGTATTGTACATCATACTGAACTGGACTGTTGTTATACCATTATGTCTTTATATAAAGCCCAGCCTTGAGGATGTTCTCCAGGTGGAAAATGAAGAAGTGCCTCTCAAGGACACCAAGGACTATTTTGTACAAAGCTGGGCTGGCACAAAAAAAACAACAAAACAAAACAAAACCAAACAAAAACCAGCATTTAGGCCACTTTCCTCAAAAAAAAGGAGCAAAAGGAAAAAAACATGCCCAGCACTCTTCATGTTTCTGACTGAGAGGAAAAAATTACAACACAGTTTAAATCCTGACGTTACTACAAGAAGAAGAGGTATCCATTTTGAAACACTTGTCTTTTTATATACATTTCTGTATATGCATGACCTAGCTAAGTTGTGTAACGACAAGCTGTGTAAAAGTGCTTTTCATAAAAGTTTGGCAAAACAAAACAGAAAAAAATAAAAAAAACAAAACAAGCCTCAAAACGGTCACAGTACACGACGTTACTGAAAAGAACTGCATGTGGGCAGAACTTTACTACAGCCAGAATCGAACTTAAGGCTGATTAACAATACTTTAAGACAGCACCAGTGATCACAAGCTGAGCCCCTCCCATTTACAATACAAACAACAGTAACAGCTTTCGGAGGATAAGTGGGAACAGAACTTTATCGAAAAAGAAAATAAAAAGGATCTGTCTTGTTGTTTAAAAAAGCATTTCCTTCTTTCAGGAACAACCAGAGAGGCGAGGCTCCGTCCCCTCTGGATCTTTAAGTACTTTACAATAGTATGAGCCAATTATGTACACAATGGCGAGTGAGACTGGCAATATGAAAATCACAAGTACTTCTGTAATGTCATACCATTACACTATATACCATTATATTTCACCTTAATAGGACTATTTTCACAAGGAGGTCTGCGTAATGCTTAACACCTAAACAAACAAACATAATACACCACTCACCGAGATGAAGTGAGAGAATCTGTCTGTAAACATTAACAAACATAGATACTGTATATAATTATATTCATCTATACCCATAAGTATATTAAAAACCATGTCTAAGGAAGGTTGGAATGTAGTGTGGTCCTGAAAAAAATTGCACAAAAATTGGTCATTCCCCACCACCCCTCCTGTCCTCCAATAAGAAGAAGAAGAAGGAGAGATAAATACAACGACAAATCAGTCGGGAGTGATGATCGGCTGTGGAGGAGGAGAAAACAGCTGGCTCGTCTCCATACAGTCATCCCGTGTATGAGATGCCGTCCACAGCTTACAGCAGGTTAACAAGGAGAAGGGCAGCATGTTGGTGGAGAGGTTACGCTTTACATCTCTTCCTCCTCCCCCTCTTCTTTCTTACTAGTCCCTGCAACTCACCTGTCGTGTCCTTCAAAGTGCCGGTAACTGATGACGTAACAACACTTAAAATTTCCACAACTGTAAAAATAACAGAAACAGAAACGTAATGAGGTGGTGGTCTGGGCCCTTCCGATAGGCGCAGGCGAGCTGAAGAGAGCGTCAGTGGTGGTGTTTCATGGCAAGAGAGGAGGGAAAATGGCACACAGTGATGCCTGGACACTTCCCCTGCTCCGAACGCTCTGCTCTCGCCACAGACGGCATCGAGGTGTTCGTCGGTGTATCTCGTCTCTGAGCGGGGGGCCATCGCACTGATCAAAAAGCACTGTATTCCCTTTTGAGGTGCACCGCTTCAGATCAGAGGTGGATTGGAGCCCAGGAGGCCAACAGGAGCGCACTTTACAGGGAATGAGGTATTGAGGGGAGCTGCGACGTCACTCTGCAGCTGGTTGGCCCAGCTCCGTCTCCGGCTCCTCTTTGACCCGGACAGGGCTCAAGGTGGAGAAGCGCGACTGGGCCGAGCTGGAGTTGGAACCAAGGGGACTGACGGGATTGTGGCTGGAGCAACAAAGGCGACCTTCGAGTGAGGAGGGGGTGAGTGCTCCTGCTTCGTGGTCCTGGCAGAACGAGCGTGGGCAGAAGTCACAGAGGGAGGAGGCCGGGGCGCCACAAACACTGCAGTCGTGCCACGGACATTCCCAACGTCCTGCAGACAGACAGAGAGGGGTCGTTATGGAGGAAGAGAAGAGGTCAAACCCATCAAGGGTCTCAAAACAAATCTTGTTTGTCAGATGGTCAACAGAATAAAAAAGTAGTGAGTACATACTACTGCTACATAAAAGTTTGCTTTTTCAGACAATCTTTTTCAGATAAAACAAGAGTGAAAAAATATCCCTTTTTTGGTTAAAATAGTTACATGAAGTGACAGCAGTGGGCATATGCAACTTTAATAAATCGATTCATTAGGACAGTGGTTAAATCAGGAGAACCTCTGCAGGTTGTCTCAAAACATACTGGTGGGGTCATTAAGAAGATTTAAGAGAATGAAGACATAAACACAGTTTACAGTTAAAACTTCCCCTAAAATTTGTCTTTTTCTTGCTAGACAAGTTTACCTGTTGGTCTCTGAAATCATTTAGAAAAAAGAAGATTAAAAAAAAAAAACAGCATACATGTGCAAGAAAGTAGATACTAGAGCTGTTTTCACACACGTGAACAGACAAAGGATCAACCTGAAGTGTGTCGATGATGCATCTGCATCATCAACAATTGAGTCAAAAGGAATACACAGGCAAGCAGAAAAGAGTATAATGAAGCTGCACACCATGTACTTTGGATCACATCAGAGAGAGAAAGCTGCAGTGTTTTGTGTCTGTGTCTAGCAGCAGCATGAGAACATCAACACGCCCACTCGCTCGCTGTGACATTGGCTCAATCAAACGATACACAGTCTAAAGACTCTGGAGCTGGCAAGTTATAGTCAGGGCAAGATTTTTTGGACATTTGCTTTCACACACTCAGCACGGCCGGTAAATGTCCACAAAAATAAAGGGTAACAGTGCATGTATAGAAAGTGCTATGTTAGTCTTAAGCAATAAGTCAGAATAGCTATCAATGCCCAATAATCTCTTATTAGTGAGATCTGGACGAAGTGCACTTAAAGGTTTTAAAGGAAACACACACACACACACAGGGAAACACAAACCCATCATCATCATTACCGTATGGCGGCTTGGTGAGGTTGAGACACAGCAGGTGATATGCTTTCGGACAGTCTTTTCTGTCACACATCACCAGCTCCCCTCCCTCTCCGCAGCAAAAACAGAAGTATTCGTGTGTGTGTTTGCCCTCTGGCCGCAGCTTCCGCTTTTTCGGCTTCAGCTTGGCATTCCTGGCCTTCTCCTCCTTCTCCATCACCACAGCACTCTGAATGAAACATCACAAAAAGACCACAATAGAGTCAAACACTGCTTCCAAAAGTTGGGTTTGCTCTTACGCTGGATTCAGGAGCATGAAGGAAGTTTAATGTCCTCACCGATGGCTGCACCCCGAGGAATCCAGAGCAATTGTCTGATCCACAGTGACAAGAGGTTCTTCTGTTGCCCACACAGTGCAGGTTGTAGTTGAATGTTAGCTCTGTGTCTGCAGAAACACCAGGGACAAATTTTGCATTAGATGAACCATCCAGTTTGATCTGAGTGCATGTAGGAATGAAACAGAATATATATGTGAACTCACAAGCCTCAATGTCACAGAGGGCGAAGAGTCCTATGCGAACGTCACCATTTACTGTCCACTTCTGTGTTTCACAGTTTGGGCTGCAGCTGTGGTTCATAAACCGAGACGAGTTTCCTTTTGGGCCGGCGTCAATCACTCGATCCTACAAGGGAAAGACAGATGTTAAGACACCAGGGTTCGAGAAACACTTAGGGGGACGTGTCTCCTTTCACCAGTGTTGGTGTTCATCATTCATATTACCTTGGTGAGTGTGAGCATGTAGAAATTTGTCACATGGTTTTCATGGGCACGTTTGATTCGCTGCTGGCACTCCTCTGAGTCAATCACCTCTCCCACATACTCACACACAAAGTCACCCTGGAAGAAACAACAAACAACTTTTTTCGTAAACTTTTAGGTACCACACAGACAACCTTGTTTATAAAAAGACACAGTGAGATTGTCAGGAATCAATGTCAAGGAAGCAGAAGTTAAAGGGCTATTGAACATGTGACCTTTCACCTAAGAGTTCTGATCATTGAGTCAATTTCCTACTTTCAATACAATCAGCCAGGGAAAAACGATGGTGCTATTTGTGTATTGACCTTTCTAAAGCATCTCTCTTTGTGAATTTTGTCAGTAACGTGGATTGATTTTGATATCAAATTTAGATTGACACTTTAATCCCTGTGATTATGTAATAAAAAGCCAGTTAGGCCAAAGCTTGACAGTCAAGTTATCCATGATTTAGGATTGGTTTAGTTCAAATTTAAGATGAAAGTAAATATTAACAAAGAACAGAGACACATTAATGCAGGATTGGACATTAGGCTCAGCACCCACCTTCCTGAGGGCCTGGTTGGTCCTGAGGCCCCAACCACGGTCATCTGTCTTTACCACCTCCGTTTCTGCGTACAGCCGCTTCGAGAAACACTGGTTCTCACAGTTGTCTCCTGCAGGACACACCTGAGAGCAACAACATAAAGAGGTCAGAAAGTTAAAAAGTGCCATTTCTCATGATGCTCTCACCAGTCTTACTGTTCAAGAAACAAGCTAAACAAAGTGTAACAAACTTGCAACAAACAGACCTGTGGATGACACTCGTACTGCAGCATGCGGTTAAGACACTGGGAGCTGGGGCTGCAAGGATGCTCATCTGTTGGTCTGCAGTTGCATCGTTGGATTTCTGACAAGTCAGCTACATGAACCTGTACTTTGCCCACTGGTTTGTTCGACTGATAAAGGAAAACACAGCACAAACAGATGAAGTAAAAAAAAAATTGCAGACGTATTGAATAAAATTACAACACAGGTTATTTGTTTTAGTGTCACTACCTTGATGAATTTGTAGGGTGGAGGTTTACGGGAGTTACGCTCCTGCTCAAGAGCCTCCCTGCTCTCCCTCTGTGCCTTAAGCTCCTGAAACCTCCGAGCTGCTTCTTCCAAAGCTAAAACGCACCAAAAATGTCTCAGAAATTCATTCTTACCACAGCTTACAAGAGAAGATGAAGGAATTAAATTGTAACAAATTTTCCTTAAGAAGTAGGAATTTTTCTAGGATGACATTACCTTTCTTAAAGGTTTTGTTGATGTTGATCTGACCCGTGACAAAGTTCTTGTCATTCTCCACATAGGGGAAGACGCGTCCCTGGTTGATCCAGTAGTAGTCATGGGAGCCAAAGAAGAAGACAGGGAAGTCCCCAATATCATGGCGAAGGCTCTGAATGTTTGATGGCACCAAGCGAGGGTTGCAAATCTCCGCTGGCCACCACCTGCAAAAGGGGAACCAAACAAAGTCATTGTTTAATAAGAACAAAAATCCTAAAAAGAAGAACTAGAACCAGTTGAACAAGACTGAAAAAAAGAACATGAGGAGTGTGTTAAAAACAAAAGCATGTTAACTTATCAGAGCCTCAGGGCAGTGTCACACCTCTTTTACGAGAATTAATCAAACTACAAATTTCTGGTAACAAAAACAGTCCCTTAAGCTCCTGCAACATTACAGATCATGTTTTTTCAACTTGACCTATTGAGATTTACACATTGGCCAATAAAAATGCTGTGTTTTTGGCAAACAATTATTTTTTTCTTTAAATAGATGAAACATCATTTGGGTTACACTGTCACTTTTTAATCTATTATAATACCTGCAGACTGTAAACTACTGCTTAGATATTACAAAGCATGGCTCACATACAGTGAGACAGGAAAGTACCACTCCCATTCTCTGCTCAATGTTTCCTGCATACCTGCAAATATAATGTCACATCCTCTTTCAGAGTGAAGTGCAAAGCAGCCTGGCTGCACTTAACATAAAGATTAATACTGGTGATATTCTATAGTTTTCCTAATGACCATTAATGTTATGAAAAGACCATAACAAAGAACTCTGAGTCCCTCTCTCACCTGTCTGTGGCTCTCACACCCTTTTTGTTCACTGAAGACTTAAATCTTCAAAAAGATTTCAAAAAAGATCCATTATTTGCTAAAACACTGTGAGCTGTCAAATTTAGCAAAAGTTACTCAAAGAGGAGGAAAATTTTTAGACAGTGCATTTGTTCAAGACAATTTTCAGGTACGTGTTGATATCTTATTTGGAGATTCAAGTGAGTACGCACAGGAGTGTGTAAAGTGCAATGAAAAATTTCTGAGACCGTTTCTGTTGTGCATTAATGAAGCGCTGTGCAGTAATGTGCATGTGCATGTGGAAGGTGCGAGCTAAAACCTTCCTGAGTAAGTACTCAAAGTTACATTGCTTGATCATCATCAGTATCTAGGTTATCCGTGACAACTGGTACAGGCACATCTGCAGTTTCACCATGAACATGAAACTTGGGAGAATGGCCAAGACAACAAACTTCATTTTGGGGAACAGAGAAAAGTCACAGGGAGCCACACATGGCAAGTCTGGTTTGAGAGAGCAGTGACTATGCTGTTGTGGATAAAAATATCTTGAATCCACCACACCACAGTTCAGATTTTTTGTATGAATTTTCAACCACAGATGCCCCAGAATTCCACAGTAGTACTCCATGTCAACAGCCTGACCCAGCAAGGGTGAATTCAATGTGCACAACCCTTTGAATAACAAAGAATACCACCACCATGCTTCATGTTGCATCCCTGCCTTGATGAAACTTGTTTAATGTTGTAGGCTATGACTCTTGAACTGTGAGGACTGTTGTGTGATTTCTGGTTCCTTGATGAAGTCCAGGAGGTCCAGAGGTCCCAAAAAGGTCCCAAAAACATGTGGAACTCTGATAAGATGTTAATCTTGACTAAGTGATATAACTTGGAATACTTACTCACAAAAAGTTGTTTGCACCTTCTACATGAATTTTACAGTGCAGCTCTCCCTTAGTGCACAACAGGAAAAGTCCCCGAAATTTCTGATGGCAACTCGTAATTTGGATCGAGTCAAGATAAACCACAGAGCCCATGCACAGTGTAAGGAGTGTGGCTGAAGAATGTATGTGTAACAGCTTTAAGACAATAATGGAGCTCCAAAGTACATATGACTAAACCATATCAGAATTTGAAATATATCATAACAGGCAATACCTGTTAGAAGGCTCAGTTCATTGATGGTTTTGGTCTTTTTACAAGATGCTTTGATGACAAGAAAAACTTGAACACAAATACAACATCCCCAGGCTTTTCTCTGAAATATTCATTTACCATAAATTGAGCTCAGCAGTCTGTAATAAGTGTTCTCTGCGTACCTGTAGCTGCCCAGTTTGACCCAGACAATTTGTTTGTAGTGAGGTTTCTTCCCTGCCCTGCAGTCACTGCAGGACCACGCCCCCTCCGGCATCTCCATCTCCAAACATTCCGGGTGGAAGGAAGCTGGGCATGAGTCGCAGCACAGCAACTTGCCTCCTACATTTGTGTGGATGTACACATGTATGTGTGTGCATGTGTGTGCGTGTGTTTGTGTGTATATGCATGCGTTGTGGGAAATTGGTATGCGAAAAGAGGAGGAGTGTATGATTAGGTGATGCATTTTAAAACCTGGACAAACTCTGAATCTCATTTGCAGACAAGCAAAGTATAATTGCAACTAAGTCTACAAAGACAGCACTTGCATTTTCCAAAATCTAGTGTGACATGGACTTAGTGTCCTTGAAGGAAGAACAATTCCTATTCTAAAATAATAAACTATGGTCAGAAGCTCTTGCATGAGTGAAGGCTCCTTTCAGAGCCACACTGTGTGAAAAAAAATGAAAAATGGTTGGAAACCACTGCATTTGGCTCTCAGGTCAGATACAACCTTTCTTGCAGCAGTTAACGCATGTCTGGCAATCAGATTCAGAGCACTGTACCAAGACCAGTCTATGGGAAATACATGCGGCAGCCAGCAAGTTAACAGTTAATCAGGGTTATACTCAAATAAATCATTGGCAAAAAGCAGGCATGCAGTCCTGCCAGTAAAGCAAACTTTTTCGATCACACATAACCGCATCCTGCACAGACCAGCTTGTATGGAATCATATTTTTAAAATTTTGCAATTGAAAATTGCTTTACTTTCTTTAATACAGTGTCACAACTTTCACTTTTCTTGCACTTGGGAACTTATCTTTGCATGATTGCATTCAAATTGAATCCTAATTGAAATTATGTTCCATCCAAGGCAGGTCAAAGGTCAAGAAAACAAAGTGAGTCAAAATTACATTTCAGCTGAAAATTTCAGTCAAAAGTAAAACTTAGTTGCAGTCAGCACAAAAGAGGTGAGGCTGGACAAGGCCTTTCGAAACAAAAACAAGCCCAGAGTGCTGAAGCAGAGAAGCAGTGCGCCACCAGCAGCGATAAGCTCCACAAACCACAGACAGAACTGGAACCAGACCAGAGCATCCTGCAGCAGGGCATCAGACACTAGTTTAAGTACTGGAGTTCGAAAAACAATTTTATTTTCCCAGCAGAGAAATTTTTCCTTGTTAAGAATTAAAAGAATGACTTTACTGCAGAGGCATGAACCCAGATTGACTGTTCATGCACAGCATGAACCAATCCCACAGTGGGCTTCGTGCAAGAACCATTAGTTCAAACAGATTTGTTCTTAAGTGGCATGTGCAGTTGATTTAAGACAACTTTTCTTACTCTTTGATTGTTTCCTTGCATATGAACAAAATTCACAAGTCTTCCAGATTTCTCATGAAAGTCATGTACAGATATTCTTTCTTTTTCCACAGGGAGAAAACGCACGTTTGACTTTCAGAATCCAAATGAGAATCATAAAACCTTCATCTTAATGTAAATTAAAAAAAAGTGAGGTTTGGGAAAAGAACACAAAACTTTTCTTGCATGAAACCCACTGTTATCTGTTAATGTGTCGGGGAACTTGGCTGAGGTTACTTTGTGCAACTCTGCATTAAAATTAACTGCGTGTTTAACCAGTTAATTAATTTTGCACCTCAAGGCTTAGAAATGAAAGATGCGTACAAACGGGAAACTAAATCAGGACGGGAGCAGGCACAACACAAACACAGACCAGTGGGATAAAGGAGAAAGAGAAAAACTGTGCAGTTACCTTTCCCAACATTCTTTTTGGTAGCTGACGAAGGAGAGGGAATCATAGGTAATTTCAACTCAGCACGATTTGACTCAGTCAGAAGGTAGTGGGACTTATAGGCATATGAACTTAATATGGTGTCAGTAAGGTCTTGCACTAACAGCCCTACACAAGACACACAGGAAGAGACGGGGGTAAGCCGCAGTCAAACTCGAAAATTACCCAAAAATTCACAAAAAGAAGAGAAGGAACAAACATACACGCACAATCTCTCTCACACACACGCACACACACAGAAGAAACAAGTAAAACAAAGTTCGTCCGGACACAAAGAGGCCAACAGTGCACTCAACTTATTGTTTAACAGGCAAAACATCGGATCTGAACTGGTTAGAAGTCATTAAAAAGGGAAATTCCTGTGTTTTCTCACTCATCAACATCCAGGACAGATAAGACTCTGAAGTAGAGTGCAGTGTAACAGCCTGAATCATTCATACTATTAGTATCGTGATGGAAAACAAACATTACATTTCACAGCACTGCTATTCATGAACAACAATGCCAAACATGAAACATGTAATTTGAAAAAGTAAAATGCCAAAATAGAAAACATCTAAACAAAGTATGTGAGGTTTCAGTTTTCACTCATGAGATGATATTCCAGAAAAATGATTTAAAAACTACAATCATGGAGGCTGAGTGTCCTGCTGGTGCTCAAGTATGAAGTGCAAGTAAGGCAGGATGATCTTGCGGTTTGTCACAGGACTGAAATCAGCCAGTGGCGACAAAATCATCAAGTGTGGTGAAACTAAGAACTTCCACATTGGTCTTCTCAGTCTGTTCAGGCTCACTGGTTCATCACTGCTGTGGGAGAGGAAGGCTGTTAGTGTGTTCAGGTGAGTGAGAGCTTACCTCTGGCACAAAGGAAGCACCAGCCCACGTTGACAGGGGAGGTGAGGAGGCCGTTCCTCTTAGCGCTGCCATGGCTGCTGCAGATCATGATGTGATGTGTGAGGGTGACGCTGCCTGCAGCCACGCAGCTATCTCCTGTGTGGTAGGCCACCGGACAGCGGATACAACGCATCAGACGACCTGGACGGGAAGCAACCAAGAGAGGAAGAAAACTCAGTGATGTTTTTTTTTTAATCTTGAATTTCCAGCATATTACACTTAGTGGTCAATTCACATGTCACATGGGTCACATGGGATTTTGTGTGACACACACAAAGCTGTGAAAAGGTGCAGTGTTTTTAAAGTGAACTAGGTCAGATTCCTTTACGGGTTTTAGCTGTAATTAAAGGAAATGGGATGAAGCAAAGTATGAACACTGTACTTCTTTTTGCAGCTTTAGTGTTCTGTTGTTCAGTTTTCTCCCAATCTGCTTTGACATTAAAAAGGCAAAACACTGAAAATTCCCTCGTCGATCTAGAACAGTTGTTCAAAATCAAAAGCGTCACAAGCTAAATCTGGAGGGTTGTTAGACGTGTAATGGGTTTTTAAGGAAGAAAAAATAGAGTTCTTCCGTGAAAATATACATCTACTTCTCAGTCTTGTTCTTGGTTCTGTTCCTTGTGTGAAATATTTGCTAATTTTAACCTTTTAAGCCTGAAACAGTAATGTAAAACCATCAGGGAAGCTGACAGGAGAAATGTCTTGTCAATATTTGAAATACAAAATAAGTTTTAGAACTACTGTTATGGAAAGTTAAGATAACAATTATGTTCTCCCTTTTTAAAGGTCCCATTTTTAAACTACAAGATGCTCAACGTTGCAAACAAGGTGCATCTCTTTCCCTCTCAGATGGTATATTCCAAGCAGGAAAATGTACCATTATGTAAAGACATAGAGAGCAAGATGGATTACTTTATAATAGCCTGCAGTCTTCAGGTGCATCTTACCGAAAACCAAATAGAGAACCGGATGTTCTTAGCAAGACTTTGTCATGAAAACATTCTGTAGGAAGTGCAACATAAGATTTCAGTCAGGGTGTAGTAGCACCTATTTGTCAGTCCTCTGTTCCTTAATCTAATTTCCCTCAAGTGAAACACACTTTGTTTTTTTCTTTTCTTTTCTTTGCAGTTCTCTTTTTTATATTCTGAAAGGGAAGTATAGCCTTGACCATGGCCATCCTTTTTATTTAGGTTTCTTTTCTATTGCTTAATATCATCAACCAGAAAATGTAATGGAACATTAGAGTTTCGCTTTTCGTATATTTTTTTCAAGCTTTGCTGATGTAGCAGCAGCTTCCACTGCAGACACAAACAGGAAATCAGAGAAGCAGAAAAACAAAGCAGAAGCTGTTTTACCTTTACTGGCTCGTTGCAAGTCTCTCTCCAGGCAGCAGGTAGAACAGCTGTGCTGGGGGCAGGAGAAGCCTCCACCCGGACCGCTGGTGGTGCCTGGGAGCTTATGGACGCAATCCTCGTGGTAGTAACAGCCACATCCAGACACAGAGCAACGCGTCACCTCCCGGCCTGCTGTTTTACAGCTAAAACAGGGATGATTGCCTGGAAAAAGAACGGCGTGATGGTAAAGAGCCAAACATAGCAGATGTGATAGAGAAGCTGCATTCTGATTCACTCACCATTTCTACATTCCAAGCAGGTGAATCTGCCTTCAGGTAGAGACGTTAGACCAAGACACTCCAGGTGAAACTGTCTGTTGCAGTCGCCCTCACACACCACCAAACCCTCTCCATAAACCTCGCAGATCTACGCTCAAACACAAATAAAGTTAAAGAGTCATAAAACTCAAACACTACAAGCTTTCAGAGGAAAGAGAGTACAGTGACGAATCGTGAGTGGTGCCGACCTGGCAGACGGTGTCTCTCTTGCCAGTGCTGCTGTCCTGACGTGAGAGGCCGGAGTCCACTGACTGAGTATCTGAGGCATCTGCATCTGCTGCTGCTGGACTATCAAGACTCTTGCCAAATAAACCCTGTGAGGTAAAAAAGAGAGAGCAAACATGTTGATGTGTTTTGTATGACTAGGTCTTATAAAGTCCAGACACACTAAATGTAAGGCTACCGTGTACTGAAAATGAAGATAAGAACATGATGTGATTAAGATAGTGACCAATTGTTATTTACATTATTAATTCATGAATTTAATAATAAATAATATAATAATAAAAAATGATAAAATAATTCCCCCAAATAACAAATCTAGGAAAAAAAAACACAGAGAAATTGTTGAATATACATAAATAAAAACTGCAAAGAGCTCAATTTAAATGGAGCAAACAATGTAGTTTCTTTGTCTTCTAAATTTTGAATTATTCAAAGTAAAAATCTTCTTTAATAATGAAATACTGCGTGTATATTTTGACTTTTGAAGCACACAAACACATATTTTCTGTGCAGGCAGAACAGTACTGTTCTCTTTCTGTTTGTGGGTATGCTGTGTGCATGGTTTGTAAATCTACCTGTGGGTCGTTGAGGCCTCTGGAGTCAGAATCAGAAGTGTCCCTGTACTGAGAAGATGCCATCTCCACATCTGTTGATGCTCGGCTTCGCTTCTTCAAGGGCTTGCAGGCATCAGAGATCTCACTGGCTCCTACAGCAACACATGGGGGAGGGGCAAGAAGAAAAAAGATGGATTTCACTTTTAGTGGTATAAGAAATTTGCATCTCAACGTTTTACAGGGGGCTTAAAAAAAGGATGACCCACCTTTCTGTGAACCTGTCCTCAGTGTGGTCTCGGGGGCCATCTCGGCCTGTGAGCAGGTTAAACATGAAGTTTAGGTTTGTTGTGGTAATTTTGATTCAAAGGGTGGCAGATGACTTTAAGATAATTTCACATAAAGGCCACATTATACAAATTCAAGCCTATATTGCAGATACATAACTCCATGTGTCACTGTTTTAGAATCTGATAAGCCCTCAAAATCCTGAATCTGTAACCGCAACTGTGGCTCATAAATATACCTGGAATTTTTGTTTTAAATTTGGATCAATTTCACCTTTTTTACAGCAGACAGAAGGAGAAAACCATGCATAGGTTTTTTACAACATTACAATTGTGTTGTTTTTGTTTTGAAGTCCAAGGCATCTGGGGAGGAAGGTTACCTGTTCCTTTTTGGTTTTCTTCTTAGGGATGGGATCACTGCCTCTCTCTGACTCAGACCGACTCCTGACTGACCGCCGCTGCAGCTTCCTCTCTTGAGAACCTGAAAACAAGGAAAAATATTGAGCTGCATCTCTTTCTGATGTTACGTGTCGAATATTCATCAAAACAAAACACCCTGCAGGTCTGTGTTTTACCAACCTTGTGGACTGCTGTGGTGTGATCCAGGAGAGGAGGTCTGCTGCATTCCTCCCTCATCACTCCTGCGACTGGCAGGGGAGCCTCTCCTCTCCTCCCCCTCTTCCTCCCCATCATCCACATCTTCCTCCTCCTCGGGACTGGGCTCAGGTTTTGCCCTGCTGTCCTGCTGAAAGCATCAACATTAGAAATTCCTTGAAGGGTACCTCTGTCATGAATTCATTTTTCTGTCTATCTGAATCACACCAACCTCAGGGGAACAGTATCCCAAGTCGGGCTGCCTGGCCTCTCTCTCCACTCTCTCCTCCTTCTCTTCTTCTTGGTCTTTTTTCGGAGATGGAGGTGTTTTTTTCTGCAGGAGGGGCCAATCACACTTTGTGATCTCCACGTTTAGCCTCTTCATGGTGATGGAGAGAGGCAGCAGCTTTCTGGCGGCGGCTGTTTTCCAGGCCCTGACTGGTGGTGGTGAGTCTTGCCTTACTCTAGCATCACAACCAGCGTTCTGTTTAGGGGAGCTGGCTCTACGCTGGTCGCCCCTTTGATTCTTCTCTTCATTTGAGGCCTGGGAGTTCGTGTTGTCGTCCATGTTGGAAACGCTACACTGTCTGCGTGGAAGCTGCCTTCGTGGCAGCTGCTCTCTTTCTGGTGACTTCATTCGTGCGTCTTCCCTCCTGCTGACTGAGCCACTGGAGCGCCGATTTCTTTTCTCAGCTCTGTTGTTGGGCTTTTTTGTGGGCGGGGCCTCATTAGGGTCTGGGTCAACATAGATGAAGGTGTAATTGTCAATTCGCTCCTGCCGTGTCATGACAAAGGCGTCCTCAGCGTGGCCCACACCCACCTCCCACTGAGAACGCTCCCGCTGAGGGATGGGCTTCAGAAGCTGGAGAAGAAATCATCAAAAAATACAAAATAACCAGTTAACTTTATTTCTACAATAGAACCTGTTCGACTGGAGAGCCAGGTTGGTCAACATTGGCAATGTGCATAGGTATCCATGACTGTTAAAAAAAGCTTCATAATACAAAAATCATGCATGTAATCCTTTTAAAGGCACACTGGCTCTTTTAATAACTGTAACTTGACCAGATATGATCTCTGGAGGGATATATGTGTAACGCCATATAGCACTACATCACACACCACTAACTACAGGTCTTCAGCTAAGAGAAAGCCAGCTCAAGATTCTCAACATGGGCATCGTGGCAGAGGCAAAAAGACAGAAGAGGATGTTAATGAAGGAAACCTGACAGCAAGTTGGCTTTCTTGCTGTCAGGCTGATAAGCAATATAATCTTTGTCAGTTCAAAATCTTTTAGTTTGTCAAAAAATGCTCTTGCACCAGCGGCCACTGGACACAATGTGTACAGAATGCGTGAAAGTAGGGTAACAGTGAACTGAAATCTAAACTCTGAGGACACAAAGGTGTGAAAATAATGTTACTTTTAATTATTTTTTTATGGTTTTTTGAACAGATTTTATGTCCCCTACTGTATAAAAAGTTGTTTCCTAATGTAAGAGCACACCTTAATTCACTTAATGACATAAATTATACAAGTTACTGAATATGAATGACAATAAATAATAATTCAACGTCTGAATGAAATAGTGAAAGAGACCTTTAAAGAAGTATAATTTAAAGCGACTAAAGAGGAAACAAGGAAAGTAGCTTTTAGTACAATAAACTATGAAGAGAAGTTCAAGAGAAAATGCTTAAGAGGTGCCTATTATCCTTCTAAAATAAGTTCAAATTATGAAATTCAAATTCAAAACATTAAAATACCAATGTATGCCCCGAAATGTGTGGTGCATCATTGGGATTTATAACTAAATGGGTGTATATTCAATCCAAAACACCAACATATAACCGTTTTGAATTAAATATGTAAAAAAAATGCAAAGTTAACCAATAAGAAGATTAGACTCTTAATTTAATATCATCAGCAATCAATCATCATGAGAGGCCCACGAGCATCTGCAGCAAACAACATCTTAACATACCTAATCCTTTTTTGGATCAGTCTTACAATAATTCTGTCATACGTACTTTGTGTTTCTCTACAGGGTTTGTGGCCTTGCGTAGAGTCTCAGCCTGGAGTTCATCGAACTGTTGCTTCCCCTGGTACATGACTATCCTCTTCTCATGTATCCACGCTCGCTCAGCTACACTACCGAAAAACTGGACATGATACTCCCTGTGACCTGCACACAGAGAGGAAAACGAGCTGTAGCTTTTGTGCCCTTACACATTCATGAATTTCTGAAAGACAACAGGCCAAGTGTCAGGAGTTATTTTTGATGAACATGAGCTCAAACCTCTGGTGTTGATGCGGGTGTGGACCTTCATCTGTGGGTCAGAGGAGACCATGCAGGGCCACCAGGGGTAGGTGCCCACCTTGGACCACACCAGATCCCCTATTACAAACTCCTTACAGAAGCCCGTCTCTTGGATCACAGATGGATGATGGACCTTCGGAACCTAAACATGAACATGGATCAGTGACTGTCTACTTTTAAAATCCAAACAATCTACAGTAATCTGTGTGCAAAGACTTCAAACTACTACAGAGAGAAAACAGTCGTGCTCTTGCCTTTGGCGTCTTTGGTTCAGTTTTGATGACGGTCCTCTGAGGCTTCTCTGTCCGCACTGGGAGTGTTTCTATTGGCTGGGGCTGGATGTTGATGTCCTCTGTCTGGCCTGTGGTACCTGCCTGTTTTTGGCTCTGGTCCAGGTTCCGTTCCTGGATCTGCAGCTGCAGCCTCGCACTCTTTTTCCTCTTTTCTTTCTTTCTCTCATGTCTGCGCTGCATCTGAGCGGCCTCATTCTTCTGAGACTCCTTCTAAAGAAAACAGAAAAAGGACTTCAATTATCTATTTTCATGTTTTGATTCTTCTATAAAGGTAACTCAGAAATGGATCTCTCTGCTGCCAAAATCAAAGCTTCCTCAGATATCCAAGTGCTGTTAAGAAGATGGTTAAAAGTAAACCAAGTAGCATGCAGAGTAACAATTCCACAAGAATTTCAATTGGACAGATTTGGCTTTTAAAAAGAATGTGATACAATTTTCCCATGGCCCAGTAAAGACTGCCTTGTAATTTTCTGTAAGTACAGCTAAAACACTGAGCCCATTAGTCAACAGACAAAAACTAATCAGCAACTATTTTGCTAATGGATCAATCATGCAGGTAATTTTTCAAGGAAAAATGCCAAAAAAGTAGTGTGTAAAAGTGTATAAAAGCTGAAAGGCAAGAGGGTGTTCTGTCCAGGATCAATAGATAAATTTTAAAAAAGATTTATTATCAATATACTTAGAGCTTACTTTTAAAAAACATAATCAATGAATAGCTTGATTAGAAAACAGCAAAAAAAACATGTCCATTCCAATTTTGAGAACCCAATCTGACATCTTTAAATTGCTTTGTTTGATTATGTGACAACCCAAAGAAAGTCAATTGACAATTAAAAAAAACAGGATAAACAGCTTTTTACGCACACATAATAAGGCATGTTTGCAGTGAAAAAGACAAAAATAAAATATGAAAACCAAAAAATACAGAGGAGATGACCACAGTGTCTTCAGTGACAGATAGAGGCCTGTTTCTATGTGTGTGTGTGTGTGTGTGTGACCAACTTGGACATGCACACATTACCTGCAGTTCTTGCAGCAGGTCTCCACACAGCGCAGATTCAAACAGCTCTTTACCGTTCTGATACGTCTTTATGATCTTTAGCTTGATCTCTGGAGAGCTGGTTTTCTTCAGCAACCCACCAGGGGTGTTGGACGGGGCATGGGAGGGTTGAGAGGAAGGTGTACTGTCCACAAGTGAGGGGGGAGGACTGGAGGAAGGCAGGTGTAAAGGGGGTGGAGGGGGGAGAGTGTGGGTCATGATGTGTGGCGTCTGTGGCAGGTGATGCTGGGAGGGCAGTGGTGGAGGACTCTGTGGGTGTTGATGTGTTTGTATATGAGGTGGGTTTGAGTGAAAGTGGTGCGCATGGTGGTGGTGATGTGGGTGATGGTGATGATGGTGGAGATGTGGGTGATGTGTAGGCAGAGGAGGGGACACAGGAGACAAAGGTCTCTCCTGAAGGCCCGGTCCTCTCAGGACCGTACCCTCCCCCGGCAGGAGACCATGCTCTCCATAGCTCCGTATGGCCCCGTAGCCATTAGCTGAGCCATTGGGAAACTGTGAGTACATGGAGAACTTGGCCTGTGGCTCGTACATGCCCAGACCCGGCGGGTAGCCGTTTGAGACCTGTGACATGTCCTCCGAGGCCGATGGCGGGTAAGAAAACTCTGCATCCAGGGCAGCATCGTAGGAGGGTCCACCATCCTCGCCCGGGTCACTGCCGGTGTCGCAGGTGCCTTCCTGTCTGATGTTGGCTGAGTCAATGAGCTGAGGGGGTTGCTGAATTGTATTTCCCATGATCCCTTGCATGAAAGAGAAGGAGAAATCCATTGTTGGGCTCCTGCATCCTTAACTGTCTTTTTCTTTTACTGGACCTGTTGACAGAGATCAATGCAATTGAATCAAACACAAGTAGGATCCGATTATATCACTACCACCAACGTAACTTCATAAACTTCTTTTCTCTTTTAATTAATCAATTAACTTGTTTAAAATCATGTCATTTGTTTTTTTGCAAAGCCCGAGGATATTTTACAACGTGAAGCATTGGACTGATAGTGCATACAGTACATCCAATCTGCCCTCTGCATGACCTTTTAGGGGCTCTCATTGACCCTGAAGTTCCTGCATCTCTTAATGCCTCGTGTATGCATGTATATGTTGAGTTAAAGGGTCCATCCAATACTGTGCACACTGCTGACTGTACATGGCAATTTCATTATATTTTGTCCAAAGGCTCATAAATCAACTAGGGCTCCTCTTCTGGGGATATAACCAGCCCCTGGTTTTCTCTCTGTCTTTTAGTTTGTGGTAATGTCATTAAAACCAAATGTTTTTAGGAACATGTACCATTCAGACAGGATATATATTCTGATATTTAAAAAAACAGACTTTGACACAGAAAACCTCTACAATAAAAAAGGAGTCTCAAGATATTCTGGTGGTCTTGTGGTTAATATGCATGGCTGCATTACACATAAACGCAACATCCCTGGTGTGATTTCAGCAGGAGATTTTTGCTGCATGTCATACTCCATCTTTTCAATCTGTACACAGACTGTTATATAGTTCACCAAAGACAATAAATCTTAGAAAAATAATCTTGGGAAAAAAATATAGTTGCTGCTGTTACTATTTAATTGCACTTTTGAGCATTTTACCAACAAATTTGCATGCATAGAATAAAAATATTTCCCAATCAGTAGCCTTTATGTTTTAATTAGTTAAGGATTTTTGTGATTTGCAGAACCATCCTGAGAAAACACATCGCATGCATCGCATCTTGAAACTAAATTAAGTCCCCGATGAAATCATGAGCTGAAACAGAAAGTAGATAAACTGAGCAGTTTTAAAATAGCCTCTTTACTCATTTGCAAACAGACTGACGAAAAAATTACGATAATTACTGACTGTTTAGTTTCACGTAACAAAAAACTATATCTAAGCACTGGTCAGACAACGCTACCAATTAAATTATGTTTACTTGGGTTCTGGGGAATAACCTAAATGATTAATCGATATATTAGTATATTCTCCACATTAATCAAAATAAGAAATGACTGATTTAAGCCCTGATAAATTCACGGGGATATTTGAATGTTAGTAGCCAGTAAAAATCAGGGACTTTAATGGTCAAACTCTTTTCAAAATAAGGGCACATTCTCACCTAAAATCACCATGTATTGCTTTAAACACAAAACAAACAGCATGCATCCCGTGCTTCTGACTCTGAAGTTTTGCAGACTGCCCTTTGATAGCCATGCATCATCAGAGTAGTGTGTATTTTCCACAAGCTGTAGATCATTTTGAGTTTTTTATTCCATCAACACAAACACATGGTGGCCTGCTATCACAAACAAAACAAAGAGCAGCAACTCGTATCTGGTTTACCCTCTTACTCTTAGCAAATTTCGTATCCATCGTGATCAATCCATCAGGTTTAAGGTGTTGAGGCTTACGTGCTTACAGTGCACAGACTGATTGTGGTTAAATTTGAGGACAGACTCAATCTGCCCAGCATTGCAAGAGGTGGATAACGGTGATGTAAACATTCATTAGGTGTCAACTAACGCTCACTAGCTACATGTATCAACTTCTGGTGTTATTTTGAGGTTCATATCTGCTGTGGTAAACAATAACACTCTTCTACAACTGTGTGGTTATATTTAAAAATCGCTGCGCAGACCAAAATGTTTCACTGAATGATCATATAGCTTTCTGCGATGTTAGCCTAAAGCTACCTGGCATCAAAGAGACTGTCTTTGAAAAGATATTGACGGTTTCAACCGTTAAAAAAACAATAAGGACACGGGGCAAGTGTCGTTTGTCTTGTGCTACAAACGACTAGCTTAACGTTTCTAGTTATTGTTTATCCGTTTTATGAGCATCACACATGGAACGAGATGAAAGAGAAAGCTAATGTTAGCTAGGCTAACATTCCATTGCCAATATGGCTGCCTTTGCCCCTTTAAATCAAATTGTCTGGCGTGATTATTCTTCCATCGCTGGCGGTTGAGAGAGAAATGTGCCTGAAAATAAGCTAGCTGTGACCAAAAACGGTCCGTGCGAAGACAGAGGGGGGATAACAACATGCATCAACAGCGGCGGCAGCTATGGCAAACACGCTTATCGCTAAAGAGGAGAGCAAAGGAGCAGCACGGATTTCTGATTCCGAGTCGAGAGATGCATGGAAATTAGAAAAAAAAATGTCAATACCTTCAGCGTGTCCCATTCTAAACACATACACCAGCCAGCAACGTTTCCTCGTTTAATCTATTAGAAAAAAAATCAAAAAAATCTTGTAATATAGATAAAGCGCAGGCCTTTCCTTTTCGTTTAACGCAATTCTCAACAGAGAGGAGGAGGGGGGTGTTACGCTATCTGGTCGCTGCCCAATCCCAATGCTTGGCTCTTCCTCAATGTAGGGGCTCGAGCATTTAGTGAGAAGCCTGCCAGAGACAGATATGTTCAATTCTCGCCCCCCTCCAGGGTACAGTCTTCCTAATAATAATCTCTAGCTCCCTCTTCCTCTGGTTCAAAAAAGCACCCTGCTTTCTAGTCTTGGCCTACTCGGTCTTCAGCTCAGCGCCAAATCACACAGATCCAGACTGGAGGGGTTATCAAGAGCACTACGGGATGTGTAGTTCACTTCTGATAGCATATGAAAGAGTGTGTGTGTGTGTGTGTATGTGTGCTAAGAAAGGAGTGGTTGATCAAATGAAGCAGCCAGTAATAGAAGTCACACCTACACTTTCATGAAAGAGGATTTTCGTGTGTTTTCATTTGAAGAGAAAGATGATATATTGATGAAAAAAAATTATCTGAGAGATTTTTAAACAGTGCAATCGTGGTGATGTTAAATGAAGACTGAGCAGTATTAAAAATGTTCTGGATTTATTTTTCAACCTGGCCACAACGCGATGCAGATACTCGCGTTACGTTTGCAGCATCGCCTCTGATTGGTTCATGTACGTCTCCTCGCCTGATCTGTAGCTCAGAGCAGGAAAACACGACATGACCTGTTACTCTGTCTCGATTTTCTGGTACCACACTTTCGTGTCCTAAAGCACATTTTTATACTGCGATGTGTGTTAGTGCTACCTTGAATTGATTATTAAATCACATGATAACCTGAGCATCAAAGATTAGTGACCTATATGACAAAGGAGTTAGAGAATCCCGGAGCTCAGACAAATAGTTCCCGGTTTGGCCCACCAATTAATTAGAGAAAATGGGACCCTCTTGTTTGCAAGCTGTACCTTACAAGTTACTTGACATTTGTGTATTGCAGAGAGTATAAAGCATGTATGAAATTATGTGTAGATACCAACGAAGAGTGGTTGAAAGCAACACTGTCACCTCTGTGCAGCAGGTGTGTATTTAATGTGTTTTATTTATTGATTCAAAGACCAATTAAAGACTATTAATACCAGAGCAATTATTAATTTTGCTGTCTGAGTAAAGAGAGGTGTTAGTGATTAGTATGTGGTGGGCTACTTAAAATCTCATCTGTCACAGGCAAATTTAAAACTTTCACCTTCCAGAAGGGAAATTGTGAATATAATAATTCTGTCGAGCATAGATGGATCAAATTCATTCTTTGTGGACCCAGAATTCAGTAATTCAGAATTTATTGAAATAACTGAATGTATAATATAATTTCTTTCAAACTTAAGATCCTCTCTGGCGACAGGACAGCAGTCTGTTTGAAGACTTTTTGATCACCGAGTAATTCGTCTTTCCAAACATACGATCTTCGGTCGGTACGCACACAACATTCACGCATGTACAGTGTGACCTTTCAGTGCAGCTGCCTGGGAGGGCTGCACACGCTGAGTCAACGGCCAGAAGAGCGACGATTTAGAAGGAAAACTGTGAAACCCACCGTAAATGGGTTTAATCACCTCATCGGAAGTCTCTTGCTTCAACCCCGTTTACCTCGACCGATTGATGTGGATGGATTATTGTATTCACATTTCAGCGAGAAGCCTTACAACGCCCAGTCAGCAGCGGCAGCCATAGCTCCGTCATTGACGCTGGAGGTTAGTGGGCTCGTCATCAGCGGACTGCCATTTCACTTGCTAGCATAGCCAACCGCAACATCTCCAGCTAACCGGTTAAGCTAGCAGAGGGTAGCTAGCATCGAATTTTTTTAGCATAGTGCTAATGTGAACCTAATGTACCGGTAAGTTTTAAAGGCTTGTACGGGTGTAATATTTCAGTAGTCAATTTGACATATGTAGGACATATATTTTATGAGTTAAACCGGTAACGTTAGATGAAAATTACTAAAATGTTGTGAATTTCCTCTTGAGTACAGCGTTATAACGTCCATTTAACAGCGGCTGTATCAACGTAACGCCAAACAGGAAGGTTTAATAAACGTATATGAGTGTGTTCCGGAATTTATATATTGATGTAACGTTAGGATTTAGACTGTTTTTGTGCAAAAATGATCAGTTAAGTGGTAAATGGCCAAGAATGTTATGTGATATCACTCAGTTAAGACGCGAGTGTTAAGCTGTGTTGCGATTGTGTTATTACGTAATATCAAGCCAGCATGCTGTACCTATGCTAATGTGAGCTCTGCCACATTATGTCATTCATAGTTAGCTAACTTCCAAACATAACGTCTGTCATCTCTTTGTTTGGCAGGAGAGTCTGTGTGTGCTCGGACAAACGTTGTCCGTGATCTGATTTTTGTGTGGTTTTTTTCCACTGAGCCTGTTGCTGCATCGTAGGAGTGAATTGTAATCGGACACCGGCATGTTCCCCCTCTCATTTGTCTCAATTATTGCTTCCACAGAGCACTGTAACCTGCCCCTGCAATGTCCGTCTTTAGTCACCAGGTGCTCCTTGCAGTCACAAGATCAAGGTAAGTTCGCGGATACGCTCAAGAAAGTTAGCAGAGCAAGAGCCCTCGCAATGCAAAGCAGGCTTCTCTAATGTTAACAAATTGCATAACTCTTCACAAACTTCAGTAGCAGTTGTCAGACGAAGAAGAGAAAAAAAAACAATTCTACGGTGTTTAAGTAGACTCAAAAGACAGACAATGTCTGTTTAAAAAGATGATAAAAAATGTGCCTTTATACAAAGCAGGTTGAGCTATTGCATGTGGTGAAATGTAGCTTTAGGGTCTGCTGCAGTGAAGTTTTATGTTTCTTATGTATCTCTGAACAGGTCTACCAGAGTGCAACACAGTGAAGTTACTTGGTAGCTTAGTCTGTTTAATTGTTCTCACTGTGACAGCTGATAGGCATTGTTTGGTCTCACTCTAAACTGCGCCAAGTTCTCATGACCCTTGAAAGTAGAGCTCTCTGACTGTCCCACAATTGAACTCAGATGTACATAAAGTGCTGAAGGAATTAATCCTATTGTTTTACTTCAGAGTTTCTCATCCGGAGGTTAGTGGACTTGTTTACTGCTAAGATGCCTGAAATAATGTGTGTGGTTAAGTAAAGAAAAAGAGACAGTTTTATTTTGATCCCTAACAATAATATGTCCATAAATACTCGTCCTGGGATTTTTGAAGCTTTTGTTGTTAACAAGTGGCTAAGAGTACAGAGCTTGTCTGGAACATGAAATATCATCATGTTTAATATGACTAATCAACTTGCTGGTCTGCTTTTACAACCTCATTGTTTTTATTCTTGTTCATTTACAAATCATTGTAGTATTAATGGGTTTTAAGTAGGGTAGTAGAAAACCTAGTAGTTGTGACATTTAAGTAATGTGACAAAGATGTAGTTCATTTATAGCATAACATTAGTTTTTTACTTTTGGCAATTAAATTAATGTCTCAAAAATCAGAATAGTGGTTTAGCAGTGCCATGCTTACTTGGTCTACAAAAAACATAATCCCTGCAGTACTCTGTCAGGGTTCTGCAACATGGTGATAAATACTATGAGATATTTTATACAGCAATTTGTGAGCATTGCTATAAACTAGCCTGCCAAATACACTTATTTTACACTACTCCACTGATCCACTGATCTGCTGGTGGTATTAACTCTTCTAGAAAAGCTGCAATAATCCAGCAAAGACAGGAAACGCATCTACTGCAAGCTAGTAAACATTGATTTAAAACAGTGCTGAATTTAAAGTACATAAGTATTATTTTTAGCTTTTTTTGGCTTTTAGCTTTTTCAGCCAATTACATGCATGAGGATGAACAAACATTTGACACATTTATTTAACCTTTAGGCTACAACCACAGCATTTTTGTAAGTAAAACTGAATATAAACTTTCCTTTTGTCGACAAGAAAAGATATTAGGATACCTTTAACTGGTATTGCACAAGGTGGATTAAAATAAATATTGTTCAGTACTTAGCTATTTACCTTTTTATCTAGAATGAATGGTTCTTTCTTTGTGTAAGGCATGATGGACACTGGGCTTTATTTATTTATTTATAAGGCATTAATGTTTTTTTGTTTAATATCTCTTTGCATTGCTTCTTCTCTACCTTTTAATGGTAGCTATGAAGGAACACACTGTGTGACTGGATTATTTTACAGTTGGCAGCTGCTTTTATTGAACTTAGAACATTCTGTTTTTCTTTTTTTTTTCATTGAATAACATGCATAACAGCCTAAAACTTTTCCTTATTTTTATCTGTAGGGCAATTTTCATTTTTAATCTGGTTTCACCTCATGGTTATTACTACTGTAGCTGATTCTTTAACTTTAACTGTAATTTTTTTTTACTTATTCCAAGATTTTTATTATTTTCGACCATTAATTTTTATTCCTTTTTTTGATTGCCATTATGAAGTAAGCTTCACATTGTGTCTCTAGGTGTATAGCATCTTTTGTCTAAACTTATCCAAAAAATCAGATCGAGTTGTCTTTACTACATTATGTTGTCAAACATGAGTAGTCAAATCCAGAAACTGTGTGGCACTTTTACTGTATTTATCTATTAACTAATTAATAACTGTCAGAACTGTAAACATGTATTGTTGTCAAACAAATAATGGTTAAAGCACTATTATATCATTTGTTTACTTTTCCTATTAGCATTCCCTTGCACAAGATTATATCACAACTAACCAGTTTTTCTTGTCTCTGTTGACAGGGGATCATATTTGTTATCCAAGAGGCACAGCTGCTCCTCTCTGTCTTCCAAAGCCTATCTCCACTTAGACACTCCCCGCCATGTCTCGTCCTTACTCACACTCAGGCACTCCCGCTACGGATACCCTCACTGTAACAGAGGCCACGCCCTCTGCCGTGGACACAACTCCGCCCTGCTCGCCCGCTCCTTGCACAGCTCAGGTGTTTGGCTCCAGGACATAAAGCAGGAGGACACTAAGGCCTCAGCAGCTGCTACCCAGGATGCTTCTCCGGGAGCAAAAAAGGACTCTGTGGCTGCTGCATCCCAATCCCAACCTCCATCAGGTCCTACTCCTACGTCCACCCCCACCACAGCCGCTGCTGTCCCTCCAGTGCAGGAGAGGGCAGTCTTGAAAAAGTCTCTGTATCAGAGGATTGTGGATGAGTTGAAGCATTACTACAATGGCTTCCGGTTACTTGGCATCGACATCAAGATTGCAGGCAGGATGGTGTGGAGGCTGTTACATGGACAACTGCTCACACGCAGGGAAAGGAGAAGGGTAAGAGAAGCTAAATGTACATTTAATGTCATAACATTATTCAGTTTTTTAATATTTCAGGGTTTTTGTTTTTTTTGTTTTTAATTTAAACTCCTGCCATCTCAGGCAGAGTTATCTAGATAAGTTGCAGCCAGTTACTGTGTAATGCATATACAAGTTCCCTGCAAAGATAGACAGAGTAGGACATGTTTAAAACTTTATTAAACTAAACTGAAACAATGGATATGAAAAGTGATGGAGAATTAACTACAAAGCATAGCCCCTAAATCATCAGTATTGAACATGAAATGTGCTTTGTTTCTCTTGTCTTTTTCCTTCATCAAAGCCATTACACCTTTTCTCTTTCACATAATTATGTACTTGAAAGACACTTTCCACATTATATTGCTATGCCGTTACTGTCGCCAGTAAGTTAAAAGTGTTAGCTCGCAGCCTGTCTGAAGTGTGTGCTCAAGCTCGAAAGCTTCCCTCTGTTGAAGCATCAAAGAAAAGAAGTCTCTCCAACTATCTTTTCATATATAAGCGCTGTTAAAAGAAGTTGAGAGTGACAGGTAACAGATTATGGACAGGTAATGTTGGATTTAACAGAGGCACTTGTTGCAGCAACTTCAGCACAGCCCTCTCTTTCGTGTATGTGAAGTGAGCTTCCATGTAGCATGTAAACCCTGAGCTATACAGGGATTGCAAGATCTCTTTGATTTTGTCCAGCAGCGCATTTATGTGCTTTTAGTTTTGCACCCACTTCAGACAGGGTAAACATGAACACTTTGAGCTTAGCAGCTACAGTGGAGATTTCTAATGACTGAATATTCACTTTTGGGTGAACTCTTCCTTTAAGTCGATAACCAGTATGTGAATTTATGATGAACAAAGCAACCCTATGATCAGTAAAACCTACTTCACTCAAACACAATTAAAGCCAACCATTAAACCAGAACATATCATCAGAATGGAGTATTTTAAGTATTTAACTCAATATGCAGCTCTTCAGTCATGATCCCTTGAGCAAAAAACACACAATGCACTGTAAAGTCAGCTAAATAACTGCCTCTTTAATTAGAACCATTAGTTAATATGACTTCATGTACCTGAAAGAATCTGTATATAATGATATTTCACAGTCATTTAAATTCTGCATCAAATTATGTCCATACTGTAGTTTTTCATGAGATATTATGGTTATTTAATATTTATATGCAAAGTAACTAACAAATATACAATTAAAAGCAGGTGCTGGATCCTCAAAATAGTATTTAATGAAAGAAAAGGCTAGTACAGCACGTTTTAAGTGGGCTGCCCCTCATCAATTACAGTCATTGTCAATGTACACGTTGAAGAAGGGAGGCTTGCTTGAAAAGTGTGTGTGGCAATTTAATAATTTTTTGCATGCTGCACTGACCTTTCTCAACTATTATTTTCACTAAACATTAACAGGCAATCTTTCGACTCTTTTCATAGCAGCAGCGTGTCTGTCTGGTTTCTTGTGTCTGGTTTTTTTTCTGCCTGTCCAAGAGACTCAAGAAGTAGTCTTCCTGGTTCTTCTCCTTTGTCACTCTTCTTCTGGGTTATTATTAGTAGAGTAGTTAGATATATTTTATGGCTTATGAGTACCTTCGAACGTTTCATAACTTAACATGTCAAAAAGGAATGTGCTGTATGTGTTTCTTGATCCTTAACACATGTGAACAACAGCAGGTACGCAGTTGTGAGGTTCAGTTAGGGATTAAATGGTTCATGAATTTTACAGATCAGCTAATATGATAGTCTTGGGGTCTGAATTTCTGCTCAGTTTGGCTCTTTTTTTGGGAAAAAAGGGGAGGAAGTAAAAAGTTCAACATGATTTTTATCCTTTTGGTAAAGAGTTTAGCAAATATTTGCCTTAGTAATATTCTGACTAAGAACACGAGGAACATAAACAATTTTTCATTTTAAAATCCTAATTAAAAAAATAGGTTTAAAAAAAAAGATAAAAAGTTCAAACATAAAATGCAGATTTGTTATTTTTGATACACATATTCCCACATTTTAGACTAAAAGCCATCAACATAAAGTGCAGAATAAATCATGTCATAGACTAAGACATCATTGATATTATGTGAAACTCAAGAACTTTAAACTTACACTAAAATCCTGCATCCTCCATGGTAACAAAGTACTCCATATCTTCAGTTGCCAAAAAGGATCCGTCTAACTGAATGAATTATATATGAAATATATATGAAATATATATATAAATAAGTTGTGTCCAAGAAATGTACTGAATGAGACACTTTTTAATTAAAAAAATGCTGTTATTGCTCTTTGGTGTACAAACTGTATAATGGAATCCCTGATTGTAAAATTCCTCAAACCTCTTTTCTACATCTGTAATGCAACCGCTGTTATTTAAGTTGCTTGCTTTACTTAACCTCCTTTGTTTGCTTGCTCATAATGCTGAGCAGATCTCATGTCTGTAATTGTGAAATTGTCAAAAATTTCACTCTGCCGGAGTGCTGCAGGCACTGTTTTGTAGGTTATGCAACGTCTATCACATGATGTGGTCATAGCTAAGCTAGTCTCTGTCGAGTTTAGAAAACACAAGATTGTTAAAAAAAATGTTCATACTCTGTGAAATATTCCAAGTCAAAAGATCCTTTTTATTGTAAGCTCTTTCTTGAGCTTATCTATGTAAATTTCAGATAAGCTTTGTGTTGCTTCATGGAAAAGTTCTGGTTGATCTTTTAAAAAAGGACACAGTGTTACTTTACGCCTCCCCTACTGATTGATGTACACACATTGCAATATGTGCATGTACCCTCAGTGACCCAGGTTGTGCACATGCCATGGTAAAACTATATTTGAGCTATTTTAGAAGAGGACTGGCAGAGCCTAGGGCACATGTAAAGGATCTCACATGCACACACACCTCCAAAGACTTGGACACTGACAGCAGTCACCAAATATGAATATTGGCTAATGTTACATGAGCACTGCTTGTTTTTGTGTTTATAGCTGATGAGGACCTGCGCCGATCTGTTCCGTCTGGTGCCCTTCATGGTGTTTATCATCGTACCTTTCATGGAGTTCCTTCTTCCGGTGTTCCTCAAACTCTTCCCTGAGATGTTGCCCTCCACCTTTGAGACTGAGTCCAAAAAGGCATGTGTTCATGTACACACAGACATACAGACACACACACCCTGTCATCTGAATCACCTCATGGCAGGGTTCATAATGATTATGTAACTTTTCCAGATATGACTGTGGCTGCTGCACTGAGAACCTGAGGCCATGCAGACAGACTACTTTATCTAATTAAGGCAACTGACTTCAGGGGCTGTAGGGCTGTAGCATAACCTAAACACACTTTTTACATTTGCCAATTGCTTTTTAAAGCTTTACTGAAGTATAATGTAAAGGTGATAATGGACCAATAATATGACATTTCTTTTTGTAAATGTTTCACCTGTTAAAAAGAAACAGCAGGTGTCTGCACTTGGTTCAGTCGGGTTGGGGTTCAGAGCACAGTTGAGTGATTCACAGATATGCTCTCTTGGGCAGCAAAGAGGTGCTTGGCTATTGAAAATAAGACTGAACATAAGAAGGACAACGAAAGCATGTTGTGGTAGTAAATTACAGTAATGCGGTCGAGGAAACCAGAAAGAAGTTTAAATTGTTATGGTTTACTGACCCTCTTATTATCTGCCGTAAACTAAAGGGTAAACATTTTCATGGGATTTTTATAGGAAATATATGAAATTCTTTTTTATTAGGATGGAAAGCTGAACAGTTGATTGGTCAAATCATAAATCAGAATTGTCTGAATGTGAATCTAAATGATTATGTGCACTGGGCCTTCAGGTTTTAATGTTTAGCTTTTTTAATAAAAAAAATATTTCTTTTATAGTGCAAGAGCAAATCTTTTAAAGGAAATGAGAGCTCAAGTTCAGAGTGGGCAGCAGAACATGGTGTTTTTGAAAGCAATATAATGTTATGAGACTGAAAAATGTACAGTACAAGAAAGGCCTGAAACGATAGCACTCTGAAAACATTTTAAGTCACATATCTTTTCTATGTATTTTTATAATATGAAACTATTCACTGCAGGAGGAGAAGCAGAAGAAGGGTCTGGCAGCTAAGCTTGAACTGGCCAAGTTCCTCCAAGAGACCATCGCTGAAATGGCTCGAAGGAATAAAGCAAAAGCTCAGACAGAAGACGAGACGCAGCGCTTCTCCACATATGTTCAGAAAGTAAGTTACCGCTTCCAGTCTTCTCTGTCCAAGGAGGCAATGGCAGCCCATGCACACATGGTATATGGACAAGTCAGTTTTTTATTAATGTTTCTTTACTGTTTTTCTGTAATATCTTGGTTTTAAGATTTAGATCAGTCGCTATGTGTTCAAAAAATGACAAGAGTTGGTAAACAAACCGACTCATAGTTTTTAAATTGAGGGGCTTTATTTTCTAAGCTCTAAGTATGATGGAAAGAAGCATTTCTGACTTTCTGACCCTCAGTGTTGATATTTTGCACGTAATAAGTAGATCAAACTGAGGTTTGAGGTTTGATTATCCCATGAGTGCAGTCCTGGATCAAAATAAGGTGCATCAGATATATATACTAGGTCTGTAGCTGGATGATACTCCTTAATCTGATGTTTCTGTGTGTCCTCTGCAGGTTCGGGGGACAGGTGAGCAACCCTCAACAAAGGACATTGTGCGGTTCTCAAAGCTGTTTGAGGACGAGCTGACGCTGGAGCACCTGGAGCGCCCCCAGCTCGTGGCTTTGTGTAAACTGTTGGAGCTGCAGCCCATCGGTACAAACAACTTGCTGCGTTTTCAGCTGATGATGCAACTGAGAACCATCAAAGCTGACGACGAGGTAGGAAAGGGGAGCGACACCTAGTAGTTTTGTTTTCTAGGGACTTTCTGCATGCTTTTATAGTTATGAGAGTGAAGAACAGAGAATTTATGAAACTAGGAAGTGTCGTACCAGTCGTTCTGCATGTTTGGCACATTTGTCACAACCTGTAGTGTTGCAATTTAAACGAGCATGCCAGTTTTTTGATTTATGTCCTACATACCATAAGCATTCTTTCATGTTGTTCTGTTGAAGCACCAACTTGTAGATACTTGAAACTTTCCAGTTAAATAATATTTTACATTTAAACATAGGTTGTCTTTTTGCTGCCTTTTAATGTACCAAGAAACCTTTTCATTGAAGATAAAAATGAAAATGACTTGAAGTTCACTTTGAATCTACAAATCTGATTTTATATCATAGTAAAGCAAATAGAAATCAGAGGTTTCCTGAGCCATCATTAGAGTTCAATTTCAAAGGATTGCAGTAATGTACCTCGTAATTCTGAAAGAAACTTTTAGGTAAAACACTAACACTATTGGAATTTTAGCTTCTGCTGCCCTCATGATTCAATAAATATTATGCTGAATTATTTTAGATTTTGAATTATTTTAGTCCCAATTTTTTTCTCAGTTTTTATCTTCATCTAAAATATCTTTTCACAACAGTTTTTTGACTTCCCTCTCCATTTCTTCACAGATGATTGCAGCAGAGGGTGTAGCAGCTATGAGTGTGTCAGAGCTGCAGGCAGCATGTCGTAGTCGGGGGATGAGGTCTCTGGGTCTCACCACTGAGCAGCTACGTCTGCAGCTGCAGCAGGTTAGCAACTGAATGTTTGTTTCTTAGCTTTAGTTGGTTGATTTATGATTAAATCCTGGTTTCACAAATGTTTGTTTCTTATGAAAACCATTGGGCCAAGTACTTGAAGATTTTAAGCAAATCTTGTAAAAAGTTGATTTTCAGGTTTTGCAACGAAACAAATTACCTCTTTATAATTCAGACTTATGAAAATGACTGCTGATGTGAAAGAAAAGATATATTGTACCTGTTGTAGTCATTCTTAGTTTCTTGTTTAAATGAAATAAATGGATTTGTTAATAAAAGAATCAATCGCTTGTCTGTCATGGCTTTATATAATAAGTGTTTTGCTCTGTTTAGTGGCTGGATCTGCACCTGAAGGAGAACGTTCCCCCATCGCTGCTACTGCTCTCCAGAGCCATGTATCTGACTGACCTCAAACCAAAACCCCCCGTCATCCCACCTGTTCCCAAACTAGAGGTTCGAACTTTGAAGTCTATTTAAAATCTTACAAACAAACAATTTTGAATCCATAAAAAAAACTGCCTGTGGTCCAGAGATCCAGCAAGCAGTCTTTTGTCAGATGTGGTCATTTTATGAGATGTTTTGTTGGTATTTTTACAGAAAGCTACTCCTCCTCCAGTGGAAAACACAGGAGCAAACAACACTCCAGTCAGTACTGACATGTTGGCGGACCCTGCTCTCATCATCAAAGACAGACCAGTCAGTGCACACCCAAACACACAGTACACAAGATAAACTGTATTGATGTTTTGGATTTAGCACATAAGGTCATCACTGCAGCTGGGAATAGATAAGGAATAAAGCTTTCATGTATGTGTAGTAAATATAAAGCTGCAGCTAGCAGCTGATTTTTTTTTTTTGCTTAGAACAGAGACAGGAAATTGTGAAACAGCCTTTCTCTGTCCAAAGAGAACAAAACCACCTACCAGTATTTCCTAAAGCCAATTAATAAACAGATAATATCTCATATGTGTAATCCATACAAATTTTTATGCAAGATTTTGTATGGGTTACACACCAGTTAGCTGATTCCTTGTTTCCAGAGTTTGTGCTTAGCTAAAGGAGCCAGGTGCTAGCTGTAGCTTCATATTTCCAGGATGGATGTGAGTGGAATCAATCTCCTCACCTAACTGGCGTGAAAGCAAACAAGAAAGTTTGCTGAAATGTCAAGACAGTATCTTTAAGATAAATAAATCATGCATACCAATCAGAATGTCTAAATAAAAGGCTTGTCACTTGGCTAAACACAACCATGTCATTCTCAACTCATGACAAGTTGGCCTGTAACATATATTTAAATAAATGTATGAATGATAGTAACACGTATACAAAATCTTGTCTGGTAGGGGAGTAGATGTACGGAAGAACCATATAATACTGCATGAACTTCATCTTTTGTGTGTCTGTCTGTGTGTGTTGTAGACAGAGGAGATGAGAGACAAGGCTCCTGTGGTGTCAGACAAACCTTTGACTCCTGCTGAAGTCCTTCAGGTGAGCACCCATTGTTCCTTAGACCTGTGAAATCCACAGAAACCAGCACTGGATTTGACGCTACACAGGGTTTCATAATCCAATTAGTTCTTCCTGGCTTTGATCTTTCTCACATGACATGCTAATCTGTGACAGCAGGACAGAGCTGCTATTCTGGAAATCCACTTTTTCTTTATAGAAAGTACTTTAATACTGTTGGGCAGGTGTAGAGACTCGTTGGAAATCTGTTTCAAATGGATGAATAGAAGTAATGATAAGAATTTTGTCCGACTAACCATCACAAATGCAGAAATATACTGCCAGTGTTACAACCAAACATATCAAGTTATGCTATGTAAAACTTAAAAATGAATGAAAAATAAAAACCTACCAGTATCGCACATGCTTCAGGTGACTGTTTTGAGTTTTTTGTATAGTTAAACTTAGTTTTATGTCCTCTTCTACAGGCTAAAGCAGCAACAGAGGTGTCACAGAAGAGCAAGATGAGTGCCAACGGTGTGTAAAGAGGAGCTGAAGCCTCTGGACTGAGGAGAGGATGGACTCACACAAACCTGTGTCGTCAGGGGGACAGGACCGCCGTGTCTTCTGCTTCTTCATACCCTCAACCCTCTGTTTTCCCATTTTTTGCACTCCATCTTAGCTGGACAAATCAACCTGACATTTCACAGGACTGGCAGACCAATAATGGTGTGATCTCTGTGACCTAATGTTGTGGAATTGAAGCCTAAATGCCCATGGCATATCCTGGTCAGCCTGTTTGTGGGTGTCTCCTCACTGTCGATTCGGCCTCGTCCTCCTCCTGTAAAAAATTTGTAAATATCCTGTAAATTTTTGTCTCCGTTAGCAATTTTATTTTATTTTGTTTTATTTGGATACCTTCTTTCTCATGTTAAGGACATGGGAGAGGGTTTTCAGAATAGTTTGCTGAACTTTTTGGTTCAGTGTTGTTCCAACTTCATCTTTGCTCAGTACGCAGGACCATGCTGATGTTCTAAAGAAAACACCAAAAAGACGGCACATTCTGAACCCAAGTTTCAATAAATGCAAAAGGTTCAAGCAAAGTGTCATATCTGATTATGGCCATGGGTGGACCAGCAGATTTGAACTGGCCCTGCTTCTGGACAGGGATGTCCTAGCATAGTTACTTGCTGCTGTACTTAGCAAAACGAAGACTGGTATATTATTAAGACAGAGAAGTCACTCCTTAAAGCAGAGGTGACTCTGGTAGAAGTGCAGCCTGTTACCACTGGTAAATCAAATGGGCAGTCTGTAAAGAAAAATGCAGATTTTATTTGCATATAAAATTTAAGTATTGTGTTTTAACACTATGATGCTAAAATGTCTTTAAGCTCAAAAGAAGAGAAAATACTTGATTTTTCCATTAAGATATATTATTAACATGGAGCTGATGCCACAAATGAGATTATTTTTAGTATTGTGGCACAAAAAGAGATATGTATGTATTGCATTATGACAAATTCGCCTAACTAACCTACTTCATTAAGCTCTCATAAATATAAGACCCTACAAGCTGTTATTGGAAAGCCTACCGCTTTGTGTACTGTATAAATGCAGTTTTGTGTGTGTTTGGCAATTCATAAAATTTTATAACCCCCCCTGCCCTCCCCCCTTGATACATTTGACATTGTTGGAGTAACATTCATTTTTAGTGCAGCTGAGTGAAAGTTTTTGTCTCCACAGCATTTATCAATCCATAGGCACCTTCCAAAAGAGGGTTTCATAAATTAAAAGGATATTTTTAAGCAATGAGATTGCTAATGAAGATTTTCTTTTTTTGTTTTTTACATATGTGCCTAAGGTTAAAGGGCGATTGTGTTTGTGTTTGCATTTTTCATTAGAGAACAGATTTTCTATATTGTACATTTGTATTTTGGTTTAATCGTTCACCTCAGTGTGTTCAAAGCACCCAGTTGCACTTTTTCTCCTCACTGGAATGTCTCCCTGTCTGTCTCCCTTTTTATCCAAGTATGAATCCAAATCCAGATGAATCCTTCTGTAATCACCAGTGCTGATGCTGATTGTGAAGCAATCATCACCGTTTTTAATCAGCTCTGCACTTGTGTTGCAAATAGGATGAAGAAAGAAATTTAAAATAACTAGGCTGATTTCTTTACCTGTTTTTTTTTCTTCTGCTGCCATACTTCTTTTTTCATCCAAAATTTTCGGTCATTCAAATTGGATGTCAAGTGATTTATGCAACATTTTTGGCAATTGGTGCTTTTTAACAACCCTGTTGAGAAAGATGTGTCATGTTAATGTGTTGCTCCTCAGCTTGTTGAGTTGATGCTCCAACTTGTTACATTTGATGGCCAGTGTCATCTGCAACACAATTAAAGGACTGCATTGCAATTAAATAACAGGAATGACTGGACTGGTTGCATGTGTCTGCTTTGCCTCTTGAGACTTGCCAGACTAAAAAATATAGTTAATTTCTTTCCCCTATCACTGGACAGGATGCATTCTTCTGCTCCACTGCATCCACATTTAATTTGTTCACAGATAATTCAGCTTGTCCAGAACAACCTGCCTGTGTCACCTCTGGGAACCGTGTTTGTCTTCTTTTGATTCATCAGCATCATAGTGTGTGCTAACAAGGCTGCACCTGTCTGGAAACATTATTACCTTCTGCTACCATGGATGAGTTAGTACATCAATGCTGTCATGATGTGTCCTCTCCTGTTACTCTCTTTTAGCTCAAAATTGCACTGCTGTCCAATTACTTCTTACATCGCATTAAAGTCATGCATCCCTTTACCCATTGCAAAAAAGTGTTGAGGTGGAAAAAAAACAATTCACAATTAAAATCATACAATCCCTTTGCAAACTTCTCCTGTCGATCTTTCTTGATGATGCCTTTGAAATCCTGTTAATTAAACTGTTCTGAAGAGAGATCACTGTCGTCTTGTACTGGTGATGCAGGTGTACACATTTTACCTTATCGTGACACAAAACCACTGTAACCACAACATAGAGTCATAAAGTTAATTTATTGTTTTGGGTTTTTTTTTTACATTTATTCTTGTTATTTAGCAAACGTAGTTATTGGCTCCCAGAAATACACCTAAAGCATGTTTTTTTCATGGCCAGTAGGTGGCACTAACTGAACAGGAGGAACAGAGCTTTCTACAATGCCAAGTGCAAATTTACACCGATTCCAGGCAAAAAACAAAGCAGTGCACCAGTGCGTCACTTGATATGTAATGACAAGGCAGGCCACTAGGTCGCAGCACCTCCCTGGGGCTCGATCGAAAGAGAGCTTCCCCGTTTCTGACAGCGGAGGCGTTTGTGTGCAGTGCATTATGGTTGTTGTTGTAGGAAAAGGGACCTGCACAGCCCATCTATTTTGGCTTCTTTATTTATAGATCAGTAAATTAATTTTCAAATAAATTTTTGCCCGAAGTAGATTATTTATTTTTCCGTTTATCTTGTGGATTCATAGTAGATGGCCATCATTGCCAATGATATTTAGCACACAATTTCAGCTGAATGATATGGGCTAGTAGTTAAAAGAGGACTGCTTCTCCAACATTCCCACTAACGGAACTTAACAGTGTGACATTCAACGGAAGTAAATATTAAGCACATCTGTATACCAAAGTACCAGACGATCCTGTTGCTGCGGTGCAGAAAAAAATATTATAATTGCAATTGCGCAACAATGTCTTCAGCCGAGTGTTTAAGAGACTTTGTCAACGAGCGATTGTCTGCTGTAGCTGAAGAAATATTCAGAGTATTTAAAACAGCTATCGTCGAGTACGAGGAAGAGATTAATCGTCAGCGCAAACTGCTGGATGTCGTTTTGAAACCCACTATTCAGCTACACAGAATAGGTGTGTAAATTAATGCTTTTTTGTAATTGATAGTAACTGAATAACACAACATAAAGGAGTTGATGTATGTTTAATATTTACATGCATTTAAACATAACGAGATACTAATTTACTCGCATATGACATCTTTACAGCGACATCAAAGTGTTAGTGTCCTGCTCTCTTTATGTTTCTGTCCCTCCAGAGCCCCCACAGCAACACGCTTTGAAACAGGAGGAGGCTCCCGCTGACCAGCAGCTCTGTGACCAGGAGAGGAGCTCCAGTCAGGGCCAAGAGGAGCCAGAACCTCCAAAGATTAAAGAGGCACAGGAGGAACTCTGCACCCGCCAGAAGGGAGAGCAGCTTGCAGTGAAACATGAGACTGATGCCTTTATGTTGACTCCTACTCATGAGGAAAGTGAGCACAGTAAACCTGAAAGTGACCAGAAGCTCCTCTCAAACTCTCGTGTTGCTGAGAGTCAGAGTCAACAGCTAGGTTCCAAGCATGGAGCTTCAAGATCAACGAGAAATGCAGAGCCAGAATCACAAAGCGAAAGTCACAGTGATAATGCAAACAACTTTACCTTCTCTGAGATTCACTCTAGCACAGGTGAAAAGTTTCGATGTGATACATGTGGAAAGGCCTTTAAGTGTAAGTCCCATGTTGTTGTACATCTGAGAAATCACACAGGTGAAAAGCCGTTTCTTTGCAAGACCTGCGGGAAAAGATTTAAAGTATTCTCATCATTGGAGAAGCATATACGAATCCACACAGGCGAGAGGCCGTATACTTGCAACACCTGTGGAAAAAAATTCAGGCAGCTGTCAGAATTGACAAGTCACACAAGAATCCACACAGGTGAGAAGCCATATGCTTGTATCACCTGTGGAAGAACATTCAGACAGCTGTCACAATTGTCATGTCATAAGAGAACCCATACAGGTGAGAGGCCATTCTCTTGCAAAACATGTGGAAAAGCTTATGCACATAGTTACACCTTGACACAGCACAAAAGAACCCACACAAATGAGAAGCCGAACCTTTGCACAACCTGCGGACAAAGATTCAAGTTTTTGAGACTGTTAAAACAGCATATGAAAATCCACACAGGTGAGAAGCCACTTTCCTGCACCACATGTGGGAAAAAATTTAATCAGATATCACGTCTGAACAATCATATAAAACTCCACATAGATGGGAAGCCATATTCTTGCAAAACTTGCGGCAAAGTTTTCTCACATTTAGGTTACTTGAGTGTCCACATGAGAAGAGCTCATGCAGATGAGAACTGTAACTTGCATGACCTGCAGGAAGAGATTTACAGATATCAGTATGTATAGTTTTGCAATGCAGATCTCATAAAGGGAAGTAGCCTTGTACCTGCAATATATGTAGTAGGTGTTGTGAGCCCTTTCAAAATATGTCAAAATCCACAATATAAGTCAATGTCCAGTTTTATAT
>JAPZDV010000022.1:13871326-13904214 GCA_029814665.1 Acanthurus lineatus
CCCAACCAAGGAGGCTATCCGAACCAAGGATGGTACCCTAACCAAGCAGGCTATCCGAACCAAGTAGTGTACCCTAACCAAGGAGGCTATCCGAACCAAGGAGGGTACCCTAACCAAGCAGGCTATCCTAACCAAGCAGGCTACCCTAACCAAGGAGGCTATCCGAACCAAGGAGGGTACCCTAACCAAGCAGGCTATCCGAACCAAGGAGGGTACCCCCAGCAGCCAGGCAGACCAGGGAGCTATCCTAATCATGGAGGCTATCCAAACCAAGGAGGTTACCCTTACCACGGAGGTTATCCTGGATACCCTGCTGGGGGCCATTCACCAGGAGGTTACCCAGGACAAGGCTATCCGTATGGCGGAAGTCATGGCAGTTATGGTGGCTATGGTAGTTATGGAGGCTACCCAGGTGGATACCCCAACTACAACCCAAACAACAAAATCCCGAGCCCTCACTATGGTGGCAGTTATGGATATGGGGGCCATGGCATCGGGGGTGGCTCCCCCTTTTCCCATTCAGTACAAGCAATGGGCGTGTACCCCAATGATAAATCCAGAGGGTTTGGGCGTAGTGCGGTAATGGCAGCAGCGGGAGGGGCTATGGCAGGGATGGCCCTGGGTTATGGGTTAGGAAGGTTTCCTCGTCCCCACTTCCACTTCCACAGCCCTGAGGAGGAGTATTACTACAACAACTACATGTACCGGAAATATGGGATCAAGTCTACTGATACCAATGACTACAGCAGAGACTACAAGTACAGCCAACCTCCTCAATCCTACGATAGCTTCATGGACTCTTGTGTCATGAGGAAAGACCTACTGCCTGGTGAGAATCGAAGGCCAAACGGCAAATCAGCTGCCCCTACAGTGGCTGTGGCTACAACAAAGACAACTACTTCTGTGCCCACCAAAAATACTTCTTTGACTTCCACAAATACCTCTGTGACTACCACAAACACTTCTGTGACTACCACAAATACTTCTGTCACTTCGACAAATACCTCTGTTACTCCCACCAATGCTTCCGTGATTTCAACAACTACTGCGGCCCCAGACACCGTTAACAGGACCAACACAACAGGGCCCAAGAGCACTGCAGTGGACAACTCCTCAACCTCTGCACCCTCAACTGCCCACCCTCTGAACCAGCCTAAAGCCAATCCTTCAACTTCAGAGGATCTTAGAAAACCTGCTACTCATGATGATGATGATGATGATACAGTCAGCATTGTGGAGATTGGCTACCCAGCACTGATCAAACAGTTAAAGGTCAGGAGATGTGTTGAGCTGTACATGGTTTACTCTGAAAAATACTTGAAGAAAGAAACAAAATCCCGCACCATCAATGGGGTACAGGGACTGGAGATGGGCTTTCAGGGTTTTTTATCTGTGATCACTAGCATTGCGTTGATGCTACTAAATAGCAAAATCCTGCTGCTTTGATGCCTTCATTCAAAGTTATAAAATTGAGATGAAAGAGAAATATAGAAATGTGGTAAACAACGAAGAATGTATTTAAAAAAATTAAGTAATAAAGCAGCTGGGCTCCTGAAATGAGAGTATCAGTTGATCCACCACTTTCATTCAGATTAAAATTGTCTGAATAACCACTGAATCAATTGGCAGCAAAATTTGTATTAAATATACTTGGTCCACATAAAAATTAATTTCAGTGACATCAGGTCGACACTATTTTAGTCACATATCTTCAGGAATTTTTTTAGTAAATTGTCAATTCAATACAACTTTGGTGATCCTCTGACTTTTCATCTTGAGCCATCATCCAATTTTTTTGTGAATGACCAAATACTTGCAAAACTAATGACATTCTAATCAGCCTAAGCTGAGCTTCATGCTCTTTACCTATTAGCACATTTTTGCAAGCCAACAGGCTAAACTAAGATGGTGAACATGGTAAACTCTGTGAGCCTTAGCATACTGACATTAGCATTTCACTCAAAGCCCCACTGTTCCTAAAAACAGCCTCATGGATCTGCAAGTGTAGCTGCAGACTTTTTATTTATTTAAGTAAACCAGCCAGTGTCAGTTGCTAAGGGGATCAGGTTTCACCCTCATCTGGTACACACTCTGTCATGGGGACAATATGTATAAATAAACAGCTATGCAATAATGGAGATGAGCTTTAAGTTTTATTAAGTAGATGCAAAAGAACTTTTAGGACGCTGAAGGATGTCTGATTAAAGAGGAAATCAGTTAAATATCATGAAATTATACTAGAATGGATCTTAGAAAGGGAGTTTTTACATTGTGAGCATACCTGAGTGTTGTTGTTGGTCATATTTTTACAGTTACTATCATGTTCTCAATGAAAAAGAACATTAGTATAATGATTAATGGATAATTGAAACACAAAAGACAAATTAAACCATATTTAAGGCTGATTATTATTTCTGTTGGTACTTATTTTATTTGTATGTACACTCTTCAGAGCTGTGCTCATTATTGTCCGAACACTTTTTCAATTACTCAACTTGACTAAAATGCACAGTGAAAAGTACATTTTCGTAAGATTTATGTGTCATGGACAGTGGTAGATATTCAAGAGCTGTACTATCGTATACTTAACTCGAATATTTTGTTTTTAAACTTCTGTTATGCTCTACCACATTCAGGCGAGAAATGTTTTTCTTTTTACTGCATGTTCATTAAACACTTCTAGGTAGTACTTACATTTTGAATAAAAAACTGTTATGTGCTGAAGTAAAGATGTTGATGATGCAAAATTACACTGTAATCTATCCAGGAGTAATCAAAGTTTTGACTCTTACATGCATATTTATTGATAAAAGCAAAATTTATATATTCTTTAACAACACTGTGACAGAAGGTGTTCTACAAAATAAGTACTTTTACTTTTGTTACTAAAGAAAATTTGCTGACAATACTGTACTTAAAGCACTTTTACTTCAATAACATTTTGAATCTGGCACTTTTTCTTGTTATGGAGTGTGTTTAGACAGAGGTATTTCCCTCACCTTTGAGTGAGTTGTCTAAGCATTTCTTCCATCACTAGTTACTGATGATAATGGTAAACACATTTTTTTTATGTATGCCGTCTTTGCTTTGTAAAGTGTGTTGCATGTTTTGGGATCTAATTTTTTATGCCTCCCTCTTGCTGAATTGAATTTATCTAAATGTTTGCTGAGATTGAATAAAGATTTATTTGTTCATATTAAGGCTTTTGTTATCATCAAACAGTTATTGCTTTAAACAAACAGCTTATATACTACCTTTCTTTAATCACAATTGGTGCATTAAGTACCAGTTTCATTGTTGTCCACTTTATTATTTCTCTGCACTGTGTTTTAGATATTTACTGAATATTACCATGGCAAATGAAAGTTTGGTTGATGAAAAACCAGAAATAATATGATTGAAACCTTGAAACCATGAAATATTACCTAATTTCTCTATACAAGTAGGCATAATTTAGGCTAGTTTTCATTTCTCTGTAAACATAGTGCTATTGTCTTGTTTTGACTGTAAGAGTAGCAGTACAATAGTGTCATAAAAATGTACCGTTGTCACTAAATGGAAGCCACCATATGCACAAAATAAAGCATATCAATTATAGTTGATTTGATTTAATATAGTCAGTAAATAAGGGTTTTTTGAATTCTCATGTTGTTTTTTTTTTTTGAAAAAATCGTTACAAATACACGCAATTATTCATCCCCGGTTTTCACTGCAGGACATACAATGGCCAGCAGGTGGGGTTATGTGTTTTCAAGAGGGTATCAGTGCTCTAAGCTATCTGTCCTTCAATAGGCACCCACAGTCTCCCGCATAATTCTTCTCTCAGAGCACCATTACCTTCAGTAAAACTAATGATCCTCTGACCTTTGAGTTAAGAAAATGGCCAAAAGGTGTGTCTTCAACTACATAAAATATGCAATACATTTTTCTTAGGATCACTGCTTAATTGAAACAATAGCTTGTATATTTAAGTGTATATGTTCAAGGCCAAGTGCAGAATTTTATATTTAGTATTCCATGAAGCAAGAAGTCTAGTTCTTGTCATCCATACACATATTTAATCAACAACTCTAAAAGAATCTGCCTGTAGTTAAAAATAAAAAAGATCCTTGAAGAAATAAATCCTGGGACTATTTAGTTCTTGCAAATACATACATAAGCATTTTAAAATCACCATTTAATTAATTAAAATGAAAGCAGCCTGTTACAGAATGATCTCTTTAAGATAAGTGCCAATTTAAATGCGTCAAAGAGTAACCTATTTCAGAATTTGATCCAAAATTTAGATTGCTTCTTATTTTTCACTGGGAATTTCGCTGAGAATTTGAATCTATAACCTGGCTTAGGTTATAGATTAGGTATTGGAAACGGTTCTAAGCTTTGTATGAAAGTCTCCATCTACAAAACAACTTTTTTTTTTTAAATAAAGGCGGTGGTGTTGAAAGAACACCATGTCCTAAATTGTATTGATTCAATTGGAAGTTAAATTAAATGATTCATAACTGTAGTTGAATATAAAACAATTGCAGTGCTAATTTACTTCCATCACTTTCACCATTTGGCATACGATGTCAACAAGTGCAGGCTGGGGATTTTCCGCATGAAGTTGACTTGAATACATCAATGAGGATGTTGGGAAACGCTGTCAGTAAAGCTCCGCCCCCTCCCTCTGTTTCCATGCGACCTGCATCCGCCTTACGTCATGTGTAATTCACCGCTTTCCAAACTAAAACTGTTTGTTTGAGGTGCATCAACGATACAGTGGAAAAAAATACGAGCCGGTAAAACTGAAATTAAATCAAACGGATAACGATCCCACATCTAACCAGCCCACACTCAAGGTAAGGCTCATCCTGTGATCAGAGAAACCACACCCTCCTCACTTTAACGCTTGTCTGGAAAATAGAGTGTATATTGGTTTTACCCTACGTGACCATTTCTACTCGTGATGAAAACGTTGCTCAACTCTCACCTTAAAATGTATAAATTTAATTTCGTTAATGATTTGGGAAAAATAATCTTTTAACAGAATAAAGGGTGATGAAAGCGGACCGAAACATCACAGTGAGAGAACTAAAAGTTCAATGTTATTTTATTGTGTATTACAATATGTATTTAATGTGCATGGATTGGGTTGCTTTATTAAGAGCTGTATTTTTTGACGTCCTCCTCCTTAAATAATATAATAATGAGGAGTACAGAGCCTCTAATCTATTGTGTCCTGCCACTGCCACACCTCATCTCTACTTTTGTACAGGTTTGCGTTCAGAAAACAAGCCATTCTTTTCAGTTATGAAAAATCCTTATTATCTGGTAGTACTGTAACATAATATAACAATTTAACCATAAAAACTGATAATGATGACTATATGCTTACAGAAAACTGGAACTTGTACTAAAGACACTGGTGTTACACCCATAAACTGGGAGGTTTATATGTCTCCCGCTTCTCAGCATGCTTCTCAGATTTCAGATTCTTGTTTTCACAGTGAGATACAAGTACAGTGTATTGATTATACGTTCTCAAATAATCATTGAGGAAATTAAAAATTATATTTTGCAGGCTTAGCAACAATGTTTCAGCTGGTAACAGGCAATTGTACAGGGTCCCATTTGGTTATCTTTAGTTTTACAAACATTGCAGTGCACTATGCTATTTCAGGCAACATGGAAGCAAATTTCATGCTGACAGCTCAATGTTGATAAAATGGGGTTAAGCATAAATATGAAACATACACACCATGCAGTTAAATATGCTGGCAGTGCTGCTTGATGTAAAAACAGTTGTCGTGAAATGCAACTCGAGGATTTTGCTGTTTTAGGAAAGGCAGACACCTCAAATAAATTGAGATATTTTTAAGAAATCAAAGTGAAATCATACCATATTTTGCTTGTTCTTCCCTCCCAAATCTTCCCTTTTTCTCTTTCAACCCTCCCTACAGGGTCAAGATGAAGCTGAATTCAGTATCTTTGATCTGTCTGTCACTTCTTTTGCTTCATACCAATTTTTCTCTGTCAAAAGGCCCAAAGAAGGGCTCCACACCCAGCCGAGGCAACACCCACACTATCTCTAATAAAAACCACAAAACTAATCAGGGCACCAGGTCTCAGGATTCGCACTCCAAACAGCCTGGACAAACAAACAAGGGGGGCTATGCTCCACAACCAGGCAAACCTGGGTATCCGGGACGTTACCCCCAGTACCCAGTTGGAGGAGGCTACCATAACCAGTATCCAGCACGTGGCTCTCCATACGGAGGTGGTCATGGCACTTATGGAGGTCAAGGGAGTCATGGAGATTACCCAGGTGGATACCCCAACTACAACCCAAACAACAAAATCCTGAGCCCTCGCTATGGTGGCAGTTATGGATATGGAGGCCATGGTTATAGGGGCGGCTCTCCCTTTTCCAACTCAGTTCAGGACATGGGAATTCAACCTAGTTATAAATCCAAAGAGTATGGGCACAGTGGTCAAATGGCAGCAGCTAAAGGGGCTATGGTAGGAATGGCCGTGGGTTATGGCTTAGCAAGGGTCCCTCAGCCTCACTTCAAGGTTCACAACCACCAGGAGGAACGTTACTACAACCACTATGTGTACAGGAAGTATGGCTCTCAGTCCACTGACACCAATGACTACAGCAGAGACTATGCATACAGCCAACCTCCTGATTCCTATGAAAGCTACATGAACTCTTGCATGAAGAGAGAAGACCTTCTATCTGAAGAAAATCGAAAGCCAAACAACAAACCATCTGCCCCTAAAACTGCAGTAACAATAACTACTACTACTTCTGTGACCACCACAAATACTTCTGTGACTGCTACAAATGTTGTGGCTGCAGACACTGTCAATGGGACCAATACAACGGAGGCCAACAGCACTGCAGCCAACAACTCCTTGACCCTTGCACCTTCAACTCCCCGACCTCTAAACCAGCCTCAAGCCAATTCTGCGACTTCAACTGATGATGATGATGATGATGATACAGTCAGCATTGTGGAGATTGGCTACCCAGCACTGATCAAACAGTTAAAGGTCAAGAGATGTGTAGAGATGTACATGGTTTACTATGAAAAGTATTTGAAGAAACTGCCAGGAGGGGTGCAGGGACTGATGGTGGGCTCAAAAGGGTTTTTAGCTGTTGTCACCAGTACCATACTGATGCTACTGAATAGCAACATGCTAGTGCTGCTGCACTAAAGCTTTCATAAGCAAGTGCATTTTTCTGTTTCTTTTCTTTCTGTTCTTTTACTTATTTCACAACATTAACTGCATCTTTATGCACGTGTGTGACTGACAGCACACAGGTTTTACACATACTGTGTTGCATGTTTGAACTATGTATCACAGGAAATGAAGGAGGGGTAGGACAAGAGAGCCATCAAGTAGCAACAAACTGCACTTACCCAAATATACTTTACAAGCTTTTGATGGTGGGCATGGTGATACCTGTATAAGTAAACTGCTTTAAAATAATGCATGGGTGCCTTAAGTGTGATGTTCGTATATTAACTCCTAGGATGTTGATGGTGGAGGACTGTCTATTCAAGAACAGAACAAAGAGGTGGTGAAAAGTGAATTGTGATGGAAACTAACACACAATATTTGGCTTTTAACTTATCTAATGTATCAGTCTACTATTACCATGACAGATATCCACCCTGTATCCTGAAAGGTTTAACACAATAAGCATGACTTAGTATTTGTAATGGGTCATATCTACTAATTTCCTGGTAACTTATAATATTACTGGACATTTATCATGTAAGGTCTATTGAAAAACAGAAGTCAAACCAAATTAAGTGATTAGTTTATGTGCTGACACTTATATCACTTAGAAAAACAGACAGACTAAACAGTCAGTCAGTAGTATGCATGCTGTTTTTACTATCATTTGTAGAATAATTTACTCTAGAATCATTGCAAAGCAAACTGTGCCTTCTCTGATTATTTGTGTGTTGTTACAATATTTTTTCATGTGCAGCAGATTTCTTCTCTGAGTTTTTAAAAATATATTTGCCTCCTTCCTCCCTCCTTAACCCACTGTTTTGCCTGTTGCTTCCCTCTGTGGGGTAGCTTGTGACCACAGAAGTGCTCTTAAATTGTTGTAAGGCCACTTATTCAGAATTGACCTCCAAAACCTGCTGAATGTTATCTTGCATCATCAGCTATCAGATTTTTCTGTTGCCAAGTCTTAGCAATAGTATTCTTATGTGCAGTATGCTGCATAGATTTGTAGAATTTTTGTTGTAGTTTGAACAGTTTAAATACAATACGTCCTGACAATAAACACATTTGTACGACTAACACACATTTTGAAGATGCGTCTAAGCTCATACTGTTATCTTAAAGCCAGTATTTATATAAATACATAGGATAAATTGCTACTTGTAGCTGTAGCTTGTAGCTACTTGTGGTTCATCCAAGCCATATCAAAAATACTTTCTCCCTTCTGATTTCTTCATTCTGAGTGCTGACACGATCACCGGATCTAAAACTGAGCCATTCATATTTAATGGGCAGCCACTAAACTATAGTTGCAAAAAAACTCTGTTTTTGTTTGATTTTAAATACCCCACAATTTACCTTTAATGTGTTTTTATAAGTAATCCTTGTTCTCTTGGGCCTGCCTTTGAATGTATTTAATATGCACATGTGCCCTTTTAAAGACCTAGATGCCTTTTACTGTGAATGATCACATTTACTGTGCTGCCAGAAACTCGCACTTTACTTTAACAATCAGGCCTCAAAAGGAGTTTAAGGGACCTTTTAATTTAAATTGAGAATTATATAAAAAGCTTTTGAGGTGATCAGTTTGATGATATGTTACATTTGTAGATAAAAATGCATTTAGGAAAATCAGGGTAAACTTTTTTGGTTCCTTAAGGTTCCAATAAGGCTGGTCATAAAATCAAAAGGAAACAAAACATGACACCAAAATCTAAATTTAAATTTGAGCAATGTTTAGAATATTTTAAAAGGAATTGTTTGAATATTAAAATATTTTATTTTATTATCCACATTTGTGTACATATTACATTTTTTTTTCATATATGTATCCTATATGTTAAAGATCTCATGCTGTGTGTGCTTTGTTTGGATGGCTCAGTGTTGATGTAACAAGATTAATAAAAAGGAGAAACATAACAGAAATACTCACAATGAACTGCATTTGATATCAATGGGCCTTAAGAAGATAAATAAATAAAATTAAATGAAAAAAAAACCTGAGAATTTCACAGAAGAAATGTCTCTTTAGTTGAAGTGCTAACAACCTAAAGACATCTGAAACAAGCATGCTTTTTGTAAGAAGCTCACGAGCCAAAAGTTTGGAAACCCCTGCTTTTACCTCCAACAATGCACCCAAAAATCCTACTCTTTTCTAAAAATAGCAGTTGTGTAAAAAAATGAAGCTTCCTAAGGAACAAACTTCTTTCCCTGACTTCATTTTCTATAGTGGATAAACTAAAGGTCTGGGTTGACTGCAAATAGACAGAGTAAAAACATCAAGTCTGTTGTGGCAACTACGAAAGGGCCATGTGAACACTTCTGTTATTTCAGGTCTGATTCTAAAGCATTGTTAATGAACTTGAAAGGTCCAGAGAAAACTGCTCTATGTGAGCACAACGGACAGGAAGTGCTGCATGGTCTTTTTGGTGATCAGATGCAGACCCTCTTTGGATAGTCCAGGTGTACTTTGCTGATTTCATCCTGTTACGGGCTCATTGTGTTGTTAGAATACTGTCTCTAAAAATATATATATATAAAGTTTCTCATTCAAAAAAATAAAAGTACCTTTAACAATAAGTAATTACATGATCAACACACTGCGACTGACACAGGTCTTCATCAGAGTCTTTGTTAGCAGTAAGTGATACACTTACGTTGTGCTCCAGTTATGAGTTGAGTGGTGGAGTTGTTCTCACTCTAGTCTGTAAACAACACGAGTGATGCTGCAATGAGCAAAGAATGCATTTAGATACCTGCGAGAGTTTCTTTTATCTTATAAATGCTTCAATTTTATGATGTCTCATGATGATTTCAAAGTCCAAATGTGTATTTAGTCGTTAACAGAATGAGGATCGGGTTACAGATTTCAGTGGGTAGACACAGGAAAAAATAAGGTCCACATTGACTTTGAAAAGCCACATTATAGCTGTTTTCCTTTAATAATTAACGGCGCACCCTGCTTTGATCTCTCTCTCTACTTCACTTCTTTCCATCCACTACCCCCTCCTCCTTCTTCTCTCTCCCCTGTATGATGATGTATGATTTCCTTGTTTTGACCAGTTGCTTGCACATTTATAGAGAACCACCCAACCACTCAATTCATTAGTGGAACACAACGCAGGCGTTTCAGCTTCTGCTCACAATGACCCTGATGAAGGCCTTCGTCAGATACAACACATAGGTCTGTTTTTTATAGATACCTCTATGCTAAGTAAAATTAAGGAATTGCAATGAGCCCTTTACATGATGAAATGAACACAGCCGCATTTCCTCAACATCAGATTTTTAAGATGGTTGCTGCTGGTCTGTAAAGGACTGGGAACAAAGCAAGCACATGAGCGGGGTGTGACTTGACTGGCTGAAATGTGATGCTAGTCTGCGGGCCGTTAACTGTCAGCTAACAGGCTGAGTCATGCAGCCTCACTTATTGAGCCTCCATATGTTGATTAAATGCATTAACAGGCTGAACACAGACAAACCCAGCATCACAGAGCCAGCGTGGCTGTAGACTCTCATGCTTACTCATTTATCAGGCCTCCTGCATTAAATCGCTTGCATGTATTTTAGAGATAAATTTTATAACATGCCTGACTTTCAGTTTATATCAGCTTACAGACTGAAATCATAAGATCAATCTTCACATTGGAAAAAGCAGTTGACAAGTGTTGCTTAATAACTGTGAGATAGGGTTGAAAGCTGCAAATCAGATAAGACAACAGAGCTTGCTCTAAGGGTTCTAATGGATGCTGCATGGAGGAGAATTAAACGTCAAACTCAAAACAGTTATACTTATATTGAAAGTAGCTGACAGATTTATTACCGGGGGAGGGGATTTTGAAGAAAAAAAAATCAGCCGGCGACTTCAACACCACAGACAGTGCCATGGATTTTTCAAGACACAGCACAGCTAGGTTACTGATATTTTCAGAGTGAATAAACTAGACAAATAAATGAAATACCTAATTTAAATAAAAAAAATTAACACAAAGGTTTAGTCTAATTTTTTTTTTATTTATACAACAATTTTAAACAGAGGATAATGTTCTTCTCTGGAATCAAAGTCTACAAAATGGCATAAAACATGTACTTTTGCTGAATGTATGAACAAGCAGTGTACTCAAAAGTGTAATGATATGCAAACAGAATGTGAAACAGTGAAAAAAGCAATCTAAAGGATTAAGGATTATGATGGAATACACTGAGAAATTGTTATCACACAAAGTGTATAGCTGCTCTTAAACTCTTAAGCTCTGACAAGACTTCTTGAGGTAGAGTTAGCCTGATTGACATCTAATTAATTGCTGGTCTAGATTCACAGATGGCTTGCCAAAAAACAAAACAAAACAAAAAAAACAAACATGTTATGACCACTGCACTATATAAAAATATAAAAAGAATGGCTAATCTCAAAGCAGATTAGAGTGTGGTAACTAGTGCAGATTTACTCTTTTTTTGTCGAGTCACATTATCAAATAACTCTGACATCTAGTTCACAGGAAGTAGTTTTACCCTGTTCATCAGCACACCTGCAGCATAAAACGTCAGCATGAGGTGTCCCACTGACATGTTGTTGAGGTTAAATGGCTTAAATTCCTTTTCCTGTCCTCCTGGAGGCTCACTGGAGTGTGGAAAAAGAAATTGGCCACAGCTTTAAGTTATTCATAGGTCATATTTTAGGTCACAATTGACTTTAAACCAAAAACAGTTCTGTTTTTCTTAGGTTGAGGGGTTATTCTAGTCAGGGTTTGAACCTGTGTTTAGGGAACCCCAGCTTTTTCTCTGGCAATTACTGCCACCTAGTGGGCAAACAGCAGGGCCACCAGGGAGCCAATGACAACGATGATGCTGTTGTAGATGGGGCCACTGGAGGCTCCAGTGTAGTACTCCATGTCTCCAGAGCCCTCGGGCTCATACCCAGGCCTGGGGGCATAACCACCACCTCCATATCGTGGGTATCCGTACCCACCTCCATACCCCCCATAGCCTCCATACCCTCCCCCATATCCTCCAAATCCTCCCCCATATCCTCCACCATACCCATACCCAGGACGGCTCAGGGCAGACCCAATCAGTGATCCTCCTATGGCGCCTGCTGCAGCTGCCCCGGCTACTTTCCCTGCACTGGGGCCACTGCTCTGGACAGGCCTGTAGGCCTGGCCGCCACCACCTCCCCAGCCCCGGCCCCGGCCTCCTCCACCTCGGCTAAAGCCACCCCCCCCAAATCCACGCCTGGCCTCGGAGCTGGGCAACAGTGTAGCAAGGATCAGCAGGCAGAGGACCAGTGTGAGAGGACATTTCCGCAGGCCCAACATCTTTCTTTATCCTGCAAAAATAAGACAAGGGTTACAAACGTTAGTATAGGAGGCATGAATTTATCACTAGAAAGAACTGAAGTTTCTGTCGAACTGAAAATTTTTTTTATCCTAGACTGTTCAGTTCTTGACAGTGGTGAAACATTTAAACTAAATAAACATTTAAATCAAATACAAATAGCTGTCAGTAAATTCATCTTTTGTTACTAGTAATGATAATAGTTATGTTATATTGAAAAAAAAGTAATCACAGAACATGTTCAGCATTGAAAACAGATGCATTAGGCAGAAATCTAGAGTCATTATAAAATGTGTAAAACTAATGAACATAAAAACAATAAACTGTTAGTAACCACAAATATTAAAAAAGGCCATCTTATGATAAAAATATACGTAAGATGTTCAGAAGGTCCATTCTGTAAACACTTTTGAATTTACTTTTTAAAAAGCTGGTAAACTTTTTAAATCCTAGAAAGCAAACTAGCAAAACCTGCATTCAAATTTGAAGTACAAGTGCTCATTAAGTATTATCATTAAAATATAAAAGTTTTCATGTTTCAGGTTGGAAAAATAGACTTATATGTTATATATATATTACTTTATTTTAATGCTTTACCATATATGCACAATATGAAATGTAGCTGAACTATAGCTGATGTAAAGCATTGTTGAATAATTTATCTATAAAAATGCACATTATATTTAACATTATAACTTTAACATGGGGAGTATAGCTGTCAAATCATGGAAGATGATTAAAAGTACAATATTTGCTGAATTAATGTTGTATAAAAAGAAAATACTTACAAGAGTTAATGTACAAGTAACCAGAGCCGCACTAAGGTCAGAGCTGAAGTAAATGCACTAAGTCATACAGCTCACAGTAAACATACCAATGAGATGTTCCCACTGCAGCTTTAGTCCTGCTATGTTATTTTTACGTCACTGATAAATTAAGAGCAGTACAGATCACAGCTCTTAATCCAGCTTTGAGAAACACATCTTTCAAAAGCACCGTCACAACTAATCGCTACAGCTGACCTGGGATCAGATAGCTTTCACAATCTCTAATGCCTTTCATGAGTGTCTGATAGGTGCAATCTGGTTCTGTTTGTGAACTTGTTGCATTAATGATCGCAGCACCAATGAATGACTGTGTGAGAGCACTAAGTAAAGGTTTTCTCTCTGGCCAAAAACGAACACTTTTCCAACTAAAAGAACAAGTAGGATTATAATGATCATAAAGTATTATTATATTATTGGTATAACAATAATATTTTTTTGTTTAGTACGTATTAAATTCTAAATTATTTATATAAATATACATAAGAACGTCATTTATAGAGTTATGTATATGTACTGATTTTACATTTATGTGAACTGAAAAGACAACAATAATTTGGTTTATTAATATATTTCTAAGCGATGTGTGTTAGTTATGTAAGTACTACAAATACTGGTCAAATACTTCCACGGCAATGGTAAAATTAAAAAAACTCACAATAAAATTAAAAATTTTAAAATTTAAAAAAAACTCTAGAAAAACTGCTAGATATAATTGAGGAAATGTGTATTGTTGGGAGTTGATTTTAAAATGTGTCATTTAAGTCAAATACTTGGATGGATATTTTTGTAGTCACAATATAGTTAAAATATGATGTATAAAATATTTTAAATTTTTTAAATGGCGTGATATTTTTCTTTAATTTTGGTGACTACTTTTTCAAATAACTGCAAAATATTTAGTTATGAAGTGATATTATGACTTTTGTTTCAGTAAATAATTTTAATACTTCTTTCACCAATGATGCCCAGTAAGCAGCGTTACATCATTTGCTCTGCCGACAACAAACTGTACACTGTCTAATCTGTCTTCTTAAAAGATGAGTCAAGCTATAATTAAACTGGGTCACTTAGTTTGAGAATAATCCAGTGACTCTCAGATTACAGCTTCAGCAGCCAGACCCACAAAGAAGATAAAACATTTGTTCATTGTGAATTTGATGTAATTTGAGACACTCTGATCTACTTCTATAGCAATTATTAACAGTGTTTTTAAATGACACACTTAAAATGTGCACCAGAGATTTAAAACATCAGTTCCAAAACAAAACAAGCTAAAATACAAAAACTAAGGAAAATAGGCACACTATTTAAATCTGCTGAACTTAATTAAAAGATTTTATTCTTCTTAAAATAAACAAACTTACTTGTTGAGTGACTGTTTGCTGTGTGTAGAGCAGCAGTTCAGATGATGTTCCTCTTCTAACAGTAAAAACCAGAGAGCATGTGTTTGCAGCTCAGACTCCTCAGACAATAAGAAGTATGTTTCAAGGCCACCCTGTTATCCTCTAGACAGTCTAAAGCAGGTTGAGTGGATCACTCTTTCTCACGCTTGCTCATTGGCTGAGTGTGCAGTAAGCTGCTGTAGTACATCAGACAAAAATACCTGTGTGTGGGCCTACACGTTTCTAATTTTGTCTAAATTATTTAACTGCCTACTGAGTGAATAAACCAGAACACTTAGCAAGGTTTTCCCGAAGTTTCAACTATGACTTATGTAGTATCTATCAAATTACACAACAAGATTTTAACATCTTTATATAACATGCTACCTATTCACCAGTTGAGACAGTTAAAGATGACAGATGTGTGCTCATCTTTTGTCAACATTTTTTTTTTTTATTAAATAACAATCATTGTAAGAAAAAAATCCCTACATTTTATTCTTGACATCTCAAAGACTAAAGTTCCTTCATTATTAAAAGACACGATACAAAAGCAGGCAAGTCTTAAGAGTCACAAAAATACAACATGCACACTCTTAAAATCACACACACTCTTGATGACCATTTCAACAATGAGGTTAGAAATGTGAAAACGGGCGGGATGTACGAACATGGAAAAAGTCAGACATATGCACAGCGCTATTCATGTAGAGGCAAATTCTACCGCTTTTAACTTTCATTCATACATTTTCAACATTCTTCCATCAAAGATCACTAGCAAAATTCACAGTCTGTATTGTGCTTCTTCTGTCATAAACTTCTTGCATCTTTTTTGTACAGCTGTCCAATGTGCTTTCCCTACCAGGAGTCAGTGTGTGAACAAAAAAAAAATTGTTAATTCATCAAACTTTATTTTACTGTGCTTTTTAAAATTTCAACATGACATCTAACATAAGGCAGTACTGGAAGTAAGGACAATACACTAAAAACCAAATGTGTACCAAAAGTGTTGAACTATTTTGGAACACATTTTTTTCTTTAAAGAAACTGGTTGACCTTTTGCAGGGCAAAAATACGAATTTATGTTTATTTCTTGCCTTGAGCTTCATGTGATTGGCGGTTTCCCTCTTAGTCTGTATGATAAATATAAATCTCAAGCTAGCACCTGATTGGCTTAATTTAGCAAAAATGACTGCTAACCGGGATAGCGCCTGCCTGACTTTGTACAAAGCTAAAAAAAAATTCATCGACTGCATGTCAGGCACATAAAAACATGTAACATCACAACTGTCATTTTAGCATTTCAGTTTTTGTACAGCAAAATGAGTGCGAGAAAGCATCCTATCAGTAAACTTTAGAGGTTCTGGTAGGTGGATTTTGTTACTGCAGAATGACATTTGTGCCCACCAGATTGATGGTCACACCATATACAGATGATCTGTTCACACAGCCCTCAATAATCCCTGTAGTGAATTTCTCAGCTGCGATAAAATTAAAAGGGATAAATAAGTTCCTACAATTACAATGTTTAAGAAGTTCTTACAGCGAAGACCACAAAGGCATGCAGTGCAGTGTGGGACTGGATCTGCTGCAGAACTGTTTCCTGTGGTCTGTCACGTCACCTTGACGTAGACTCTGTGGTCTGATGGGGTTTAACTGTAGTTCTGTACTTTCCACAAAAATTCTCCAGAAATTCTTTATGTATCTTTGTGCTTGATGAAACCGTTTAACAGGCACTTCACTAGAACCACTGCAGCACACAGTACTGCACTGCAAAACATCATAATCACTTAGGAGCAGTGTCTTTGTGTGGGTACCGTGTGTGGTGACACAGAGAAATAAAGAAAGAAAAGCAGGGAGACGCTTCACAAGGCTTTGGGTGCTGTTGTGACGCTTATGATTACTACTGAGAAGATCACACTTAACGTGCACACAAGTAAGCATGTTTAAGTTTTGTCTGTCTGATGTATAATTGGATGATTTAGAAAAGACCCCATGCAGAAGCAGGAATTCAGAGGAGCAAAATTGCTGAAACACACATTGTTTTTTTGTTTGTTTGGTTGATTTTTTCCAGCCGATTATTGGTCACCATTTGTCACAGCTGGGTGGAGGATGTGGTACTCTGGGAAAAGTTTAGACAGGTTGATGAGCAGATCACATACACGTCGCCCCCTCTGGAAGACAACTAAGCTGCTTCTCAATGACACATCGCAGGTACGTGTATCTACAAGTACAAGCACACAAATGCAGGTAAAGAAAGTGTGAAGTTGACTCAAGCTTGATGGTTTTACTTGCTCATTACATCTGGTGAACCTGTTGATTACTGTGGACAAAACAAACAAACAAAAAAGGATGAATTTGATTATTTACCTTCTCCTGAGTTTCTGCACCTCCCTGTCCTCCTCCTCCTTCAGTTTGGTGATGAAACTCTGTAGGACAGGCATTTCAAACTTGATATACTGTGCCACCTAGTGGAAGAGATGAGGAATGCAATGAAAAAGCATGGGAAGAGACTAACAAGTGGTAAATACATGAAATAAGAGACTCAGAGCAAGAATTTAGTGGATTCAAGTGATCATATAAAAGGAGTCTGATGAACTCATTTATAACTTGGTCACATCTTTGTGTAAATTACAATAAATTTGGTGATTTACATCATATGTGACTTCTTCTCCCAGGTCTTCTTCCATGAGGAAAACCTTGCAGACCTGTTCACATGGTCCCTGCATTACTCTGAGCACCAGAGGGTAGTCAGTTCGCTTTAGTTTCACACGCTCTGAAAGATCAACACATCCACAAAGGTTTGTTTTCTTTATCAAGCCTGAACAAAATCTCCCGACAAACAAAACATACATTGAGTAATTCACACTCACCTCCACTTGCATGAACAAGGTAGATCGCAAAATCATCTGGACTGTTTTCAATTTTAAACTTGTTGAGGAGAACTCGTAGCACCTGAGGTGTGGTCATGCAGCTGTTGATCCGAACATTTGTCACTGAGCCGTAAGCCGGAGTAAACACTGCTGTCTAGGAAAGTAAAAACACAACAAAATAAAAAAATTGAACATATTAATTTAGAGTCAAATGTAATTTACCAATACATGTACACCCCTGTGCACAGGCCATATGGGTGTGTCACTTTGAATCAGTTTTTTATTTGTAAAACAGTCTCAAACAAATTTTTACGTATCACAATATCATAATTGCTAGAACAAATATACTCTCCGAAAGTAATGAAAACTAACTGATTAGATCATGAACATTCTATTGTATTTAACCCTTGAGGCTGGTGTCACCTTGTGGTTGTAGAAGTGTCCATTGATGGAGAAGCGATGACGTCGAATTTTCCTCTGGTCACTCGGTGACCGGCGCTGGCCCCGTCTTAAGACCCCGGCGTCACTCTTTGTCCTGAGGAGCTGAGCGGAGCTTTCAGTGTCCTCTGTCCAAACAACAATTAAAAGTATCTCATTTTATCAGTTCTGTTTGTTTAGTATAAACTCAAAACAAGATGATTATCTTGAAACTAAGAATTTTGACTGCCAACTATCCTGTCTGCATGTAATGACAAGGCATATAACTCAACATACTGCGCCATCTTATGGAAGGAAAAGGAAATGTAAAAGCAATATAAAGGTATCCCATACCAATGAGTTTAATCACACTTATGTCATGAAAATAAACACAACCTGCTCACAACTAGAGACAAAATTAGTATTTCTTGTGTTAAGTAAAGAAAGGATGGAAAAAATATGAGAGGGTTATTAGGTGCTCACTTCTTATCTATTATATATGATTATTGTCATGTGCAAGCCTTGTAATCCAACCATGGAAAAGTCTGGTGTAACCCTAAACCTTATTTCAAACAAGACTCTTTTAGCAGATTTCTTTAATGGTTGAGAAAAACACAGTCTAACTGTATTTCCGTGGTCAATAAAGCCATTTACCTTCTGTGTGTTCTTCCATTACACCGTTGTCCTCTGGTTGGCTCTCAGGTGGCGTCACTTCCACTGTGGGCGGGCTCTGCTGTGGCGCCTGTTGACCATCTGTGCCACTCGGGGAACTTGAGAAACAAGAGTGAATACACAAGCAAAAGATGATGAGACTGTGATGATACAGCAGGAAATATTTCATTGATGAACACTGACATTGGCTAAGGAACAGTACGGTACATGATAATGTCAACTGTCTGAAAACAAGGTCTTTAACTTTGGAGTAACATTATTACTGTAAAGACTGTCACAGAGGTGAGTCTAATATTAGATTTCCTACCAAACAGCAGCACTTTGCTAACCACTTCTTTCTGTTACTGTCTGTTTGAGAAGTCTGTGTGTGGCTTTGAAAAATTGCAACTAGGGTTAGTCTTATCTAATAAAAAGCAACTTTAAAGCTATGGTCGTAAAGGCGATTGAGTTTCTTCATGGTGATTTTGTCATTGAAACATACAGCTGTGTGCTCATGAGCTGTTATCACTGGAACAGCAACAGCCTCTTCTGATAAATGGGCTTATAGTATCAAACTAAAGTCTACTGTTACCAATTTATCTGTTGTAGCTAAAAGCAAAATCCCAAACAAAGTCAAAGGTGAGTGTTTATAGGGTCATCTTTGTCTAGACCATGGACTATTACCAATAGGTGTTTCATCCAAGGATTTTGCCAACTGTGCCAATAAATCATGCATTTTTTGTATGGCATTAAATCTTTAATATCAAGTAATGACACCATATGTTGAGAGAAAGTGACGAAAAAAAAATTATTTTCATATTTTAATGTGACAAATCCGACATAATCCCTTTCTGCCCTCAATGACCTACTGCGTACCACTTCCGGGCAGTGAGGTGTAACTTGATCTGTCTGAACCTCTTACCCTTGACTGTCCAGATTGCAACCTGAGTGCCAGGACGTAGAAGAAGGGGGTGGTCGTATTCGCTCATGGTCATCTTGCATCTGAAGCCTGATTGGTCGCCGCAAGCCCCAGAAGATGTTCAGCAAGCCCTCAAATATCAGCTCCCCCTCCTCCTGTTGGGAGAGAGGAGCCGTTATCAATGCACACACACATATAAATACACATAATGGACAGTTATTTCCCCTTTGGGATACAGCATATAATGGGCATGGTATATTAGATTGCAAATGACTTTCTTTAAAAGGCAAAAAGGGAGACAGGAAGACAGACAGACTGTTAAAGAGTAGAGACACAGATGATTCTGATGAAAAGAAGGATAAAACATTTAAGAAAGAGGAAACACAAGCACAATCTTAGCTGTAAATACCCACTTCTCTGTGTCTGAGCTGTAGATTCTGTCCTTCATAGTAGAGGTTGTACGTCTTAAGATGTGAGAGGATTGTTACCCTGGAGACAGAGATGTTGAATCACTGAGGGGAAAATGCCATTTATAAGGATCCTGCCACATCCTGGTTTCTTTTGTTTTTAGGATTAGATATTCAAGTTAAATATGCGAGTAACTGCCAGTTTCATATCTTTATTATTGGCATTATTAATATAAAATAGGGATATTTTTTAATACTGCTGTGAAGTATGTCACAGTAAAGCACATATGAGAAAAAATAATCTTATTGAGTACTGCAGCAAATAATTTAAAGGTTTGTTCAGAGATTACTCATTGGAGTTCTACATACACATACGTATATTCTGAGGACATGAGCTATCAGACTTTGAGTGTTGTGAGTCTGAGTGGAAAGACAGGTTTTTATTGCTACACTACAATGTTAAGAGTCATTTTTAAAATGACAAAGTGCACTATAAAACCTCTCTCTGGCAACTGATGTAGGCAAACAGAAAAGCAGTCTTGTTTTTTTGCGAACTTGATGATGTAAAAAATTAATTTCATTTTATGTTGCTGAACATAAAATGATCAAAGCAGGCCATCATTAAAAAAAAAAACAATTTTAAGAAATCTTATTTTTCTGGCTGTATGAAAGGAACATGCTGAGTTGGCTTTTTAATGAGGAGATCTGGGCTCTGGTGAAAGGCTTCTTAGAGAACAGGGACAGCTAAGACAGAGCACAGCATCCTGTGTGCTTCATAACAGGACACTTTGGTTGGACAAAATTTTTGAAACTTTTTGATTTAACTTTTGTGGATTTATATTATAATTAACCCTTTGATCATTTTGTTTCATCTATACCAAAAACTTTCTTAAAACCACTGCTTCTCTCTTGCCCTTTGTTTGTTTGTGTCCCACAAGCAAAGCTGTGTGATATCTCTCTGTTTTTCTTCTTTTTTTCCCTTGCTTGTCCTCCTTTTTTCAATCTGGCTTCTCTGTGTTTGACAATTGGCTGTACTGGGACCCCTCTCTTTCCCCTTGCTGTCAGTGCTTCATTCCAATTTTTTGGATCTTTGTCCTCCTGGAGATTCAGTCTCTCCTCTTATCTCTCCCTGGCTCTCTTTGTTGTTTGCACAATGATGTCGCTCTCTCCCTTTGTTTCTCTCTCCCTATCTGTGTAAATGGTGCACTTGAGCTTTGTCTGTTGTGTGTTTGTTGTCTTTCCATGGTGGAGAGGAAGTCATGTAGCTCAGGTCTATTTGGCGACAACTGAAGTTGCTTGAAGATGGAGAAGGATCCCTCTTCTGCCGAAGGTTTTTTTTTTGTTTCCTTATCCAAACCAAAGGATTATAAATAGAGGGGTGCATGCTCTACACATTGTGAAGCCTTTTGAAGCAAAGTTGTGATTTGCGATATTGGGTGTATAAATAAAATGGGTTTAGATAACATGGAACACTCATTTATTGTATACTTAAGGGAAGTACTTTCTGTACATACTATATACCAAAGTAAATCATGAATCAATAAATTAATACAAGTTTGTGTGCATGGAAAATGGTCAGTGTGAATAAAGGCATGCAGAAGTGCAAAAAATTAGCAGGCTAAAATCAGTAAAAATCACAGTGGTGTGCTTTGAAACCCATATTTCACACACTGTTATTTTAAACCATAGACCATGTTTTCTTACTGAAGGTTAAAGTTTGACAAAAGGTAAATATGTTTAATATAACAAGTCAGACTGTTTGACATGAGTTTGTAATTACATCATTATGTTTGGTCATTTCTTATACATATATGGGCCTTTGTATAAGCGTATATGTGTGAGATACAGTGTGGTATTTAATCCTTACTTGCTGATGAACTTGTTCTCTCCAATCTTAACCCCGTATTGTGTGTCATCCATTCTCAGTAAGCATGAGAGGAGCTGAGAGACAAAGAAGCAACACAGAGAAATAATAATTTTCATTCAACTGATTTAGTCTCATGACTCCTCATGACCAGCGGCGAGCGACAGACTTAAAGAGGGAAGATGAGGAAAGTGATTGCAGGAAGCTCTACAAAGTAAACAAAAACAGCAGATCATATCTACTTTCCTGTCAAAGCGTTTTCTTCACAAAAAGATAAACTCTTAGTTAAAGGTTATATAACCACTACAGTATGTACACCTCACAGCACAATTAAAGCATTTGGTGTGTAATAAAGTGAGACAGCTGCTCTCCACACACCCTTCCTCCTCTTACATTGAATGTATTTAGCTTTCTGTCACCCCTTTAATTCTCCTCTTATGTCTTTTCCTCTCTCTTACACATAAACATTTAAAAAGCATGCACGTACACACACATGCAGCTGTTTTGAATGGCACTCAGCCATCAACCCCCTTGAGTTTTCCTTCCCTCTCTTCTGAAAGAGTCTGTATGTTTGTGTATCCACAGAGAAGGCAGGACAGAAGCCTCCAGAAAGAGATGAACAGGTGCAGGACACATGGGCCACCCGCAGAGCCAAATCATTTCAGCTGCTCAAACATTTACCTCAGAATGAGCCACTGGAAGCACACATTATATGCTTGTAGCTGTCATATTTATATCTGTAACCCTCTCTCTATCTAAAATGAAATTCATAGAACGTATAAAAGACTTCTCTTCCAAAGAATTCCTCTCAAATTTAAAAAACAACAGTCTAGATTTATTCCCTGAATGAACTGATCTCTGTAAATCTCTGTATTTAATGGCATCACACACAAGCAAAGTCAATATTAACATATCTGCAACTTTCATCAAGATTATAACCAACTTTTTTGAGGACCATTACTGAATGCAAGCCTTACATTTAAAAAATGTGTTGTTACAGACGTGGCTGTAGGGTTGGCAATGTCTGTGTTCATCTATCCACTACTTTCCTTCAGATGGACATATAAAATTGATTGTCAGAAAAACTGGTTAAAGCATTCATTGTCTCAATAACCATTATATAAGACAATAGGAGTGACTTTTACTCTAATATCACAAGGCTGAAATTTTTGGTTTTCAGTGAAATAGCTCCATAACTAATGGATAGATTTCTCTGAAAATCCAGAGAGAAATACCTGCCATATAAAAATGGCAACAATACAAATATCATCTTCAAGTGATCTTACTATAGTGAAGTCCGTGTGATGTTGTTGAGTCACCAGAAAACGGGAGCTACCGCTGAGAAGAGAGAGAGCTTAAGGTTATGCAGGTAGACTCTGTATGTATCCTTAAAGATTATCTGTTGCTCAGGTGTCAGTTTCTTCAGGGTTTTTCTTCTGATTGTATTAGCGAACAGATGAAGATGGGGGAGCATGGGTGCCTTTACAGGAAGTGCTCCCCTTCCGCTAAATAACTTCCTCCTTTACTCAGTCAGTCACACAGGAAACTGACACTAGCCTTTACGCAGCCCAAAACTTCCTCAATTTAGTCGGCAGAGATGAGTTATCATGCACACACAAACAGAGCGCAAGGGTAGAAAAACTGAAATGAGCCATACACAAACAAACTGTTTGCTCTTCTGAGATCTTAACACTCCAATGAGCAACATATCAAAACATACTGTAATAACTTTAAGCACACGATGCTGATAAATAACCTGAGGCTGTCAATCTCTGAAATAAACATGTTCAGTTATTGTGCATAAATTAAATATTAAACACTAATCAACCAACCACTGCCAAGGTCTATCAATATTTCATTGCCTATATTAGCCATGTCAAGCACTCAAAAGCTAACCATTCACCTACACAATGAAAATCATTAGTCTTTTATACTGTGGCTGTGGTCAAGGGCTCATTGGAAGGTGATGCCAGTGGTTTGAGACAGACAATGTCAAACTGAGACAATGTTGTAATTGTCTGGCGAGTCACAAGAGCAACGAAGACTTTAAGTCACTGGATTGTAATCTGATAATAACACTGACCCCTTCCTGATGTCATGTCCTGACATTAAGATCAAATTGGACATTTAACCTTTTAGCTGCTGCTGCTAGAGTTTCATTCACTCTTGTAGTTACGCAGCTGCTGTTGGTCAAAGTTTGTATAAAAATACAATGTTGGTGAATTGCTTTTTTCCGCTAAATATTTTAGAGGATGGAGTTGGGAAGATAATATAATATTGATCTTGAGATATGAGACTACATATTGCCCAGAGTTTTTTATACTAATGTGGGGGAGGTATTTTGTTTTACTAGTGTCAATATGATATCAAAATGATTTTTTTCTATTCTCTTTTGTATGTATAAAAGTAAGCATGAAAATGTATTCTCACGTTTTTCATCAATGAAAGAAAGAAAAACTTGTTCAATAGGGCAACTGTACAAGAACTTTGCCGCAAAATTGGATGAGTTAATGTGTAAACAAGATAGCTAATCTGTCTAGACATTTGATGCCAATACTGTGGTGTGAAATCAATAAAATATGGAGGACCAATACCCAGTTCCAGGAACATAACCAGAATTTTACAAATAATGAGATGATGAGTCATAATCTTTATCAGGCAACGTTTTCTTTTTTTTCAAAACACCAAAATAACATCTCAAAACTATGTCAACATTATATAGTTGAATGTTTTTTTTAAATATACTACTTATACTAAATTCTTTTTCTTTTTTTTATTATAAAGGGATTGATATTAATATTAAATATTCGTCTTTTCCAGCTATTCCAAAGCAGACCATGTAATTCCTCTATATTAAAGAAAACATGAATATCATCAAATCTGGACTTGCATAACTTTTATAAAGTAACATCAACACAAACTTTTACCTTGATCTTTTGTAAGCCACGTTCAATGTCTGCATTTAAGTTACCTTTCTACATTAAAGCCTTCAAAGTTGCGTAAATTGCCTTGAGATTTAGCCTAAAACAATTCAGAACCAGTGATAATCATTATCTGCTATAACAAGATGACCTTTTCTCTGCAGTAATTATCTGTACAACACTGATAAACTCTTTATATTTACTCTGTATCCTACTGCTGCAGGATAAATAAAGTAATATCATATCTTGTCTGCTGAAAACTGTCTCTGATTTCTGATTTCAGCCCAATAGCAACAAATAAATGCAGCCAGACTGACCCACAGCTGACCCAGTCTGGATTCACATCAGGAAGCTCTTCTTCAGATTGAACAACAGCCCATGTGTAGACTGTCTGAATTCCCCTCAGCCTCGTAACAACATCAGTCTCAATCCCCCCCGTCTCTCATTTTCTTTATGTCTCATTCACTGTCATCTGCTCTGTTGTTTCTACTACAGTAACTCTATTTTTTAGCAGCTGTCCAATTTTTCTGATTGGGAAATTCTTTCCTTTCTGCTGTCTGTCTGTTTTTCCTATTCTGGTTTCTCCTCTTTCTTGCTCAACTAGAGGCTATCCACTGTGCTGTAAAAACTCATGACCACAACTTCCTGACTTTTCTCCCCCCACTCTCTATCAATGACATACATACACGCTTGTTTTCTGCCCTTTTGCACTGTTGCCTCTGAACCTCCTCTGTCAAAGTCTTTGGCTGAAATGGACAATGAATAGCCCCAAACCTCCTCCTGTTCACCTTCTAACTCACCACCACCACCACTACCCCTGCCTCCAGCCTCCACATTATGACTGCTCTGCCTCGCTATTGTCACCATTGTCATAGCAACACAAAAAACATCTGAGCTCCAGAAACTAGCCCAAAACACTGAGCCAAAAATAGTGTGTTTGTCTATCCTGCTTGTTAGGCATATTGGGGTTATCAAAAGCCTTGCATGGCTCGATTTGAATCTACATATAACTCTCAGATTCTCCTGATCGGGTCAAAGCATTCAAGTTATCCATAAGGCAAAAACAGCCAAAAAAAATCAGCAATTAAATAAGTTTTTTAAGCGTGAATATTTTCTTTTTAGGGGTTTTATCAGACCTCAATGGTAAGAATTTGGGCCAACTGGCTTGAAAAAGAGACGTTTCAAGATGATCACCTAATAAACTGGCAACTGTTTAGGCCGACATTGCAAGCCAAAATGTTAAGTATTCACTTTTTTGGCAGATGGTCTGTCCTAAAGCACTGCCTCTGTCTAGCCTGCCTAATATGAGCTGAGAGGAATCTTAACTATTTACTGCTTGTTATGTAACCTGTTTTACTAATACACAGCTATGCATACTCCCTTGTAGAGACCAAATTTGATAAGATACGGAATTTCTAGCATTTTCTGCTGGATTATCGTAGACAGTGACATGAAGCTTGATTAATATCACTGCTTGTTAATTTAACACGCCAACTAGCCTGTTATTCGTGATTATTAATCTGTATGTGTCGCCCATGTCTTTGCAAATGAGATAACCTAAATGCTTCTAGTTTGCTTTTTATGTTGTCAGAAAAAAAAATAAGTCTTTTTTAACCAACAATCACGCTATCAAAACTACACCCAGTCCATCGCTACATCAGCCTAGAGGCAGCATCATGATCAGCCTACTTAGCTACATCGAAGCTTCTCTCTAATTCCTGCCGACTTTTGGAAATTACATTTCGGCTCACCAAACTCGGGAACGCAGGCTCTCCGGTTCCCTTCGTCCGCCTCCTTTTCGCTCCTCTTCCCTTACGGCGGCTGAGCTGTCCGCTTACCGTTAAACTCCTCGGTCAACTCGCTCGCTTTCCGGCCGTTGGAAACAATCACTGGGGCTCGTGCATCCAGTAGCAGCTAGAGGGAGGAGGAGGAGGAGGAGGAGAGCGCGAGAGATCCATCTGTTGTGGCGGAGCTCGCGGCACAGCAGCGTCGGGGGCCTCGGCCGGGAGCCAATCAGAGTGCAACCCCGACGCCCCTTTGTTCGCGCTGCGTGCGGTGATGAATGAAAACACGAAAACAATAGAGAAGACGAACATGCGCACACTTTGAAAAACAGTCATTAAAATTCAATGGAAACCCAAATTTACTTAAGTCCTAAATGCAAACAGTCGTCCCATGTTGAAGTCCAATCGATTTATTAAAAAAAGATAAAGACTTGAGCTTTTGAATTATAAAAGTGAAAGGTGATAGTGGGCTAACTTAAAATTCTGATTCGGCATCTCATAAATTTAGCACAAGTTTATATTTTTTAAAAGAATAATTGTGTAACCGAACAACTGCTAGAAAGATTGAGACATTTTTACATAAGAAACTAATGGCTGTTTTTTCTTTTGAAATTGTTCTGTGTAGATATGTCCAAGGCAACCCAATGATTCTTTAATAAAATCATAGCTAAATAACACTCTCAAAGAATCTGCCCAGCTACACTTTTTTTTAGTTATTGTCACAATCACTCTTAGTGTCAAATAAAGACAAAAGACTCCGTTCATTCTGTAACATCTTATTAAATAGTTTTAGGAACAAAGAATAAAACATTTTGTTGCTACAATTAGTTTACACAATTTCTCTTCCAGAACGTTTAGCAAACTTTACTCCATTAAATATACATTTTTTGTTTTGTTTTTACATCTATTTAAAGTTTTTCAGCTCGTTCTTTCATTTATACTGGTAATGTGTTAACATAGACAGAAAGCAATGTTAGAGTAAAAAAATACAGTATGAAAAGGTCCTAACAAACAAAGGATTCCACCAAACCACAGATTCAAAATAGGATTAAAAGGTATTTTCTTTTAAATTAAAAATACAACAAAATGGTGCTCATTCCAGCATGATTTAAGATCAAAAGTTATGATTTGTTTCTTACAAATATCTGCCTGCAAAAACATGAAAACAATGTATAAAAAAACATTGAAATAGATAAAACACTCAATACACAAAAGTATATTCTTCAGGTAGCACCCCCTTCAAAATAACTGAAAGGGATTGATGTCTTTTTGTCACGCACCTTATGACCACCTTCTTAAGAGCCATCCGTTGGTTTAACAGACCATGAAGAAGGAGAGCTTGTAAAATCCAAGGCATTTTGACAAAAACTGGACTGATTCTTACACATACGTGGAACACATATGGATGTGTACTGGATCTTACAGTAATGGAGAAAGTATGATTAAAAACTGGAAGGTAAAAGTTAACAAGAAGAAATAGCTGCCTTTAGACACAAAGACACCCATTGTTCATCTTGCCATTAAGTGATAAGGCAGGTTTGTCAGCTGCCGGTGACCCAGGCTCTTAATAAGGTGGCCAGCCGGTGTCTTCTCCTGCATCCAGAAACATTGATAGTAAGAATTCCCAGGGAGAAAACCAGGTACACTTAACATGAGAGGACACCAATATATTTTCACTGCAGGACTCGAAGGTTAAACAGAGTGTGTGGAGAGAAGAGAAAGGATGTGATGGGAGAAGTACGTGCTGTCAGCATGAACAAGATATGACAGAGAAAACAAGGTCACATGTTGTGCGTTTGAATATTATGTGTGCATGACATGTACAAAAGAATTCACTACAAGAGGTGCCAAAAATGGTCAAACAGCCCTTCACAGCAGGAGGCAGTGACTGCTCCCTAAACTTTACTTGATCATCACCTGCTGCTGGAGCAAAGGTCACACATCATTCGAAAGAAGCCAAAGCATCAGCTGGTGTGCCAATAACACACTGCTAATTTAACCAGCTCCCCATAACACTGCCTCCTATCTACAGCTCTCCATCAGCCAACAGTTAGAGGAGGGTGGTTCAGTTTTTGCACACATCAGTTTCCACTAGCTAGCCTTGCAGCTTTTGTGACTTTAGCACTCCTGATGTTAATCTGTGAGTCGGGCACATGACAGATGTCTCATTGTCTATCCAGATTGATTAAATATTTGATGAAACCAATATTTTCACAGACACAGCCAGTGTTACACCAAATCAAATTGTGTGACCCAGTTAGGAATGTAATGTTTCAATGTTTTGATCTTATTTTACAGCATACTCCAATTTGATAGATGTGAGTAAAAATGGTGCCCCTGTAGTGTTTTGGCATAGACACAAATTTTCATATACTGAAACCTGCAATCAAGAACAACAAAAAGAACAGAATTTTTGTCTTAATATCAATGCTTTGGTTTGCCAATATTTGTTGGCATTGAAATTGAATATTTGCAGTTGAGATAAAGCTTGATGAAACTCCTCTTCGGGTCACAAACAACAGTCCCTGCCACTACAGTTCTATAAACTAAAAGCACAGTCTGTAAATATTGGTTTTTCTTGGGCGACAATTTTGTAATTCCACAGCGGACATCCATAAAATCAAAAATATACGATTAAAGATACTGTAAAAAAATAAAAGAAGGTTGGCTTTTCCCTTGAAGGTCTGTGCTAGGAACGCTACGAGACCAAATCACAAGAGTAACATAGAGTCTAAAGTCATAAAGGCGGTTGTAGTTAGCTGTGGTATCATAGACTAAGGCCCAAAATATTCTGTCACAAAGTGGTTTAGTCACTAATTTTCAAGACAAACAAAAACAGCTCATTCTTGACTGCAAGTCTGAAAAGCAATCTATTGACATTTTAGGGTTTCAGATGAGTGAGTACTACTCACTGTGACCAGGATGTTCTTGGCACCTTTTACATGTATAAACAGTACTTGTAGTTTAAAAAAAAAGAAAAAAGGCCCTCACTTTGAATTATGACTCAACTATCCAGTTCAGCTTTATAAAGTGTTTCTCTTGTTTTTAAAAACAACATGATATAGATGGAATGACACCGATCAAATCTTAGGCTGCTTTCCCCAGGTGAGTTTCTTAATGCACTGACTGTAGCTGAGGCTGAGCGCATCCATCCAACACCACACTGATCTTTACAGGGCATTGACATGTAAACTAATAAATATAATTTCAATATTGTGCAAGAGACACCTAAACCTGCTGTAAGCAATCATTAAACAGCAACTTTCTTCTCATAAATAAATAAATAGCTTTAACAAAAGAGATAAAAAGGCAGGAAAATTTGGGATGGGATTTTAAAGTAATTTTCAAATTTCTTAATAGCTGCATCTGCCAATGTTTAAAAATAGTTTTGGTATACAGTAACAGAACAATAAGAAATAATTACAAAGAGCTTTTAGCATTTTGGTTTAGTAAAAAGCACAGTTGGTCAAATAATTAGTAGTTTTCTTTTTACTGTTTTTTTTCTCATGATTCTGCTTTGAATTTCTACATTTACAAAGATCATAATGCTGCAACCTTTTTTATGTTTTTTTTTTTTTAAATAGCTGTTTTTCGACAGCAGAGGCACATAGTGTGGTCAAATGAGAGACTCGCTCTTCAGGATCACACCTGGGTTCATACAGGTACAGGTTGCTCATGCTCCGAAACAATCTGTGACTCAGCCAAACCTGCTGCTACAGCCTGAACTACAACAAGACATGAACAGTAAAACGACAACAGCAGTTACTGTAACTAACTCAAGTGGGGTGAGAGTGGGAGGTATATAGGTGACTGAGGATGGGAGGAGGAGGACTTTAGTGGAAAGTAACCATTGCTATTTATATATATATAAACATTTTAATGACAGCAGCAGCTGTTCTAACTGACCCTTGCAAAAAACACACACTGCATCATCTGTTAGTTAATCCAGAGAATAAAAAGTTGACATTTAAATAACCCAAATCCCTGCTGAATTACACTTAAATACTCAACACCCAAACCAAAACAACACTGCTGCTTCTTGGTATAATTATGCAAGTTCTAACCAAGTAGGTTTGGATTTAGGCAGAGGGGAACTATTTCGGCTTTTGCAAATCTAAGTGACATCTTACAACTGTGAGACAATCCAAACGAAGGATCAGAAATCTCTGCAGCCATGTGATAATGAATATTTAATCTCCTCCCCTCATTTATCTTTTTTGAAGCTTTATATTTAAAAATTTATAAACAGGGTTTCAGTGTATCTCTAAAAGGCCACATTTCTGCATTAGTGTGTGCCATTAATGCAGCTTTGGCAAATGTACTGCAAATATCACGGCAGTAGAGGTATTTCATCAATTTTGTTTTGTTGTGTAAGTGGCTAAAAAATTTATAAAAGGTGAGATGTTATCAAAAAAAGTAAAAAAGTTTCAAAAAATAATGTTTTAGAATTAAGTGAATTAGTTTTATTTGACATGGGTGTGTCAGTGAAAAGAAGGGTTTTGATCTTATTAACTACTGCATAATACTGACATCTAAAGACATGTAAACTGTTAAAGCGATGATCTTGTAAATATATTAGCACTTAACTACATTAAAAATTTACATGTGAGGGGACGTGAGGTTTTTTTAGCATGAGATGGGTGGATGCGATGTATTGCTGAATGGATCTCTGAGGAGGTTTGCTGAAGAAATTGGGACGTGAGCTGTGCAGTGACATTCTAGTTTTGAACTCAGGAGGAAGGTAGTGCAAAAACTAAAATTTCACAATCACTTTGCATGGCTAAGGGGCACCTGACAAACCACTTCCATCAATCTGCATGACCCTGACGTGCATTGTATAGCGCTCAAGCTTGTACTGGGGAGGCTGCTGGTGTGCTAGCATGTGTGTAGCTCTTATGTGGTTGCACAAGAAGCATAGAGGAAAATTATTCATGGCAGAAATATTGCATAACCCTCAAGTGACATAATCAAATCATGATCAAATCTACTGTGCTTTAACTAGAGTGTGTTTTAAAAAAATTATGTAGGTGGTAAAAGTTAGCCATGACATCATCAAACATTGGCATCAACTGTTTGATGGCCACCTGTTTCCTTCCGGATCGAAGTGCAAGTAAATGAATGCACAATATTGTTATCTCTTGCTAACTGCTGTAAATACATGCACGCACACCAGCCAACCTCTGCATGGTGACATCTTTTATGGCATGCTGTGACTTGCTATAGCATGCTTGGAATAGCATAGTGGGAAGTGGGATAAGACTTACACAAGCTAAAGAAAACACATACTGGATACAGGGTGGACGAGGTTGGGGGTTGGGGATGCATCACATATTTTCTCATTGCAATCCAGAATCCTGCACTGCTTCTGTCCTCCACTCTCCCATCCTTTTATCTCAGTGTACCATCCCTTGCTCCCAAAATTCAGCCCCATATAAGATTTTAAAGCACCAGCCTGTTAGCTATACACGACTCTCCCCTGGTGCAGCACCTCCCTCTCCTCCCAATCCTACTCCCTTCACTGCATCCCCATGTCCCATTCTGCTCCTGCAGACTTCTCGTAGCCTTCCCCACTGATAGCCTGTGAAGGCAGGGCTGATTGGGATGTACTTGAAGATGGGGTGTCTGCGGATGAAGTCCATTCCAAATGGCAGATCATAAGATCGCATTCCTTCCAGTTCTGCTGCGCTGAGACCAGCACCACGTTTTAGCTTCCTGATGCCTCGTTCTTCAGGTGTACCTATGGAGAGAAGATACAGAGATTAACAATAAATTCCATGTCTACAATTAAAAGAAAACCCAAACTTACAAGCAGGAACATGATAAATAAATTTTCCATAAAATGTTTTGCATATTCTAGTCTACCTTTATATTGTCTTTAATGTAATCTTAGTTTATTTTGAGGTGTCAGACTTGAAAAAGAATAAATTAAATATCTTACCAGGAATAGTATTGTCCAAAATGAAGGCAACAGAGCCTCCAACAAACATGGCAGTGGTGAGGAGGACATTCAACACCTGGTCAATCTCAACTATGCCTGAGAAAGATAAAGAGACAGGGACATAGTAACCAACTCAAATATAAGTACAATCCAATCCAATATAATACAATGAAATACAATTCCATATAAATCTTAAAACAACTTAATTTGAGTCATTTTAGTATGATTAATTAATTTATCAGTTCCCAAAGAAAGATGGTCAACAAATCACTCAAAGCAACCCTATTCTTTGTGTATGTATCTCATCTACAGAGAAAGTCATAAAGAGTCCAACTTTTCAC
>JAPZDV010000022.1:13904314-13928008 GCA_029814665.1 Acanthurus lineatus
AAGGAATTGTAGCTAGAGGTAGAGATGAACAAGCGCTGGTAGAGAAAAACATATGCCAAGTCAGTTGTAAACAAAGAAAAATATTAACATATCAAATCTCCGGGATGATCTGATTAAAATTTGGTGGTCAATATGAAATAAAATTATATATTATACAAATAATAAGTGAGAAAAGTTACTGAGGTAAATGCAATAATTACTTTAAATGCTATTGCCTGGCCCTTGTTTGGACATGTGGGAATCTCTCCCCTTTGCTCACCTGTGACCAGTGGATTCTTTTTGAGGTAGCTTGGCAGCATCAGACCGAAAAAGATGGAGAAACCCAGAACAAAAAGGTTCCTAGAGGAGTTGAGGTCGACAAACTGAAGGTTGGACAGTCCCACAGCTGTGATCATACCAAACAGGGTGCAGAACAGAGCTCCAAGGACGGGATCAGGCAAAGAGGCAAACAGGGCACTGAATTTACCCACGAGCCCCAGCAGCAGCATCATGGCAGCACCATACTGAATCACACGTCTGCTGCCCACCTGAAAGACCAGACATCAGAGGGAGCTAAAAGAAAAGCAGTTGGAGCACTTTCCACTGTGAATTTCCCAGACAATGATCTGCTCTGCTCATGCATGAGCTCAGTCGCGTATTACATGGACTTAAGACTACGGAGCTGGCAGGGTAAAGTTCAGTCTTAAGGATTAGGACACCTGCGTTAACACATACAGCCCATCTGAGTGATGTTCAGAAAATTTAGAAGGAAGCAGTGCATGTGTGAAAGGGGCTAATGAGGACAAGTCCTCGTTACCTTTGTGATTCCCAGAACGCCTATATTTGGACTGGAGGACGTTGAGCCATTTCCTGTCCCGAAAAGACCATCCAGCACACAGGAAATACCCTCTACAAATATGCCCCTACAGAGATGGCAGATAAACAATCTGATATAAGCATCTTCAGACAGTAAGTTGCCCGTACTACTCCTCGCAATCAAAAGAAATATTTGAAATAATGAAGTATAATAGAAATAAGGAAAACTGAAGCATTACCTATTGATGGCATGGATGGGAGGTGGAGGGGCACAAGAGAGACGTGCACAGGCATAGTAATCTCCAATGGATTCAATGATGCTGGCCACCACCGCACTCATCATACCGATTACACCTGCAGCTGTTACAGTAGGAACACCCCACTGGACTGTAGAAGAGAAACACAGAAAATGTCCCAAAAACAATAGTTTCTGCCCCCTTGTCTCTGACAAGACTTTGGCTTAGCTCCACTACAGTAGAAGTACAGTATAAAGATATTAAAATAAAAATATTCATGTAAAGTACCTCACAGACACACTTACAGGGATATGGGATCTTAAACCACGGTGCGACAGCGAGGATTCCTTGACGGGCATCCGTGCGGGCATAGAAACCATATTTGTCTACCTCCGGTGGGAAAACATCAGTCACAGTGAAAATGAAACACAGCAGCCATGACACCAGGATGGCCATTATGATCTGAGCCCAAGAAAAAGGACAACACTTGTAAGACAGTCACATTACAGAAAGAGTGAAATGAACACGCTTGTGTATTGGCTTGCAGGTTGTAATAGCTTACAGATCAATATCATGGTTTGATCTCAGTTGGAGAAAACTTTGTTGTGGAGTAACAACAGAAGGGAGTTGTGGGTTTGAGGATAACAGTCCTCTACAACTTTGTATCCCTCTAAAAAACAATATCTTGTGAATTCAATGGATTCACTTACTTCTTAGTGATCTAATTAAATGTAAGGATCAAAATTAAATATCTCTCATAAATAAAATCTGCCCACTTATTTCATCTTTCTAAAAATATATCCCAATAAAGACAATGGAGACATTCAAACTTCTGTTTCACTGTCACTTGTTATTTAAGACATTTAACTCCCAGAGAAAATGAGCACATCAATTTTGCGCGGTGTTGTCAGCTTCCAAGGCTCTGGCATGTTGGCTGCTTCAAAATAAATCCACTTGAACATTTTTACAGTTGAAAGTGGCCCATTACAGAGCAAAACAGCACTGGGAAGCCTTCTGGTGGCAGGTATAAATCACACTAATGGGTAACTTTGATGTGAATTAATTAGGGGCTTTCATTATTCCGTTATATCACCAGCAGAGGGCAGGAAAAGATTGACTTACACATTGCACAAGGGCTCACAAAGGAAAAACCTCTCAACCTCCCTGTGAGACTGAGATTAGCTCTGTTAAAAAATTTGTGACTTAGATGGCAACGCAGTTTGTGATTTGAGGCAGGGAGGGCAGTTGTATAGAAACTGGGGTTTATTCATTAAAACAAAGCAGAATATTTACTCAGAAAGTGGAATCAAAAAGTGGAGCCCACACACAGTTTGTGCAAAAGACAAAAACTGAGACATGTATGCACTTTCATGAGAAGTTGTGTACTTACAGGAAACATTTTGAACACCTGCAGCCTATAGGAAGTCCAGCCTTTTTTGGCTTTGTAGATTGGCAGAGGGAAGTGCACGTTTCTGGCATACTGAGAGAAGAGCAGCACCAAGAAGATAGTCCTGCAAACAAAAACAATCTTATTTTGTGTTTTATTTTCCATACTTCATTGTGTCTTGTAAGAACTCATTCTGCATGAACATGTTCCATTTCCTCCTCTTAATGCTTGATTAGGACCTGAGAGACTTCAGAGCCAATCAATTACCCTGACTGTTTCAGAAGGAGCAAACAGTGGCAATTACAGACATATCCCTTGTCCCTGTGGAGTCGGAGGAGAAGCCCTTGAGCTGCTTGTCAACAATGACACAGCAGGAACTGATGTCACATCACATGAATATCACAGCTTTATTCTGGATCTTCCCCCATGAGTCAATCCTTTGTATATTGTATCTTTACAGTCTAAATCTTTGCCATAAAAAAGACACCATTTCTCTTATCAAAAGAGGGCAATGGTTACAGCTAGATTAAATTTAGTCAGTTTCAGTGGTTTTGAAGGCAGAAAATGTTTATAAACACCTGTCATACCATTGCTTGTTATTGCTTATTACTGTATTATTATCCATGCTGCTGTGCTGTCACATTTTGACAGAAATCCATCTGAATTATGATCATCATAGTTAACTGAAAATTCAAAAGATGCTTTTGTTGACACCTTAATGTGCATTCCATGCAAAGGAGAGCGTACTCACAGCATAGCAATGCCCCAGTGTTTTCCAGCCCTCTCTCCTGCGGCCTGGAAACCTGACAGGCCGATGAGGGCAACCGTAGGGGTGATGGTAAGAGGTCCAATATACTTCAACAAGATCCCAGGCAGACCCAGCGCTCCAATACACACCTCTACCAGGGACGATACGATAATAGCTCCTTGGATCTGACAGAACAGAGAAAATGCAGCGTCAGAAAAAAATAGGTCGACTAATCAAAAGCGCTTTTAGAATTAAAGCTACCCCTAAATTATTTTTATATTTTATATTTTAAATCATACTAATTTCAGATCCCTTCAAGCCCAGGAAATTAAGGTTCAGGCCTGAAGGGATGCAAGATGATGTTGACTGAAGCAACTGCAAGTAGATTTAAGTAAAGCTTGAGTGTGTAACTTTTACTTATGAGTGAACACGTGTCTCATTTAAGCACTTGCCAACAAGTTTAAGCAACAAGGATCTGTTTACCGAAGTGAAAGTGTAACAGCAGAGCTGGCTACAGTAACAAGGAGTTCGGTTTGGAAGGGCCTATGGTGTCATAAGCACATCGTCAGTGTTTTTGTAATTCTTCTCACTGCCAGTGCTGCAAAAATTATATCTAAATGAATACCTCCATTCTGAAACCTTAGTTTTTCCCTACAGTATTTTGAAAAAGAAACAACCTGTCCAACCTTAAATAAAGAGTGGGTCTGCGCAAGTCAAAAGAAAAAAAAAAAAGGTTTATCCAAGTGGCAACCTCCAAAATGAACCAAATGTGGAAGTCCCAAAAACAGTTCCTTGAATGACCACTCGGGGCACTCCACAAACATTTCATTCCCAATCAAGCTAATGATAAAATGTCAAACTTAACATTCTTACAATTAATTTCTCTATTCTATTGAGACAGCTTTACAGAGGGAGACTTTTTTTTACATTACTTGCTAATTTTACTTATATCAAGGTTTAATGCCTAATTGAGTTAGTGGCTGAGTGAGAGCTAATATCTAAAGTTAGCTTTCTGCTAGGTGTCACTGAGTCTCCAGCACCTCCCTCTTGTACATGACTGTAAACTATTTAATTTACTGTAAATGGGCTTATTAGGTGTCAGACAGAATGAGAAGCACATTAAATCACATAGGTGATTTTTGGAACCATCTACACTTATCATAAGATGAAATGTGTCTAATCTATTATATTGAGCTCATCCATTACGTTTTATGTTTGATTTGATCAACACTAACCAACTCTGCTAGCCAATTTCCTGGAGGAAAGCTTGGACATAACAACCTTTTTGTTTATCCTTAGCCAAAAAATGTGAAAAATCAATTTTGTGAATCAAAAATAAAAAAGAAACATTGTGTGTGCATCATGGTAGGGGGAGATGGGGTTAAGGAACCACTAGTCATCCAGTTTCCATTTGATAGTTCTGAGGTTTGATCCTTTTTTTCTCATCTATATCTGTCTTTGTGTTCTCATCTGTTGTCTTTCATTACCTGTACGTTCCGGCTGCCCTCAGTCCACTGATGTTCCATTCAACAATTTGATTCAGTTTGATTGAATTTAGTCTTATTCACATGTCACACAGAAAACAGTTACTAAACTGTCTTACGCAAATGGAAAAAGGTTAACACAAATTAATGGCCCATGTGGCAGAAAACCAAACCCTACAGACAAGTACAGACAGTATTGTTTCCAGTTAACAGCTTGAAAAGTCTACATGTGCAACTGTTTAAGCATCAAAAAAAAAAAAATTGTTGTACAACTAATTAGTTGCATAAAAAATTGTGTAAGAGTTATTCAAGTTGAATAACATCTTTCTTTATTCAAATATTTAATTACTGTTTACAAGAACAGGTTTCACAAGAAAAACTTTAACTATCTGACGGATCTATTCAGTTTCCCTTCCCCCCAGCTCACTTCTCATCTACCTTCAAAGTCTGTTTGAGTGTTTGTTTCTTTTTCTGTATATTTGCCTTACCTCTCGTATCCTGGGGTGCCAAATGTGCTCTGTGTGGAAGAGCTCTGTGCTGTTAAACACTGGAACTTCTGATCATGGAAAAAGATGGGGAGAAATACAACATGTAACTCTTGTTATTTATTTGGGTCACTGGTTGATCCCATTTGGGGCCAAGTTTATTCTCTGCTGTTTTTGCTGGCTTTGATGCTGACAGCATTTAGAGTTTGGAGTAACCCAAAATTTTTATCACAACCTTATATCAGATGGGAGGGTTTGTACTGAATGAAACAAGATTGATGGACAGAAAAGGACAGAAGAGTTACCTGTGTTATTACACTTCCATTTGTCCAGTGACAGGATGGCTCTGGCTGGTGCTAGGAAAGCAAAAGCGCTGGCCTGAAACAGAGGCAACCTAAAGATAAGAAAAGCAAAGTTTAGAGATGATGTTGCAACAAGCCTAAACAATCTTAAAAATGTACAAGAAGGGGAGTGTAGAAATTTAATAGCAAGCTAGAAGATTTTCTTTGTAGCACCACTGGGCGTCAGTAATTCAATAACAAGTCATTACTGTTGGGCATAGATTTCATGCCATTCTTGCCAGGTATTATTTCCATTTATTTGGGGAGTGTGGGAATCCTCGTGGTCTTTTGTTGAATAAACTAAGTTCAGTTAAACACAGGATGGGGAAGGTAAGACCAATAACCACAGTTTTCTTCTTCTGTAACTCAAACAATCCAACTGCACTCAGTAAGTAGGTTAAGCATGTTTTGTGTAATAAACATTTCTTTTAGCGATTAAGATGATGGTCAATACACTCTACATTATGGCTGACCTTTTTAAATGCCAACTATACAAAGTGGTTATGACATTAGAGGGATAACATATGATCTGATTAGAATAAAACAACTGTAACGACCTCAAATCAGGGAAACAGCCAAGGAGAGAAATAAAAGTCTGAGAATAAACCAGAAAAGAGAGGAGAAATTTATTGTCTCAAAAAAGAAGTTTTTTGTTCAAAGAGCTTCACGTGCACACTAACGTTAAGCCAAATTCCCAGTCAGATCATTGTCTGACAAAGATGAAGACTGACATGAGAAAGATCATGACTGACTATGGGACTAATCTACTTTTTATCTGAAAGTGAAGGCATTATTTCTAAGATTGCTATTTTTGAATTGCCATACAAATGATATATGTATAATCATTGTATAATCATTTTTGCACTGCTGCTTGTTTCCTTCACCACTAGAAAATATACTGATAGTGGTAGCCTCGTGAGTAAAGAATAGAGGTTTGATAGGTAGTTTATCTCCCTGTACCAGTTATAAATATTTAAGTATGACTCTTAAAACATCTATGAGTTTCCTATGTTGCATTTAAAATGTCTGCTGAAGTTAAAAGAAAACAGAACTTTGCCTCTAGCTAGAACTCTTGTGGTTATACCAGGCAGGTGCAACATGATAAAAACTTAAAAAGATTTTTAATTCTAAAAGGTAAATAAGCCTGGTTATGTGCCTTTTCCAGCAAATGCAATATCATTTCCAAATACCTGAAACTCCACAGTGAATCATCTACAGAGTCACATGTTTGCAGGGAGGAGTAGCAAACAAACACATCATAATCAAGTGAACACATAAATCTGCTCAACGTCCAACTTCATGAAAAGCAATTTAGCTTTGTTTTGTTTTTATTAAATGTATTTTTATTTTAAATTTAACTATACTTGGCACCAGGAATCGAAATACAGTAAATTCCCCTCCACAGATCTCTTTACTGAGATTATATATCTTCCAAATAATTTCCTTTTTCAGTGTCTGGCATTAAAATATCACCTTACTGAGAATTTACCATTTTATTTGACCACTAATCAGATCAGTAAAGGCATGTTTTTGTTCGGAGTATCAATATGCCTTTGACATTTTCCCTCCCTCTCTTTGTCCAAATCCATTCAGCAGAGTTTCTAAGGAGACAGTAATCCACAAAGAGATAGTGGCTGTCTTTGTCACCTTAGCTCAGCACTGCTTCTGAAAGAGTTGCTGTTGCTGTCACAGGAGTGTCGTTCACATTACAGCCATTATCAGAATGTGTCTTTGTTTGTTACAGAGAGAGGGGGGGAAGAATCAGAAAGAGAGGAAAAAAATCAAAGTTCTACTCAGAGTTTTCTGGAGGATACAATGAACAGAAAATGTCCTTGTTGTTGCTATATAACAAGGCCAATATTGCTTCTTCATAATAACAAATGTTTGCAGAAAATCTCAATGTTAAATCTGTCTATGTAACCCACCACAGTTAATTTAGCAGTTAAAGTTGTCTACAATTGTAATCAATATTTGGGTGGACAACCTTTGCTGCTAGTGATATTAAAGGTAAACCAGTTCGTGTGGGTGTTATCTGCCCGTTGAAACTTAAGTTCTGCCACTCTGAAGGACTTTTTTCCTTGATAATGTCAACAATGTTATCTCTGACTGACGCATAGGATCCAATGTGTCTGAAGCTTCAGTCATACCCAGCTGAGAACTTAAGGTCTGTATACTATGACCATTTCTTTTTTTAAAGTCAGTCTCCAAGAATGCTCCACTTTATGGATGTCCAATATATGATAAGCCCTTTTGGTGGAGGTGAGAGCTAAATAACAACAGAGAACATTAAAAACTATTGATTTATTGCACGTAACCATATTTGGCTGGAGACTCCAACTCATGACAAATATTTGCTCTCTTTTTGGACACTAAAGTACACTAGACAACAGCTCTGATGCCAAGTCTATTTTCAAGTGTAGAGAGAAGAGAAATTTGTCTGAAAAATCAAAGTCATGAGGAATCTTGTTAAATAGACACACAGCCTTCTCAACCAAATGTGTGTTTCAATAGAACTTCCTTCTTCCCATAAGAAAGAGAGAGGTATATGGGACAGTGTGTGCACATTATTTTTACTGGGGCATCAGTCAAGGCCATGGAATTGGTGTCAGAAAGAACACTGAGTGTCTTTCACTATCTAGGTGTGCCTGGAAGAGGTAATTTGGACAGAATGGTAGGGGTATAGCTGCCCTCTGGTAACAATGATTAAACAATGGGAATCTGACACATGGTGATGGACAAATAAATGTCTTTAAAAACACAGACCGCACCTCATAACTTACCTCACTGAACCCGTTCTTTCCTATCATGGACAAAAATCATGCCAACATGATGGCTGTCACATGGCTTTCGCTAAGGCAACATTATGTAAGAATTTACCCTGATTACAAATTACTGCACTATGTAACTGTGGTGATTGGGTAAGATCACAGACTATCACCGGCTGACTGCTTAGATCATGGGGGAATGTGTGTGTTTATATCACTCTTACAGCGGCTTTGGACTGAAATTAGGAGAGGGCCACTGTGGACATTTTGAAAGAAGCTAGGTGACAGAAGAGAACATTGACAGAGGAAACCAGGAGGAGTAAGAAGCGAGAAGAGTAAATGTCAGACAGGCTTTTAGTCAATGGCTAAAACTTTGCAAAATAAAAGGCTGAAAGAAAGACACACTTCCTTCTGCTGGAACCAGTGGGTAATTTTTAGCTGACATGCTAAGATATGTGTTTTGTGTTTTTGTACTTTTTTGATGTTTTGCTGTGTTAGCAAAGTTATTGAATTGCTTGTTTTTAAACATAAGCCATGTCAGCCCATTTGGGGGGCCAGTTGTTAGCAGAATGTTGTTTCTGGTTATGGTAACGTTAGCTTTGCATGCTGCTATTTAAAGTTGAGTGTGTTTGCAGAAACTTTGCCTGGTATATGGCAAAATATCTGAGCATGCCTGCTTACCTCAAGACTTAAGTTTTCAGGATATAATATTATGATGACAGTGCAGGTTTTGCTTTTTTAGCTATCCGGTAAATTTCACCTAACAATGTTGTTTAGAAACCTGGGATTTGCATTTACGACAGCACTGTCGTAAATCCAACATAATGACAATATTTACTTAATACACAAATCCAAAAGATTCAGATGACATCCATGGCAACAGCCTAAGTCTAATGTCAGTTGTTTTACTGGCAAATGATGGGACAGGTATAACCCTGGGAGTTAAACGAGGTGAACCAGTGGTTATGAAACATCCAAACAAACATTCACATTATGTTTGAGTGGCATTATGTGTGAAAGGAAAGAACACTTAAATATGTGTTGATGACCTAACAAGCCAATTCCAGTTATGAATCAGGGCTTGCAAGGGCAGGGTGAGAACTGCAAGGGAGGATTAAAAGGCAATGAGAAGGAACAAGGATTGTGAGCCAGCAGTCATCAGGGTGACATGAATTCAAATGTGAGACAAAAAAATAAGCCAATTAGGTGCCTTAAATGAACAGAATGCATTGAATTTGGCAGAAACTGGTTTAGATGAGCTCCCATTGTGCTCCCCATTTGCATACTGGTAATGGCTGAACGCAGGAACTACCTTCTTGTTATAAGATATGGCTGTCAGAAAAAATGTAGGCTCTTGAGAGTTAATTTCCTACTCTTAGATGAAAAAGAATCTTTGTCACAGGGCAACCGCAATCACATAGACCCAACAAGGGATCTGAAATGTTATTAACTCATCACATTCTTTTAAGAATATATTTATACAGAATCTGCCGTGGAATCTACTTGCTAGCTTACAAACACCCTTTAACACACTTGTGAGTGACATCAAGAGGACGGATAAGAGGAACTTATTTTCGAGAACGGCCTCTGTCTTTAAGTGATGCTTGGAGGGGAGCATTGGAGGAGAGAGGGAATAAAAAGGGATGAGGTGAAAGACAGAATACAAATATGGCCTACAGAAAAATGTGAGTTTACGTGGATACAAGAAAGCATTTTCCTATGTCTATTAGACAGTTCTGTTTTTGTGTGTCTGTGTGTTTACCTGCAGCCCAGTGTGGTCTGTAGCAGGGTGGTGATCCCCACACAGAAGAAGATGGTCCCTATGAGCTGACTGGTGGCCCACTGATCGAAGCCAACACACATTGCCTCGGCAAGAAGGAATGGCACTGCGATAGTCCCACTGAAACATGTCAAGTAGTGCTGGAAAGAAAAGATGCAAACAGAGTCTGTGAGCATGTGTGTGCGTTTATTGTTTGATTTTATTTAAAAAAACATTTGAATGCTAATTGTTAACATTGAGTGTCAAGCTAGTTCTGCACAAAACACCTTTGCTCCAACCCTTTACCATGTTCCAAGAAGAAAACATAATTTTCTGATGTTGTTAAACATAGTTTTGCTGTGTTTTTAAGCAGAATTTCTCAAAAACAAAAACCCATCACATTTAAATAATTTTTTATGGACCTTAAAACCTATAGCACCACCTGTGGCCATGTATATATATTTTTTTTACTCCACACAAAATTTGGAGTACTGCAACAAAAACAATGATAATTTTTAAAATTTTGTTCTCATAATTAACTGTCTCAACTTCTGTGGGAACTGCAAACCTGCAACCAAATTTAACACGTGTTCCCCAAATCTGGAAACTCTGGAGTGATCCTGGAAAATTTGACAGCACTGACTGTTTCATGTAAATGCTTGTAAGAACATGATGGCCCAAACTCAAGAGTCAACAGAGTGACTCACACTTGCCTTTTCCAGAACAATTCATCCCTGTACTCAGCCCTAACAACCCGGAGAAGATTTAGAAATTCTTAAAAAAGGTACCAGCCAATCAGCATTATTACTGCTGTGTGGAAAATCAGCTTGCTGTCTAACTTTCTTGCACCTGAAACCTGTGAGTAGAACCACTTAAACTGAAAGGGAACCTGCTCACCTGTGGCACACCCTTTCTAAACTAAGAGGACAGTAAGCTACATGTTCATGCAATTTTAATTATATCATTTGTTTAGTGATCTATTGGGAATAAAATTATATACCGAATACTGTTTGAGTGTGTTACTTGCTGTATAATGGAGCTCCAAATTAACTGTATCCACTAATGGCCCTGGTGCTACTCTTACCTGAAAATTTTAGGAGCACACCTGCTGGTACATCTCATAACCTACATGGGTTGTGTGTGAAATGGCTGTATACTTACTAAGTTGCATTTTTATAGACTATGGGCTGCCTCTGTTGATCATCGAGTTGCGTCAGGATGCCACCTCCCTGGGTCTTTCAGGTAATAGCATTTCACATATTAATGACCATTTGCTAAGTGTTTTAGAGTGATTTTATTTTATTTCTGTGGCAGCTCACCTAAACAAAAGATTACTAACAAAAAAGACTATATATCTGAGAGTCATACTGGTGCTGCTTGTTCTAAAATTTAGTTAGTAATTTTGAAACATCCTGACATCTCGTACCATCATCTTTTCTGAGACAACTACTTTACTGTTAAAATCTCATACCACTGCAATCCCACCTGTCAGCCTTTTCTAATCCGTCCTCACAAACAAGCCACTAAACTGATCTGCATTCCTTCAGCCAGACTGTTCTGAGGATTAAAGCACAATATTTTACAGTCTGCAATGCTTGTTGTAGTTTAGCACTGACTCTGTGATGGAGGACAAAAGCAATGTGTCAGACAAAACACATTGTGGTCACACATTGAGAACATCAACACCACCATGACAAATACTGTGCGCCATGTCCTATTTTTGTGTCCGGTCTCCACTTGCATAATGAACACTGGAGATGGTCAGATGAAATGACAAGTATTATTGTGGTAAATGTATGACACACCCTGATTGTACAGGAGATGAGTAGGTGCATGTTTTTCAGTTCATATGCTAAGACAGTTCCGGTGTAAACATATGTTTTAAACAAAGAAAAACCTCCAAAAATACTGAGGTCAGATAATATGCATTGCGAATAAGTCATTCAACAAAAAAAGCAAAACATTTCAGCATGTAGTTTTACCTGTAAACCCAAGAACACACACAGGTACCAGGGTGGGGTGTCTTCAATGGTATAGATCATATCCATCCTCCTTGCATCCATGCTGTCTGTGCTGTCCAATGTCTCTGACATTGAGCTCTACACAAATGGGAAAGTACAGGAAGTTGGATCACACTAACTATTTCAAATTCTGATATGAGAACAAAGAAGTGAAAAAAAAGACACTCTGTACACAATACCTGCCTACATTCTCAGCAAAATAAAAATGCACAGTCATAGTGAAAATAAGAAAAGAACACAGAAGAGAAAAAGGGAAAGAAAACATGAAGCTAATTTGATAAGTCAGAGTTTTATTTGTAATTAACGGCTTATAAGCTTATAAGCACTAGCTGGAGTAGAGATGAGTTTATGTTTTACTGTTTACTGTTAAAGAAGATACGCATTGAAATATACCAAAAACTATTACTACTTAAATTTTTCTTCATTAATCCTGTTCTAAATTTATAAATTAAATTATAAAAATAGCAATAAAATTTAATCTATAGAAGAACATTCTTTTAAAAAAGAAATGAAAAATACATTGACATAAGTTGATGAAAAAAATGAAAATTCCCAAGATTTTCATTGAAATCCAAACCCCATTTTTGATACTTTTTATGGCTGCCCCCCAACCATAATGGAGTGTTTGCTGTCTTATTAATCCACAGTTGTTGTTACTATAGTAACCACAACTTATGCCAAGTTTTCTGGGAATGAAATCTTGAAGGTTACAACTTTAATAATGTAGGGAAAAGGTGAAGGAGGAAAGTGACTGATGCTGTGACTCTTTCTGTGATTATGAGTGATTATGAGTAAGCTTTTTGAATCATGTGACTGTGTGTCAGTCTGCTTACATAGAAGCTTATTTTGCGGTAAACTAGTACTTCTGCTAACAAGAGGACTGTTTCACTTCTTCATTTTTCCCCTCCAGTTACCTTCTCTGCTCCTTGATTTTCTTTAGTGTAGATGGCCATCAGCTCTGTGTTCTCAGTATCCTGGTCTCCACTGGCCCCGCCCACTCCATTAACCACCACCTGAGCATACAGACATATAATTAAGAGTATGATTTTTTCCCCCTTTTAATAAACACAATAAAAAGGTAATCTTAATGATGGTTTGCCAACGCATGTTGGGGATGACGGGAATGAGGATGACGCACAGAGCTTTGACATGCTTTTGGCAGGCTGATAAAACCACATGAGAAGTGATGCCAATTGGTTATTTAAAAAAAAAAAAAAAAAAAAAAATTTCATCTAACTGATTACATGATTCATCTATTGACTTTAGTTCATTGAGACCCATTGCTCACAGTAGCAACATGGGCAGTTGAAAGTCTGATCTCAAAACACGCTGCTGTTTCATCCTGTTGATTTTTAAATGCAAAGCTCCTATTCAGAGGGCCAAGACATTTTGTCATTTGCTTCTATGGGTTGTGTTCACAAAACTACTATGCAAATTTGCATGTTCAGTGATATTTCAATGACATTACAGAGAGTGATTGATCTGCAATATCTTTTTGACACAATGCCATGAGAAAGAATAGGAACATAAGGTCAAACTAACCATGGGGTACAAAGGTAATGAATTATATATGACATGACATTCCACATGTACATGTTTTCTACAATATGCCAAACTATCCATTTTTGACAAATTTCTTCTACCGATTATATGACTGAGTGGTTTGTGAGTGTGTGATCTTTTTAGAAGGGCCACACTGCAAGACAGATTACAACATTATAAATCACATTTAAGTATGATATACTTTTAAATGTCTCCATCTCTGAGGGATAAGATGCAAAGAGATCAGGTCATGTAAACGTGCTCATCAACTGACAAAAGTCTGTCTTTATTGTGCTTTAAAAATTGATTTTTACATCTGAGTTTTGACTGTTAAGTCTGCAGTACTTCTGAGAAAAACCTCTGGAAGAGTAAAGACCTTTTGAATGTGCTTGAGCATTTCCCATACGTGAACAAACTTGGCTGTGTCGATGTGCTGAGGTCCACAGATAAAACACTCAGCAGCCAAATCTATGCACGAGTAAAGCTAGTGTAAAATGTTGGCAATTCATGTGTACAACCTAAAATTATATATTGACAGACAAACTTCCTCACAATAGTAAAATTAAGTGAAAAGGAAATTTTAAGGCTTTTATCATTATTTTTCCTTTTACTGAACAAGTTTTCAATACCAGTTCAGTGCTAGCTCTCTAGCTGTTTAATGCTCAAAGAGTAAAAATACAATTTTTTTTTCTGTAAAGTAGTGGAGTACAATATAAAATCTATATACTTAAAGTAAAAAATCCTGTGATTAATTTTCAATCACTTATCTGTCCTGACCTACATTTTAAGGCTCTGGTCTGGTGCCAGCAAGACAAACAAAGGAAAAGGAGGGACTGGGCAGCAGCAGCAGCAGCATGTAGCAACTGGCCTTGACGTTTGTGTGAGTGCACTTAGACAATCTGGTAGCATGCTGACATTCTGGAAAAAAAAGGCACTGTCAAATCTAAGCAAGAGTCTTACAAGGTTGCGTGCGTATTAAACCGTGTCATTTGTTCTCATGTGAACTTCCCTGAGGCATGCTCATGCTCTAGCTATAATTGTGTCTCTGTGGCTGCGTTTTATAGCAGCAAGGGACAAAAAAGCCATTTAACGCAGTTGTGTACCGGAATAGGATAGAAATCCGCTCCATGTTTGGTCTCCTCCTCATATTTTCCACCCTCACTGCTGCTGTCCAATGACTTGGACGTTGTATTCTTCCCCACGCCCATCCTTGTGTCCTCAATGTCCTTCTCCTCCTCTTCTTCTGTCCCCCCTCTGTCTCGCTCTGGTGTGAACACTGCAGATGAATCCTTCAGTCTGATTACATCATCCAGGACTGCCTCACCTGCTTAAATAAAAAGAAACAGATAAACCCAGAGATTAATATCCTGAAAGGTTAAGTGTTAAGGGTTCTAATATCCTGACTAAATTATGAAGGTCTGATCTCACTGGAGAGGCTGTCGGGACATAACTCACGTTGAACAGGAACCTGACTTATCTCAGGCTTCCTGTTGTTAGGGTTTTCTTTGTGGTCTTGTCTCATATTTTTAAACAACATCAGTGTGTTAAAAAGAAGCCTTTGTTGATTGATTAGGTGAAAAGAGATCAATGTACTGTTTACAGGTTTGCTTCCTTTACTTGGTTTCATTTAAAAACATTTCAGGTCTATTTTGGGTGATATTGCCTTTTTTTTTTTTTTGGTTGCTTTGCAATTTTGGAAGCATTTTTTTCAAACATTAGTTTTTATCCAGAAACTTGACTAGATCATCGACCAGTCCAAACATGAGACAATTAAGCAATTTTGTTAATTACTTAACCATGCAAGTTGTGTCTTCGGTAAAATGTCCGAGTATATGATACTAAAGCAAAGATCTTTACAGTTTGGACCAACAGTCAAAAGAGATTAACCATATAAGAACTTTAGCTTTTAAGACATTTCAATAGGAATTTATTTCACCATTATTTTACATTTTACAGAACAATTACCTTTACAAATCCTCACAAATGATTTGTAGCAGCCATTAAATGATTAAGAATGAATAAATTGCCTTTCAGTGAACAATCTTGGACTTCAGTTAATAATAAATATTATCAACAGTTTATCATCTGACACAAGAAGAAAGCAGTAGGCAAATATGTCAAAAGCGAGATTATGCAAATAGAAAAAGAAAAAAATCAGAGTGAAACATGGGAACATGTTTGATAGAGGAGAAAGGGAATGATTGTAATTGAGAGATAATTAAAAGGTGCACCAAACAGAGAGAGGAATGCTGTTTGTCCTGGCAGAGATGATGCCATTTAATTTGTGGACAGTATATTCTATTCAGTATAACTGTCACAGCCTGAAAAGTATCATAATCAACAGTACAAGGACATGTAAAGTTGCAAAGAGCTCAGTGTTGAGAGCAGTCAGCTGGCAGCTATATTCAGTTATCCAAACCCAACTGAACTGATACTGCTGAGAAACATTTCCCTTCATGTGTTGTGTTGAACGCTTGTATTTTGATCTCAGATCTCTCTTGTAAAAGAGATCTGAATTGGACTTAATGATTCAGTAAAGCTGAACTCACCTTTGACGGAACTGTGTTATACAATGTGTGGAAAGAAAATATATTTAGAGTAAATCTTTATAGACAGCCACACAGCTGATAGATCAAACTTTAGGTGCCAAAAAAAAAACATGATGTCACGGGTGACATATCCGACTGTCCTGAGTTAAAACTGCTTGATATGCATGCTATGTTTTCACATCAAAATGACAGTACTTTGTTAACTTAACAACATATTGTTGTTGCTGTTTCAGAAGTCCCTGGCTGATTTAGACAGCTCATGAACTCTGACCCACTGTAAATGAAACTGCATCACACACAAATATTGTACAGGGTCAGTGGGGTCAACTGACAGGTTCATTTGAGAAGCACTGTCGCAACAAAACAACATGACAGATGGCGGATCACTGAGGAGTTACATTCAATTGTTCAAGTTAAATAAACAGTCTTACATAATATAGAGTGACAAGTCACCAAGGATTCCTGTTACCTTCATCCGACTGGACTCTGACGTAAAGCTGATCAATTATTTAAAAAGTCACCAATATATTAGTAACCAAGGTACAAGCCAACTCTGTGCTACACATTTTTCTTAGATATGTTTGTAGTCAGTGATGTAATAGTTAAATAATGCTACTTTTTCATAATCTGGATATTTGTTCATTTTGTTTCTGCTGCTGAAGTAAAAACTCTATTACTGTATATGAGAAAGTAGTGCAGTTGTTTGTCAACAAGTTATGGTAACTTATATATTATACTGGCCAAAACAAAGACTCACATGTCCAAATAACCCAACAAAGAAAAAAATTATTTAACATGATATCTCACAAGTTCCTTAGATGCACAGAGATTTCAACTATGAGCGTAAAAGAAAATGATCTTGTCTCAAAATAATAAAAAATTAAATAAATAAAAATAAAAATTAAAAATGATAAAAGGTTCAGACATCTGAAACTCCATGGCTTACTTACACAGACATGTAATATGCCAACAAGGAATCACATGTATTGTGCCTTGTAATCACTTTCAATTTTATTATATTCCCTTTTTCAAACGTTATTTTACTGTATTAACCTTCCTTCCCACCCAGCCATTCTCCCTGCTTGCAGTGTAAAAATGTTGGGATAGGTGTTATACCTAGTTGACACATCCCATCACTCCTGTCAAGCTGGGCGGCTGGGAGCATCTGTGTGAAAGGGGCAAGAGACAGAGGGAAAGGAGAAGGCAGAAGGAGAGGAAAGAGAAGAGATCAGGGGGCAGAGAGGAAAGAGGCAGAGGGGTCAAGGAGGAGGGAGGTGAGACATAAGTTAATTTGACAAACAGCATTTATTCACAAGTAACAAGTCAGTGTGTAATGTTACTAATGTGTGGATTTCTAATCTGATTTTCAGGTGAAATGTGGCTTGAATAAGGCAGCAAGAGTGAACTCTGTTGCAAAAAAGTCTCTCACCTAGAGAGGTTGCATGCATGAATGTTAAGGGAGGAAGAGAAAAGGCCAAAATTTGTAACATGAGGCAAATGTAGCCAGCCATGGTAAACCTTCAACAGAAGAGGCTGAGTTATAGATGAGTACTGCACTACTGTTTGCAATGCCACTGTTCAGCAACTTTCTCAGTCATGAGTTACATGTTCATACAAAAAAGAGGCCTGAGGATGTTAAGGGTCCAATACAAATCAAACCTCTCTTGAGCTGAGGTAACAAATTAATTAATACGTGAATCACAAGGTAAAGCCATTTTTCAACAAACAAGACAAACTTAATCAAAAACCCATTTCCTCTGAATTTTGCAAAATACTCCACTACATATCTCTATGACCTCTCCAGTGATTGTCAGCAGGATTGCAGACTAACTACTAGCCTGATTTTGTAAACTTGGTGAAAGGGTGAAGCATGGGTCAAGGAAGGATCCATGGAATTTTGGATTGTATCTAAATCACATGGCAGATACATAGACTATCCAGTTTTGTTAAATTGGATTATGGGGCATTTGGCCTTAGTGGGATAAATGCTATAAATTTTTAAACCCAGGGGATAAAAAATAAAATTTTATTATTGATAAAAAAAAGGCCAATTGATCCAAGTTAAAAGAAAAAAAAGTTTCTCAAACTTCATTCAGATTGCTGTTGTTATTGAATTGTCTGGGACAGCAGTTTCATGGGTATAATTATAACAACAATATCATGTAACTAATTATACTCTTACACACATCCTGTCTGCAATAAACTGTTCGAACTTTATACTTTACAAGAACATGTTCGTTGTGAGTCTGTCCTTGCATATTCGCATATCATAAAAAACTATTGCTCTTGAAGGAGGTCTGCACTCTGAGTCTTCTTTTAAATACATCTTAGGTCTTATTTTTATAGATCAGCCATCATTTTCTTCAAGGAAGAACATTGTACAGGTGATACAAAGAAATCCACTAGACAAAACAAGAGCCAACACACATTTTCCTCTGTGGCCTCTGATAATTAGTACACCGACCTGCTTGTTTAGTTTAGTAGAGAAATATTACTGTGTGTGTCCATGTTTTTCTGTGTTTCAAATGCTAAAACTTAATTTAAGTAAATCAGTTTTCAAGTCCATCTCTGTCAAAACCGTTTCCATTAGGTCGGCCTTTGTTTTTTTCTTTTGGGGCCAAAAAGGACAATTTCATAACAGCTGTAAGATTTGTCAAATGTGAAATAAATTCTATTTGCACTTGGGTTCAAATAGACACATGGCAGCTGTCCTGCTTTTTACACCAGGTGAAAGATAGTATTATCAGTGACATCATCCATATTTGCAGAAAATTATGGTACAAGAATGAATCGAATACATGACATTCTACCTGGAGAACAGTGTTCCAATCCTCATATGAAACCAAATTTAATGCTGATTTTTACTTTTAGGAATGGTAACTGGAGTAGTTAAGGAGTTTTGTTACCCAAATTTATTTAAAAGTAAAAAATATACAAATGTGTGCTCATAAATACATGAATTACACTTTTGAACTATGTTTGAAAGACCACAGTTTCCCATGTTATTAAAATACTCCACTATTTTGCTTTATTACCTCTATCTAGGAGGAAATCAAAGATGGACATATTTACCACACTCACAGTAGCTACATGCATTCAGTTACATGTTAAATAAGGGATTACTACAAACATTTTTCTTAATTATTTAACTCTCATGACTTTGTTTGTTTATCCCAAAAAAATATGGTCGAATCCACTCTTACAATCTTAACTGACTGGTGTCTATACAAAGTACAGCTTTTGTTACATAAAGGTTCCATAACTATAAGTTCTAGTGGTAAGGATTCCTTGATTTCAGTCAAGCAGCCTGCGTTCAGCTCACGATATGGGAAAGCTAACATGTCTTTCAGTCAGCATTCATTACACTGCCAAACACTCTTGTACTTTCACAGTACAGTTTAAAGTAGACATTAAATCTGGACATACATTTTGCAACACAAGTTCTCTATATGCTGTAGCAGTGCTAAAATACTACATAGAGCACTAACTGTTTGCTTGGATGCAATGTCTGAATACACTTATTTTTGTCCCATCTTCCTTTTTACTGATTTTGTCCCCAGATGAAAAAAAAATGCAAATTCTGTTATCATGGTGTTAACAGTCCCATGTCATAATTAATAAAAAAATAAAATAAAATAAGTTCTTTTAACAATGTCCAAGGAGAGCAGATGCTCCTTTCAGCCCTATGTGTGTCTGTGTGTATTAATGTTGATCGACCATCCAACAACACACAAACAGACACACTAAAAGACACACAAAGACAAAAGACACACACAGACACACATATCAGACAACAAAGAGAAAAAAAGAGACAGTGGGAACAAAAGTGATAGGGAGAACTGAAACTGAGTTTGTGTGTTTATTTAACAGGGAGGTATCTGCAGTTTCATAACCATTAAAAAAACCTTTTTGTAATATTTAAATGATAAAGATAACTGCTGTGGTATTTTTAAGTCCTTATAAAAATTGTAGCTTGTTGGACAGAGTTACTGCCTGGATCTATAACCATGGTAACTAGATCTACTGTTACTTTGCAGGCTTGTGCCGTGTTGTGTGGGATTTTAACGGAGGAGGACTTCACACCAGATGTTTGTGTCGGCGGTTTATTTTCTAGCGCCAAATGCATGTTTCAGTGAAGATACACGTGTGTATATCAGCTCCATTGCTTCCAGATGTTTTATCTTGTAGTTTAATCATATATTAATCATGGACTCATATATATGTGTTTTTAGTGTGTTATGTCTTTTGCAGTTCTGCGCAACTGATGAGATTTTCTGTCATTAATGGCAGAAGACCCACCTCACAAGATACTCTTACAATCCGTGTTTCTACTTGTTCATAGCTGCTGTGCTGTTACAGGTCTTGTGAAACAATACAGCACTTTTAGATCAAAAATATCCAAAAAGATCCATGTCTTGTTACACAAAGGCAGCCAAGCCATAAACATACACAGCAACATGTAAGGTACACAGACCTTATATTAAAACATGCTGTCACCAACAAAAAGATATACAGCTGCAACTGCCTGCTGTCCAAGAGTCAAGCTAAAACATTTTAATCACCTCCCGTTGTCTGCCTGCATAGGTACTATTGAGAACAGGACAGTAACTTCCTTCTTAGCTGGAACAAGTGTTTTGTTTTATGATGAAGCAGGATCAAATGACAGGTTTTTGTTCTATTATTCAATGAATAGTTCACCACTACAAAACTTGTCCAAATGCCATCCTATTCAAACAACTGAAAACCTGACTGAGTCAGTCAGGTTATCATTTATAAAGTGGCCGATCAAGTTATTGCTTTGAAACTATTTGAACCAGGAAATCATTACATTAACCAAAGGAATGTGTAAGTAATATGTTAGATATGCATGTGTGCAGCCATGCTTTTGTGTATTTGCCTGCGACAGCAAGTGACATTTGGCATGACTGGCTGCATGTGAGGAGTTAGTATTTCACCCTGAAGGGGGGAGGAGAGGGGAGATTGCAGAATGTCTCCAAAGTCATGTTTACATTGGTCAATTTCCTGCCAGAGGTGAATGGAGATAAGAAAGTTAAACACCTAACACAGTCACAAGGACAGCAGGCTGTGTCACTATGGGGGAAATGTGAAGTGAGACTTGAGCCTGTAAATGATTCAATAAAGTAACAGAAAATATATGGCATGGATGGTCAGATGTCTGCTAGCAGCTTCCAGCAGGCTACACTTGTGACAAGATGGGGCTTGATGAATCGGGGACAGATGTTTGCTGCTTTTGAGCCAGTATAACTGTACTGTACACTTCAAAGTACTGTGTATCTGTTAATCTTGAAAGCGTGGTTCTGTTTTCAGTAGCGCTGCAACTGAGGATAATTTTCTCTTTCAAGTTATCGTTTTTTAAATGCCTATTTAAGATCAGGAAATTGTAACAAATTGTCACTTGCAATCTTACCATTAAGTGACATCTCATGTGTTGCTTACAAGGTTAAAAACTCAAACACTGCAGTTGCACTCATGCAAAAATGGGGAAATATTTGAGAAACTGAAACAGACAAAAGTTATGAGTTAATTAAATTATGTAAATACTGCTGATCTGGTTAATGAACTGGTGATAAACCTGCTTATGTTCTAAAACAAAAAGGTTCTTTACATATCAGTTTATTTTCTTTATTTTTTAATGTCAGATATATTTTAATGGATCACTTTTCATTTTTGTTTCATTGTCTGGAAATTTAAATACTTTTTTCTAAGGCTAAATACAATCAATATTTGTTTTATTGCAAATCTCCCCCTTTTTTTTATAATAAACTATCTTGTTTTCTACCTAACTCATTGATCTGCTTTGTGATAGTACTTTTTTTTCCATTTATTTTTTGTCTATGAATGAAATCAATACAGTGACTATGTTTTATCCACACATACATATCTTGATCTAACAGAAAAAAGGATGAAAAAGACCTAGGGTGTTTTAAAAAAAATGAACAAGTATCGGCACAAATTAAAGCATAAATCAACACCTCTACCTGGTTTCAGGTTGTTACCATAACTTTCAGCACACATGGTAGCGTATTTTTATTTGAAATGGAGAACTTGTACAAAACCTGCTATTCATTTGTGCTATTTGCTTGGACTTTCACTTCCTCTCAGTTTTAACACCAGGGTTGTAAAATACAGGCAAAAGGTTTTGGCCAAAGGCTTAAAGGAGAAAGGAAACTATAATGACAAATGACTCACATCATTGAAACAACATTTCAATCAATTTCCAGATTAATAAATACTGAAACTATGTTGCAGCCTTTTTCAAAAAAAAAAAAAAAAAGGCTTGCAAACTCCCTTGCTTTTTTTGAGATGTTACAGCTCAGCAGCAGGTGGACTCCTGTGCTGTGCTGTACAAACACATTTCTCAGCTTAAGAAACCAAAGCAGCAGGAAAGACAGTCACATTCAGATCAAGGGGATAAAGATGTTTAGCCTATAATTGTATATCCATTCTGTTCTTTAAGTAACACCAACACAGCATGCTATCAGCAGCACATGAATGGGCGTTAAAGGTTAAGTACACACACACTCACACACACACACATATACATACATACATGAAAGAAAACTGTTTCTTACATTTGTTCTCAGTCAAAGTAGGCCTGCTCTGTAACTGTACACGGTTCTTTTAGGTTGTTCCACCACCCACAGCCTCAGGCATTTTTTCATCAAGCACAGCAGGGATATTTAAGGCTAAATGTGTCCATTGTTGCCTAGAGTTGATGAAATCCTTTAAGCCTACCCAAGCCAATCTCCAGCAGTTGCTTACAATGGAGCTACCAGTTTCATTTGCTTGTACAGTAACTGTGGAGACAGATTACCTCCATTCAGCCCCTTGACACACATAATAAGCAGTTAGACATGCTGGACCTGAGATGTTTAAGCAGACACTTACTGTTTTTTATATCAAACAATGTTACTCTGTTACATTAAGTGTGGGCCAACACAAAGAAAATGTTATGACTTTACTCTTTTACAATGCTTAAACAGGATAGACGTTGTTTTTGTGCAAATTTAAAACATATTGTAGATATAGGTGGTAAGACACCACAGTACTCTATGTAGTAAATATCTACACTTTAAGTTAGTCAAGCATACATTTCACTAGGCTTACAAGTACTGATTTTTTTCATCATCGATGTCGTGTTGTGTTCCCTGTTGTTTGTTTATGTCTTATGAAATACCTGGTTGTTGCTAAGGGGCCACGTACAGCAAGACATTGGTTCATTGGCCACAAATGTCTGTTCCTTTGTTCAGTCACACTTGTATACATGAAGCATAAATATGAATACGATAAACTTCTGTTAATAAATTGTTACTTGAACATTCTTCACTGTGCAACTAAACATCTTTAAGAACTCATGATTTTTCTTTTGGTTGTACAAGTACACCGTAAAAAATGTAGAGCCATGTAGCCTTCCCTTGGAGGCAAAAAGTGCAGTTATGAAAATACTGGAACTGAACAATGACCCACATCACAGGTTTCATAAAAAATTAATCAGCAGCTTGACAGATGATGGATGGACTGGTAGCAGCAGACTAAAGAGCATTTCTAATTGACTTACCTA
>JAPZDV010000022.1:13942124-14002241 GCA_029814665.1 Acanthurus lineatus
CATCCAGGTCATAGTTATTCCGGGCAAATAAATCGAAGGCAACTGGACTCAGTAATATGTCCGTGAAGACGTTTCGCCTCAGACAGACTGTCTGATGACAGGCCTAGCCTAGTCTAATGAGCATGAACTGATGAAGCCCCTTGGCTAAGAGGCGAAACGTCTTCACAGACATATTGAGTCCAGTTGCCTTCAATTTATTTGCCCAGAATAGTTTGATTTACCTTTTTTTAACATTTATGAATGAATCATGATTCACTTTCAATAAGCATTTAAAACAAATTACAGAGGCCATACTGTGTATATGTATCACATGGTCTATAAAGTAAGAGATGTTACAAGTTAATTCAATTCCAAAATGTTGCAAACAGAAAATTTCACTCCTAATCTTGCCCTACCCCATAATACCCCACGATACCCCATGATACCCCATGATACCCCAAGCACAAACACTTCACATATAAAAATGCAATAGTATTTATAATAAGTAAATATTCAAGTATTTAAGGTTTAACTTTCCCTTTCCCCATTATGTCAAAGGACTGAGAGTGTCAGCAAAAGTTTTTAAATTAAAATCCTCAAGAACACAAAAATTTAACAAAAAAACAAACATTTAATCATTTTCTTACAAAAGTCAAATGCAGATCCTGACTGAAGCAGTGTGGAACATATTCATTTAATTTAATGATGCAATATATTTGGACAGGATAATGAGCTGTTGTCTTTAAGAAAATTGCATAATTTTTATTTTGAGAAAAACCAGTATTGTACTGTAATAACCCGCCTCCAATCTCTTGTGGTTTACATGCCATGTAGTTCAGCTGCAGTTCTGTGGACTCATGGTTGCAGTGAAAAAGGAGGTTTGGTTTACTTCACAATGGAGACCAGTCAGCCATGTCAGCCTGACAGTAATAACAGGAAGAACTGGCTATAAAGTCCAGAAACAGATAACTATACAGATAATATACAGCATTCCTTTTTACTGTGGGCAGGGCTGTCTTTAAAGTACATGTACATGTTGACTGTCATGTGCCATATACCAGAAGAGTAGAGTAACAGCAAACTGTGGCCTTAACAGCCTAAACCACAAAACTACCAACCAATGACTGCTTTTGTGTTTTTCTCTTTCTGCTGTCTGAGTGCATTGGCTTTTGTGTTGGTTTGTGCCACATAAATGTGCCACGATGGTTTTAAAAAGATAAATAAGTCAAAGAAATCTGAAAATTTCCAGCAGCTCATTTTAAAAGGCAGAGTATGCAGCATTTTTATTTTTCATCTTCACATTGCTTTTTAAGAAAATCCTGCATGTTATACCTTTAAGGGCTAAAAGTGTAAGAGCTTTACAATAATGTTAGCCAACAGCTGTCTAGAATGATTGCATTGGTGTCAAGTGTTAAGGGAGGGATTGATTTAATTCTGGCCATAGTGGTCATTCAAATGAGAGGTGGTGGGAAAAAGAGAAGATAAAAGGAGTGAAATGGGACATTTCTTAGAACATGACTGGTATTTTATCATATGCATAAATGTGGATATTTTTAGTCAGTGCATGATAAACCAGTCATGTTGTACTGTTCCTTGACCTGTTTTGCATTACTGTATTTTTGTTGCCGTGTAGCAAAAATTTTGTTTGTGATCATGTATAATGTGTTTGTGTGTGGCACTGGGTGAAAAAGTCACCTTCTGACAGGTCTCAATGAACTCCTCAATGGTCACCACGCCATCTCTGTTTTTATCCATTTTCTGCAGGGAAGAATCCACAAAAAAGAGCAAGAGGACACTTAATGAGAGCATTTTTAGGGTTCTTTGTAATCTTCTTTTAAGTAGAAACTAAAACAAGGCCTTTTAGTACAGAAATCTTGTGTATTTTTGAATTTGTTTGCTTTCAGGACCTGGAAGAACTTGTCCACATGTTCATATGGTGCCTCATCTCGCACACAGGGGTAGGTGTACCTGCCCATCATGTCATAGATTGATTTCATAATTGCCAGCATCTCCTAAAGAGAAGGGGACACAAGCAAAGTGAAGTAGTTCAGACAATTATCAGTTGTTTTGTGCAGCTCACTGACTTCACAAACACAGACAAGATAGGAATAAACACAGGTCCTATGAATGAGGCAGTGCCCCTCAGCACAATCAGACATTAAACAATGTTGTTTTTGTTTTGTTGACTGAAAATTGCAGTGCAAAGACCAAACAATACATTACCCAGAATGCACAACTTGCAATTAAAAAGAGTTAGACTGCGACAGTAAACAGGTTAATAACTTTGTTTGCATGTTACCGTCTCTCTGTGTTTGCTGTCTGTCTAAACAATCTGCTATGAAACACTGGAAATAAAAAGTGTTGGAGGGATTATCTGAAATATGACATTTGCCTGTGTTCATTTAACTTTCCTATGAAACACATATGCATGCACACACACACCTCTTTGGTGATGTAGCCATCCTTGTTAATATCATAGAGGTTGAAGGCCCAGTTGAGCTTCTCAGTGACCGAACCTCTGAGCAACACCGACAAGCCAATGACGAAGTCCTCAAAGCGGATTGAACCGTTTCTGTCAATGTCAAATGCGTTGAACAGGAAGTGAGCATAAGTGGTTGCATCTGTGGACAAAAAGAGGTAGGGTCAGGTAGTAGATAAGATAAAAAAACAAGGGTTGGATATTATAGCTAATTTTTAAAAATTGGTTAATCATAGGAAAAAAAATTCTACAATCTCCCCACTTATTTATCAACTAAATCCCTGCTCTCAAAATGAACAGGGGGAATACAACAGCACTTTACTTTTCATACTTGGAGTAAATTAAGCTTAACATTTCTGTGTATTTTTACAGGGACATATATTATCTCTTTTAATTTACACTTTTTTACACAACTGTCATGACCTACCATACTTTTGACCTTGGATAACTTTAATGTGTCTTTTACGTAGTTTTTTTGATGAATCTCACAAAAAATTTGGAATAATTAAGGTCCCTTCCTGCTCTCCCAATTTTGAGACACCCCTTCTCTTCAGTAAAAAGAAAAAAAATTGACAACTCCCATATTAATTTAGTAATTGATAATTTCACACAATCCCTCACAAGAAAGGACAAGAAAGGAGAGATTGTTTTATCATCTAACCTCCTTGGGGAAAGAACTGAGAATAGATGGTCTTGAAAGTCTCCTCATCAACCATCCCGCTGGGACACTCCTACTCAAGAGAGCAAGAAAAAGTGTTATACATTAGAATAACTGAAGTCTATAAAAAGCATAGTAATGAAGGTAAATCAATGTTGGGCGTCTCGGCAGCCGGCAGCCAGACATACGTTCTTGAAGCCTCGATAGAGAGACTGAAGCTCCTTCCTGGTGAACTTGGTCTGAGCCTGCAGCTGGTCCAGCCCCTCCGGCTGGTGCCGCACTGTCGACAGCTCCAAGTCACTGTCGCTGCTGTCTGTGGGAGAAAGAGAGAGACAGAGAAAGGGATGGATAGACAGACAGGAAGTGAGAAAAGAAAGTGACTTAGAGAGAGGGAAAGATGAAAAGAAAAGGAGGGAGGATGGGCAAGACTGAGTATATGGATGCAGGTCAACATTCAAGGAGGGGTGGGATCACACTCTCAGCAGGGAGGTATTTGCATTTGCGCAAGTGGGGAAAAAGGTGCGAGTTTAAGAGAAAGATTTAGAAAAAATCTAGATTAGCAAAATATAGGCGAACAGGGGCATGAAAAAGAAAAGGTACTTTCTTTATGGTGGAAAACAAGTATGATTTTGATTTTATTAAAAAGAAAAAAGCCACTGCAGATAATCTGAATTTGAGAGAGTCAATCAAAGTCACTTTTTACTCACAAAGCCAGTCACAAAATCGGTGGCATTATTTGTAATTAGTTCACACACACTGAGAGAAAGCACCGCACGAATTGAAAAACATTTAAAAAAGGAAGGGAGGTTTTCTCAAAGTCAGATGGGTTTTCTACCGTTACCATACTTACCATCTTTAGACAGAGAGAAGAGAGGAGCAAGAGGAGGAGGAAGGGTGTTGAAACCAAGATGTAGTGAGAGAGAGTAAATGGAGAACAGTGAGAGAGTGATAGTAAGAGGAAGAAAAAACAAAACAAAAAGAAACAAGTCAACACTGAGAGGTTTATACAATGTGAGCTGAGTGGCTCAGCGGCAAAGAGTCCAGTTATATTCTAATAAAACATCCAGCAGAGCAGTGAAATAATAACACCCTACGTAACATAAACCAAACCACAGTTGAGGGAGGTGATGCACTCTTGTGTAACATTGGATCAACTCTGTAGGGTTTAGTTAAAACAATAAGTCCTGCACAAAGTGAGAGAAAGACGGCAGGAGGTGACCTCTGACCTCCTTCAACATGTGAACACTCTGTAAGAAATGAAAAGGAGGCTCCATTTTGCTCTATTTCTACGAAATTCTACTTTTTATATCTGAATGAATGTGGGATGACACCTGAGCACTGAGGGTTATCCTTGACTTTGGAAACAGTAGATGGGATAAAAACTTCTTCGTCACACTTTCTTGAGTTTCAACTTGTACTTTCACTCATACTCAATACTTCATAAAGCCATGTCTGTGTCATATGGAAGTAATGGTAATAACTTTCAACTTTCAACTTTAATGTCAATTTTCACGTTGTATTTACAAGTGGGAATTTTTGTTTTTTTCCTACAAGAGCCAATATATAAAAACTTGATTTAGCTTATATGGAAGCCTAACATCAGTAAACAAACAAACAAACAAACAAAGACCCCCATCAACATCTGTACCATATTTTAAACACAATAAATAGGAATGATGTTATTTTGTCAATGGACAATAATTTAACCCTCACATGGTCAAACAACGTCAATAATGATTACATGTTAGTTTTACTGAATGGGATGGGGTTAAAGTTGAGCTCATCTGAAGGGTTTTCTGATTGACTTTCACTTTAAAATTAAAAGAAAGTTAAATATTTTAAAATGTTATGAAAGGGATTTGAAAGTTGAACACCACCCACAGGTATTTTAAATGGAGTTTCAAGAATGAATGAGTTGATAAAAGTTCAAAATGCATGAAAAACTTTGAACAGGTGTACATTTTTAAAAATTCCATCAATTTTTTAAAATGAAAAAATCTTCCTGGAAAATGAAGACTATTTTAGAGAGAATAAAGTTATGAAATCTGACAGACAGAAGTAACATCCTAATATAAGTTAAGTTTTCTACATTAAAAACTGAAGAGTAGTTAAGTACTTCCAGCATTCACACCAACAAATTGAGGACTTTTTGTTAAAAAAAATTAAAATCTTCAAGACTAACTTTGTTTTTAAACAATATAATCAAGTATATGGCCAGATATGTGATCTTCAATCCATATTTTCTTTCACTCTTCCCTTTGAATGAGTCATACAACAGCAATCTAACACTTGCTTTGTTCAGTTAGTTGCACAAAAGTACAGTCTACAGTTAGTGGGTGTAACTTTAATAACCACCAACTCTTCTTATTAAACAGTTTGTTTGGCTGCTGTAACCAGCTCCTGGATCTGAAATTACAGGTTAGATAAGAGCACTAGTTACGCATACATTCCAAGCTGGAAATAGTTTCCAACAAATGCGATCTTTACTTGAGATTAAATAACGATATATAAGAACTACAGTGTCCAGATTGTCTGGAAAATTTGTGAGCCTTTTCTGAAGAGATGACATTCATTATTTCATTCATACTTGAGGTCTAAAGCTTTAGGATCTATTTTTGTGATGAACACCAGGAGGGTTTTGGTCTTTTCATGGAAATTGCTGACAGTAACAAATTGTTTAATATAACCACCTTTACAGTTAAATTAGTTTCTCCATAAAAGCCAACGATCCAGTGTTTAAATCACAGATAAACAGCAAATTTATTTATCATTTACATCCATTTTACTCGTCTCATCTTCATCAGCGCTTCACCGTTTCTTCTACTTGTCTCATGATTTAGACTATCCGGACTTGTGTCAACAACATTTAAATATACCTAAAGCTGGATTTGAAGTAATTTAAAAAATGCTCCAGGCTACTTGCTCCATGCCATCCTCCTCCCCCCTCTTCGTCCTCCTCTTCACTGCCCCTCTCCCTGGTTCTCTCACCGGTTTCAGTGATGTCGATGAGGCCCAGCAGGTGCATCAGTTTGAGGAACATGATCACCAGGCAGACGATGCCAACAGTCTGTAGTCCCTCTGTCTCCCACCTCACACTCATCTTCCCCTCGTCTTCTATCTTTTCCTCCACGGTCCTTTTATATCTTTTACTCCCACATAACTAGACTTCCAAAAATCCCCTTTCTTTCAATCCATCAGTCTCTTTCAGCCTCACTCTCTCTGTTCCACTTCTCTATCCCTCTCTGTGTTGGAAACAGTGTCACTCACTCATCACTCTTTTTCTGTCACAATTTTTTTCCCTCTACTTTCTGTTTCTCTATTTAGCTCATCCCCTTTGCCTTTTTTTTTAATTGACTGCCTTTTTTCTCCCCGTCCCCTCTCCTGCTCCAGTGGGTCTTTCAAGTCTTTCTCCACCACCAAGAGGGTCTGATGGGGTCTGATTTAAAATGTCGATTAGACTATCACAAATTATTACTGTGAAATACCTCTATGGACAGAGAGCGAGAGAGAGAGACAGGGAGAAATCCCCCCCAAAAAATCTGGAATACAGCATTAATCCATGGAAAATCCAATCAGACAGAGATGGAGGTCAGATATTTTCACATCACACATGTAAGGTTTTTTCATAAAAGCCAAGGTCTTGTCAAATAAAAAACAAAGTCCAACAATATCCAGGCATGATGTGTCTTAAATCCTCCACTGACTGAATGACTAATGGTCTGCAACTTTGTTCTCGTTCCTACCTCCGTCTCAAATCTTATTGTCTGCTAATTAAGGCTTCCCTTTAAGGAATCACAGAGGGTGGTGACAAAGGTCAACAGGTGTCCTGAATCCCATTTTCTCTGTCAGCTCTGTGATCCACTTTCTAATTGTTTCCCTGTCTCTCTTGGGGTCCATAACACAGATTTAATACTATGTCAAACACTCGCTGTCATGTAATAAAGGAAAACAGTGGGCAAATGCTCCCTCTAGTGGAGACTAATGAAATAACAAGAGCATAGGTTACGGTGAGAACAGGTAACTTCATCCTAGAGGTAGAAAATTCTTCTCTTTCTGTTCACATTAAGGTCCTTTGCCCTGCATATATGTTTTCCTATGGGAGACAAAATCCCCCTCTCTTTTAACATTTGAAATACAATCACAATCTGCTTCTTTTTCCCTCTAGCCACATTGCCAAACCAAATCTTCCACATCCAGCCACTTTCTCATGGCCTGACCTTTCCCACTCTCTCTCTCTCTCATTTGTTTCCACTCTCCCTTATCTGCCCTGCAGGATTTAACCAAGTCACTCCCCCTTATTCCATGGAGGATCAGTGAAGTTGCAATGTCCCTGCCTTGAATTACTGCTTTCTAGCTTCTGTTACCTAAACCTTAAAATAGACTGCAGCTTTACTCTACCACTATGTCACTCTATCAATAAATATGTCAAAATAATAAAATATAAATAACAAAGTTATTGTTAGATAGTTGCAGATGTGGAGAATAACTCAGACTTAGTGTAATACAGTTGCGGTGCAAAGATAATCTAACTGCACTAACACTAGGCTATAAATGCATGTATTTATTATGCAACAGCACATGTTTTACATGCCTCGTCACTGTTTCCTTTTGTAAAAAGAGTATCCTACGCATAAGGAAGTCAGAAAGGAAGTAGAGGAACCTTTTCCCAGCATAAAAAAAATAACAAAGCTATTTTCAGAGCTGCAACTTAGATAGTTCCGGGACATTTCCCTCCAGATACAAAAACATTCCTAAGCAAAGACGACTATTCAACCACAGCCAGACTCAAACAATAAGGTAGGGTGAACTGTATGTAGTTCCTGCTGTCAACACTTATTAATAACTGAAGGTGACTTTTCAATTTTAAATGTTCAGTTTTCAGTTTCTCTTATCAGAATTTTGGTGCCTGGACAGTATGAGGTCACCAGCATTGTGCAATAAAATTATTAAATAAAAAAACACTTAACAAGGGCATTTTAAATTTTATTTTTTTTCAATCATTCTGTATTATTAATTTAATTAAAGAGACTCAATATTTGTGTCAAGCTCTGTAACTTTTACAGTTTTAGGTTGGCTGATGTGTGGATGGTTGCCTCTATCTTTCTGAATGGATAAATGTGACCTTTGATAAACATTATAAGCCATCTGTTAAAGATCTATACAATAAGCACAGAAATAAGCAAACAAGTTCAAGACAACATAAAAATTCTTACTCCCCCATCGTTTTACAGTATATCGATGTTACTCACCACTAAAATATCCTGCACGAGAATCAAATGTGGAGTAAAAATACCAGTTATTGGTATCGGAGAACCTCAGGGCTTGTTCATTTCTAAAGACGAGGCTACCTCTGGCATCAGATGTCAGCCCGAAATAGGACCAAGCTGGACTGAACCCAAAATTGACATCAAAGCAGAAAGGACGGGACTGAAACAACAACCCACTGCCAACTGTTTTAGATCAGATCATTTAACTGCATTTTAAATGTACACACTCTCACATTCAAGGAGTGTCAATGTGTGCACTTTTAGTGAAGCAACATCAAAGGATTTTTTTCTTAAGTGCTGATGATATAAATTATGCAACAAACAAGCTATAGGACCAATAACTACAGGAAAGTATTCTGAACAAGGTGTGCAGAAAGAAATGGGGGGTGGGGAAGCGATTGAGTGGCAAGTACAATGTCATGACTAAAACGGACAATGCTGGCCTTCGTAAATTAGTCTAGAGATGAGGATTTGAAAAACAACCACTCTCTTTACCAGGTTTGGCATTCTAAAACTACCACCTCCTCCCCAAGATGGAAAAGGAGCTCAGTGGTCCCCATTTTGACACTGATTTGCGATGAATCACTTCCATGTGAAAGACACTAACCTCTGCAAAGAGAGGATCCATATGTTCAATCAATACATCATTAAGTCAATTAATCAATTAGTCATCTGACTCACATCTAATTGGCAACTATGCTGATAATAAGTGTGTTTTGATTGTTCTTAAACAAGAATCGGCCACTTTTTCTGGTTACTTTTAAAGTAACATGAGTATATTTGAGTTTGGGGTTTTTGACAGACACGAAAAAGAATTAATTGACATTGTCTCATATGCATATGCATATATATATATTATATATTGCAGTAAAAAGGCAGGGCATTCTCCTCTTCTTTGTTTGCAGACAAACTGATTTACTTAATAATTGATAAAATAATTGCCTAATTGTCAAATATGAACTCTCTAATAGATCAGTTAGATTTTTAAATCCCCCAAATTTCCCTAATTTCTTTTGAGTTCAGAAATTCAGTTTCCTCAGAGGCAGGTATAGCCTCAAGCTAAAAGGGAATCACTCACAAAAAACAAAATATACAGTGAAGAATAACTCAAAAAAATAACAGAGAACAGAAACAAAAATGTCAGATGCTATGATAAAAGTTTACAAAGCAGCAAACTCATAAATGACTGCAGAAGCCTGAGTCTCAATAACAACTGTGATCCTCATACAGCTGATATTTATAGCAGGGCTTCATTAGGAGTCTATTTCTGTTAGAGGCCAATCAACAAAGAGCTTAACATCTGGGCTTGTGAATCCTGAAAAAGTAAGACTGACTGATTACTTTTTACCCATTTTCCTACATGACAATAAGTGAACATAAGGAGACAGACCAGAGATGGCTTTAGTGTAAAATATCCGCTGCCAAACTGTTTAACGTGTTCAGGTTGAAGGAAAGATGCTTAAGCAAATAAGATATTGACACTGCAGTTGGTAAATTAGTCCCACTGAGGAGGCAATGAGCTAATGAAGTGGCAGAAATGAGAATGAAGACACATGATGAGAACTTTGGAGGCTACTTGGAGGGGGAGGCTTATGTCCTTCAGGGTCCTGGAGGAGTACTCCAAACTCCATATTTAGGCCTCCTCAGAGAAAGCGTGTTCGATACCGCATGTATAATTGATGTGAGGTAATGCTAGACCAGGGTGTAGGCCCTGCCACAGAGAGAGGAGGAGGAGGAGGAGAAAAGAGGGGGGCGCTATTGGTGGAATAGAAGATTAGAGAGATTGAGAGGAGTGATAAATTATGAAAGGACATTACTGGTGTTTTTGTTGAATTTATTACTTATGATGCTGAGCCATACGAAGAGCACTAATGTGCGGACTGGAGCCTTCCTGCTGTAATTGTCTTGGCAAACTGACTGTTGGGCACTCTGACTGGCTGGACATACGCCCAAAACTCTAATCAAAGGGAACTGCATCATTCAGAGAGCAGTATCTGATGGCTGTTTTACAGCCGCAAATGCACAGAGACTATTGGCTCATCAAGGTTTTATGGGATACCTCTTATATCTCTTAGTAGGCAAAATAAAACAACCCATTAACCTTTCCCCACTCTGATACCTTACAGTGCTATAGGTTTACTGAAAGTCCATTTTTAAATATCATTTAACAATCAAGAAAAAAACAAAAAAACATGGAAGTTAAGTTTGTATTCTTCCTTTTTTGCAGAGCTGAAGGAGAAAAAAAGGGGCAGAGAGAGGAGAGTTAACATGTCAGACAGATCCCTTACCTCCGACCTTAACATTACATGATGAGCTTCATTAACCACAGACACATATTTGTATTTATATTTACAGGAACAATGCAGAGTGATCAATGTCACTGTAAATGTCCCGGTGTCAGCAGAAAGACTAATTTTGATATCCCTCCCCCTTATTAGAATGTTAAATTAACCATTAAAACCTGAAGCTGTGAATCTACATTTCTGTTTTATTTATCACTCTAATTTTACGTCTGTAATTTGTGACCCACTTTCACTTTAATACTTTACGTTGATACAGTAAAATAATGACTTCTAAGTCTGGTTGAAGTATTCTGAAGTAAAACCATAATTTGAAAAACCTAAAATTTGTCAGAATGTGAAATTGATTAAAATATATTGATAAAAACATGTAGGCATTTTTTAAGGTCAGGCATTAGAAAGTTGGTGCAAGTTTAAACCACTCAATAAGCAGCCATGTTTTTAAATCTATAACAACACTGTCATATTTTACAATTTAATACGGGAGAGAAAACGTAAAAAAAAAAGTCTAAATAATTAATCTTAATTATATCTTATATGTGATATTAAATGCCTTAAAAATTTAATTATTCACCTTTCAAACTTCAAAAATGAGAGTCACGGTTAATAAGCTTTTTTTTGGGTGTAAAAATGAAGCAAGTACTTTATTTATTCCTTTATTTAGTGTTAGAATTTTATTTTGTTTTTTGTTTTGGAACGAAATGATCTGACAAATGTTTGCATAAATGACTACCAGCTGTGTTTAAGACCCGGCTCTACTACAGCACAGCAGAATGTATCAAAACAAAAAGGCTTGCATTGGCATGCTTTGCAACAATGTTTTTGTGATATAGTTCTCTGTTTTTTTTTCAGTGAATTATCTTAATAAGAAGAAGAGTTTTTCACCAAAGTTTGGAAATGCAGCAAGATCCAGTGAGTTTCTTTTAATCTTGGCACTCAACCTTAATGTTTGTATATAGACAAACTTTAACTCCAGAATTTAAAAGATAAAACTCTTTGTTTAAACCCAAACTTGACCCCTTTCTTTTGTGTACTAATATAATAACTTAACAACTGGTTTATAATAGAGTATAATGCAGCTGTAAGCAGATATAAGTGTTTAAAATATTTGTCAAACATCCAACTATTTGTCAACAAATATAACTTGTCCTGTGGAGGCTTTTACAAGGATTAAAATGTAAAACTCAAACTCTAAATACAAAATTTGTCTTCACTGGAGAATTCATCATTGAAAACAAGCTGCTGTATATGAAACTCTTTAAATTTCTCTAAATCTGCATTAGTTCATGTGTTGTTCACAAAAAAATCATAAAATCAGTTTTGCTGTGCTTTTATACTGAAATAAACTATTTTCATATATATTTTAAATTCATCATTTGTTGTTATGTGTAGTTTGTATATTAATGTAGATTTAATGACGTTTCCTGATGTAAGTTCGGGTCCTGGGGAGACGCAAAATTTCTCTTTTTGGTCTCAAGTTGAATTAATTTTGGGAACCACTGCACCAAAGCAGTGCGTCATCATAAGTACAGCAAAGCCAAAGATAACAACAGCAGCGCTGAGCCCCTGCTATCTGTTCGTAAGTAGAGGGGCCTCGGATGGACCTTTACCTTCAAATGAGGACATGGGCTCCAAGATGCCAAACTGCTTGAGAACTGCCATAAAAAGGATGATGACAACGCCAATGGCAAACAGCTCCATGCCGTGGATCCCCATGACTTCAGGGTTGGGGGGTGCCCACTCAGGGCCAAGCCTGCAAGGCCTGGCCCCGAGGAGTGAGACGTAAGAAGAGCTGGACCGGCCCGAGCAAAGCTGGACCTCGCGAGTCAACAACAGATGTTTTCAGCAGAAGTGATCAGGAATCAGTCTGGCTGGTGGTTGACAGCATGGGTTTGTTTCCAGGCTCAGAAGACTGCTTGAGAGCCAGGCCAGTGAGCTGGACGAAGGCTGCTCTAATGTCAACACTGATGCTGAAGTGGAAAATATGTGGAAGCTGACATATATGGAAAACTTCCCTCTCTAGACCCATGAGGGAAAATGGGGGTTGTGTCATGAGTCATTTATTACAGTGCATTAAACGAGACGTTTAGAGTCACTTTCCAGACTTTCCTCCTGCACACTCTCTCAGGAGCTCAGACCGGCAACGACACGAGTAACTGCTCACTCTCTCAATGAAAACAGATATTATGAGTTATCAGGTCATAGTTTGCACTCAGAAATCACAGTTTTGTCCTTGATATAATTGTCTTTTGAGAAAAACAAAAAATCTCTTTCCATTTTCATGATTTTGCTCCCATTAGGTGGGTGAATGTTTCGGTGAATACTGCTTGCTTAATGAAATACAGAACATCAGAGAAAAGAACATGAGGTACCAAAGGCCTCTCATCTTCCACGCCATAAAACTGCAAAAACAACATTAGCAATAATGCATAAATTACCCCATTATATGCAGAGACCACACAAGCCTTGTCTGAAACCTCAGCTCTGTAACAAGAAACCTTCTGTAGATACTCTGTAATGTTTGCAAGCCAAGAACAACCGGACTTTCTAGTGTTGGTGGCATCTGCTCACAATATTTAGGATGAGATAATCCTTTAAAACAGACCTGTCAGTCAGAATACAAAAAACAGAGCCTCATGCAAAGCAAAAACTGGGGACAACGAGGCTGCACTAACCATATAATCAAAAGATTGATCAGGTATTTACTTATTGGACTGCTATAAATTGCCAAGTAAATGGCATATTTTTCTTGCTTTTGCTGATATTTCTCTCAGTGATCCTCAGGTCCTCCAAACACCTTTTTGGCACGGACTTAATTTCCTGTAAATATAGTTAGATCTAGTTCCTGAGTTGCTGTCTCGTCCGATTCAGTCCACTTCATTGTTTGTCCAAATCGAGCTCCAGATATGGAAGAGTATGGCCCTCGAGAGAATGCACTTAGCCCGGCGGCGTCCAGGGAGGGAAATCCTAAGAAACTGAGAGGAGCTGCGGGGAATGAAACCTCCTCCCCGGGTGTCTACTTCCTCCACACATACTTTCCCATCACTCCCCTAAGGCTCTGCAGCTTCCTCAATTTGTCTGCCACTTCTAGTAGCAACTTTTCCTTCCTCAACCCAACTCAGCTGTCCCTCTGGCCCAGGTTTAAAAGTGAAGTGCCATGTCCACTCCAAACCCTCCACACATTCTGTCTCTCATTACTCCACTACACTCCTCCTTTTCTCCATCTGTCCATCTGATTCGCTTTTGCGCCCTAGAGCTTACTGCCTCCTCCTCCTCCCTCCATCCTCTTTGTCATTCCATAACTTTGGCCAACCACAGACTTTCTCTCCCTCTCTGCTTGACTCCCTCTTTCGCTTTCCTGCCTCAAAGTGCACCTCCTGTCTAAACAACACTTACCCTCCCTATTAATGGTGGGTTTAGAATTATTTGAATGGAGAGTCCAGACTGTAGCAAAGCTTAAAGGGGGGATAATTTTAAGTTACTTTGTGGTGATTTTGTTTCTATTCATTGTTATTTTTTGCTTCCTTTTACTTGTTTTGCATTGCATATTAGTCATTTTGCATCTCATTGTGGTCATTTTGCATCTCTGGGTCATTCCACATTTCTTTGTGACTGTTCTGTGCCTCTTTTTTGTTGTTTTGTGCACCTTTTCAGGTCTAGTTTGGCTTTTTAAAAAAAATATTTTTGTAGTCTTTTCCTTGACTTTAAAACAAGAAATGTTTGTAGTTGCCTCATAAAGAGGTCCTGGTTAAGGGGCCTGAAAACGTTCACAGTAATCCATGAATTATACTAACAAGCCAACCACTTATTATCCATTTAGTCTTTCAGGGAGGGGCAGCTGGATAGTCAGTCACATTGTAGGATCTGCCCTTATTCTTGTCTATATCATTCTTAGCTGTTACAGTTTGCAGATATATGTAGTGTCAGTGTGAAAACACACACACTGGCACACACAGATCAAGTAGCAAGGAAACCCCACCTGCCCAAACTCCTCCCCAGTCTTTTAACTTTTTTTTTTCTAATCCTTTCTAATTCCTAAATAATCTTTCTGAAATATGTGCAACAGTTTCCAATAGAAAACATGGAAAGAAATTGTTTGTGTGTGAGATCGAGTGTTTAGCAGGTCAAAAGGGGGTAACTGATGACTCTGCACTTGCAAATGCATCAAGATTAGATGGGGAATGGAGATATATGTGTGTGTGAGTGAGTGTGTGTTAATGCATTGACTTGGTTGAAGGGAGGAGACACAGACAGGAGGGCAGAGTGAGAGGAATCGATATCTTTGCGGTGAGGCAGCTGTGGTGGAGCTTCCCCTCTTCTTTCTCTGCCGCTTATACCTTACCAGAAAAATCTAAATAAACCATCGCTAATACAATCACAAGCCTATTTTCAGTCTCTACCTTTACCGTTCCTTAATAAGTGTGAGTCTGTGGTGTCTATCTTTACAGTGGATGAATTTCCCAGAAGGTCAAATTTACATTTCAGTTAGCACTTTGTGGAGGAGAGTGGATCAGGTGACAGGCATCTAAAGAAACACACCATGCATCTACGTACCTGCTACATCTGATGCTTTATGGACAATCTGTTTGTTTTTGTGTCTATTTATGTGCATTCACGGCTGCTCTTTTGTATATTGATGCTAATGTTGTAAGTTTGTGGCATCTTTGCGTGTATGTGTTTATGTGTGGTTGTTCCTCTTGGCAGACCATTAGGACACTAACAGGTTTTTAAAAGGTGGGCTTGGCATTGGCTGCTGACACAAGTAAATAAGAAGAGAAAACCCAGACTGTTTCCTCTCAGTCTGACACATCAGCAAAAAACACTTCAGTCTTCACCACAATCGCTGAGAAAGAGACGCAGAATTGAAGGAGAGATGACCTCTTTGTTTTAAATGCAGCTATAATAATATCCCACAGCAGTCTGATTTCACCATGCATTTAAAGCCAGCTTATTACTGTTTACTCATGTTACAGACAAGGGATTCAGTCGACAAAGGAACAACGTGTACCCAGAGTATCAAAAGTAAAAGTTCTTAATTTTGTCTTGAGCCAGTTTTCATGTTTAAAGAGCATTGTATTGTTAAGTGTAAATACTTGAGTCTCACTAGTGACTTGCAAAAAAGCTATTCGGTCTCATCTCTGTGTTAAACCTTTCATTTATAGATCATTATAACTGATGCGGTGTAAGCAGCTTTTTTAAGTTGCTGCCGGGCGAGGTTTATTTCACACCATCTGACAACATATATTCTGAATTAGCTTGTCCCAACTCTTCACTGAAGAGGAAATTCTCTCAAATAAAATTATGTTTATACATCATTTTATACACATTTGCAAAAACATCGAGCGCAACATATTTCCACTCTTAAGAAACTTTGGGATTGTCACTAAATTTAGTGTTTTGTTTTTTTTTTCTTAACAGCAACACAGTTGTTGACATTTGAAATGTAGTGGAGTAAAATTCTATTAAAAATTTAAATACTTGAATAAAGTACAGGAACTTCAACACTGTACTTAGCTACATTAACTGTTCTACCTCTCTGTTAGAAAACATCCTCTGGAGTTTGAGAAGTAATGTGTTTAATGTTTGCGCTTAATGAGAAAAGTGACTCCAATCAGTACTGAACACACTATAATATAATATAAAACGATCTGTACAAAGGCTCAAACTCTAAACTCACTAAGCTCTACAACAAAAGAAAGATTTTATATAACTGAACACACTTTGACTATAAAGCCACTTAGATTAGAAGAAGCATGAAGAGAAAATGAGAAACAAAGTGAGAAAGTGATGGACTGAAGAAAATGAGAAGACCAAACAGATATTGATGCGGAGGGGAAACCACATGAGCTCCTACCTGAGCGATGGTACCTTGCTGCACTGTGGCCGCAGTGAGAGAGGCAGCTGGGCCGGGAGAGGCGCCTTCTGGCCTCCACAGAAAGAGCAGCCATCACAGCTCCCATAATGCAACAGAACTACCAAAACGAGAAAACTAAAACTGCTAACAAGCTGCCCTCAAGTACGCTAAACACCGCTGGAGATCCTGGGTCTAATGAGACAAGATCCAAACTTTAAAAGACCGGATGTAGATGCAGAGTCATGGAGATAAAAAGCTAACACAGTGTTTTAAATTGCTAACTTCTAAGTTTGAACTCTGACTCTAAAACTCTCAGCCTGAGGGAAGACAAATGAGCTTAAAAGTCTGAATCTTACATCCTGACTAAGGCAACTAGCCTTCCTAGTACTGTGGAAAAGATGACACATGAGAGAGTTGAGTGTGTGTGTGCGTGTGTGAGTGTGTGTGCACGTGCTTTTGTCAGAGGCTACATTTGAAAATCTGTTTGAGTTTGTGACACAGCGAGAGAGAGTGAGATAAAAAAGAGGAACAGGATCAAAAAGCACCACAGAGCTTCTGACCTTTCACATCACACACATCACACACCTCCACATTTCTTTATTTTCTGTCTGTCTCGTTTCCTTCCTCTCTTATGATCGCTCCCCATGTAGAAGCCTGACTATGACTCCTATACACTGTTTCACTCATACAGACTCTGTTATACAAATTCCCAGTATAGTGTGCCCATTTAAGCACAAGGAAGCCTCCACTGAGACAATCACTAGTATAGCTGGGTGAGCAATATGGATGGATAAAATCTTTTAGCACACTTGGAGTAATGTCACAGTACTGATGTGTTTCCCTTTAGTTTCAGAATTTGTACTTAGCAGAGCTAAAATCTGTCCACAATTAGTATTTTTCCTGTGAATAGAGAAATCTAGTTTGATTTTTTTACTAGTTAATTTTTACTTTTTACTAGTTAATTTTTACAATACCTTTCGTATTTATCAAATCTCGCCCTGTTCTGATTTTTGATCACCATTTTTTGTTACTTTTTCAGTTTCACATTTCTCAAAAGAAACTGAGGTCTTCGGCTTTACTTAAAGTCTGTTGCTCAATATTTGATTCACTTTTTCACAACAGAAAGGTCAAATATTTTTGTAATAATATCATTTTTTGGGAACCTATGTTTAAAGATTCACTTTTTTGTGTTTTGCAGCTGACAAGAAAGCAACAGCTGGCATGCAGCTGGAAACAGTAGAAAAATCTGGCACCATGCAGCCACCAGGAGAGCAAAATGCCACAAAACAAAAATGATCTGCCTTACCCAGTAACAGCCATAAAAATGCCTGTCAATGTTATTATATTCAATCTGAGTCTTTTCTGTCTGGAACTGAATCACATGTATTCACACTACTGACACTGAACAAAGTATTTTCAATGCTTGTCAAGTTCCTCTTTATAGACTGAACTTGAACAGCCTTTAAAAGCATCACAGTGTCATTAGTCTTGCATAGCTAATCCTCTCCACAGCGTTGTCAGTGCTAGAGAAAGGTCTGGCTGCACCGATTATCATTCTGCTCCGACTTGTTTATATTTCTTTAAAACAGTCACAATCGTCTTGAGCGGTGCTGGGCGGTAAAGTTAACTTATAGATAGTGTAGGAGGGGGAGCCGCCTGAAACATCTGCTCAGTTTCAGGCTTGTACTCCCAGTCTACATATGATGAGTTAGAGTTGCTAATTATTTGTTACTTTTTAACTGAGCTGGACTGTTTTTGCTTTTCTCAGTCTCTGTGCTATGCCAAGCTAACCAGCTGCAAGCTGTAGCCGTACTGTCAAAAAACAGATGTGGTAGGAATATTTAAATCTAAGCATAAGCCCATTTCCAAAAACACAAAGCTATTACTTTGAAACACCTCAGTAGATATTTCTCTGCATGATGTAAGTTGAATGTCTGCTTTGATTGTGTTTATGTAAAAATAACTCTGCTATGATTGTGTTCACAGGGTGATTCCCTGCCGTGTTTACAGCTCCTGTGGAGAAACTGCTGCAGTTTATGACAAATTGAAGATAATGGAGCCTGTCTTAATTTCCTGCATTTCCTGTTAGTAATTACCAGTGATCTTTTTTTAACTAGCATTTACAGTAAATCCTTATGATGTCAACGAAGCTTTTATTCCTGGACTGGACATTTTAATGAGACTCTGCAGGTGTGACTAAGCATTTCCTGTTGCCATCAGCAAAAACAACAAATGACAGAGGTTTTTTTTAAGAAAAACATAAAAGCTGCTCTGTTGTGTTCTGTAGCACAAAGCCAGTATAAAAATTTCAGCAGAAGCTGCAGATGCATTTTCTCTTAATCAAATAATACATGAATTGTTCTGACTCTAGTGCATAACAATCATCAAAACAATCATGTCAAAAGCAACTTAATATCTGCCGGTGTATCTCTCTCCAACAAATCAGCACCAATTAAGTAATTTTCAAAGGATAAACAAATAGTTCAAACAACAGGGATAAGTATTAGAAATTGTAAGCTTGATTTTTTTAATCTCTTTTTACAATTTAACTGTTCAGGTAAAACTGTTTATGCTGAGTTATAAAAATGAGTTATAAAAAAAACTCCAGTGTGTGATGAGGCCACTGCATGTTACAAAGGCATGAATTACAGAAAGTTATAGTTGATTAAAAATAATTGACAAACATTTTTATACTAATAGATAGTAAGAAAAGAAGTATTTTTTATCAAGCGGAAAATTGCAGTTTCAGCTTCTCAAATGTGAATACTTTCTGGTTTCTTACTCCTCTTCAAAAGTAAGCTGAGTTTCTTTAGACTTTAGACTGTTGGTTGTGTGAAATAAGACATCTTAAGACACCGCGTTACACTCTGGGAACCGTGCAAAACTTATGGTAATAGTTGTAAGTTGCAGTTTCACACTTCACAAAAATATTCTATCCCAATCAGCCATGAAATATCCCCTCTGTCCACTAGAGGAAGCTAGACACAACACAACACAGAGCTGGGCAGAAAAGCAGCTCACCTGCACTCACTAAGACAATCACAACAAAGAGAAGGCAATGAAACATGAGAGAACGGATCAAATTTTTATGACTATCCCAAGATCGTATACGAGCCTACTCAGCTGAAAGCAAATAGGTGTTTGCCGTGTTGTTTGTCTAATCATCAGTTTCTGTGTTTAACACAGAAACGATTGATCAGGAGCAACTAATACATGGATAAAACAAGATACAAAGACACATAATATGAAGAAACAAGTGCAGCATTACCCTGATGCCTGTAAATCAATGCTATCTGCGCTCAACTGAATATCTGCATGGTGAGTGCATGTGTTTCTACGCACGTACAGAGCCAGCAGATCAAACAGTGAGCCTCCAGGAGTCTGAACACACTGCAGATAGCTGATTACACCCTCCATGTCTTTTTAATGCTCGCATCTTCCCTAACAATCATCTCCAGGGACACAAGAATGAAAACTTTTCCTCATGTTGCACTCAGTGTTGACATGAACTGCCCTCTGCAAACTCAGTAAACAACACCCCTGACATTTCATTTTGCTGTCTGGCCTCTCCGCTAACACTTTCTACAAGAGCTGCAGAAATATAACACTGGTCATTAGAGGAAAAATGGCAGCTCTTTCAGGCTTTTCCCACCCCTGTTATCTCTGCCTAACCCCTTCAACTGCCTGATATATTCCAATTAAAACCAAACCCAGTCTCGCTTGTATAGAAGAAAATCCTCTTCTCATAAAACCACCTTAGCAGGGAGGGTTCAAAGGCAGCCTTGGCTGTGTAATTAAAACAGGGACTTCTTAATCAAAGCTAACTTCTTCTGCTTTACCCTGGCTGTTACTTTATGCCTCTCATTTCTTTTAATCCAACACTCAAATCTCTCTCTCCTCCCTCCATGCTACGCTGGAGGCAGAATTAGGTTTAGGTAATGGATCAGTGGAGACCTGAACCCCTGCCTGTGCAATAATCCATTATGAAAATTCAAACTGGGGGCTGTCAAGAGAAATATACGACAAAAAGAGGCGAAACAAAGCCAGAGGCAAAAGACGACAATTTTTCCTCCGCAGAGGACATTTGTCATCAAGTCCTGTGTCTCGTGTTGTTGCTCTAGAGAGGGAACACTGTTGCACCCGGAGGTGTCCTCACCTATCCGTATGAACTTTAGGAAAATCTGGGACAGAGGAAACAGCAGACAGAACAGGACTGATGGTCAACAAGAAAAAAGAATAAAGTGAGGGGAGAGAGAAGAGTGTGGATAACAGGAAACACTGGGGATGAAGAATGAGGATACAGAGTGCTGATTCAGCAGCAGCAGTGGTTTGACGATGTTGGATGGACGAAAGGACACAGGAAGAGGACAGAGGATAGACTTACATCTAATCAATGATCAACGGAAGGACACACAGACTAACTCAGGAAGGGCAGGATGGTAAAAAAAAATGAACAGCACATAAATCAAATAATCTTGATTTGGAAAAGTTGCCACAGATGAAAATAACCCACTAAGTAGTCTCCATTAAATGAAATAACCAGAAAAAATTATTCTGATAAAAAACAAATGTGGAATCTAAAGCCAGGAAGTCAAGGCAAAATGCGTCTTTGAGGAACAAATGTTTTGCTTTTAAAAACAAGACCACCATATATTAACCAGACATTGGTCTTCCACCAGGTCAATCCCTCAGACAAATGAACTAAGCCTGAGCTCCCTCAATACCACAGCACTGAAAACAGCACTCAAAGCCTTTACCTGAGTAAAAGCACCAATGCAACAACATAAAAATGCTCCTTCACAAGTCAAAAACCTTCACTTAAAAATATTCTGCCAAAAAAGAACAGTATTATCAGCTAATTGCACTTAAAGTATCAAGAGTGAATGTACTTGGCAATAAGTTTTTACTGGTTTTGTAGTCTAGGTTGTCCTGTTGTCCTGAGGGGTGTGGCCCCTCCAAAGAGTAATAAGATAAAATTTAGGGGTAGTGATATGATGAATGAGGTAAGAAAGACAAGACATCTAAAAAAATCCTTCTATGTGAATAATTTGACCCCTCTGGGCCTCCTTTAATGGTTTAAATAAAACCATCAAATGTGGCTTAGAGTGAAAATGTGTCTCTGATGAAACGACTGCCATCTCACTGGAGTAAAACATGAAAAAGATCCCAAAATAGACACTGCTTTGTCTAACAAGCTTTGAATTTGTATTTAACAAGCTTACAATTTACTTTTGAATGTACCATCTTGAATGTACCATCTTGATTTTGAAAAGTAACCAATAAATTAACTGTAGCTGTCAGATAAAAGCAGTGGAGTAAAAAGAGCAACACTTCCCTTTGAAACAGTAGAGCAGAAATATGTATAAAGTAGAATGAAAAGGAAATGCTCCAGTAAAAGTACAGCCATTGAGTGGAGGTATTTGCTTTACTACCAATTCAAGATTCAACAATACATAAATATATAAACTGTACACATATCAATACCAGTAAATGAACTCTCCCTTTGACTGTGGTCACAGAAGAAAATGCAGTTTTCTTTCAATGACAGCAATTTAACATGTGAATAAAGAGCAAATACCTTGAACTATTGCCCCGGTGATGAAACCAAAGAAGCAGCGCAGCAGCCTGGTCATCTCTTTCTCACACTCTGCTTTGCACGCGTTCATCTTCTAAACTTTAACCACCTGGACCACCAGCACCAAAGAGCGTAATAAAAACAAGAAATAAGGGGCTCTCGCAAGATAAAACCACTCAAAAACCCCTTTTAAAAAGGAGTTTTTTGGCTTTATCCAAAAAATCAAAGGAAAGAAAAACGACAGCGTGTTCAGTCTCAATTTTTTTAGGCTTTACCAGCAAAAATTGCAGAAAAAGTAATTTCTCTCCCAGAGAATGTTTCCTTGGTCTGATGCTGCCTGTTTTCTTTTAGATTACACTTGAAACTCCTTTTTAAACTGGTGTCCCAGTTTGCTTACAGGTGATGTTCCCTCCCTCCTCCTCCTCGTCTTATCTTCTCTCTCACTTGTTTCTGTCCTCTACCCTTGCCGCCTACGAGGAGGTGAACTCAATCGCATGATGTTGGGTACGTCCTGACGCTCCAGCCGGTGCCGTTTCATATGACCGACCGTGACACACCACAACACGCAACACGGACACCCGTTGACACTCCTCTTGTTTCAGCCTTCACTGGGCCACAACCCTGCATGGTCACCGGGACGCGCCGGCCCTCTGAACTTCATCTCACTTTCTCTGACAGATGAAAGTCATTCAGAGAAAAGCTGGAGCTGCTTTAGAAATATCTAACAGTTCAGTGAAGAAACCAAATCTCACCGCTCAACATCCCCTTCCTCCCTCCCTCCCTTGTCTCTCTTCCACATCTAATCCGACTCATATTACACTTTTCATATTACAGTCACTCAAATCTCTCCTCTTGGTCTCTTTGTTTCCGACATATGGCCTCATTATCTGGCTCTTCCGTGCCGTGGGAGCCACTTTTAATGCAGTGTTTGAACTTTGTGCTGAGTGTAATTTCTTACTGTTTAACAAAAAACTTCACTGAGCTTATCTAGAACATGTAGCACAAGAGAGGGGCTGTAAGTTTGACAATTTATACATTTTATGAGACAGAAAGGAAATCATTCAATAGTTAATTGTTATGACAAAGTGTTTTTGGATCACTTACTTGTTTAATTTATCTGTCAAAACTGGCTCCAGCTTCTGAAATGCAGGGACAGCACGCCTTTTTCCGTTTTGAATCACTTTAAATTGAATGTGTGGTCTTTGGACTATAAGTTAGGCAAGACGAGCCATTTGAAAATGTCACCTCAGGCTGTGAGTAATAGTGATTGACACTTTGAGCTCATCTGATGCAGCTATGAGAGAACATCCCACAAAAAGGTTTGGAAACACAGAACCAAATGATAAGGGCAGGATGAAGGACTTTAAAATTTAAAACTATAACTACAGGGAAGAAGTTGGGAGGTGTTTGGATGGTCTTCATGCAGTTCTGAAGCATCTCTGAACTGCCAGGGGTGTATATTTCAAGGGGTTTTGATGGAACAGGGGGGAGTGAAACAACCATAAGACACTACCTTCCCAGTCTGAATGTGGACTCTGTTACACGTCACTCCCCCTTTTCTTTTGTCTCTTGTTAAAAACCCACCAACCTCTCAGCCTTCGTCCATTTGATTTCCATAAGTCCTCAAATGTAGTCCTTAAATCAAGCAATCTATCCAAATCCAAGCTAAACCACATCAACCGCTCCAACACCACCACCGCACCCCCCCACCCCTCTGATACACATCTCCATCTATGCGCTGCTATTTTTAGCTGCTAGCCATTACTGAGGTGAGGACTTGCCCACAGACAATGCTTAATCTCTCTTTTCTTGGCATCACTCGGATGAAATAGATCCCATCATAACCCTGCTTCTCTTTCTCCCTCTGACTGTTTTTTTACTCACTGTGCTCCTGTTTCACTACACAAAGAGCTCTTTCAATGCTTTTTGCAACCAAAGACTAATTATGTGTGTTAATGTGTGTCAGGGAAAGTTAAGCAGTCAAGAAAAGCATTCTTACCACACTATCACTGACTAGATGCAGTTTATGTGTACAGGTGAAAACTCAGGTTCATTGAGAGGACATGGTCTTAATCTTTTCTAAGTCGTAGTAGGTGAAACCTGGAAAACATCTTCCTCACTTAATAAAGTGCTGCTGCTGGAATCAAGGATGAAAGAAACATCTCCAAAACAAGCCATTTAGACAGCCTGTTCAAGGAGTGAATACTGTTATTCAGTGCTCTCTGCAGAGGATACAAAGGTGGAGTGAGGGGTCGTTGATTTGTCACCTCTGAACTGGCAGCAGAGGTAGTTACAGCACCCTTTCAGCATCTATGTAAGACACTGAGCCAGCTACCTGAGACTGGGGTTTGGAGTTTTGACTGTGTGTAATGTGTGACCATCCAGCAAAGCAGCAAGCAGCAGATGGCAGCTAATTCAAAGATGAACAAAAACCAAACAGGTCTTCAAATTTGGGAGAAAACAGGGTCTGTAAGCTCCTTGCCCTACGATCAGTGATGGATCAACCACCATATAACAGAGATGGTAAATGACTGTAATTGGCACATTATGTCTGGTTTCTTGGAGGGAAAATTCTTCCTGATGCATACTTATACACAACACTGAGTAAAGATGCTGTTTGCACATTTGTTATGCGTCTTTAGGTTTGGCAAAGCTAGCATGCTAGCTTGTGTATGTGTGTGTGTGTGTGTGTGTGTGTGTGTGTGTGTGTGTGTGTGCACATAATGAGCCACAAGGCCAGGTCTTGTAAGACCAGGTGTAACGCTCACATTTCAGGGACCTGCTGGAGTATGTTACATGCTCGGCAGGCTAAGATAACATCACACACATTTACCTAATTTGCCTTAATTCAAAGCTCTCTGGAGTCAGAGGTAACGTTTGCTTGCCATGAGTGTGGCCCCTCTTTAAACCCTTGAAAATGTTTGTATCCTAAACTTTCCTAAACTAAGAGAAGAGGCTGAAATCAAAAAATGGTGATAACTGTGACCTTTGTGGTTGAAACTTCAACCATAAACTATTATCAAACAATGCTAAACAAGCTGAATGCTTTCATTCAAAAACACTTGAAAACTCTCCCCCTGCAGGCAAATGATTAATTTTGCACAATCACATCTTGACCACTGGGTGGAGCACTGAGACTAAGGTCCATGAGCAAAGTGGACTAGAGCCCAGTTCAAACAACAAACTAGATCCAGGAACGTGGGGTAAACGTCCAGGTCCTAGTAAATGCTTTGGTTTTGTCTAGTTTTTCCATCTGAACCATGTGTAACTATATGATTGCTTGTGAAAGTCAGAAATGGTCAGAGGCAGTTAAAAAAAAGACACAGAGGAGGAAGAGGGCTATACCAGAGGATTTGAGGGCAGTGTGGAGCTTATTGATGGTGGATTAAAGATATAGAGACATTTGATTAATGAGCATATGTAACAAAACGCTCTCTGGTTACCTGACCCTGTGGTCAATGAGTCAGTCATGCCCACAGGGACCTCCGGAGGCCGGCAAAGGTCCAACCCGTCAATTCGGCGATCAATTCAAACACTGTTAGTCACACTTGGTGTGCATTCACCACATTGTCAGTCTCACCAGCACATCACACTCACTCACGATCGGTTCCCCCCCCTCCCTCACTTTTGTCCTGTGGCTGTGTGCTGGCGATGATCCATTTGACCAGGCAGCACTTCATCAGAGCTTTCCGGGAGAACCGCGGCTTCTGCCACTTCCCAGAATCCTTCACTCTGCCCGGTGCGGGCTCCAAGCCGTTGGCATCCCCTAGCAGGCTGCCATCGACAACCTTGCCATCCGCCTGGAGGGAAGGGAAAGAGAGAGAGAGAGGGAAAGAGTGAGGGAGGGAGGAGAAGGAGAGAGTTCAGGTCGATATGGAAATTAAACAAACCAGGCTCAGATCTATAAATTAAGCAGGAGATTATGTGTGTGCCTGGGAAATATGATTAGCCTCTGATCTGGATTTTTTTTCAGGACCACTTTAAAGAGGTTCAAAGAGAGTTTGGTTCAGCAGATCTTTCAAATTTTTTAATTTTTAATTATCTGAGTTGTTGAAAAACTTGTTTTTAAATCTGCAGTCTGATACTTGTACTTTAGTGCAGTAATCAAAATCTGCAGAAGACAGATTGATTTTATGCCTTTTGAATGGAAGTTCAATATTCAGACTCTTTGAGTTGTTTGTTAAGCAGCAAACAGTCGATTTATCAGCATTTTTTTAACTGAAAACAGCAACACTAATGAGAGAGGAGAGCAAATCAACAGTAAAGTTGCAGGCTGTAAAACAAAAAACATTCATCTTAAACACGTTAAAACAGTAAAAACACCTGTAGTCAAACTCTCAGTATTATTTCTCAATGAGTGACACCTTTTACATCACATGTATTGTAGTTATTTGATCCATTGTTGACTGTTGATGTGAAAATATTGATTAGAGCAGCATTAAGCATTCACTGTACTGTTATGGATTTTATTCACATAAAATGGACATTGCACACTCACTCTGTGTTTCAGTGCTACTGTTGCGATTTGTACTATTTCCTTGATGTTCATAAATAATTCATTCACTCATCGTCATCTATTTATTGCTACAATAATTAAGTGTGGGAGCAGCTCTCCGATCTGTGTGTTTGACTTCTCCCCACAAAAGACGTTTTAGAAGCCAACAGCACCATGATGTTGCTGCTTCACTCACCATATGGTCTTGAAAACTTTTAATAAGGATGGATTACAACAGCTTGGCTGCAAGTACAGCGGCTCAAAACAATACACAGACACTCAGTGGATACCCGAAAAAGAATAAAAGGGAGCCATCTTTACTTTTAGTTGGTGGTTTGATGAGAACTGATGCCTGTTTTACCTACAGAATTATGATGGACAGTGAAGAGTTTTTCTGGTAAAAATGTGCAGCTTATATACAAAAAAACTGCTTTCTAAGCAACCAGGGCTTCCTTCAATACTTGTAAGTTAATCACACCTTGAAATATGAACCCACTCAGAAAAAAATATCCTGTTTCTGTTCAGCTTCTTTTTCAACTCCAATTTATCATCGTGACTCTTACTCTGCAAGCCTAGTCTCCTCCACATCATTTATACAACTCAGCCTTTGTCCTCTTTCATCAGTGGAGATAAACTTGACATTGAACTTTCATGCTCTAATATATTTTTTCAATTCCTTTCCTTTACAACTTGGCATCATTTCAGTTTCTTTTTCAGGGAAACACTGATTTGACGCGATGTGATGTGAGATAGCCAGAGTGCCTTTTCTTAAATACTCAAGAAGCAAATTAAGCTGCTCCTGCTGGGCGCATACAGAACACACACACACACACACACACACACACACACACACACACACACACACACACACGAACAAACAATTTTATGTGCACACTGGAGCAAGTGTGTGTGTGTGTGAAAGGGGTGAACACAGAATAAACAGTATCTCTGTTTATTCTGTGGGGAGGAGAGGAAAGCAAAGGATGACAGAGGGGGAGAAAGGGAGGGAGATGGGAGAGGGGAGCAGCACACAGAGGATTTTAAACGGCTATTTAATCCCATAGGAGTCTGACCACGCAAATCCCTTAATTTAACGTAGTGAGAGAAGATGAGAGAATAGAGCGAGAGGAAGAGAAAAGGATGCAAGGAGAACAAGGTCTACTCATGTTCCTGGAAAAACTGAAGTCAATTAGCATAATGAATACCGGCCTATCTGAGAGGAAGAGCAAAGGACAGCCAGAGGACAGAGGGATGGAGGATGGGAAGACAGTGCAGATAAAGATATGAAAGCACTTTTCTGGGGAATACATTTGCAAAGCTATTTCTGTGCATCTTCCACATGAACAGAATGATAAAAAAAGAGAAAAAGAGGAGAAAGGAAAGGGCGGGAAATGAGGAAGCCTGCGAGGACAGAAATGCTCATAGAAATGAGTGAACATTTGCATGAACACACACTTACAGAAACACACAGAGTCAAACCGGCTCGTAATATAATGACAACACACCAAAAAAGGAAAAGGGATGACGGAAACTATTCCATTTACATCCACATCTATTTATTCACAGATCAACGGTGGCACAGCAGTGAGGAGTAATCTAAGAAAAGGCATGAGCAATGAGCTCAGTGGTGACTCGCTTCTTTGGAAAGTAAATTAGAGGAAAGAATTGTTTTCAGTGTCGCTTATTCAGTGAAAGTTACAAATTGGAAAGAGGAGACAAACAGATGCAGACAGACTCAGTGTAAACACCAGAAAATTCAGCTCTACATTAGCTGTTTATTCACGGAACGCTGGACACGCAGTAATACTCACACTCATAAGTTACACACATGCACACACACACTCACACACACACAGAGTAACTACTATTTTTTATCCTATGTTCCCTCTCAACGCTTCAGCTAGCTTTGACCTCAGGCAGTACTTGCCTCCTGTAATGTCTGCACAACATCCTGCAACATCTGAACTACACACACACGCAAACACACGCACACATGCACAAACACACACATCCTATAAGGCATTGCGTATACCCATAACGCTTAAAGCAAACACAGAGCAGCGACGCAGTGCACATCACTATGTTTGGTCATAAATTATTAAATATCAGTCGCAGTGTTGTCGGTTCAATGAATGTTGGTTTACATGAAGCACACACTCTGACCTCATTACATGAGGTCCCCTCACTGTTTGTATGCTGTGCCCAACAGACTGAGACAGAGTGAATCTAGGGGGAAAAAACATAGTTAAATTATTTTTTTTTAAAGAAGTACAACAACCTCTGTGCATCTACTGCAAAAAAGAGTAACCAGAAAATGAACAGAGATATTAACTAAACACTGACTGAGGAACTGCAGACTGATCAATGAGACTGATAGACAAAAGTAAACATGTTAACCCAGAGAAAATAGACCCCTGCCAACAACAACAACAGCTGAACACAGAGCAGCACTTTCTGTTACAACACAGCCTGTAAAAAGACAGAAGCATCGAAACTCAAACACCACGGCTTGAACATATTCTCAGTCCAAACCAAGATTCAATATTTACCTCAGGGAAAAAGCTGACACTGTAATGGAGGCAGCGAAATATGTCAGAGCCTGAGAGAAAATGAGCAAAATCACACATAAAACTCCCTTGAACTTCTTTAAAGCTAACTCTAACTTTTTAGTTTATAATTTTATGTTTTCTTTCCTTTTTTACTATTCCAATCAAATATTTGAATTATATTCTATGTCATCATGTATATTTCTTTATTTCCGTTTTTTTAAACACAAGGCTGCTAATGTTATCAGTATGCAGAGTTGTTATAATTGAATTTTTTAGTAAATATTAAACTACTTGCACATCCAGCAAACACAGATCAACATTAACATAAAATTGAAGTCATTTTTATCACCACCATATGAATGTTAGTCCAACATTATTTCTATTTTAGCTCAGTCTTTGGTCTGCACCAGCTCTTCAGGCAAAAATTTTGCTACTTTGCGGGAAAATGCCCCACTAAGTTGGGTTGATTGATACTTTAAGTTAGTGGCGTAAGGTAGATAAGTAGGTAGGAAGATCTAGCATATTTATTTTTCAGCATAGTCCTCCTCTATATTTACACACTTAGCTCAGGGGCCGTGGGGTGTACAGACCCTTCTTTGTAGAAGTGGGTGTCTTTGACCTCCAGAAAGTTGTCTGTATCCACTATAAAAATGGTGACCGCTGAGCTGAATTGCACAAGCATGTAACTAGAGCCACATGAGTCATTTCCTTCTACTTTCGGCTGTGAACTTATCAATCACCTCTGGTAAGTTCATTAGCTAGTTGTGAACTGTGTTTCATCAAATTTTGTTGCTAGATTGTGTGCAGTGGGTTTGATGTTAACGAGAGTAAGCGAAAACCGTAAAGTTGGTGGGCTGACGGTCAAAACAGTGAGCTAAAAAACAATGAAAGGCTCAATAGTTTTGAAGCGAGAGGGCCTGCAGAGTCACGGAATAGATCAATGAGGGTTCATCACCTGAGCAACAAGCTGCCATTTGACTCATTTTTCATAAAAAAATATTGATCAGTGCAGCTTCATTGATTTGTCTGCAATTTGTCTTTTTCGCTCCTTGTAGAGAATATTGCAAGGTGATGTGTAAACCATGTCATATCTGCTTTTTTTCTTACATTATGAATCTTACATTTAAACTTTACACAATACCCTTTAGCACCACTGCATTTATTATGTTAATGTCATGAAGCAAATATGAGCAGGACGAAAATGAAAAACATCTGTGGAATTGGAAAAAAGAGAAAGTGATGGAAATAAGCAGACAGAGAGAGCTGTAGACTTGTAATGTCATATTAGCAGCTGGCAGTTTCCATTAATAAGTTATATGTGATTAACATTCCCCCCAGGTTACAGCACAGATACAGCGTGTTTCACATACATTATTTTCAAGTTCACAAGTATTTAGACTTTTTCTTAAACTCATCTATGGTTCGTTCCACTTGCCTGCTTCTTTAAAGCAGATGTGCTAAAACATGCCACACCAGTCACATAAGATGTCAAACTAAAACGATACTTAAAAAACTATATATGTGCCGGGTACAGTCGATGTCACAAAATAGTGTGGGAAATTCATCATAAGGGTAGTCAGTAGTGTCTCTGATGTTGATTCCTCAAACTGATGAAAATTACCAGTCCGCAATTTTTATAGGTAGTCTGGGTAATGCTTGTTGTTTCAGTGTACTAAGGTTACAGATCATATGACCAATACATTTCTGCCATATTCTAAAAATAGATCCTCCTATATTCTTCACACTGGACCTTCAAGCTGCCAGCTTTCCCTGGAGGTAAAAAGAATACATTTTGGATGTGAGTTGAAGAGGAAAACACAGAACGTCACACTGAAAGTGACTCCTGTAGACAAAAGAAAAAGATAAGCAGAGTTTGGTTTCACCCATTGCCGCTAACTGTAAAAATCCACCTTTATAAACTGAGCAATAACACTAAAGCTGTGTGCTGCTTCTGAGGAGGGCCTACAAAGATTTACTGTTAAGACAGACGGACAGTTGATGGCAGAAGAAAGACCTCTTCTCCTTCAGTTTATTGTTCAACACTCCTTCATAAAAGTGGTGAGATCTAAATGATCCACAAGCTGCATTTCAAAGGACTAACCTAATTTAAGTTGAAATGGAAATGAGATTGGATGCACACACACACACACACACACCCATAAACATGTGCCCACTCTCTTTCTCACACATACACGCGCGCATGTGCGCAAACGCGCACGCACAAACTTGGAAACACATATCAACACACACATGCATATGATTGGAAAGTTGAACGACACAGTCAGTGGTCATTTAATCAGCCCTTCATATTAATATTTACTATCTTTCCTCACCCTGGATGTCGAAACAAATCTGTCCATCATCCCTCCATCTCCTCACCCCTTCATTCTTTCCAATTTATTTCACAGTCAATCACTGTGAAACAAACGCACACCCACACACACACGTTCACACATTTCGCCCTCCTCTCTCGCCACAATGTCACCTGTCATCAGACTGCTTTCCCGGTGAAGCAGGAATACCAACTGGGATCTAAACACAAGAGGGAAAGACTCCATCTCTGCGAGTGTGACAAAGACAGAGTGTGCTTTGTGTGTGTCTGCGTGTGTGTCTGTGTGTTTATATATGCCCATGTGTGCTTGAATATGAAGGGAAATGAGGCGAGCAGGCAGGAGGAGGAGCGCAGTGACAAGAACTGACAGCACAAAGGCTGAGTTACAGTAAACACGGAAAAAAAAAACAACCTTGCACATAAATGCCATCACCAGGGATTTTCCTGAAGAGGAAACTGAGCCTTGTGTGAGAACGAGGTGGTCTCAAATCTCTGCCATGCAGGCGCAACGCAGCATGAGAAAGACCAACACATTCACTGGGACTTGTATGTATAGGTGTTGACAAATAACATCGTTTGTTCCAAAGTAAGTTGGAAAACAGCGAAAACTAAGGTTCTAAAACAAGTGGCAGCACAAAAAAAGAAAAGGTTGTGTATCTCTTTAAATTTATAACAGAAAACCTCAGTTACAAACTTATATATATGAATGTAAGGATGGCAGCAAAGGCCCAACAGAGAGATGGTTGCATTATGGGAAATATAGGATGCAGATCACACTAAGGATTTAAAGTCATAATGTCTCTCTCTCTCTCAAGGAGTGAGAGCAATACTAGATCTCTGGAGTTCTGTATACAATTCAACTCATACAAGTGTATGTCTGCACTTCATGTACTTCTGTTTTGTAACGGCAGTTATGTCATAAAAGAACACTGAGCAGACAATGTTTTTGATTTAGTTTCTTTACTGTACGCACTCATGGCAACTAGAGCATGATTGATGTTTTTATTGCACTTGCTGCACTCGGTTTAGGTAAGAGAAGAATCATGCTCTTAGTAAATTAATAAAAGAAGTCAACACTGACTTGAAGCACGGGACAGGACATGTTTACTTTTTAAATATTTAACTGAAACTGAATCTTTCACCAGTAGAGAAACAAAGTGCTTTTGTTGCCAGGACTTAGTCAGGATGTGAAACTTGGTTTCTGGTGTCCTGCTCTTTGCATGTTTACAGTCCACCTTAACAACCTCCACGATCTAAGGTAAGGTTCAACCATGTGATGCTTCTCTTGCCTGTAAACACATTTGCAAAGGGCATTTACGTTTCCATCAAAATGTGTAAGGAAAACAAATTCTATAAATTTAACCTCCAGAAGACTAGCTTGACTTTTAAGTCCTTGGTGATTTAAACACATTGCCTACCAAACTTTTTTGGGCCTTTTTTACAAGCAAAACATCTGGCATTTCTTCAAATGCTTTGTTAAGAAAGTGTGACATTAACACGAGTCATTTTAATTAATTTACTACCAAAATTAATGGGGTTTTTTTGTAAACCATCAAAGTGATATTTTTCTCATCCTAACCATTGAAACGATGATATTTTTCCCAAAAAACCAAGCAGTTTTTCTTACTAACACTAAATAAACCTCAACTGTAGCAAAGCTTGATATGTTTCTATTTAATTTTCTGCCTCTTTCTTAGAAAACTTTTTACTATAAATAAATAAAGAAAGAAAAAGTAAATAGTGTGTTTTTGACCTTTTGCAACACAACTTCTTTTTATGCTAATGTCATGTGTCTTACTAAATAAAAAACAACCCAACCATGAAAGAACATGGGCAACAAAGAGTGAAGCTGATGCGAAATATTAGTTTTTAGGAAAAACAAAATAAGTCAAGTTGCTCGACAACAGAAAAACAGCCTCACAGTCAGTGGTTTTCACTACAGTACAAGAACCATGCTGATGAACTTTTGTGTATGTTCGATCTTGTTTCCAGCAGAGCTTTAACCTTTACTCAGAGTTGACAGAAAAAAATGTCTACGCATTGTGTATACCATAAAATACGGCTGAGCGTAGTGCGGCTCTTTACATGAAGCCTGCAGCATCCTGAAGAAAACATGCACGCAGGCTGATGAGAGCTGATACTATTTGTGTCCTGACTGCTTGAGCCTCTCAGTATGGCTGTCAGTGTGAATCAGTGTGTCTGTGGGAGGATGGCACATCCATATGGACCGCATGCTGCTCATATTTTTGTGTGTGTGTGTGTGTGTCTGAGAGAGCGAGAGAAAGAGTATTTTATTGATGTGTGAGCCTTCATGTGGAGAAAGAATTAATACTCTGGGGAGCCTCCGAGAAATAGAGGAGCCATGTTTCAATTATCAGCTCCTCCTCCTCTCTCTCTAACACGCACACACACACATGCACACACACACACACACCCAAACACATCAGTTCATGCCAAACACATCCTTTCCTGTCATTCCTCTTCATAAAGTTCAATAAGTACACTGACAGATAAGACAGATGTTGTGTATGAACATCACAACGCTAATTGATCAGTGATTGATATTTTACAGCAGCATCTTTTCATCTCACTGCATGATTCTCCCCCTGGATCAATAATGTGTGTGTGTCTGCAGCTTCATTGAATTTCTTTATGCACTCTGACTTACATTATGCCATTAAAAAAATCTCCATTTGCATCATTTTACCATATCAAAGCTCTCTTACGATGATAAATTTTCCCACCTTTATAACCCTGCTTCTAAGAAATTTAAAGTTAAGTAAATTAGAAAGAATGTTTTTTTTTTTTAGAAAAGGGACATTTAAGTCTCTAGCTGAACAGTTTCCAGTGCACTGTTTCTTTTGTGTTACTGTGGGGGAACCTCTTTTCTGTGTTCGAAGTTGAAGTTGGATCAGAAGTGTGCGGGGCCCATCCCTTTTCCCACTTTAAAGGCTACAGTTACACACCTGTTCAATTATTTAAATCTACCAATCACTCCTCCTATTGAACAGGTGGGTCCCTCAGACACTATATCAGGTGCACTGTTCACTCTGTGTGTGTGTGTGTGTGTGTGTGAGTGTGTGTGCTCTGCCGTCAGCCTGTCTGGTGTAGTGTCACTGATCTGTGCAGGGTGACTGTGTGTGACTGCTTTGATTGACATGCTGCTCTGTGGAAAACTGCAACATCAAACTGAGCCTCTCAGAGAAAAGTCCACCATGAAACACTTGTGAGTCACTGAGATGGCAGTGAAAACTTTTCATCTCACAGTAAGATAAAATAAAATGAGAAAAGTGTAACTGTGAGCTAGCTGTGCCATCCAAAAACTCATTTGAGATTACTCTTCAATTACAGATGTCCCTATTTATTTGATAAATTAATTACAGAATACATTATCTCTGTCTATAGCAAAACCAATGACTGAGCACTTGATAGAATGACAATAGATGCGTAGCTGCTGATTAAACTTTCCACTGAAGAAAAATTACAATATCAGTTGTTTGAGCAAATACCTAAAAACATGATTTACATTCAAATGACATAGCCCTCTAGTGGCAATAGTAATTATGACAAGAGCAAAGCAATATATTGATAATTTTGAGTGATAGAGTGAAACATTTGCATGTCAAAGGTTTGACTGGTTAAGACTGGCTAAAGAATGAGGCAACGGGGTCGACAGGAGTACTACAGTTAGTTTTCCTGTATAGTTCAGCGGCAGGGGATCACATATTGTTAACACTAGAAACTGATGTACATATGTTATCAAGCCAGGTCCAGCTTAAAATATATGAATCTGCTTTGGATGACTTAGTGATAAAGAATAATGGTGGTCTGTGATGTTCTTATATAGCTTTAGTTTTACTGGAGTAATTTATTTGTTCATGCTCATTTATTCACTATAATAGACAGTGACAGCGGTAAGTAGAAGGTCTGTAGTGGAGATGACGCTCTATTGTAAGTTCAGCCAGAAAAACACCTCCAACTGGATGTCTAAACTTGGCATTATTTTTTAAAACTGTCTGCCATTCCTCTCTTGTGTGCTCACTCATAATTTCCTACTGTAATGGACTGCAGCTGTCAACTGTGATATCAGCTGTTTTCATCAGCTGGTCACATCTGTCCAATAGCACAGCGACACACCTTCATTGTTAGCCTATCATCCTGCTGCTGCCTTTTTTTTCAATGGGATCCTCTCTACCTGTAGTTCATTCAAGCTGCTGCTGCTGTGTGCTGTGCCCCTCCACCTCCCATCACCACCAGTCTTCCCAGCTTCATCAGTTTCATCATTTCAAGAGCCCCTCAGTCTCAGGAGGGTCATCAGCCACCACCCGTGACTGGACTCTGAGGGGGATTTACGCTGCTGGTGCCCGACAGCAAATCTTCCTGTTGAGTGTAAGCACCAAGGACTTTCTGACAAGACTTAATTAACCCAAATCCTCTGTTACAATAAACAAATATCTTTACTTATCAATTCAATTGTCTTTTCTGATTTCAATGCAAGATGTATATTAAAAAATGAACAGGCTTCTTTGGCTTTCTTCACCTTCCTTGTGTCATCACTGTTAATCGTCTCCAATGAGCAGTCACAGCTCATGTTGTCTGCATGTGGTGCCTCTGTAGCAGCCATAGCATCACATTCAGGCACAGCCTATTGCTCCTTAACATAAAACTGTAAATCAAGCCTTAGTCAGTCTAGCTTTACTCGCGTGGCTGTTTGTGGCCCTCAGCCTCAAGCCCATTAGTTCCAACTGAAGCTGTAAATCTTTTTAACAGGTTTACCAATAACTGGATACCTTCATCTTTAAAAATAATTTCCTAAAACAGCTTGGCAGACATTCCTCAGGGGTTAAACATTTAACAGGAGTAAATTTGCCATTAGTGAGGAACCATTTTTAAGCGCGATGTTGTAAGTGAGATTGACTCAAAATAAACCACAGTGCCAATGTTCATTATAGTGCTAATGGTCATGACAGTTAGAGTTTTAAATAGTGTTTTTACAACAATGGAGCTCTTTGGCACAGCGGAGTAAAATATATCAGGCTCTAACTGCACAGACTACAAGTGTTAGTAGAAGAGGAAATAGATGAAATCAGATTGCGGAAACGGATCAATGAATGAAACGAATTCAAGACTTGAACACAGAATAATACTCTGGACACATTGACCTTTTTCCGCACTGATGACAAATCTGATACATAATGATGTTATATAGAAAAATATGTTCTAACTCAGTGACAGCCACTCTGATCTCACTGAAAATGACTCAGAATGAACGAACAACTATAAACCCTATTGATCAAACAGTCATTCTGCAAAAAAAAAACAAGTGAGTCACACTCTCAAATATCAGGCAGCCGGATGCCTCACAGCGTGATTTAATTCAAACACCTGCATGCCAATAACCTCAGAGTGAGGTGAAAAGAGAAAAATCAAACTGCTGAGGGAGAGGTGCTGCTGATACAAATGACTCATAAAACACTTTTTTAACTGAATATGTTCATGCTAAATCTGACTTGTGTTTAACACCTTAAGCGCATGAAACAAGAAAAATAGACTTTTTGAAACAAACAAAAGAAAATTAATCAGTATGTGCATAATTGTTGAAGTCATCTACAAATAAAATGCTAAATGTTGATTAGCTCAAGCTTCTTAAATGTGAGGATTTTCTTTTTTTTTATGATTACATTGAATATTTTTTGCATTTTTCACTGTTGGTTGAGGTGGAGTAAGCAATCTAATGACTTCTTGGATTAAAGAATTTCTGATTAGCATTTATCATGGATTTCTGACTTTTCAAATGATTCATCTAATAATTTAGAAAACATAAAGAGAAAAGAGAGAAAAAATATATTTATATGCAATAATTGTGTAGTTTTGAATATAAAATCTATTGAGCATTATTTTAGGTATAATGTAATTGGTTCCACCTTCTTAAATAAGAATATTTTCAGCTTTTCTTATTATTCTGTGTATTAAACTAAATATCTTAGGAATTTTTGACTGCTGGTTGAACAAACAATACATTTCAGAACATCAGGACAAGCTGTGGGCCCTTTTGACAGCCATTTTTCACAATTTTCTGGCATGAAACTAAACAAAGCTCGACATAAATAACAGATTAATGGAGGAAGCAGTTGATTCATCCCAAATGAAAATGATTGTTTGTTGTAGCCTCAATAAAAGCATGAAGATGTTACCAACAAGCACACCTAACATGATGAACCAAAGATGCAAAAAACATAGAAAAACAAGTGCACCCGTCTGCAAAAAAATGCATCAGTGCACAAACCGAAGCCTGCAGACCTCAGCTCTCCTTGTGATTATGTTTCTTTGACTGATGCCTGATTTGCTGACTGACAGATAGACTCAGGGAGTGATTGATGATGAGCCTCATCATTCACTGAAAACCTTTGCCTGCTTTCACCTCAACGTCAAACCAGAATCTCACCACTGACAGCTCTGCATGCTCATGCAGATGTCTGTGTGCATCCAGGGGGGGGTGAGACCATTCGTCTTATGTCAGTGATTTTATGTGCACAAACAAACAAGTTTACTCTTTGACATAAAACACATGCTACCTCTAGTGAACAGTGTGCAGCCATGTGAGAGGGGCGGCCATCCCTTCTAATTGCATCTGCAGTAACAGGTTTTCCTTGTTTTCAAACCCACCATGAGATCCATACAGAGAGGGGGAACCTCAAACAGAAGCGGATCATTAATAAGCATCGCCTTGCAAGGTGCTGGAATTTACTTGCAGGAGGCTGGGCTTTCAGTTCACAGTCTATTACCTCGGATTTAGTATCAGAGGCTGCTTGTTGCTGAGGACCGATCTGCTAAATTGTTTCAGGCAAAGAAGCAGAGGCAGAATTACAAACACAATCTCTCCCCCCTCTTCCTAGAATTGAGGATTTAAGGCAGACTGTGAGGATTTTAATCCTGTTGCAGATTTTTTAAAGTCAAGCATGAATCACTTAGAGCCACATGAGGAGGTATCTCCACCAAAACAAACGTGAACACAAAATTTTGGACAGAGTGAGAGGGAGGAAAAGTCACGGCAGAAGACCTGATGCCAAGTGACACTTGGTGGGAGCCGTGTGCAGAGGAGCGTCTCCTCCTCAGCCTCCAGCAGGGCTGCAATTACATAACTTCACTCCGAAACTCAGCTTTCTGCAAAAGTGGGAGCAAATGAGCCGCTGGGGGTCGTGGGGGAATTTAAAAAAGAGACAAAATATCAATGTAACCAACAAGTAGCCCGGTGAGCAAATCCACGCTGTTGATTTAACTTCAGACGCGTTTCTTGCTCTAACCACCTGCAAAAAAATATAATTGCACCTGTCGTCCTCTCGTGTGTCGTTAGATACAAAATGGTATGTGTGTCTTACCTGCATGTTCCTCTGTGATGTAACGGCGACACTGATGGCTGATTCCTGTCCGAGTGCGTCCTCTCTGCGCGGACCCTCAACCTGCGACTGCCGCTCCGCTGGATGCGAAGGAATGCGCACACACACACTCATTCACGTCCACACACACATATGAAGATGGAGAGGGGGTGGGGGTGGAGTTAGGGGCGCAGCCACAGAGGAAACAAGAGGACCTTCATCTTTCATAGCGTTATGGTTTGAAGACGAAGTCAACAGGCTGTCAGCGCATTTAATTCTACTGATGTATTTGACTGAGATATTACCTGCAGGGTCGGAACACCTGGACTAGTATTGATCTTTAATAACGGAAAAAAGCAAGATGGGCCTGTGGACATACTGGAGACTCAGGAACACGCTTAATAAATTCTATATACAAAACTATAAGCTAGTCTAGTTGGAGGGACGTGTTTTTAAGTTAGGTTTCTTTTGAACTGTCAGTTTCTTACGAATAGTTTATGAAGTCCAACATAAGCTACTAATGTTACTAAAAACTCTTGTAACTTAAAGAATCCTTAAGGCCTATATCTTTTGTTTTAGTAGTGTTTAATAAGCAATATATTTAGGGTCCAATGTGAAGGATTTTGATTATTAAATTATGAATTACCCTGTGAGGACACGCAGGAATTGGGTATAAAACAATAGTATGCTGTCACTGGCATATAATCATAAAAAAGTAATAATAGTCGTGTTTTTAATTACCTTAGAATGAGTCCTTTATATCAACAGAGAGCCGTCTTCTTCCCGGAAGTCCGCCATGTTTCACCGCCGTGTTTCTACAGTAGCCAAGAATAGACAAAGGAAATAGTAGCTTGCGGGAGGTCCTTTGCGTTTTCCGTGGTTTCTGTTGGTGTTTCTGAAGTTTATCTGGACCAAAAAACATTTTATGAACAACTTATGAACACTTAAAATTGCAGGCCTAACTAATTAGACCTAATTTAAGTTTGTTTTATGGAAAACTAACAAATGTGGTTGTAGGTGACTTAGTTCTTAGCACTTAGACTTACTTGCCTTTAGTTTATTATGCTAGAGATCATGAAGTGTCATAAACATCAGCCAGACCTGGCAACCCAAAAATGGTTTTATTATTGGTTTAAAGACTATTGATAAAAAATTCATTCATTAATTAATTTGTTTACAAATGTAATTCTGATCAGCTGTTAATAGCTTCCACCTTTGTAAAGCTTTGAGTCTTCATTGTGTTTGCGCTTAGATTGACAGGAGTTTTCGATTAGGTAAATTGTAGGATTTTTGTTTGCTTGTTTTTTTTGAATAAAATTGTATTTTAATCAACTGTCTCCAGACTTACAATGGTGCCTCAGGGCAGCATCTAAGAAAAGAGACTAATTCTTAACTATTTCAATATTTTTCATTTATCTGTCCTTTCCTCTGTGATCACTGCGGCTAAAGTTCAGCACACCAGGTAGAGAAAGGGAAGACCTTGTGTGTGTGTGTGTGTGTGTGTGTGTGTGTGTCTATGTTGCATTAGATTACAGTGCGTGATTGTCATTAGAGCAATTGGTACAGAAATGCAATTACAGCCCTGCTGGAGTGTGCTCGGTGAGCAACTGAATCAATTTGAGTGACCTTGGCTCTCTGTGAAGCTGCCCCGGAGCAGAGCAGAGAAAGAGAGACAGAGAGAAGCTGTAGCAACATGCTAAATAGCAATCACGCTAGGTCAAGCATCCTTACACATAACACTGATTGCATAATGAACAGCCAAGAAATGTAAATAGCCTGCAGGTTGAATGAGGAATAGCCATCTGTCTAATAAAACTGCTTCCTATTAACCACCAAAGCTGAAGGCACATTTCAATATGTTTCCACGGGAGCCTGACAGCAATGTGGAGGTCATTTTAAGAAAAAATAAATCAAATTCACATGGGGTTTAATCTCAAAGTTAGCCTCCAGTATGTCTACGAGCAGAAAGAGAATTAAAACCTAGTGTTAAAGGAAATTGTCCTGGATGAGGCTGTGGTAAACAGAAAAGTGGGAAATTATCACCTGGGGGGTGCTGACACACTGCATTTACGAAAAACACTTCAATGATCATGACTAAAAACATGTGAGCCCTTATTTACACCACATCCTCACATCAGCTCTGCTATGCTTAATTTACTAGGAATTGTGCACCTTGCATAAAGGATGATACATTTTTATTTGTTTACCTGGCAAAAAGAAGACTGAACATTACAGTACAATTCAACATAAAATGATTAAACATAAAAATCATGAAATGCTGCATATAGAACAAAAACAAAAGGGGGATGGGCTGCGACAGAATACTGTAAAAAGGCCAATTCCTCAATTTAACACAACACAAATCCATTAATTTCACACTTGGACAATGTTTTGGGGCTTAAATTTGGACTAACGAGTTTGGGTATGTGTACTGTCAACATCATGCTCAGAGAAAATTAGAAATTTAGTCAATTAATCAATATGTGCAAAGTGAGCCCAGCACATAGTGAAATAATCAATTCTGACGCAGGGCTCATCTACACGACAGTGCTACTAGATAATTTAAAGATGCAAGAACCAAAGCTGATAACACACTTGTAAATATGATATCTTCATATCATCATGGATCCATTATGGGTCCTGGGATCAATACAATGTTTTAAACCACCAGTGTGCTTGAAATTTAAACTGCTTTTTAAGACTGTTGGTTACAAGTTGTATCGTATCATCTGACGAAGCGTTATAAGACTGCTTTTACTAAATAAACACACTGAACACATGATGAGAGGAAACCAGTCTGGCATTCCTGCAAATTTTGACACAGTTTAATGATTAAATTACTATGCTAATTGTTAATATTTTAAGGATATACAACAAAGTTCAACAGATCTCTAAGGAAAGGTCAAAAATTCACTAAAAGATTGACACTCTTGTTCGTAGAGTTCACTATAAAGTTGCCTTAAACATTGTGGACTTCTTTTTACCTCCAATCTGTCATCTTCAACCTTGTCTCACACATTATCTCAATCTCTGCCTCTTCTCTTTGTTGTTTCATTTTGTTTTCCACTTTACTCCCCTCCCTCCACACACACGTGCACACGCACACGTACACGCACATGTACACACACACACATGCACGCACACGCACACACACACACTCTCCTCTCACTCAAAAAAAGTCCTCTCTTCTGTGGTTTCTGTTACTTTGTTTTACTCAGCCATCTCAGGTTCAATATCTCGTTCTGCAAACCTCATCCTACCCATGCAAACACACTTTCACCACCCCCCCAAACACACACACACACACACACACACACACTCTCTCTCACACATACAGCATTTGATTTCTGTCTCTTTTACAGTGAGAACGGGTAACAGTTATCACAGCGAATAGCTCAGTAGGACAAACAATCAGTGCAAGGGTTATCTCCATCTGAACTCACACAGAATAAACATGATGGAAAGCTCTGGTTGAAGACTGTCAGCAGCTCTCTGAGCCCGGAGGGATATGAGATGGCTGAGTCGGGCCATTTGAATCAGCCACTGGTGTCACTCCCCCAGCAAACAACTGGGAAACACAGTGTGAGAGGAGGGAAATGCTGTGTCTTATTAAAAGAGATAAACAATGACAGGCAAGCCCCTCTCATAGACTTAATACATCTCGTGACAACCTACAAGGGATTTTTCTATTTTAGATTATATAAGAATTTCTGGAAGCCAGAGGAGATAAAGCAGTTTATCACGAAGAAAACACTGATGATTATAGAAAAGCCTGAATAAAGCATTATTTTGTGTGGCATCATCTTTTGTTTTTCATTCCGGAAACAGATGCGGGTAGGGCCACACAAAAATAATAAAAGGCAGCTGGCCAATCCAAGAAAACACAAGATCAGTTAAAGAAAAAAAATCCAAATGAAATGAACAACCGAGGAAATCCAGAAGGGTGCAAGGAGCAAAGCAGAAAGACAGGGAGAAACACAGAGAATGAGTGAGAACAGCCTTAAAAACATTAGAAAGGGAAGGCTAGTAATCAACAGGTGAAACTAATCAGGACAGAAAAGGCAGGAAGAAGACACAAGGACAGGAAGTCTAACAAAACATGATAGTTAAGGAAATAACTTACAAATAAAACGGAAAATAGACTAATTAAAATCCCAAACCATGACAGCTACTTCTTGTAGTCTGTCTCTTTTTCCTTGAGTAAATAATTTGTCTGTGATTTATGTGATGAAGCTGGTGCAACACATTGGAATTAATACAATTGAGTAAGTTTTATTATCGACCTAAATCATCTATTCAATTACAGCATCTGCAGTAAGTGTAGTGTATGTAGTGTCTGCAGTAAGTATTATTCTGTCTGTACCAGCAACTTTTCATTGAAAACCTGAGTCAATGTAGTGTTTTCTGGCATCCTGTTAAATTGTTTTTTAAAAGGCTGAATCAAAGTAATTTACAAATTTTAAATAAAGTCAATCAGAAAAATTAATGCTATTGAAATCAGCATTATAGTTGCAGCAGGATGATTCTACTGTGTTAATCCACAAATTTGAGGCTTAAAAGTACTGCAAAACTCAATCATTAAAAAAAAAAAAATCTAAATTACCTCCAGAAAAAGTAAACTATTCATATTCTTGACAATGTTCTTTTAGCTTTTGCACATTTGACCCGTTTTGCGTAGACGAGAAAAGCACCTTAAGATGACAGTCTTTTCCACATCACCGAGACAATTCCCTCCCACAGCAGATTAGCCACGGATTCACACACTTCCCCCATTTGCTAATGTAAACTAATGTGCATGAATGTACGGCAAGCCTGTCAGCTTAAAGCTCGTCTCTATGAAAAGAGGAAAGGTGGTGGAGGAAGGTGGGTGTGGATCATCAAAGCACTGTAAAATCCTGTCTGCTGCAGCCGGAGAGAGAGTGAGAGAGAGAGTGGAGATTCCCCAGGAAAGAGCCTCACAGCTGGAATGATAGAGTCGGTCGTTTGATTTCACCTTTGGAAGAAACAGAAGAATAACACACAGACAGACACATATGCACACACACACACACACTCACACCGACACACAACAGCAGCAGCTCGAGAGTAATTCTCTGCTCAAAAGGATTTCATGTCTCTATGGAGAAGAATGTCTATTTATAGGAGCGATATAAATAGATCTTTCTGTAGCAACGCTTGCATTCATGTCTGAATTTACCCAGCAGCCCTTACTGTATATAATTTCTTATCTCCATACGTCTCTGTGGGCTTGTTTCTCAGCTATAGATTACTCCGCTGCCCTCCAGTATGTGTGTTTGTATGTGTGAGTGAATGACAGTAACACAGACAGAAACATGAACATTTAAGTGGGCAGCACACGTTCTACTGCCCTCTTTGGACCAATAAAAGCCCCAAGAGCCTCAGGAAACAACCATCCCTCCACACAGAGGACTACTGCATCATGGATCTGATAATGTGTCCACCTCTGCATGCGAGACAAACAACACTGAAGCTGTTTTAAACCTCAGAGAGTTTGGCATCCTGATGTTTTAGAGGCAGAATGACCAGATATTGTCAGTTGTGATTTATTTGCACAATATTCAAAGTTGTCCCCAGTGTATGCTTATGATTTGCCACCTGGATGCCATTTATTCATGAAGTCCCACCCTAACACTTTGTCTGCCTTTATTGGCTAAGGGCTACACACCCACTGTTTGAAGGTTGACGCCCAGAAACGACCTAAACACAGCAGAGGACAGTGTCTCTGTAGATACAGACACTGTCACACACTCATAAGTGATAATTAAGGATTATTTTTGCATGACACCATACATTACCTTAGAGAAAAATCCTACTCATTCTACCTTAAAATGAAAGTAATAAACAGGCAGCTTTTGACAGACCCTTGTTATTGCCTTCACTTCCCCATGAGGCTTTAGGGAGTGGACACAAAGGATGTAGGGATACCACTGGTGACTTATGGTGGAGGCAGGGTGGGAGTGAGACAGGGAGCAACTTTGTAGCCGTGGAAACAGTTGCTAAGTAGCGAACCGAGGCATCCCTGGATGAGGAGGGACAAAGATCTGATTGTGACGGGAAGCAAAGTACAAAGGAGGAGAGAGGAGGAAAATATCTAAATTTTTTAAAAGATCCTCAGAGTTTCATGTGGTGGTAAGGAACAAAGCTGTGTGAATGGATGAGAGCATGTTTGTTATTGCATTAAAAACAGGCACAAATTAATTCATTCAAGTACCCTGCAATGAAGTACTGTTTTCCTACCCTGCAACATTACTTTCTGGTGTAAAAGATGACTCTCCAACAGAGCTATGACAAACAATTGTTTTCAATATTATTAAATCCCTCTGACAATTTACCAAAGCCCAAAATGATGCTATCAAAGTACTTGTTGTACCAAATCAATATTCAAAACCTAAATACTTTGTTCGCTATTTTTTTTTTAAAATTTTTTGTTAAAAAATTACATTTTTTTTAATTAAAATAGAAGCTATATTTTTTTCAATCATTTAAAAAGTGTTTTAACTCTGTTATGTGGATTTGTGGGTTTTGAGAACATTTTTTGACTCTCAAGGTCAAAAAAACCATTGAAACACAACTGGATTATGTCACAAAGCTAAAAACAGAGCTGGTCTTCTCGGCAAAAAAAATATTTAGGTATTTTCTTAACAACATAACAATAATCATTAGGAATGCAAGAAAGATCTGTGAAATAAAAACAATCAGTCATGCCAAATGTTAGAGCACTGAGCACTGCAATCCAAAACAAGCTGCAGTCATCCTTTAGATGTCAGGCTGGATACCCCCTCCCCAAATCAAGTCATGTAACGAGCTTTGAAGATGTAAGAGGATAGAAACACAGGTTTTTGAAGTCTCTGAGATTTTGAAACTGGCTTGGGGTCACTGCAGTACAATATTTGCAACAATTCTTCATTGAGAAAATATCAGCTTGACCACCATATTTGTTATTTCTCCCACCTGTCCTAATTACACTCAGGTGTGACTCCCTGTGTACATCACACTCCTCCATCTGTGCACTTCCCTTCCCTCTTCTTCCCAATCCGCCTCGCCTTGTCATCTCCCTCACTGCTGTAAAATCTGAGTGACAGAAAACAGGGACGAAGAGGACATCCCATTAATATGCTAATCCATGCGGGGATGACTTCGACACGCTGAGCATAGCCAGAAATACATGTGTGTCAACTGTGAGGCACGCTGTGTGAAATCAAAGCTAAGAAAGAGGAGGAAGAGGGTCACATGAATACACCATGTACATTTGTATGTGTGTGTGTGTGTGAGTGTGTTGGGGGGTTGGTTGCACATGAAGAGGGAATCCCCACCAAATCTTTGCAGCTGAATTACAGAGATGTGAAATATTCGACACGCTGACTGGATGCAGCATGTGTGGCTGTTGTGTCCTTGCCATGTGCCATGCCTTGCTCGCTCCGTGCTGGCATCAATAATCCATGCAACCTCTTCTTGTGGAGACAGCACAGCACTGAGGGCTTATGTAAGAGCCTGTCAGGTCTGAGAGGTGGAATGGGATCGACCCTCCAGGACCTGACTGACTGACAAGATGGGAGAAAACCTCAAGAATGTGCATTTAAATGTGTTCACAGAGTGAAAAACAAAGAGACGTTCAGCAGCAGCATTTGTAATGTAAGACCAGAAATGTGCTTGTAGTGAAAAACTACTGTATGCTTTGACATCTTTCTTGTTTGTTTTGTTGCTGACGGCAGTTTGAAATGGGTTTGAAAAATGTTGCCGGCGTCTCCTCAGCCTCGCTGACCCGGGGGATGAGCGAGTACAACCAGCTCTCTCCTCTGTCTCAGTAAATGTACGGCCGACGCTCAGTAGACTCCTCTTGCCTCGAAGAGGAAGACAGCCAGCGCGAGTGTTTCATCCCATTCCCCTTATCTCCACGGCCAAAATCCCCTGCCTCCAGAAAGCAATTTAAAGGCCAGACAGAGACAGAAGAGAGAGAGAGTCACAGGGATGCAGGACTGCAGCCTCACAATAACACTGTTGAGATCAGGTTCACTTGAATACAACAGGCTGCATCCAAGTCAGAATACATTTTATGTAAAGCAATAAAATTTCAAACAAACAAACAAACAAAATTTCAAATCCAAGTCTGGTTGGTTTGACTTGTGACGCTGTTCATTCTTACTTTGTCAAAGAGGGTCAGAAACTCTGCTGAGAGCCTGTTATAATACACTAAACCACATTAACAAAATGTTACGCATGTTTCAATGTTAGTGATGGTTTAATAAAAGTCAAAATTGAACATGTGCTGGTTTAGGTTCACTTCTGTTTTGTTAGATTATTTTACTGAGTACGGAATGAAACATGACTCAGATCTGAGGTAATTTGTTAGTAAAAGTGTCTAAACTTAAAACCACAATCGTGAGTAAGAAATGTAAAAGGTTAGTTTGTACTTTTGCATCACTGTTTGACATATTATGCTTGACTTTTGTGACCTTTCCCCGGACATGTTAAAGTACAGATAATCTGGCATTTTAGGCTCCTCTTTCTTTGAGTTTCTTTGAAAACTCTGTGATATCTGAAAAATGTTACTGGTTAAAGCAAAGTTGTTTTCTACTGTCTGAGGTAAAGTCTTTCACCATTAGGCAGTGATGGAAGAAGTAAACCAGTTTTTGACTTTTAATTTTTCTTTTCTTAAATACAATACTTGAGTATACGTACTTATTCCCCACCGCTGCCTTAAGGTAATGACATTATCTTGTTTACCTTAGAAATCAGATATTCATAAATCATAAAAGTGTATTTTTGGCATAATGCATTTTATTTTGTAGATCGAATTAACTTATCTGATCACGTAAAATCTCTGTGTTCATGTTTTGTCGTCCTCAGCTGTTTCAGTTGGCAGATAAAACAAAGAAATATAGATGACCAAGAGCTCAGTGTGCTTTTTAAATGAGGATCAGATGGTAGCTAACCACCTTTTTAATGGGGTATTTAATATAAAAATATGGTTCATACTCAAATAAATGAATCAGTATGATACAAAAGTTCTGCAGTTGAATGATGTGACTTTCAAACTCATGCAGCTGTGACGTTCAGACTGTCTGACTGGCCTGGTTTGGTCTAAATCTGCTCCGACTGTAATTACAGCTCTGACATTATTTGTCATTATGAAGCATGTGTGGAGCTGCAGTCTGAAATTGTGGCCAATTCAGAAGCTGAAATCCCAATTAGGTTAAACCCTCTTTACTCTGTTCCAGGAAGTAATTAATTTGAACCTGGATGGCGATGGTTAATTAAATATTGAGGCAGCTTAAATGGCTCCACCGTCGCTTCGCTTTATCGGTCACTTCCTAAGATGACAGTCCCATCTCTTTCCTTTGCTTTGTATCTGAAGACACACACTTCTACTCTTATCTGTGGCCCCATCAGATAAACCCACTGCTGCAGGACATTGCTTTTTGTAAAAATAAAGTACTGTGGATGCAGCTTCTCTCACAAGTCTTCAAGAACTTTTTAGTACAGAGGAGAAAGTTGGTGATAGCTGGTATGGATTTTAACAGCTGGAACAGACATGCAGGTTTTAGGAATTATGAAATGCATTTGAAAGAAATAAAAAAAATACAATCCTCTTCTCTACTGCATGGGTTGAGGCTCATCAGAGTCCAGCCCTTTCATCGCATGAATTTTGATTTTCCAGGGAAGTCTGGGATTATGATGGCAGGCAATCGACTGTGAGGTCATAATCTGCTCTCTCTTTGATCTGCTGTCGTTACCTCAGGCTGCTTTTATTCTTCACTCAGCCAGGACAGCTAAGAGCAAAGTCAGACTTTACAGTGCTGGCATGGAAAATGAGAAAATACCACTTTATAGGAACAAATGAAAGATGAAGTAAAAAGAGCGGTGGATGAAGGAGTGGTAAAAGTTTGACATTTTGTGAAAGAGGCTTATTTGCCTTCTTGAAGAGAGTCAGGTAGATGAGATGAATCTTCTCATCTATTTCCCAAAATGTCAAACTATTCTTATAAGCAGATCAACCACAAAAAACTTTTTAAACTTGTTGTTTTTGTCATATTATGTCACTGTAGCCTGTGTACAGAGGTTCACGTCAGATTAGAGCCAGATGTGGCTGCCAGTCAGATTAAAGCTTTGGAAGGATTATGTAAAACTGACTGCACACTACCAACTGCACTCAAACATAGTAAACATCAATAAGCTGCAGACAGACAGACAGACAGATGGATAGATAGACGCTCAGGTATTTCTGACTGCACGTTGATTGAATTCTCTACATATTCATCAGTTTTACATTCAGTTGGCTCACTGACCTGCACGAACTTGACTTCAAATGTAAAATCTGTAAAAACTCTGTAATTTGGCTGAAACACAATGAGGCAACAGTCACTGACGTGTCATGTGATGTGAGGTAAGCAGAGATGATCAGATGCTGAGTGATCGACAGGTGCTTTCTATCATGGAGAGAAAAAATGAGTCCACATCCTGTTTATTTAACTTTTTAACCCTTTTTGGAGAAATAATGAATGGATTAAAAAAAAAGTGAGTTTATTTGGAATAAATGAGTCTATGAATAAGATCTGACTGTAGTCAACTCTCTTCCGCAGAGGAAGAAACAAAAGCAAGAAGAGAGCACCACCTAGTGGCAAACCCTGTTACTGCTGCAGCAACTATCTTCATGTCCAGAAAAGGGTGTCACAGGACCAGGGGAGGAAAGTAACTGAGTACGTCTTCTCATGAACTGCACTCAAGTACAATCTTTAGGTACTTGTATGACTTATAAATGTTTTGGCTACTCTTACTTAAAATCAGTAAAAGTCAACCTGTTACCACAACTAAATGCAGCTTCGTATATAACAATAAAAGAATGTAGTACTGTGTATAATATCAGTCAAAGTAGCCATGTTTCTGAAAAACAAGTTATTTTACTTCTACTTTTTTAATGTGTTGCTTAACATACTAAACACAGGACTTTATGTAAAACATTATTTTTAGATATCTGTATGGTCAAATATCTGAGCCACTGTGCCCAACATAAATTAATATCAGGTTATTAATCAATAAAACACAACTTCATTATATATTAGACAGCAGGTATCAGCTGTATTTTGGATTTAAGATTTTTTTTATATACTTATTTATGGTCTATCACAATGAGTGTCAGTTTTTGACATATTAGGTTAAAACCAATGAGTGGTAATGGGTGAAATGTGGGAATTTTATTAGGAATCATTATTCAAAAGAACTACACTTTGAGGCTGTGTAAGCATGTGCATTTTTCTGTAGGTTATGTTCAGCTTTAGTCAACAACATCACGCACACAAAAAAAGGATACCGGAAACAATTTGAATCATTTATTTCGGACTGAACCAATGAATACAAAAACATTTGGGGTTGTTGACAGTGCGAAACCACAGTGAGTATTTACAAATGCGTTATCTACAATAAGGAATGGGACACTTGAAATCTGTTTTCCCAAAATGGCAAAATAGAGAGATAGACACTAAAGTGGAGTGAACAAGTGCTGAAATTAACACCAGGGCTTTCTGTGCCACAGCAAGCCTCTGTGAAAAGTACTGAAGCTCCCACATCGCACAGATAACATCATTCATACGGCCAACTGTTGATCAAAGTTAACACAACAACTTCTGCTGTGATTCTCCTTAAACAAAAGGACATCAGAAACTTCAGACCAGTGAACATTGACCACCATGAGATCACTTCAGCACTTCAGTCACTCGGGACGAGTCCCAGTCCCCTGCTTTTCTCTATTCTTCCTTTTTGGGCTGCTAGAATGGACTTAAGAGCCCTCTTCATCAATTTTCGGTGCCAGGTAGTATTTGACGTGTCCCATGTCAGCAATCTTGTATTCCACCACTGTGATACACAATAAGAAATCAAGTTAGTATCATAACAACTTCTACAAACATGTTGAGAGTCCAAACCAAACCTTTAACACAAATCTGGAAAGCTGCACCTACCAAGGGGGATATCAGCAGACATGCTGAGGGTGACGGTCTTGGACAGCGGGGTGGCTTTAGTGAAGAAGTTCAGGTAGTTGAGGGCAAAGATCAGCTGGACGGGCTCATTCATCTCAATAGTTACCTAAAGAAAAAGTGAGGGGGTGTCCAAATATTTTACATACGCCATTTAAAATTGCTTTAAGTATACATGAATCTAATTACCCTTTAAAAAAAAAAGAAGAAAAGATTAATGTCTTTGAGCAGCCTGTTTTATAACCAGCCATAAAACTCAAAATAAAAGCTAAAACAATACTTTCTGTCAAATTTATCATTTGGCTTCATTGTTTTTCTAATTTTTACTCAAGCAGCACAGATACTTACTGCCTCATCCTCCTTGTCTACGTTGCTGGTCTGGGACAGCTTGACATTTCCTGTACCCAGCTCTCCTGAAGCGGAGAACTTGACTCCGTCCTTGGCGCAGGAGATCATGACGGCGTCACCGATCTGGGACAGGTCACGGCAAATACGGGCAAACTCCCCAGAGGGCATCTTCACCACACAGCTGTACTCCTGCTCCTGGAGGGACAGAAAGACAAACCTCAGGAACAATGAGCTTCAACAGTATGTTGTAAATAAAAGACAATGACAAGCCAAACACTACTTACTGGAATACCCAGCTGCTCCACATCCAAGTCCATCAGTTTCATCTCATAATCTGACACCTTCTCCTGGTCTGCAGGCGAGAAAAGAAACAAAGATGGCATTAATGTTTGAAAAATAATGATACATTTTATTTGTCAAGGTGATTATTGCTGCTCTAAAACCAATGACTATCAGTGGAAAACTTACTGAGCGTCTCAAAAACAAGGGCAAGTGTGTCTGCATTGTCTTCTGCTCTGAGGGTGATGATGTCTTCATTTCCTGCGCACTTAAGGATTTTGGACATACTGTAAGACAAGAAGAAAATATTTGTAAACACTGTTACAAACCATGAAGAAAAAAATTAAAGAGCTGATTTTGCAGAGTCATGTTTCATTATAGTTTGCATCGATCTGCTGTTCATGTACCGAAGAAACTATCAAAATGCATATCGAGTCATCTCGCACTTCAAACCAAAAGAATGCATCTCCCATATTGCCTTAAATAATCAGATTTGATTTTAAGCCATATTTACCATCAGAGCAGTTTAAGGTAGACCAGCAAACGCTCAAATTTGCTACATTTGAGCTACTGAATTTTCATGATTTTAGGAAAAATTTACTTAAACAATAGTTAGCAGTTGCATTCTGGTGAAGAAAAAATGTATTTTAAACAATAATACACTACGTAGTCGATTTAAATTGTAAAAACTTTTACATCGTTGTCTAAACTTTTGAATTCAAGAGATATACATTGAATACTTTCAGGTAAACAGCGCATGAAATCACAACATAACCAGTAATTAAACTCATCTATAACACCGGTGTTGCCTTACAAAGAGCAGCGGCAGTGAAACGGAACAGGAAGTTTCAGGATTCAACAATTCCCGCCAACCCTCCCCTCGCACGATTTGGCGCTCAAATGACGTAGCCGCGTAATCACAATGTAGCTGAATTATCCCACAAACTGCGCCAACTAGATTTTCTACTTAAAACCCAAAGTTTGTCGTAAAGCCGAATGAAAATACCCATTTGTTATGATGACAAGCAAAAATGGCGCTATTTACAACGCTGACAGTCAAGAGTTGATGATAAGCGCTCAGTTCAGTAGGTTGACATGCCCGGGCAAATCTGCCAAGATGGCCACCCTCTTTTGTAAAGTTAATATCTTTTGTAACACTAATCACAGGCTATTATCTTATGGTAACAAAAGAACTCCCGTTTTAACTGTACGTAGCATAAGTGGTTTGTGATGTGCATGAAAAACAAACAAAACTGTGTCGATATTTGCAGCAGCTAAAACTTGGACAACTCGACTTGTCAAACCAACATTAGTCAGCAGATGTATAATTTGTTAGCAAGCTAGCAACCTTACAACATCATATTAATATAAGAATACGAAATGTTTTTTGATGTTATTTTGGTTCAAGAAGCTCAACGTAATATTTGCTCTACCTGCTGAGGTTGACTCCCATGGCGAGGTTTCTGTCGCAGCGGTAGGAGTCGAAGCCGTCATGCCGCAGGGTGAGCTGGACCAGGGAGACATGAGAAGAGTCCATACTCTGCAGAGAGATGCCGGACGAGCTGACATCCCAGCAGGCTTCTGTGATCAGATCCTTCAGAGCCTCCAGCACCTTCTTCAGGATGGAGCCTTGGACCAGACGAGCCTCAAACATGGTTGCTGTGTAGTTTTAGGACTGCGTAGACTCAAACGAAGAGTTTTTTGTCGCCTTTTGCGTAACTCCGTCAAATGGAGGCTGTAGTTAAAGTGATCAACGAGTCAGGGAGAGACAGACTCTTCTAAAACTAAGCTCTTTGTGTATTGTTTGCTAGCAGAAATGCAGCACGCACCCTCCGGTTGTAATGTTCAAGAAGACTTTACCTACAAGCGCGCGCTAACGTCGGTTTTTAATGACTCGGCGTCTTTGCGTCATTTCCGTATCCTCCTCCGGTACCGCTAAAACAAGCGGACGCTGAGGTCGGCCATGTTGGAAAGGACAATTCTGTTAAGCGTGGAAAATAAACGCTTTATTCAGTACAGTAAGCTACATAAAAACCCTGAAGTAGACTCAGGAGGACATCACACAGGCATAAGGGTAATTACACGATAAATACAATTATAATTATAAATAAGTTACAGAGATACAGAATAGTTTGTTCAAAATATTTTGGACTACAACAGTGGTTATTTAATTAAAATTAGATGGCTACAACTGTGAGAACCATGGACTGTATTTTTGACCTTTTTGTCAACATGCTGCTCATTAAAAACATTTCTTCTCTGTTTACTGTAAGAACTTAAGAACTTACATATTACATGCAAATTTGCACAAAAAAGTTGTGAAGAAAGACCATAGAGCTTTTTTGGATTTTAGTTTTGCTTTATTGAGCAATAGGGATTGTTTCGTTTGACTCACACATTGCCACTAATCACACAACCATGTCTCTGGCTGCTGGCACACATACAGACACACAGAATTGGATGAAATGTTTTACTGCCATTTAACCCCTGAGTATATACTGATTTAGGCCACTCAAGTAAAGGGTCTTTTGACATTTTGCGTAGAGAGAACAAATCTCACAAGATCTTATAAAAGAGAGCAAAGAACATTTTTGCAGAAAATCAATCTCCTGTGTCAATAAAGGTCGGACATGGAAAAAATGCATATTTTGCATTAAGTATTGTGGCAGGGATTTCATTTATATTTTTGGACGGTAACACATTTGTGTTAGGACTAAGTGCAGAGACCATCTTCTTAGACCAGGGGCATCTGCTTATAGGCCATCGGGCAGGATGTAGTTGGTTGCCATGGCAACAATGGGGGCTCCTGTTGGGACACCAGGGAAAGGACCGCTGGACCCAGCAATGTCAATGTGGGAGTATGGCAGAGGTTTTACAGAATCCACACCATGCTGTTTTTGAAATAAAAAGAAATAATACAAATTAAACACTGCCCTTTTTCCATATTTAATTTTTGATTCTTTCAGATAAATATGTTTTTCTGATGGTATGTGAGCACCTTGTCGAGCCCTGAGGTCATGATGAGGAAGGCTGCGGGAGTCTGATGTCCCCGAGGTGTTGCTGAGGATGGCAGGTTGTTGCTTTGCAGAATATCCTCATACTCAGACTTGCCTTTGTGGAACTCGTAGTCCTCTCTTCTGATAGTGGACACTTCAAACACATCACCCAACACCTCTCCAGCTGTAATAAAGAATACAAAGACCAAGTTAGTGTTGGTTAGTGATGGGGGATTTAGAGCTTTTTGACACACTTACCCACCAACCAAGCAGGGACTCAATCCAAGACTACAATATAGCAGTGATTGGATCTGATTAGTCTCACTGCTGTTATTATTTATACACATTACATTATATATAAAACTGACTGAGTGCCAGACAGGTGACCTGTCTTGTCTGTCCTTTGCAATTTTACCCTGTGCAACTTTTAGAAATGTCTACTTTCTTCCAGATTAGGGACTAAACCCTTTGGTGAGTACAGTTCAAATTCTCTTGACTTTGAATAAAAGCAAATCCATTTAACAATACAGTAGTTAGTAAATAAATCTGAAACTGGTTGGAACAAATTCTCTCACCTTTTTGCCACTGAGCAGCATTTTTGTTGCGATGTGCTGGTCCATTATCCATAATGATCTGTAAAGAGAATTTCAGAAGGGACCTCAGTACAAACAACAATATCAAGTGCAATGGATTATCTGAATGTTTGATGTTAAATATCCTTTACTACAGCAGTATTATCTGTGTTTGTGCAGCACTCACAGAGTAGTTGGGTCCCATGGCTCTGATGGCATGACCAGTCAGAGTAGCAATAGTAAACAGGTGAGGTGAAGTCTCGTGAACAGCCTGCAGACATGATCATAGTGAGAGGCAGCAGACGTGCAGAAAAGGGGTAAAGATGTACAAATGAATCAAGAGGCATTTATAATGATGATGTTACCTTCTCCTTCATCTCACAGAGCAGATCGACCATCACCATGCGTCCCTCAGCGTCTGTGTTTCCCACTCTCACTCTGCGTCCCGCACGGGAAACAACCAGTTCATCAGCCACATAGCAATCTAAGGAAACACACATAGAAACAAGCATATGATGTGGTGCTAGGATACAGATCTTACGGGCAGAAATTTAAAGGAACATGCATGATGGAGGGAAAAAAAGCAGATTTACACTGACCTGCACCGACACTGTTCCTCACCATGGCCATGGAGCCGACAACCTTCAGATGTTTTGGCTTTAACTTTGCTAGAATCTAGAGAGCAAGAGTGGGTCTGTGGTTAGGCGGAGTGCTGCAAATTTTAACAATTCCTTTAAGATCTACCTGGAACATAAATCTGAGTATATACCAAGTCTACAGAGGACAAGACATTTTTCTCTGAGTGTAAAAGAAGGACTTCAGTAGAGGAAAATACTGATCTCTTCTCATCTAACATGCTGGTCATGACTCAGTCACAGTCACAAGTGCTGAATACTTAGCTCAAGTCCTGAGGTGTGGATGTGTGGTTTATAATTCAGGAGCAGAGACAGGGGGATGGGGTAGGAGTTAGGGATGTTATTCACCTGGAAGAAGCCGGCCACGGCAGCAGCTCCACACTTGTCCCTGTGCATCCCAGCCATGAACCCACCAGCCTTGATGTCTGCTCCACCAGTGTCGTAGGTGATGCCCTGGAAAAAACACATGAGAAGCAACCTCTGTTTAATACATAGTCATATACAGGTAGAATATATGCAAAATTCTGGTCAGTAATTGGTCAACTAAACACAATTTTTCCTCCTTGAATCTCCCCTTGATTGACTTAAAAGAAGGCTGCAACTGTTTATTTACGTTTGAAAATTATCTTATTAGAAAAGAGCTATATCTTCGAGGCTGGAACCATAATATGTTGTAAGAAATTATGGAAAAGATCATACATCACAATAGTTGCAGATTGATGCAGAAGGCACATATTTAGGAAGCCCTGGAAGACTTTAGCACTTAAGTGGACTTAAATGTGTTAGTGTTTAAAGGTATAGTGCGCTTTGATATTTTAGTGTCTCCTCTCACCTTTCCAACCAACATGAGTGTCTTTTCGACTGGTCCATCTCCACAGTACAGCAGCTTGATAACTCTGGCTTGGTGACGAGGAATGCCTGTTTCAGAAGAAAACTATGAGTAAACATGCAAAAATCGCTTAAAAATGAACATTTCACTATGAGGAAATCTGTGCAGAGGGCCATATTAATTAGTGGTAAGAACAAAAATGATTTCCTACTGTTTGCACAGCGGTTGACTGCAGCCAGACAGGGATACTCTTTCTCTAGAACCTTCAGGTCGCTCAACACTTCGACCTAGAGGTAAATTAACAAAAAAAAGCCATTGAAGAACCAAACATTCACACAGTTTGTCCTGGACTGTAACTGAAACTGTCTCTATAAAACTTGGAGGAATACTAGACAACTAATAAGAAAAACAGGGGGATCACAGAATTCCTTTTGCACACATAACATGATGTTTCTCACTACCTTCACAGGGCTGTCCTTAAAAAGCTCCACAACATAATCAGCTGCACGAGGAGCAGCCATACGTTCAGGGTCTGAGCCACCAATGTCACGATATGCCAGTCTGAGGAGCAGAAACAGGACAGCTAGTGAACAAGTAAACATCACAACATGAGAAATCCTAAGCAGGAAAAGAGGCGAAGTATTTGACCCACCTCCCACTCTCCAGAGCATCAGCCAGCTGCACCAGTCTCCGCCCTTCTGCCTCCTGTGGTGCCCACAGCCCCAGAACACACACCTTATAGTCTGCAGCTTTGATTTTCCCTTCCCTCACTTCCAAGGGCTTTAAAGGGGGAGGAAAGATTATAACAAGTGAGCTGGTATCTTATATCTACAAACATGCAGGCGCAGCTGAGAAAGTTACAGTTCACACCTGGAAAACAAACCTGGAGTGAATTCAATTGCTTAATGTTTGTGGTTAACACTTACAGCTGCTACATTCAACTTTAAGACTTTCTGTTAGAAACCAACATGAACAGAGTTTTATATTTGATACAGTGTCTCCAGTAAAATACAAAGAAACTTCAGTCAAAATTGAGCTGCATTCACATTTTGTTTGACAAATGTTGCTAAATGGATCCTTGACCTCTGTCCAATGCTTTTTATAAGTGGATAATAATAAATCCACACTTGTAAGGACCTCCAGTGCTTTCATTATAGTGGAGGACACCCAGCAGACAGTTAGAGAGAAAAACAGTTAAAAGTCTCTGCAGCAGAGACTGAAATATTGCAACTTTTTGTCCCTGGTATGGGTCATCTGGACCCCACATTTCCCAACAAGTAATCAATAACGTGTTGAATAGACTGATCAATACCCACATATTTCAAAAGTTTTAAATGAACAAGGAACTAAGTGAAGTTTCCCTTTAAAATTTTCCACTTGAGGTCAGGTCATCTAAGTGCCAAATGTGAACTGAGCCCGTATTTGTGTGTTTTCTCACCATGTAGAGAGCATGAAGGGCACCAAGTGCAGCCACCAAAGTGCTGGTCTTATAGTCCTTGTGTGGAGGACAGACCAGCAGGGGGCGCTGCATTCCCGCTTTCAAGGCCCTGAGAGAACACAGAGATGAGTTTGACAGCAGAGAAACTAGAAATGCAAGACACTAAAGTGGAAGAAACCCAACCCACCGTTTGATGCCGTTGATGGCTGCATCACTGAAGCGCCTCACATCGTCATAGTCACGATTTACTGGGCCAGTGGAGGCAAACACCAGGCGGTTACCAGGGAGTCCAGGGACCTTAAGGACCACCACCTCCTCCCCCAGACCGCTGTCCACCTGAAGGAAGAGTAGATAATAAGAACTGACAAGAAAACAGAAAGCATTACCAGAAAACACTTTACATAAACCAATGGATGATCACCTGCAATACCAGGATTGCTCTAATTCCAAGAATTGGAAAAAGAACAAGACTGGAGAAAATTTAAACTTCACAGAATCTTCCTCACAACCGAAATTTGTTTCCTGATGAAATTTTAAAAAATTCCCTTAAGGCAAAAAGAAAGAATCATGTATTTACATTTATGTTTCACTGTGGTGGTGAAAAATTGGTGAGTAAGATGGCACATGTACATAAAGGAGGTGTAGACTGCTTGCCATTATTGCAATGTAAAAAACCAGAACACAGCAAAAAGCTAAACTGCCAGAAAACATGTATCTTTATTTTCCTGCTATAATATTGTGACTCTGTAGTCAAACTAACCGGGAGCTGTTGGTGAACACGCAAGTTTAAATTCAAAAAGCAATATTTTACACTGTTTTGAGTATTGATAACATATCGCAAGACTTAGAACTATGATATATTGATATATGATATGATATATTGCTGTACTATACTATATACGGTCAGAGATATTTAAACATACTGAGCAAGCACTTGACCCACTGCAATTTGCCTATAGGCCTAATAGAGGAGTGGAGGATGCCACACTTACTCTTCTTAACTTGCTTTTTAAACACCTGGAGGGAAGTGGGGGTCATACCCGGCTTTTATTTATTGACTTTTCTTCTGCTTTTAATATGATTAAACCCCATATGTTAACCAGGAGGCATTTAGAACTTTTTACCTTGAGCAACAATCTTGTTGGCTGGATTTTAGACTTTTTAACAAACAGAACACAGAGTCAGGGTTAATAGGTTTTTATCTGATAAAGTGTGCTCCTCCACTGGTTCACCACAAGGGTGCGTGCTCTCACCCTTGTTATTCATTCTGTACACTAACATGTGCCAGAGCACTTTTGAGAATCATGTCATTTTAAAGTATGCATATGACACTGTGATTGTCAGTCTGTTACAGGACAAAGAGAGTGGCCACGTTCCCATCGTCGATCATTTTGTTAAACGGTGTGAAACTTCAAATCTTGACCTCAACATATCAAAAACAAAAGATATGGTCATTAATTTTAGGAAACATGCAGGCACACCTGAAAACACGATAATTAAGGGTCAAATTGTCGAACCTGTGGAAACATATAAATACCTTGGAACTATCATTGACAGCTCACTCAGGTTCGATGCAAACTGTGAGGCTGTATGCAGGAAGGGGCACCAGTGTCTTTTCTGCCTGAGGAAGCTGTCGTATTTCAACATTGGACCAACCATGCTCACTCTATTTTATCGTGCTTTTATTGAGTCGGTTTTAGCCTTTTCTTTGGTGGCATGGTCTGGCAGTCTAACACTGAGAGACAAGAACAGACTGAGTCAGATTGTCAAATGGTCCAGTCGCCTGATTGGTCAGTCACAGCTGAGTATTGACTCCTTGTTTACTAACCAGCTGCAGAGGATAGCCAATCACATTACAAGGGACAATTCCCATCCTCTTTCTGAGGAATTTCAGCTTCTTCCTTCTGGGCGAAGGTTTAAAGTTCCTCGGTGCAGGACGAAGCGCTACAGAAACAGCTTTGTGCCAGCTGCTATCGTTCATTTACACAAAGCCTAGCATGGGTTGCACACAAATTTTTTATCCTTTTTATATTTATTTAGATTTATTTATATAGCTATTTATCTGCCTTTTACACTGTATTGGATTTTAAAGCTCTGCTTTAGTGGCTTCTCTTGAGTCCTGTTCTCTTAAAAGCTTGTGAGTACCTGCTGTTTGTCCTGTCTGTC
>JAPZDV010000022.1:14015373-14038304 GCA_029814665.1 Acanthurus lineatus
AAAAATAAATAACTGTTTTAACTTTTTTTTTTTTTTTTTTTTAATACCTTTTTTTTTTTTTTTTTTTTTTTGTTTTTGGTTGTTTTCTCCTGCGGGGGGGTGGGGGGGGGGGGGGGGCGATGTCCTCAACATTTACATCGATCAAGGAAAACTAATAAACTGTTTACAAAAAAAAGCCAACCAAACAAAAACACTCTGCAGCAACAACAAAAAAAAAAGCTGAATCAAAGCCTCATTTGTCCCCGTTTAGCTTCTGTTCAATGCTCTTGGGATCTGTATGAAAGTGTACCTAAACCTTAGATTTGTTCTGCATTTCCACTGCTGACAGGACTATTAAATTGTGGCAGGATTGTTAACAGGCCTTTATCACTAATACTTTCACTTTTCAGCAGGTGGGAAGCAGCTGATGAGAGTTATTTCAGTCTTTAGAAGCTGAAGCATTTTTTAACCGGCACATTGTAACTTGTATATCTCCCTCCAAACTGAGAACTTACTGCTGACCTTTTCCTCTGCTCTGCTCACATTCACTGTCACTTTTCTGCTGCTCGCTTGAACTTGTTCAACTTAACAGTCACTAGGCACACACATTTCGTGCTCTTTCTTCTCAATATGAGGTTTTTGATTACTATAAGCAGACAAGCTTTGTTCAAGAGAATGCTGCAGGCAGCAAGACAAAAGGCTGCTGTAAAACACGAAACAAAACAGGAGAGTTTGGAAAATCCTCAGAGCAAAGACAACCAGGCACTCTGATTGCTCCGAACCACCAATCAACAAAAGCATTGTTTTAACTCCACTTTTCAGTATAACGTATCACTCTTTAAGGTCCCTTAACCGAAGGGGAACAAAAAGCTCGAAAGAAATTGAGTGGTTCTATCGGTAGCAGCCACACCTGCTGAATTGGAAACATAAAATTAACTCTATCTACTTGATAAGCAACTGAACTGAACTGAACCAGATTGCTTGGTGGAAATGTTGCTTAATTGTAGAGGTACTGCGAAAAGAAGCGATGCAGTTTCTGCCTGTTTTCTGACAGCCTGAACAAAGGACTGACACCCAGGAAGACGCCTCCTCTCTGACGCTCCTCCAAAAGGACCTAAAGTGAACATTGAAAAACAGCAACGTGAGGACACTTTGAAACCACAATACTTTTTATTTAGTAACCTTCATCTGAACAATGAGAATGTGGATGTTTTCTTATCTTTATTGTGTTTTTTTTTGCACAAGGACAAGTTAAAAAACACTGAAGCAACAACAGATAAAAACAAGACCTTTCAAAACAAAAACACTTCAAAAGTAAAAACAAAAACAAAACATAAAGCTAAAGTTGTTACATAAACAACACTGAACCATCCTATTCACTCAGCAAGGTCTGAAATAATGAGCAAAAAAATGAAAGAGATGAACTTCAGAGTGTGCTGTCTTGATTTTTTAACACTATAGTGCGTTTTGGTTTGACCTGTAGATTTTTAAAGTAAAGCAGTCTTGACAAAAGTGAACAGAATTAGCTGTCAGATCCCCAAGACAAGCATGATAATGACCATTTGTGTCTGATAACCTTGATAAGAAAGTTAATCATTGCCTCAGAGCTTTGCAGATATATAGGTCAATGATGCCCTATATTTAAAAAGGCAACAAATCCCAACCCACAGTCTAAAGGAGACTGATGGGTGCAGAGAGTGTCTACTTCAAGTTGAAAGGCTGAGTGGTGAGGTATGAGAGAAGCCAATCTGATTTATAGAGTTATGGATTTAGAAGACTACATCAGACTCCTTTTTTCTCTTTTCTTTTGACTACAATAGTTGTGTTTCTCCTCAACTCTCAGATAAAAGTTGGTGCTTGCTGTCCTTGTTGACCTTCTGCTTTTTATTATCCTCACTGTTTGCAGAGTCTGTGCAGATAATCTGTGTGTGTGATTTGGTTATATGTCATTTTTATGGCACTCAGAAATGTATGCATGGTTTTTTATGGCATTTTAAAAAGTATGCATGCTTTTATGAAAGTGTATTGTTGTAGTTGTTAATGTTAATGCATGAATACGAAATGTATAGCCCCAAGTGCATGAAGATTATGTACATCTTTATATTTGTATGAGATACTGGTGCAGATATTTCTCTATTTACATTCATATAAGTTCTGCTTCTATTCAGTTCACTTCGTGCATAAATGCTAATACCTAAAACTAAAAAGTAAATTAGCAAGACAAGCTGTTTCCAGACTTCTTGCACGGTATGAAAAACAAACTTGCACATAACTGAAAATTAGTTCAGCTTGATAATCCATCACAATAAACATGATGCCTTTATCTGGCCTCATCAAAGTCTCTGTTTAATCCCAGCTCATTATGCATCCATGAAGTGTTTTCATAGTAGGTCACCTCACAGCCCACAAGAATATAAGGGAAATACATGACTGAGGAATCCTCTTCTGTAGTCACCTTCCAATCATTTCCCCTCCATTCAACTGTATTTAACAGCCATTGCAAATGCCACTGAAATTAAGTTCGATATTGTAAAATAAACAGATCTGCTATCACACACAGGGTTAAATGTGAAGATCGATATCACGTCAGCACTGCACACTGCTGGCTGGGCTCTGACCAAAGGTAAAAAACAGCTTCCAGTGACTCAAAAGATCACATATGGCTCTCTAAACCGCCAAGCAGTTGAATCAATAAGAACAAATCCTACTTAACAAAATTATATATAAATACATTTTGTTTAAAATTCACATAAACAAACAAGTGCCTACAGCTTATCAGGTGAAACATATACACATCTATTTTAATCAGTTCAGGTGTCTTCAATGCTTCTCTATGTGTTGCTTTTCAATTATGGAGTAAGAGCTTTAAGGCAAAGTGCATTTTTATGCTCCAAGTGCTTTTTAATCTGATTTTGACACAAAGCTACAGTGCTTTGTGTGCTGGGTTTGTTCTGAACTGCCCTGAAAATGTGTAGATGCCTAAATGCATGTCGAGATGCATTCAGGCGTCTACACATGATGGCTGAATGCATAATGTGTAGAGACAGCTTTTGTTAAAAAGTGGCTGAAAATGAAAGTACTTAAGTGAAGTAAGAGATACTGTACTCAAGTACAACACTTGATCCCAGTAATGGTTTATTTAGAAATGCCTTTGCTATACTGCACAAAAATAACTTTTGTGCTAAAAGTGTATTTCAGACAATTTACAAATGTTCTAAGACAGATTATATCCAGCACATTTTGAAACTTAACCGTTACAAATGCAAAGTAGGTCTGACAAAAATAATAGGATTAAAAGTCTGATTAACAGCAGTATTTTCTATTTTTTAAAATGGTGAAATGTGAAATGTAAATCCCTCCAGCATGGTTAAGAGAAGGAAGTGCAGCTAGTACCACACTTTTCTAATTTCAAATTTAAAACATTTGCGTCCTTGGACCAGCGAATTCTCTTAAAAGATTGACATTTCCACCTCAAATATGATTGGATATGGCTCGCTCGAGTCAGGCGCTGTTTCTGTGTTGTTGCATCAAAATCAGGTTGAATTCCTGTTCACACTGAGCTTCGGGCTTGAGAATATGTTGAACAAACACTGCCAGCAGCTGACCGATTATTAGAATGGATTCAAGCTCACAAGGGATCAGATTGACGTTAAGACTGAACTTTTCGGGAGTTCAACTGCATCCACACTTTAAACCCTGAGTTGAGCTCTAATTCTCTGCAGACAGACACATTTGGAAACTCACATACACACATAAAGGCTGTCACTCACCCCCAGGTCTATTAGTGTTCTAACTGCAGTGTGTGCAGCCTCCTCTGAGCAGCTCTCTGTGAGATACGGCACAAAGGCGCACATGAATCAAAAGAACAGACAGATATCCAATATAGAAAAACCAGGTCGGCAGAACAGAACAAAGTCATTGCCAGTGGGATTGATGGAAATTTTATACAGAGTATTATTGAAGGGTGTTATTCGGGTAGTTTCTCGTCGTCGTCTATGTTTTTTTAAGGAGAAGAGAGCATGTGATGAGAGCAGGGGAGCTGTTCTGTGTTTCTTCTGTCTCTGCTGACATGTTACAACACAGGCTGAATCAGTGGGAACAGGCAAGGTGACAAGCTTTTGAAGTCATGACACAAAGAAATGGAAGATCTGTGTGTGTGTGACTCTGTGTGTGTGTGTTTTTGGGAGTGGATGTCAAGCTGTGCTCACCATAGTGCTGTTTCTTCCTGCTTGCTGTGTCGTGCAGATGGGAGTGTATCCGAGCCACAAAATCTGCCTCTGCAGCAGGAAAGATTTTATTTCCCTCAAAGCAAACTCAGAGCAGTCTGTTTAGGTTTCTACTAAGAGTTATCACAGTGCAGTAACATGCTTTCATACTGTATATTTATGACTGGTGGGCAGTTTCAACAAGCCACTGCAAACAGTTTAGGTTGATCAATAACAGAAACATCAGTAATCTCTTTAATTTAATGCAGAATGAGTGTGTGCTTGCTTTGGTAAAACTCATGTACATCAAAATTTCTTTTTAATCCTTATCCAATAAAAATTTTAATAATTTTAGGCTCTGTTTACCTGACATAATTTCGTCCTACCCACGTTTTAAAAATATTTTACATTTGTTTGATAAAGTTTTGAAAACGTTCTTCGAGCACACAGTTTTCATTTTTCACAGTTAAAGCGACGTAAAGTTTAGACAAACAAAGTCAAGTTCTCACTGAGGTATTCCAAAATATTGTACATTAAACAAACAGTGAACACACCTGGCAGGGGGGTGTCTAGGAGTTCCAGTGCAGTGGTGGTCCAGCACAGCGCCCTCAGATGACCAGCTAGCATACTGCAGAGGAAGAAGAGCATCTCTGGACACTGACTTGGTTGGCTTATCTGGAAAAGTAGACAAAGGCTGAAGTGGTCAGAAACTGTAAAATGGAGGGAGAACAGGAATGCAGGAGCACTTTTCCAATAATATTTTGTGCATGTCCCAAGTTTAAATCCCAGTGTATTTTATATTCATCCATTATCTGTCACTGCTTATTATTTGCAGGGTCACAGAGGGCCAAAGCCGATCCCAGCTGACATTGGGCGAGTGGCAGAGTAAATGTCCCTGTCAACTAAATCCTATAACTCAGAGGCACAATTTACTGCCAATATAATATATGTAGGCAGCAGAGGTGGATGGAACAACTAAAACACAAACTAAAAAGTTATTTCCAACAAAGACCCAACGTCTCTGGAAGACTTTCAGGGCGTTTTCATTTTTTATTTCTTTAATTTTCCTCTTTTGTTCCACATTGTTTACAAGAGTACAACCAGAAAATTACAAGAACATCAGCTCTAGCTCGAATGTAGTATTGATTCTTCACCTCGCTCACTCCTTTTTTTAAAAAGTTTTTCTTGAGGCACATAGTTTTATATTGTTTTTTATTCACCCATTAGTTACAAGATCAGTTAATTGTAATCTTCTGTAAGTACTGGTTGATTAGGATGAACCAGTAATTTTCAAAATTATGCTAATGAATAAATTAAATCTTTCACCTTAAATCAGACTTTATCACAGAGCTGTCATGCTGTGCTAGCTGAACTCCGTGTACAATAAATGGCCAAAAGTAGGTGGTCATATACTGGATCACTGAATGTCTCTAAGTTTTAAAAAACCACAGGCATTAATCTTGTGCTTTAACAGCTTCCACTCTTCTGGAAAGGCAATTCAGCCACAGGAGACCGTTTGAGAGTTCAGGCAGTGATGCTGGGTCATGAGGTCATCTCACATTTTAAGTTTTTAATTTATCTCAAATGTATTGGATAAAGTCTGGGTCAGGAATCGGAGCAGGTCAGTCAATTTCTGTTACCCCAGACTTAGAAAATCTTTTCATTAACTCTTGGGCTTTGAGTCAAGGGCACTGTGATGTTGAAACTGGAGCTGCAATGATTTGTTAATTAATCTATTACTCAATGAAAACAGTTGCAAAAATTGTGATGAGCATTTCCACACAATATTTCGGACATTTTGTGGGCTAAACCATTTATTAATAAAAAATTTTCATTGACTAAAATTAACTCAATAATGTAAATAATTGTTACTTGCAGTCCAAGTTAAAACAGAACTTAATTATTGTCAAATGTTGAAAATAAAGTTGTTAAAAGCATAAAAAAGCTGTCATTCAAGACTTCTGTTACTGGCAGTCATGTGTACACCCAATTATGTACAAGAACTAATGGAGAAAGGGGTTACAGGTAATTTGGGTTGTAAAGTGTGCTGGACAATGCCTCCATAGAGCAAACTTTTTATCTACTTCTGCACTGCATGTATGTATCCACACATTTACCATAAACAGCTAGCAGTTGCATCTGGTAAATAATTAAGGCTATAAAACTACGATTTCATTTAACTTTTAATTAGTGTAATAGCATGTTTGGGGCTATGAGAGCCAAGTAAAATATAAACATATGGGAGTTTATATTGTAAAGTGCAGCTGGTCTTGTATTCCTTTGTCATTTCCCAGCCATATAAAACCATTATGAAACGTTATGCCTCTCAAAGGATGGATGGCCATGCCAGTGCAGCATATTGGTCACACTGCAGCACATACAGTAGCAGTGGCTCTCTTCAGATATGCACACCTGAAAATTGACCTGAGTATAGGGTGCTTGTCAGACCATTTTATATTTGTGCTACTTAAAAACTCTTACACAGAATGTGCTTAAAAATATCAATGAAGTGATATTTCGTCCAGCGTGACATTTTGAATGGAGCTCATCTAATTTTTCCATGAGCGCTACCCTTTCAGTCAACAAGGCTAATTCAGTCTGTGTTTAAACAATCATTATGTGAAAATGCAGCACTTAGAGGCTTCAATACACAGTAGAACTTTGAAATCAACATGGCAGAGAGAAAAGAGCAAGCGGTCAGAGCAACACTCATTAGTGGAGTTCTGCAGGAAGTAAAAAACATTGCATAAAAAAAAGGGCAAATGAGCAGGTATGAATACACAGAAAAAAACTACACAAAGTGACTTCAAAAGAATATGGTGGAAAGTAAATATGTAAAACATGATATTTCAGTCAATAGTACATCAGATAGATTTGTGTCAGTATGTGCATCTGTTGGAGAAATTACAAGAAAATACATATAACAAAGAAGTGTATTTACAAAACAGCAAGTACAACTTTTAATTGTAATTCTTACAGATATTAGATAGTACATATCTTGGATGGTCAAAAACAAGAAATCTTTGTGTTTTGGGAAACAGTTCTATATGTCAGTGACCAAAATGATGATTTTTTAGTTCAGTTAAACTTGACGTTCCTGAGCTGTACTACTGCCAGCCTGCTTTTTAAGACCACCTGAAGTGATTTAAGCCAGGCTAACAGATACCAGATAGCAGAGGAGGAGGTAAGTGAAGATTTATTAGGTTTTTTGCTCAGGAGGTATTTTTCTGTCCTTGTTCAGTGCCTTAGCTGAGGGCAGCAGAGCAGAGGCGTAAGGAGAAGAGGCGTGAGAGTATTGGCTGGAGAAAGTTAAAAGATTAGAGCAGAAAAGAGCAAAGCTGTGTAAACATGGTTAAGGCTCTTTCTCAGTGGACAAAGCTGAAGTCAGAGAGAGGATTTTATACAAGTGTGGAGGTGGCAGTGACTCTAGAAAGTCAAGTTGCTTTCGGCACAGGTAGGCATGAGAATAAATAGAAATAGGGTGCTGAAAAATGGCTGAATCCCAAGTGAGTAAATCTAACCCCCAGTCCGCTCCCATGTGTGAAGAACAAAGGGGACAGAAAAACAGAAACAAAGGAAGTACACAAAGAGAATATTTTAAGCTCCCAGAACAATGTGTAATGATGCAATAATTCTACTTCAAGGCCTTTGTCAGGTAAACATCCATGTGAACAAAAAGCATGCACCACAGTTTAACCAGACAGAAACAAAACACAACACAGAAAAACACGCATCATCCAAAAACAATCTATTATGTATTATAACCCTGATTACAGAAACTCAACCTTGTGTTACAACCCTGATTCAGGATGATGGGGAAAACATTTTAAAAAAAGCGAAACAAAACAGAATGCAATTATTTGCCATTTTCATAATTTATTTAATCTTTGACTAGATCAACATCATTGTTTTTTCAAATATATGGTGGGTGGGGCAAGGCTGACCATTTTAAAAAAACATATGACTCTATATAAACTATTTTCACATGAGCTTGGGAGCACTTCGTAAAACTTCTGTCTGTAAATGCTGTTAGTTTACAAATAATTATATATTGGAATCAGGGTTGTAAAAACACAAACTGTCAATGCACAAGATTCCCTGTGTCAAAATCTCTTTGTCTTTATATAGTATATAGTTTTGTGATGGTGTTTATTTGATAATGTAATCTTCAAATTAAAAGTGAACCTGTCATGTTTGTTTGTACATGCACTCAGCTTTATGCTCATAGATGTCTTCATGAGAAATAAATGTATTGTCATGACCCCAGAGGCAGTCGTTTGAGTTTTTGTGATTAATACATCTTCACTTTGAGCGCTGGCTGTTTGGTCCCTTTGAAAGTTGGTTAGTTGCTGGTGTTGCTTTGAAAAAAATCAAAATAAAAAGTCATCTCATTGAGGCTTTTTTTTTTTTACAAGATCACACAAACTGCTAATTGGCATTCAAGTTACGTGACTCAACAGCGTAGGTGCTTTTTTATGGAGATTTACTTACTTCAAAGTTCTGTTTCATGTGGTGTTTCTGTTTTTTTTCATATGTGCCCCGTAGGCACGTGCTAGCATGAAACATTTTCCCTTAACAAACTTGCAGTGCTTCACTAAGGTACATGAAGAAAACAAGAGTGTGCCGTTCATGTTTTTCTGTACCTTGTAGGAACGCAGGTCCTGCTCCTCACAGTCAGAGTCGCTCTGATAAGGGTCATCAGAGGTGGTCCAGGTCAGAGTTCCCTCCTTCTTCCAGAAATCACAGATGGGAACATTCCTGTTAACCTTCATTGGATGAAGGGTAGAAATGACAGCATTATGTGAGAATACACATTGTGAGAGTGACTTTGCATTTCAATGCCTTGTACCCACAGTTTGTGATTAGTTTATAATGTGTGTTCATTGCAAAATAAAAGATCAAGATTTACATCTTATTTTACACAATAGACTGTAAACACAAAATACGAATAATGAAGAAAGAGGAAGGCTTGTGCACTTTTTACCTCTCTGAAACTACAAGATTGTTCTGTTCTTCTTCATCATAGTCTGCCTGTCTGAAAATGTCTTCACTGAGCTTGTATTAGTGTCTGTAAATGTTGGCTTAGTTTTATTGATCTGCTCTGTTCTTGTATCGATCGAAACTCTTCTCTGCTCTTATTTTCCTGTTATTCTGCTAAACTGTTAACAAGGTAGAGACGACTTGTGAAAATAACATTGATATCATAACCTTTAAACTAATATGGCTCATTAGCAAATAGCTACTTAATGACACATCTAGCAGCTATCATATAAGCGAAACTTTTCTGTCCACTCAGTTAATGTTACTTCAAAATACGCTCTCATTTAAGACACTTTTTTATCTCCAACAGCTCCTGTGGGAAACATCTTACTTTAGCTGCTCAATGCTCCATTAAGACCATCATCCAGTCACTGACTGTGTCTGTCTGACTTTGCTGCTGTGCAGGTAGTGAACAGTGTTATTTTGGTTTTTTTTTTAGAGAGCCAGTAAGCTTTTAGAGAAGTCATGGTGGACCAAAACAGCAAGGCTCAGGGCCTGACAGCTAAAGAATTGGCTGAAAATCACTATGAAGCTCCATAAAGCTGAGGGGAGCTGCAGGGAGCTTTAGGCGATAACTCTGGAGACAGGATCAGGAGCGATCCCTTTCGCATCGTCACTTTAATTCTATATTGTCAGAACACCAAAAGTCAAACATTATGCTCCATTTATTATAAAATACTTGACCATTATGCCAAGCTTTTGACCATTTAACTTAATCAGTAATATGTTCAAGATTTTATATGCAAGAGCCCATGGGAAATGCAATTCACACTTGAAATCCCCAGCTATAAAGGAGACTTGACAAATAAATAAAACATAAAAATTATTACAACAGATGTATTTACAAAAAAATGAGTCAATTGAAAGCAAACTGGCTGACAGTTTAAGTCATTAACAGTATCAAGAAAAATGTTTAACACTAATTGTTTAATGATTCTTAAGATGTAAGAATTGCCCCATTTCACTGTTTTATGCAGTATTAAACTGTTTTTTTCACAAAGTTGGTTGACAAAAAAAAAAAAAAAAAAATTCAAAGACACTCTTTAAGGTCCTGAGAACTAAATGATTATTGAATTGACGCTAAAAATAATATGAAGTGCATACACATTATAGAAAAAAATAAATGGAGATAAATCTAAATTCAAACAACACATAAGAAACTAAATGAAGAGTTGAAGATTTTTCAGAAAAGGGCAGATAAAATTTGTGGTTAATGAAATCACAAATTTAAGTTGTGTTTAAATTATGCAGCTGTTTAGAGAAAAAATGTAAATTCATCTTACTTCCTCCATAATCAGGATGCCACAGCGGACCAAGCTGTCAACTGCATCCAGGGCAAAACTCTGGGCTGTCTGACAGGGCTGGAGAGAGTGTGAGAGACAGACAGACAAAAAGGAGGAGAGAGAGGAAGTGAGAAAGACAGAGAGAGAGAGGGAGAATGGATAAGTTCACCAATGAAACAAGGTTAGAAGCACCAACAGCTTCTGCCCATCACATATCTAACTAGACAGCTGACAAAGAGCATAAAGTGTGTAGTAGAGATGTAGCTGAGATCAGAGGACCAGAATGAGGGATGGTCAACAGGGGGATGAGAGCAGGAGCGATATTTTTCCGTGAGGAATGGGGTGAGAAACACAGCTGCAAGCAAGAAGAGACAAGAAAGAGCAGCTGCTGAAATGAAAGGTGGGCAAACAGAGAAAGGAATAGCGTTTCTGGCTCAGATTCAGAGCCCTTCCAGTCAAACTGATGAAGCACGTACATACACAGTCACACACAAACACACACAGGTACACAGTACACACACAATCTGAAACCTCTTTCTGCCAGAGACAGAGGCAGCAGAGCAGGAAGAATGGCTGTTCAGCTCCATTAAACATCCATTGAATGAGACACACTGAGTTGTGTGTGTGTGTGTGCTTGTGTGTGTGATAGGAATTCAAACTCACTGGCATGAAGCCCGGAGGCAGGAGATGGCAGAGCTGCAGGGCTCTCTCAGTCAGCTCGGACTGGCAGAGGACCACATCAAAATCCATGTCACCTTTCACCTCCTCCCCGTCCACGCCGCCGCTCCTCACCCTGCTGCTGACGCCACTGCAGACCACCTCACACAGCATGGCCGACACTGCACAGGCTAAGGACAAAAAACATGAATGTTTGATCATTTGCTCAGGTTCCTCATGCACATACAGTACACATGGTGAGAAAATTGAAGTTTGGTATCAGCCAAAGTAAGCAGGTTTTGGTCAAAATGTTACTCTTTGGCTGAAACAGTTGGACATTGGAGAGTCTTTCACTTACAGATCAGATGATGAGATTTTGCTGATAAGTAGGATAGAGGATTTCCACCATTTAAACAATCTTTATCTCTTTATTTGTACTTTTTATCCCTGTAATCCTGCTTTCATGTGCCGGTGGGAAAGTTTGGACATCAGATTGTTCACATATCTAAACAGAGTTGCCTTCACACTACTTGTAGTTCAAAAATCAAACCCAGAAGAAAAAAACACAGAAAACATCACAGGGGCTTGTTTGGTTTAAGTGTCTTAAATTGGCAAACAAAATATCATTATCTAAAAATAGCTGATTGTACTTTTACCACTTGAGATTAGCAGCTATGTAATCTCCTATTCAGAGGCTTTCAGCAGCACACAGCCCCCTGCCCACCAGCTTCACTTCCTATACAACTAAAACAAGTCATGCAGGAATAATGAATCATGCAGTCCAAGTAGTTTCTGCACTTCAACATACCCTATTATTTTTTACCACAACCACCAATGCTAAAATGGGGCTGCAGTATCTATGGCTTCAACTCAGTTTGCCTGTTAGCCTAGAAACAAAGCAGCACACATTGAATAGAATAAATCAGTCACCAGATAGCTTTTGGCTTAAGGATGAGCTGATTTGAGACTTTGTTGAGGATTTAGGATCTAGGCTTTCTGCCATTAGAAGATTACCATATATTACTTACATGTATTACGCTGTTCCCAAACCTATTGCCAAACAAGAATGCCAAAATCAGCATGTTCAATGTCAATTTTTTTGAGAAAGTACTTCCTGCAAATGTGCACCTGGCAGCTACAGTGTGGTTAAGGTTCGAAGAAGAAACCCTAACATGTTTGGGGCAAATAAAAACAACCATTAATTGCAGGTCTGTGGTGGTGGGAATCAAGTGCATCAACTCTGAGTCATCCGTCTATCATCCTGAACACCACATCATTATTTTCTGCCTGGTTACATCCTGGGCACATCCTTCCAGCACTGGCATTGAACTTTGGCAATGTAAGTAAATGTGTTATTTTCAAATGGGTTTTAATCTCTATTTATTTTTTACATTCATTATAGCATTTTATCCCTGTTTATATTCCCTTCATATCTGCCTTCATGTGAAAATGCATTCTATACATTTATCCTCATCTTATCTTTACGTTTATCTTCAAGTGGCTTTTATGTTCCCTCTATTTAACACCTCTCATGGTTTTCCATCTCTGTTTTCATGTTTACTCTCTGTTGTTATGTGAAGCACTTGGAGTATGTAATGTATTCGTTTTAAAGCTCTCAGAGCTGCATGTCTTGGATAAAAGGGTGCTACACTAAAATAGTCTTATTCCCTGGCCCAGAGTTGCCATAAGGAACTTGACCTCTTCTGTGACCTGCATGCTTGTCCACAATGAACTCTACTAGGAGTGTCAGTATCTTGGCAACTTAGACAGCATGGCTTTTTATATGAAAACATGGTCATGCTGCCCGTCAGCGATGACAATCTGACCTTTTCATATAACTCTCAGGGGTGACTGCAATTAGCCATGGAATTGAATGGCATTGTAAGCTGCACCCAATAGCATAGTGATTTTTATTATGTGTGTTTCTGTTTACATAAAACCAGATTTATTTCGGTATGTAATAAAAATACCAGTGTTTAAGTCACTTGAGTTGAGTTCCAACTTGAGTTTTGCATGACTATCTGATATTTCTATGAACTCTTAAATACTAACAGTTCAGTTCTTCCTCAATTAGTTGTCAATTTACAAAATGAATTAATGTTAAAACATTAAAGGTTTGTACTTCTGAGGAATTCCTACTTTGTGTCTTTCTGAGATTAGAACAATCTTAAAATAAAACAACAAGGTTGTTACCTACCAAAGGTCTGGTTTGGAGTAAATCAGAGTCTTTCATTTAAAAAATGGTCTTATATGATTCTGTTGTCTGATTTTTATGAATGAGTCACTTGTTCTAGGTGCACCACTTAATTTATCATCCCTACACAACTAGAAATCAGACAGCAAGAATAGACTTGAACTGACTGAACCAGATGAGGAACTGCACTGCCACTTTTGACCTGTCCTCACATCACCTGCTTCTTTTTATGCTTAGTAAAAAGAAACCTGCTCAAAGCTCGCTTTGCCCTAAACACCAAGAATATTAAGTACTTAAACTTTAAAAATGTCCTGTTTCACACTGATTTTCTATACTGACATGCCAAGAGTCAGAGACACAGCCAAGGCCTCCCACGAAAAATAAGGAGCCTGTAGAACACAGAGTCTCTAAATGATACTTGGGCTTAAGTGTTACATGACAATTTTCTCAGCTGCACAAATTGTATGCATGCAAAGTCACTCACCACCAACAGCTTCAAAAATAAAGCTGTGTGTGACAATCTGGGCCTGTTGGGTAAGGTGAAGCATTGCAGCAAGAGAAGGACTGGGCATAATGAAAGGGTCACTCCTAGAAGAAAGGAGACACAGACCAAAAGAAGGAAAAGAACAGTAATAGAGTCAGAGGCTTCACCGAAAGGGAAATTGGATTTTTGATAAGCAACACAGTTTTGCTGTATAGAGCTTATCAGTGTTCTTTGTTTCTCTTTTGACTGACAGAAAACCGACCTAGACGGCAATGCAGCTATGATGAGATGAGGGGAAAGCAGAGAGAGGGAATGGTGGACAACATCTACCACACTTCCCCCAAAACCAACATCTTTGTTCCTGAACAAGACTTCCTCCGTGAGCCAGGCCACGTCACGACACAGGAGAGACGCACACACACCCTGTGAGGGAGAAAGATAGAGAAGTTTTGTTCCAAAATCAGACATGGGCATTAACTATCTGGTGACATTATTTAGAGACTGGTGGGTATGACTCAGAAATCACTGTCACGCTCTAATAAACTAGCACGAAAACCAATTCTGTTTATGAGCCTCTTGGAGTAATGATGGATTCTTAAAGGGGCAGCAGTGGATTTAACAGTGACAGCACCGCAGGGGAAATTGCTCAGTAAGCACACAAACACAGGCATGATGCACATACCTTGCGGTGTTTGTACAGCAAAAGACTGGATACCAGACTGGTGGACATCACAGCCATACAGGAGGTTGCAGCTAGAAACAGAGAACACACACACACACACACACACACACACACATACGCAGCACAGAAGTAATGCAGAACAATTTGCATTACATTAAGGAAGATTATGATTCAGCAGGGGTACATAATCCTAGACCCACAGAAGTTGAGGTGGAGGATGATGGCGGCGCTGAGGTCTCTCTCCAAATGAGCTGGCTGTTTGACTTCAGATGCATAATAAGAAGAAGGCAGGAGCCATGACATCTTCCTCTGCCCAAATACACTCTCAGCTCTTGGGAGAAAATGTAAGATGAGGAAAGAAGGACGTCAGGATGAATTTACAGAAATTTTACTTGAGGTCATCTCTTCTGACTTGTATCTGCTTTAGTTCTAATACTTTAGATTTTCATGAAATCAAATCCCATTTGTGACAACTGATATGGTTTACATTTTTTCTGCAATACCTTTTAATGTATTTACATCCAGTGATCATCTCTCATTTGCCTCAAAACCCACCATAGCCCTTAAAGATTAGCTGGTAAATTGATGTATTAACTCTCTATATAATTATTTTCATTGTAAGTGGTGGAGTCTACCAGTCCTAAGTTGCGGATGACAGGTGGCATAAATCCAACTCCTCAGAAACACATGATCAACTTTACTGCATCATGGTGAAGTGTGGATGACTATTGAGCATGAAATCAGATTGCCTTTGGTTATGATGGAAAAAAAGCCAAATATTGACCAACTTTTTCATTAAAACACAAGTCTGCTTGGCTGCATTGTTAACAGATATGCTTTATGCTATATTACTATTTTTCTGACATTGGAGCTACTCACAATGTATTTGCTGTATTAAACCACACTTTTTGGTACAGCAGTAATCAAAGTTGTTGCAAAATCAATTAGGACTGAAAATACTGAAGGAACAGTTCATCCAAAAATGATGATTAAGTCATAACCTACTCACCACAATACAAATGTAAAATATGACAAGTTTCTTTGTCTTCCGTGGAGCTTAACACCAATACAGCATAGCAGCATTCACCCAAACAACTTAAGGGGACTTGTTTTAAAAGCATGTCAGAAAAAAATGATTCAAAATTGCTCAGTGGATGTGCATCTAGAAGCCACACATTCCTAACTTTATGGAAAAAGACCTTATTCACCTATTTTAAGCCCAAATCCACAAGAGCTTGTGATCTCTGCATACCTCAGTGTTTACGTGCTGCCCAGAACCCTGGATTGCAAACAACACAGACAGTTCGCTGAAGCTGCAGCATGTGCCTCTGTTGGATCTACCGTTATACTTTTGGGCTTAAATCTATTATCTAACAGTGGTAGCCTCTCTCAATACTGCCATTAAAAAAAAAAAGGTTTGAATGTGTCCTTTATTGGATGCTTCAACAGAGAAAAGCTCTGGAGTTTGTGCAACCGTTTTAGATGGGGTGAGGTCTGGCACTTTAAGCTTTGCAACTACAGTGAAGATTTCAGCATAAAAAGAAAAACCAAAACCAGTTTGGTAACTCAGGGTTTCTGGAGAAAGGAGGTCAGATGAGCTGTATCAAGCCATTATATCTTTGTTCTTTTTCATTTGACTCTTAAAAACAGTCCACAACCTCCTCAGTTGTTTAGGAGAATGCTGCAATGCTGTTTTACTGACAAAGTCTAGATAATAGATAATACCTGAAATTTCATTTTTTGGCATACTGTTCCTTTAAAGATCACATCTTTCAAGAACATAGTCAGTAAGCTTAACGAAAAAGATGCTGGCCTTAGGCCAACAGAATGTGTTGCACCAAATTGCATTCATTGTTGAGGGCGTTGCATAACAAATCATATGAATCCCAGTTGAAGTATTTTTTTCTCCAGCTAAAAAAATAGAACAGATTAATTTTTTTCAGTTATGATCAATTCACTCTTATTACAGCATCTGTGGCTAAGAACATTAAAAACGACTGTATTTTAGGTAAACTGTTGATGGTCATTATGAGAATTCTGTTGATGACTTTGAAATCATATTTCTGAGAGTAATAGCAACATGTGCGTGGGTAAAATAACACTGTAGACCGAGGCATTTTAAGTACACCCGAGCATATCAAATAGCAGCTATGATTACTCAATGACTTTATTATTATGAGTGTGTTATTTAGGTCTCTTAGCTGTGCTTGTGTGAGAATAGGAGGGATATGCTGCAGTGTGTCAGAGAGAGTCTGTCATCTGGTTCTGTCAATGCAAAAGTCCTTCAAACATGGACACTGTTCATCTTAAACAAGAGCAAATACACTGTGAACTCTTAAGTAAGTGTTCATCTATGAGGGTTTTTCATTTTCATTATGACAGCTCTAACATATGCTGTACTTTTAGACATGGGAACAAAACAAGAGGCTTCAAAAACTGAAACCTTGGCAGCCAGGGACAAACAGAATGAGAAAGCATGGCAGAGACAGTGTTAAGTACCAGAGCAAGTTAATGATGTAGACATGCAGAAAGAACTAAAACCACTCTCATGCTGATAACAATCCAATCAAACTATCCCTCTTTACCTCTTTTCATCTATCACTTGCCATCTCTTTCACTCATGCTGTTTTTTTCTACATCCTGCACAGAAGAATTAAAAATTTGAAGAGAGAAGCCTCTTTGCTTGTCAGAAGCCAAGCAGAGATTGCATGAGGATGTTTTCTTCTTTCTGTTATCATTTTCACTGGCAGACTGTGTAATGTTGATGGTAATTGGACCGAGTCTAAGAGGATGAAAACTCAGAGCTTGCATCATGTGTGTGCCAGATTCAAGGTTTAAGATTCAAGTTTATCTTCAAAGTTTTACAGAGAGCAACTTTAATGTTTTACACGTTACATCAAGCACATCTAAATCCACTGTGGTGTTCACATACAGTATAAACACTTGTTGGTGCATACAGGTACGAACACAGGTGGTTTGATTACCTGTTGTTGAGAATAACAGGCAGCAACAGGTCCTGTAGAGGGAGCCATTCATCTACTCGGCACCTCTCAGACTCACACATCTCCTACAAACACACAAATATGTGGTTGCACACATGCACTCTCAAAGAGTTGCACAGTTGAATTTGTAAATCATCCAATATTGATGCTCTGGCAACTCAAGCGACGAAAATTAGAAAAAAAAGTTTCCATTAAAACTTTTAATTTCAGCTGTTATTGCAGCAGCCCATCCCTCTCTTATCATCAGTTTTTGATAACCTCTTGCTCCACTCATTTGCCTTTTTTTTTTTTTGCTACACCTAGGTGAAATCTAATGAAGCTTAATGCAACAATTCTACAGTAAAGCTTACTTTCAGCTAGGTTATTGTGTTAAGTTTTTGTTTATACTGTTTACAGAGGTGTTAATTTAGCTTTATGATAATATTGGAAGCTGTAGTATTTGATTTTCTAAAATATTGATAAATTTAGAGGTATTTCTACTACAACTATGGCATCAAGAGCTGACCAAACAACTTTGGCCAAATGATGTCAAATCCAAACCAAGTCTGAAAGTTTAAGATCATACTTATGGTCAATATGTCACTGGCAAAATGCAACTACAGCAACCTATGAGTGACCATAGCTCAGATGAAAAGTATCCTCCCTCTGTTAATGGGACAAATCAATTAAATACATAGAATCTTGAACATTATATAAACATCCTTACTGCAGTAAATATTTAGTCTTGGAAATAAAGCCTTGTAACTACAACTCAACATGCAGCTGTAAAGGAAATGACAAACATTGACCCTGTACCATCTGTTACTCCCAGTCAGTATTCAGCCCAGCTTTCAACATGCATTTGTTAGAGCTAACATATTTGGTCCGCTTCCAAGATTATAAAGGGATGAGAACAAGAAGAACAAAAAATAAGTGTCACAAAAATGTGCTGGTGCTTTTTTGTTATTTGTTCTTTTTTTAGTTCAGAAATACTGGACACTTTAACTTTTTAAGATCCCTAAAAATCACTGAAATTGGACACTCAGTGAGAGAAACTTTTTAGTTAAATTACTCAGAATTCATGAATTCATGCCAACACAAAGTCTATAATTTGTTTTGATTTGTTGCATCAAAAAACTTCATTTTAAAGGTGTTACAAGCCAGAAAATGTTGGGAACCACTTCTCTTCTGCTAAACAGGCTGTGACAATGTGCTTTTTCTGCTCTGCACCTTGAGAGAAAAGGGCTGGGCAAAGTGAATCCGCACACTTCCGCTAGGTCTCCTCCAGAGAAGAAGGGACAATAGCCACTGCAGAGCCGAGCTTAGGCCAACCTGTAAGGACATGAAACACACACCCACACCCACACCCACCCACACGCACGCACGCACGCCCACACAGAGACACACACACAGAGACACACAGAGACACACAGAGACACACACACACACACACTCATAAGAGTGCAACATACAGTGACTTAGCAATTGTATCTTAATGAGGCCTTGCCTTTAAGATAGACTTCACAGCAGCAGTACTACTAATGAGCAGGATCAATGATGAGCACTGAGATAAATAGCCTGTCTTTGAGTGTGTGCATAAGTAATGCAACTTTGTGAACAGTACTGTACGTGTGCTGTAAGAATGACGGAATAAATAGATGAGGCGAGGATCTTATAATGGTAATTAACTGTGGGCGACACCTATTTTCCAGTATCGTCTCAAAGTGCAGATAACTGAGTGCAAGACTAATGGACACTAATGGCAATCCAGGTTGCTTTGAAAAAAAAAATAAAAGCAAAGCTCAACTAATCAACCAAGGCCGACTGTTAGGAAATTAGACAGCAAAGTTTTTTAACAAAAACTTTCATAGCTTTATTTATTGCAAGCAATTTCTCGTCATTCTAAACCAGAGGAGGGCACTGTGGTCACCGGGGAAAGAATTTAAAAGTAGATATTTTTAAAATCCTTTTATCGTTTGTTCCAGTTCTAATGATAATAACAATGCGCATAACTCTTTAGGAACCATATTAACAGAACGTAGAATGTTACCTTGTATTCGGTATTCAGTACTCAGTGATGCCGCAGGCTACAACTTTAGTTTCATTTCCTTTAGCTTACTTTTACTTAAGTTATAGCAAACTGCCACCTATATCCTGATTCAGAATCGGCTTCTGGCAGTTAGCCTTTACATTGCATCTGTAGTTGCACAGGCAGCTATCACTTGATTGCTTTAATACTGGGGAAAAAATCAATGAAGAGGGAAATTCTTTTCTGTATTGATGTTAAAATCAGAGTCTTTTATCTAAGCAGATTAGTGAAAGTTATATGGATAACATTAGATATGCTGATATTCTAAGGACGATTTAAGTCTCTATACATAGTTACTTAAAAAAATATGTATAGTATAAGTATATGTATGAAAATGCGTACCATTTCTGTGTGCTCAGATTTAACAGTTATGACTCTCAGGGGGCATGGATTTTCAGGGTAACTGGGTTGTAAAGTGCCCTAAAAAGTGAGCTGGGTGTCTGGGCCTCTGCTGCTGCTCAAATCATTTGACGTGTTGATTAGCAGGTTAAAACCTGTTGTTTTTACATCTCTGGCATGCACCTGTCACCTTCACCTAACACAGTATCTTTGTCTCTTCCTTAGCACCAGATCATATGAGTGAAGCAGAGGACGAAACAAGGACAGATTTCGATGTACTGCAGGGCAGCTATTTTACATAGTTGGTAAATTGCCTTATCACCAGCTCAATAATGCTCCAATTTTGCTTCAGCATTACTAACATTATGAGTGTGAAACATGCCCAACCAAGAATGCACAAAAAAGTATAAGAGACACAGAGAAAGAAAGAAAGACAGAGAGTGATAGAGAGAACATTTTGTTGTTTAAACTTGCTTGTAAATAAATAAAAAGGGCCTTTACTTAACAAGATATGGTCTTCTTTTTGCATTTGCCTGAAAAAGGAACTTTAAATTCCATTAAGTGGAGCAGCTTTGAGCAGGCAAGCCATGAAGGGAGTGACCAGATCATGAGCGAGAAGTGAAAAATTCCCATTGCTCTGCTCTGCTGTCTCCCTATGGAGACACACCCTTCACAGTTGGAAACCTCTGGTCTCAACCAAACCTGATCACTTGCTTCTAAGGACATGACAGATGGCTCTTATAAAGTGGTGCCTGTGTATGCATGCAAGTGTGTGTTTACGAGCATCCACCTGAATGCTGCTCTTGGGCACACAGTCGTAGGAGATGCCCACAGGGACAACACTGACATCAGGGACAGACCCGTCTTTGATGAGCTGTCTGATATGAGCCAGCCACTGGCCACCTCGTCCAGAGTCGGCTGACACACCAACACTTAGGGCCTGGCCTTCATGTAGGAGCTCACGTACCAGCTGAGGAAGTAGGAGAGAGAAGGAGGGAGAGAGAAATATGGCAGAGACACAGGTCTGACAAGTCCTGGCAGAGGAGGAACAAGTACATAAAACGCCTGCCATGCATCTCTGAAATATACAAAAGCAACACACCAAAACCAACCTTGGAAGGAATAAAAGAGATGTAGGAAAACAAGAGAGTGGAAGCAGCAGAGGGAGAAGTCAAAGTGCAGGAAGGCATCAGGATAAAGAGCATATAAATAAAAAGGGACTGTGGGGGACACTTTATGGCATACAGAGACACTTTCCTCGCCTCAAGTAGTGTTTTTTCCCTTACAGACAAGGAAAATTCAATTACCATTGAACAGCAGTTGAGCAGGCCTACACTCAATAAACAATAAAGGTCTCTATTAACTTTGAAATGCAACCAATAAACAAGCCTGCTTTCTCTTGCACAGCCAATATGCTTCCTCACATAAATAGTAAATGAAAAAAACAACAACAACAAAAAAATTCTCTGCATTCATCATAGACAACATGTTAATGTTCCACTGTGACTGTTAGTCTCGTAGATAAAAGTCAGACTGAACAGTTTCATTAAGCTATATAGGACAATATTGAGCTTAATAAAGCAAGTAAATCCTCTAAATGAAATATGCCTTTAGACACACTGATTCATACAAAGCACAAAAAGGCTCCCTGGCTAGATCCAAAGACAGAAAGATATTAACGATGAACAGGTCTTGATCCCTGATAAAAATAAAGTGAATAGAGCACAGCTTGAGAGGAAGTACAAAGAACATTCTAGAGGAAAGTGTGATCGATGCAAAAAAGGAGAGGCTACACATCAATTGAAAAAAACGCAAATTACTTTCTTACAAAATACAGAAAGGACCCCTTAAAACCTTCCAAGCTCACACAATCAAAATAAACACAGTTCTTCTCACTTCTCCTCCCTCTCCTTAATGCTTTGTCACTCCAGCCAACTCCAAAGCTGCAATCTCTGTAGCAAAACTCAAGCCCCTTGGTCATTTTGAGAATGAATAAAAAGTGGTATGAAGCTGGGGAATGAGGGAGAGGATGAAAAGACAGGTTGTATTCTGACTGAGAAGCTGACTTTGATAACACTTCACCAACAAGCGCAATGAAAAGTGCGTGCATATCAGAGAGTTTGGACCGAACTGACAAAACATACGCTAAACAGCCAAAATTACAAAGGCCGGTAGCTTTTGCTTACCCTGCAATCTTCTATAATTACCTGCCGTCTATGAGGGTTGTTTTTCAGCAAAATGCATTGGCAACATGTTTTCTAGTTCCTGGCCCAATCCTTCCTTCCATCTACTAGTAAACACAATGTTTTTGGGTTCAAATACACAGCTAATGAGGAACTTGTCCAATTGTCAGGCTGGAATGGTTTTTACAAAGAGGTTGTTTTTATGGCTGCTTACTCTGAGAAAAGGTTCATGGAACTTTAATCAGCTTGACTATTGAAAGGGATATTTTCAGAGGTGTAAAACAGTCACTTAAAAGCCTTCTTCCACTCCAGGCGGAGTTTTGCATAAAGTCTAAGAGTTTAAGTACTAGAATAATGGAATTTAAATACATTATAATTTTGGGTAGAGAATACAATATTTAAAGACCCTCTCCTGCTGTAGATTCACGAAGATTTATCCTCTCTTAGAGTCAAAATGATCTATTTAGATATTTTTTCAAGATAAAAATTAATTAATGTCTTAAAATTGCTTCAATGTCAAACTGCACCATTGGCCTCATTAAGTATGCACTGGCTTATTAATATTCAGGAGATTTAGACCAAAGCCACACCCACTGCCAGGCCTCCCCTCTGCTGCTCCCTCACCTTTGACTCTCCACATTGTTTTGCTAGCTGCTAACCATGAACAACGGCAGCATGTTCTAACCAGAAAAAGCTTCTGAAGAAGAAGAAAAGGATATTTGTAACATGGCTGCTATGCAGTGTTAATTTTGACAGCAAATTCTGATTTAGTCTTAGTCTTTTGAATAACACACCATTTAGTTTTAGTCATATTT
>JAPZDV010000022.1:14081638-14109220 GCA_029814665.1 Acanthurus lineatus
TTGTTTTAGATTCCTTTGTTTAAGCCATGCAGTCCTAACCACCATTTTGAGTCAGCCATCTTGTCTTTGTCTGCCCATCAGAAACGCACACACACGCACATGTGTAAATAGTGCATATGCTTGTAGTTTAGATATTGTGTGTTTTGTTTGGTATTTGTTAAATAAATACTTTTAAACACAAGTCATTTGTTTGTCTGTTTAATCTTGTACAAAGGTGAATGCTGCCAGCCTCTACGCTGCAGAACTCCAAATCCTTCGACTTTTACTGACAACTGATTAGGACTTCGATTATAATTATCAAACTAATAAATTATCATAGTTCCAAATTAATAGTTATTAATTTTATGAGACTGATTAACTGATTGGCTATCATTTCCCTTTCTAAGGGTGGTGCCCCGAAGTGGATTTAATGTATATTATATCCTATTTTTTTTACTTCAGATCCCAAATTATTAAGCCCAACATAGTTGGAGCCCCATGTGACCCAACACTGACAAACAAACAGCAATGGATTACTATGGTGATTGCACTAAACTGCAGAATATCAGAAAAAGCAGAGCTTTTAATAAAGGGTTAATTTTTTGGCACTTGTTCTCAGCCATGAAAACCAGGAGATGGTCTTTTCCTCTGTATGAAAATAGCGATAGTGAGGCCGGGGATATAACATCAAACAGCAGCCTGTGGTCCACAGAGATGATCTGTATTGCTGTCTGCTCAAGATTTATCAATTATTAATTTGTTGTTTTTAGCATCAGAGCTCTACTTTCCCCAAAGGGCCATGGCCAGTGACCTTGATATGAACACATATACATTCAAGTACATGTCCACATGCTGCAAGTACATAATAAATGCACACCAGCTGTGGAACTCATTTACTCTTTCAACCTTAAGGTCAGAGCAGTACGATAAATAACTGGAGTTGACAAGTTCATCTTCACTTGTTCATGTTTCTGAGTTTTGAAAGTGTTTTTCAGCCTCAAATCCTGACTATGGAAGAGGTTTATTTCACATTCTCATCATGGCACCACCTGTCCTGATCAGCTGTCAGGTTAGTAAGGAAACTTGCCTTGATAAGTGTGTTGAGTGCTGAGCTTAGAGGAAGATGGATGAGAGCAAGTAAGAACTGTTCTATATGAAGCTTATAGACTGTTGGGCCAATAAGTGTTTGGACAGTGACACATTTTTATATAATGTTGCCTCTTTATACCACCACCACAATGGATTTAAAATGAATTCATCAATGTGTGATTTCAGTGTATACTTTAAGCCTTATTTCAAGATGATTAACAAAAATACTGCTTTAACCATTGCAGAATACCAGACATTTTTTAATAGTGTCTCTCTTTGAAAAAGCTCAGAAGTAATGACACAATCGACTCAAAAGTAGTGTTAAATGGCCAGGTATGGCCTGCTTTCTTGTCATTCCATCACATCTTAATCAGATAGAGAGTCTGCAATTGATAGCTGGTCCTCTGAACTCTCAGTTTGCAGTTCAAAGAGTTTTTAATGCAAGCTAAGAAGGTCAATATTAGGCAATAAAAACAAAGCAAGGCTAGACAGCTAAAGGTTATGGGGTGGCTTTATCAACAATTTGGTACATTGTTAAAAAGAAGGGATGCACAGGCATGCTAACCAACACCAAAAGGTCAAGGATAACCATGGAAGATATCTCCTTGCTCAAGAAAATCGCCCTCATAACATCTACCACGGCCAAGAATACTCAGGAGGAGGTAGGTCAAAAGTGATGGCTAAAGATCCAAACCATTTCACATCATTTTTCTAACATGGTGGAGGCAGTGTTTGGCTGCCAGGGGAACCGAATCACTGATGTTTATTGAAGATGCTGATAGATGTAGCAGGAATGAATTCTTGATGGTCATACAAACACCTAAATTGTTAATAAGGCTGGATAATAAAACTATCTTGATATGAAATTTATGTCAACAACAGTAACAAGTTTTGGAAATTTTTACTTGATATGAATTGATCTTACTTCCCATCACACAGCAGAAATACACACAGACACAACCACTCAGTCTGCAGGCTTGCACATCAAAGTACACACCTATTTTAAACTGCAAACATTGTTCAAGCTGCCAGTGAGAAACTTGGATGCATGCCTCTGTGTTCTGTGGAAAAGTTGAAAAATAAAGAAACCAACTTTTTCTCTTTTTGCTTCTTTGCCACTGCCTGCTGTTGTGTCTTTTTTGCTGCACGCTGGCACTAAGGATGGCCTGCTGAGCTTGTCGCACATGGTCAGTGGACTGCAGTTAAGAGCAGAGAGAATTAAACAAACTGCAGACTTTGTAACCCTCCATAAATCTGAAGAAAATCTTAACAAAAAAGGCAACATAATTTTAATTAAACCAAAGTTGCTGGGATATCTCACAATCAGATTTTCTGCCCCATCACTGAGTCCTAATTGTAAACATGGTAAAAAGTTGTATAATAATTGATATTCATTTTTAAGATTAATTTACCAAGGAGTATATGGAGTTATTTATACTGACACAAATATAAGCAACAACAGTTTTCTTCATTTTGGACTCATCCGTATCATTAGCTCAACACTATCTAGACAGATTTGTTATTGGTAAACCAATAGTTTGCCTGTTAAAGTTTGCTAAGTTGGACTCAACATGAACAAGAGACACAGTAGTTAAATTTTGCACAAGATATGTGAGACATGGGAGTCCCTTGATGGCAAAGAGGAAACCGCTAACCCACCCACCACTGCAGACACTCAGATTCAGTTTCCAGCATCCTCCTCTGAGCTGGCTGGGTGTCTATTGGAACAACAGTGTTTACAGGCGTGGGAAGCACATAATTATTGTCACTGCAGTGGCAAGTCCTACAAGGACGGTAATCCATGTGGATATGACTAGGAAGAAGAACTGTGAAAAAATATGAAGGACTTGCAGCCAAAAGGAAGTGGCTTAAGCATTACGAAAGGCACTGTCTGACACTTTATGAGAAGCACTGAAGTATGAACTAAAAAATACCCACACAAATGTAAAGGGTTTTTTTTGCTTTGGCTGAAGATGTTGAAGAGTATCCTTTACATAATTTTTCAAATGCAGCATCAGAACACACTCTTCAAAATTTTAGCTGTCAACAAATGTCCTGCATCCATCTTTTCTGGCACACTTTTATATACAGGCAAAAATATCTCATGTTCATAGAGCATATATTAGTTTTGAGAGAGTTTAAAGCCTTATTTAACAGGGTTAGATTGAATAAGCCAAATACTCCTTCCAGAAATTGAATCTACCCCACACTAAAACCATAATAAACATTGCCGTACCATGACAAGCAAGGAAGAACATCAAGGGTGGGCACTTATCAAAGCATTTATAGAGACAGTTAAACAATATGAAGAGAATGTAACAGCATTGTTTGACTGATTTTTTTCAGATTTACCTTGAATACTTAAGATACTTTAGTGCATTTTATGCCATGGAAACTGGCAATCAAATATTTTTTTGAAACCAAGTACCAGGTGAAACAACAGCTAAATGCGGTGACACTTTGGCAAATTAAACAGAAGTTTATTACTGAAGAAACAAATAAATTTCTTATGGGACTTCTTGTGGTGCAGTCTATAGTGTGAACCAGGTCAAATAACTGGCAGTTTTTCTGCTCAGCTGGTCAACTATTTTAGCTCTTCTCTGTCCTATATGAATCTGATAACATAACAGATTGTCTCTGTGTAGTCTAATGTACTCCAGACTTAAAAACAAAAGCCTGTATCTCCTTATCTTCAGCTGGACCAAATAACTTTCCCCCAAAATCATCTGTAAAATATTCTCCCTCAATTTAATTAATTATGAAGGTAACACGAAAAAGGGTGATTGGTGACAGAAGTAAGATGTGAACATTCTGGCAATTAACTCACCTGAGTTAACTCACCTGCACCAAAAAAAAAGAATTTTTTTGTAACCTTCTCTTAACTCATTTGTTGTGGTCTGTAATATATTACAGACAAAATTAAATACATCTGCCATTTTTCTAATCTAAGAGGATAATTTTTAGTTATTTACTCACAAAATACTAGTGTCCAGTGCTTACTTACCAAGGAGGACAATAGATCTCTATTTGATGTAAAGCATATGATATAAATAGCAGTGACAATGTGTGACTGCTTAGACAATAACTTAACACTGCCTTTGAGCTGTGCAGCACATGACAGGGGATTCTCATAACTTAATATAATAATAAACAAGTTTATATCTCCGCTGTAACATACTCCCTTCTTAGCCCTTATGTGTCTTTGTCTATCAAAGATGATCACAGAGACACTTTAACCAAGGTCAGCTGGGCTTTAGAGTCAAAAAACAGTCAAAAGAAAGGAGGAACGATAAAATTGCTGATGAAACATTAAGAAGGATAAAACAAACTTGTAAGAGGAGAAGTCCTTTGACAAAATCATCTTGGGCTTGATGTACATGACATCTAAGTCATGTTCTAGGACTATTTAAATGGGTTTATACAATTTACATCCACAAACTTTACCATGTGAAATACATTTAGCCTACTTTGACTATGCACAAGCATGGTCCAGAAATAAAAAGCAAATTGGGTTATGTATTTACCAAAATTGTGGTGTAACTTGTGTCATTTATAGTCTAATTTATTAAATTAGATACTAAAATGTGTATATGTGTGCTTTTGACTGCTCTAAGGGTAGTTCCTATACTTATGAACTAAGCACTGGAACTGCTCTGTTGATAGCTGAACAGAAATAACACAAAAGTCTTCATCTACTCCTGCCATGTGGGGATGTCAAGACCCAGTACATTAACTTTATTTCTCATGGAAATGTGACAAAAATTTCTCCAGGGCTGCAAAAAAAGAAGTGTTTCAGACAGAGAAGTGCAGCATGGGATGCTATGACAAATGTAATGTGTTTATAAAACGAGCATGTTAACTAACAGTCTTCTAGTAGATATGTTAAAAGGTTTGAATCTTTTCTCCATGTATGAAAACAGCTATAGCCTACCCATAACTACATAAACTGGATAAATAGAAAACATTAATCTTATTAATCTTTGTACTGCAACTTGAAAATATCTTAGGCATGTGAGTCATGTGGACCTACTTATTCCTCTGTACTGATTGAAAAATTGTTGGATTAGTTTTACAAGGAATACTACTGCAAGTAGAGATTGGTGAAAAAAAAATCACATTAGCCATAATGAATAACTGAAATGAAGAGATATGACACCAGAATGAACTCACCAATTCTTTCATATGAAAAATCACTCAGTGTCCCTGCAATATGTACTCTTTGGTCAAAGACTATTTAAATTCATATGCTTCTTTAACAGCAGTCTCAGAAACTGGAGGTATCATAATATCATGATTCAAGGGTTCATACTTGTCACTTGACTTGGTTTATAGTGCTTTGTATATTAGTTTGACTAAAATCAAATTAATATTAATGTTAGGTCCAACAGAATTTTTAGCTTTTATTCTGAAATTTTTTTGTGAACACAGCTGAATTACTGTGCCTTTACAAAACTAATCAAAATGCATACCGAATGATTTTCAGGGATGGTGTTTTATACTGGCACTCCTAAGTTGGAGAGGAGCTTGGGGTATATCCAAAATATTCAAGAGGGATTGTACTTTCCACAGTGTCTGGGAATGTCTTAAGATCCACCAGAAGGGGCTTAAAGACATGTTTGGGGACAAAGACATCTAAGCTTTCCTACCCAGCCAGCTGCTACAACTAGCCTGACCTGGCAAAGCAGAGAATGATGGATGGATGAGCAGGGTTGGGCATTGAGAACCAGTTCCATCTTGGAACCGTTAAAAAAATTACAACTTCAAAGGAACTGTTTGGATGATTTGATTTTAATTCTGATAATCAGTTTCAAGTTTAAACTGTACAGGTATCAGTGTCCGTAGCAGCCACTGTACTTTCAGGCGCTTGTTCTGTAGCAGCCATGGAGCACAGTAAGCAAAGCTCACAAGTATGGCTTAATTTTACACTGAAAAAGCTGTCAGCACAGTGCAACAACTGTGAGACATGTATTTCTTGCACGGGGAGGATGCATCATGAACATGAGTAAACACCTACACCTGCATGGTGTACAAATCAAAAAAGAGTGTTATGTGTTCCATGTATAGTGCCTGTCTCCCTCTCCTGCCCTGCAAAGCTGGGAAAAATGCCGGGAGAGAAAAGTGGAGTGCCAAAAAAAGGTACTGCATATTTTTTGAAAAGGCTGCATCACCTCCCTGATGTAGAGGCATCAACATGCATGTAAGCAAACACATGAGTTAAGCTAGCAAGCTAGCTACCCAACTCCCTGACCTAGAGCAACAATAACTTCATATTCTAACATTAAATATGTTATTTGTTTTTGTTTTAAGAGGGATATCATGTACAGACATTCCTGTTTTTCTCATCAACACCCACATGGGCTGCAGCTCCAAAAACTGTAAATGAGTTTTACCAACTGCCATTTTGTGTTGAGGAAGTGGCTTTTTTCTTGAATCATCATTAAATCAAAATAAAATATTCCTCTGAGAAATAAGCACATGACCCATTTCAACTCCACCCATCAAAGAATTCGAATCAAGAATGGATTAAAAGGAAGAATCAGAATTGGGATCAGAATTGATCAAATCAAAGCAATGCCCAAACCTTTGAATGAGGGTGAAAGGTTAGGACTCTAGAGTCCTGTTAGCTGTTGTCACCAAACATGGTGGATCTAGAATATCTACAATTTAATCTACAATCTACAAAAGGGCAATACCACGCAATGTCCAGACCCTCTGCAGAAACTGCATGGAGTTTGAGTTCACATGTAAAGTAGACTCACATGTTGCCTGGCTTCCCAGTACAACAGAAAAGAACATTTATTCTCAACAATAACAAGACCATAAAAAACAAATAAATAGCTCTTAAAGAATACCACTAAAGCTGCCCACATCATTTGTCAGCTGTAGGATACCAGTTTTAACTTTCTGAGCATAAAGGAGCCCCTAAGATGTTACACCGATCCGGCACAGTAACCTTTAAATTTTATTGTGTTCTAAATCTTCTCTTTTCCTTACAGATTTATAGCAGGTCTGTTCAATTATATTTCATGCCATTGCAAAAAGTTAAAAATAAAATGTAAATCAGAAAGATATGCAAAAATATCTCTTAACCAATGATGACTGTACTCTATTATTGTTAAAGATCTTTTTATTTGCCTTTTATCTAGCAACTGAAAAAAGCTGGTTTCATAGCCAAATTACATGAGTATCTGCTTCACAGAACCTTTCTCCTACTGCCTCTATAGATTCAATGACAAGTAGGCAAGGTGCTTCTGGCAAACTCATATGTATTCAGTACTTACTGTGCTCTTGTAGATATTGACAGGGTGCATAGCTTATATAAAATGATGACATACACAAATTCCATGGGGGACCAGGTTAATATGGACCCCAAGCAAATTTGAATCACTTTTAATAGATCATACACAAGATCTTGAGGTCTCACTTGTGCTCTTTTTCTTTCTTTATCTTTTTTCCTCTTTTACTAGCTCTCTCTCACACACACACTCAGAAATTCTTTCTCTCCTCCTATCTCTCTTGAAGGCTTCTCAGGAAAAGAGTGTTTACTTTGATAATAGCACTATTTCACTCTCTTGACATCTGCTGACTGGTAATGGCACAGTTCCAGCCTTGCTCTGTGTTATATTTGATAGATTGTGCAAGTTGACTTAATTGTAGGGCTGAAACAAATTTGTGATTTAATAACTGTTAGCTGGTTAGGTTGCATAATAAATCCACTAGCTGGAGACAGAAGAATATTCAGCTTGGCTACAAATTAATTTTATATGGCCTAATTGTTTACAACACAACATTTAAATTTTGTTGCCTCTTCTTTGGCAACCCAAAGCGCAACAGATTATAAATTGTACTTGTCAATAGACAAAACCAGTGTTGATTACTGCAACTGACTCCAAAGCCCAGCTCCCATTATTGTGGAGGCCCAAATGAATTGATCAGAATGTCAATCAGAATGCTTAATATAAGCTATGTAACATATGTATGCATTATGCATAGCCCTAGTTAAAAATATAAATTGTCTAGGGAGGGATAACATATTTACATGACATGTCATTAGGAAACATTGTGGTTAACAGCAATAGCACAGGTTGTATTAATAAATGATCAGATTAACATCATTTAAAAATAATGTATTATAATCTTACCACTTTGATTTTTAATTATTCATCAACAACTTTGGGGAAGGTTATCTTTAGCTGGGCATCAATAACAAAACTTTTAAATCCTTAAAACTTTAAATTAGATCTCATGATGCACAAGAATCAATTCTACAACTGCAGTCTTCCTACTTGCACATGTGTACAATAAGACACTTTATCTTACCTCTCTCTTGCTTTCTCTTTACAAAATCTTGGAAACTCTAAGGTTATTGTTAAGATCTGCAGTTTTTGTCTTTTTCTCTGTTCTCCCCAGCCCTCTTGTTCTGTGTTTGTTGTCCTGTAAACCCTGTCTATGTCAGTGAGCTAGGTGGGGCGTAGATGACCTGGTTTCTTCTCTGCCACCTTACTAATCAACCACCTGCTTCTTACCAGTACTGATTGCCACCTCATCCTGCTGCAGTATATATACCGGCTCTCACTCTCCACTCATCGCCAGTTCGTTGCTGTAACCTCTGCGATAAGCACTCATCCGACAAACTTTTGAAGCTTGTTCTAATCTTTTGTTTCTTTGTATTCTTTGACAATAATCTTTTTTTTTGTCTTTTTCCCCTTCCAACCCAGCCACACTCAACTGCTCTGTTGCCACACTTTGCCCCATCTTTTGTTTTTCTGCTGCTCACCTCCAATTCCACTTGGATCTCCTCAACACAAACCCCTGGACACCAGTCCCCCCCTTCATGCTCCCCTTGGATCACTCTTCAAGCTCCACTCATTTATTACTCGCCTTGTGCACCATTTGCTCACTTTTTGCTAATAAATAGTTTAACTTTTTTTTTCCTACCTGTGTGTCTGCATTGTAGCTTTAGTTTCTGTTGAAAGCTCATGCTTAACAGTAGTTAAAAAATGTGCTCAAAACCACACAAGACTGGATAGTTTTAGTAGGTGTCATAGCAATGAAAATAGACTACACTGTATTTCAGGTGTCTATTTCAAATGTTTATTTCTTGTTGCCTCTTTGTGTTCAACATTTCAATAAACTGACCACTACTGAAAACTCGAAGTGGTGAAATAAATATTGCCAAACTATTACTATAGATAAAATTGGCTTCAAGTAGGATAATACTAATACTTAATACTCCTCTCACTTCCTGACCTTAGCAGCTCCTCTAAGCAGATTACATTTTTGTTCATCCCTATTTAATTCATACAATGAAACAGGCTCTAAATGAATACACTTTGTGTTTTACATACTTCTAACAACAAAAGGAACATATGAGGCCATATTATCTCTCTCCTACTCGAACTGTATCTTCAGGTATAACACATGTCATTATTTCATTCCTTATCATTAATATTAAGTTGACACACAGCCTAGATCTATCCTGGACAGAGGTTGCATGTCAGAGGTGCTTATATCCCCACATCTTGTTCTATAGCCAAAGAGAATAGAGAGCAATTCTGCATGAACTCAACGCCTCTCATACCTGTCTGTCATTTTCAATGTAGGCCTTACATAAAACCCAAATCTGGGAGTGTTATTTTAAGTCAATTTATTTAAGTTATGTGAAGCCAATGCAGACTCTTGTATCAAGTGCCAATAAACACAAAATTAACATGTCAAAACCACTTACCAACACGTGTGGCCATGAAAGCAATTAACTTAAGACTTGTAGAGCTCAAGAATTCCTAACGGCGTTTCCTTTGAGATAGCAAACACAGGCTCTCTCTGAGACACACATGCATACCCACATAACAACAAATGCTGCTTAAAGGAGAATGGTGTAATAATGGTGCAACCATGAAATTTAGTAGCCATCTATTTGAAGTCACATTAAAAATACCTAAATATCAATACATAAACTAATTGCAAAGCACTAATAAGCTTACTCTAAAGGGAAACATGAGAGAAAAGCATGAATTGAATACTATATCAATTGCATCCAGTGGCATAGTTACTCACTTAGGAATGCAGATTTATATACCAGCTGCGCCATTCCAATAGCTGGAAATTGCATATTAATGCCCATTCTGGTATTTAGCATTTTGCACTGTCCATCAGCAGGCCATGCAGTGATTAGCAGAAGAGGCAGTGCATCAAGACTTGGCTCTGATTCTTCTAGCATGCAGAGACTATTGCTTGGATGCTGGCAACAAGTTGCACTTTGGGTTTTATCAGACAGGGACACTTGCAGGAAAGTGGTCCAAAAAAGTGATCCATTGAAACCATTAACATGGAATGACTTGCAAACTGATCTATTTAAAAATATAAAAGAAGAGATCTGACAGGCGTAGCTGTTGTGGAAAGCCACTGTGAGACCATTCAGTTAAATTTAGAAAATGCAACAGTTAGCGAATTGAAACAGTACACATCGGCCACTTGATGATGCAGTTTTTTGCTATCTTCCAGGTAGATTTAAACCCTACTGAGGGTTCTTCAGAAAAGGAGCTTTGTGCCTATTGACTTGAATCAGATTTTTGTGATTAAGTCATTTTCACATGATTTTTGTGCTCTACAGGTAAGTGGGCCATGAAGTTGAATGATGTGAAATGATTAGGAGCCAACAGGATGTTTTCTTTTCAAATTTTTTTAGATTCCTTTTTGTTTAAAAATATTAATTTTATCTGTAAAAGGAAAGCTAAGAAGGGCAAATCTCAAACGATCTCCCTGCCAATATAAATAGTACACAATCGCTGTCATGCACAATTGGAATAAAATTAATCAAAATCACTGTTACAAATAATTGTGTAGCCCTGCTAAGAATAAATCTTGACAAGAAACACCGTAGATCTCACTAATGCACTCTAACAGCTTGCAAACAAACATGTTTTGACAGTATCCAATTATTACAGGCACACGATGACAAATCATCTTTACAACACTAAACACTAAACACTTCAAGAACTCCCTTACATTTTATCAACAGCAATTCAGTGTTTTAGAATACATCAGTCTAATAATCACAAATCACAAAATGTCATTTCTCATAAAATAAAAACACAGAGTGGGTAGACTGTGTCAAAAATCAAAAGGGTGGGCATCCTTGCACTCTCCTCTCCTGTTTGATTCCCTCCCTGCAATTTCTTTTTTTGCTAAATGGAATTTCCCATGCATTTGTGCCCCGAAACGCTTGACCCAGTTTACTGTTTTATCTTAGTCCATTTAATGCATTAAAGGGCAAATACATACAATTTCCCTTGATGGAAAACATGAGTTGTCAATGCTGTGGAAGCAGATTTAACTGTAGCAATAGAGTGAATTTTTCACAAAACCCTGTTTAACTCTGTTTAGGAAGCCTCTGGGTCTGTAAACTTCCATTCCATTCCATTTGCTCAGTGACCTTTTCTGACCCTCTATACATGATAAAGAAAATAAAATTACAAATTATAACAAGTGAACAAACTGTTGTTTACCTTTGTGATACACAAACATTTTGTTACACATAATGCACTGTTAAGTGCTCTGCCTTTCCAAATAATATGCATCTAGTTGCAGGCTGAAAAGAAATTTTGCTGTAAAATGACAATATTATAAGCTCTCTTCATCTCTAAACATCATGTTCTTATGAATGACAGGAATCAGAAAATGCATTCTCTAATACTGTGCGTTCTACTGTGTGTCTTGCAACATTTATCTTTCTAATTTTGATCCCTCTTTTGTTTTCCAAATTGGTGTGATAAATATTCCAGTTAAATCCCCCCCATCAAGCGTTTGCATACAGTAACAGACTGACTAATAAAAAGCTGTTTAAGATCTATGGTGAAACAAGAAGGTATTGTTTAAATACTGTATGAACTTGCTTTGTGTATAGCATCCCAAATTGACCTCAAAAACTGAAATACATAATAAATTATTTAAAAATTGTGGAATGCTTTGCGTTGTTTACTAAGGAAAAGCCACCGTAAAATTCAGTCTATCAAGTGAAGACTGCCAGAAACTGTTTTAGCCGTGTCAGCTTATGGCCTTTTTAGGCTGTCATTTTGTCTTTTGGCTGCAACATCTGAATAAATTCCTCCAAGCAAAAACTATTTTAAGACCTCCTGTTGTAAACTGTCATCTTTTTGACGGGGTGCCTAAAGGATTTGACATTTTTCAACAATGGTGCACTCTGTGATTTTAGCATTCAACAAAGTAAATGTGTCATTCACTTAACAGCCCATTTAAGAGGCAGTCATCAGGACTGGAGGTAGGTGCAGCAACGTACTACAGAAAGCTAAAATTATTATTTTGCTTTCTATTTTTCCTTGTCCACGTTTGAAAGCAGTTGTGTGCAAACAGAAGTTTTCCTGATTCAAACCAGACAGGAATAAAAGGAACATAAAACAGACCAAAATGACTTTTGTCATGAGAGATCTGCCACGAGGATGTGTGTGTGATATATATACTACTGTGGATAAGGTATGTTCTAATTTTTTGTTTCTTATCCTGTGCCAGTTAAAAGGAAGGGGCAGGGGAGCTCTATGAGATAGAAGCTACCATAACATTGGCTGTAATGGTATAAAGTGAGAGTGACAACCATGTCTGATCATAAGTTTCACCTGTGTGTTAGCTTATATTTACTGTATCCTTCTTTCTTTTGAATGCTGTGGATTGAGTATATCACCCTGATGATATTTATTGATGAAACAAATTTTTTCAAAAACAATGTTTTCATCTTCTTGTATTATGTGTTTTCTGAAGCAAGGACTGATGTTTTTTAAGTCTAGTTCAGGAAGAAGTTTTGGGATTACAATTAATTGATTTGTCTGAGTGCTTATATCGTCTGCTGCCTTAATTTGTACTTAATTCTTCATCTGACTGCAGTTTACAACAGCAGATATGCAACTATGCATATATAGTATAGATGACTTAACTTAGAGGCATATCATTTATCACATATAAATATTTCACAAAGTCTTTGTTTATTAAATATTGTTTAATATTGTTTGTTTAATAATTTGTTGTTTGACATTATTATTCATGTGTTATTTGGTACACCTCTTTTACTTAGAGCTCATAGTATAATTGAATTTCTAATATTTTTTTTATTGGCCAATAGAATATTTAAGACATACTGGTGGGATGTAAATGTTACTAGGGTCAATACATATTTTGATGCGCAGAAATAAGAAATGTTCACAGCCATAGTCAAACATCTGCTTTCTACCGAATGCATCATCAAACAAAACATAAACTCAACATTAACTTGTCTCATTAAGCGTTTACTAATGATGATATGTCTCTTCCTGATGTCAAATCAAAAGCTAAATACAGAGAAAGACTATTAGTTTTGGATCACATTAAACCTGATTTATTCTGTGTCCTGTTAACATCAAAGACTTAGTTACTTTAACTTGATGTCAGTGCAATTTTTTGTTTGACTATCATAACCTTTGGAATAACTTGGGTATGTTTGGAATTTAATAAGTATCTATAAAGTCTTAACAAAAATGTGTATCCAATAACAGTGTTGTGGGGATTATTTTCCTCATTGGTTTTAGTAGTCTAATTTTCTGCCTGTCACACATCATCATGGCCATTAGATGAAAGGCTCATTTTGAGTGTCCAGTAACTGTATCATGCAGACGGATTCGCCCAGCAGAAAAAAAGTTATCTGCTGAGTAATGAAAGCTCAGATTATGATGACCACTGTGTCATAAACTTCTACTGAACTCTCAGTGACTTGGTGTCAACTGCCAAAATGTGGAGAGAAACATTGAGTGGAGGAGTTCTTCAATACAATCAACACCTTTAACAGAGACAAATTAGTCAAAATTCAAATGACAATACTTAACCATACTACAGTATTAACTTCTTGGCACGCAAGATGTTTACACTAAATGTTTAATCTACTACCTAAATTTTTTCATTTTTAGTAGCTCTGCCTCCAAGTGATGACTTACACATTTCAAAAAGCATTCAACTGAGAAACTGCTCTGCCATCCTGTCACCTTACCAGTGACTGAAAAAAAGCTAAAAAAAAAAAAAATCAGGAAAGAAATGAGATACCAAAGTATAAAAGTTTTCATAGAGTGACTACTGACATCAGACACTATATATCGTATATATGACTACTTTTTTTTGACATCTTATGCCTTTATTGGACAGCATGGGTAGATATGAAGAATGAGAGGAGTGAGACAAGGTATGGATAAGCAGCAAATGTTCCCAGTCAAATTCCCTGCAAGGATATGCATTTAATGCCAATTGGTTAACCGTCAAGATCAGCAGTGCACTGACAAATAGATAAGGCTACTTGACCAATTTATAGTTATGCATTAAAAATGTTTTAAAATCAACCTATACCTGGTTAACAAAATGTTTTACATTTCCTGACACAAACAACTAGTGATGAGTGAGAAACTACATGTGTAATATTCCTGTGTGCCGGCAACAACTGACCCAAGAAAGGGCAGATTTCTAGAGATACTTAAAAAATTCTTAAAGTGGCACTTTTAAAAGGGTTCTCAATAGCAAAGACTTTGATTCGTCATAGCAGGAAAATACAGTTTTAATGACTCTGCTCCTGTTCACTGTGCCAGAGCAGGGTCCAGGGCAAGTTGATCAGCCAGATTAGCCTGTGCGGGCTAAAAGATGCCCACTCTTATGAGAATGAAGTTGACATGTGTTCCTAGTATGTTATCTATAAAGTTTGTCACAGCTAAGTTAAGTTATTTAAAAATGCTTAGTACATAATAGTGTTGAGACTAGACAGAGGGCAGATTATAAAGGGTGCCATCTCATTTAGTTGTCAATCTCTTATATAAGTCACTTCACTGAGGTACCTATGGCTAGCTAGCCATGATGTTAATTAAATTTAGTTAAGGAGCTGTGGTATTACGTTAAGTTTCTCTAAAGCTTATTAAGGTTGAGAATACTTAAAAGCTTATCTACAATAACTGTCATTATTAAAATGACAGATATCATATACTCAATCTCTCTTTGAAGCAATTACCTGTATTAATAATCTACTCTAAGATTTGATTTATGAAGAAAACAAATCTACTACCACAAAGGATAAGTCAACAGGCTGCTTATGGGGACATGAACCACACAACATACTATTAAGCAGAAAAATTCAAATGCCGATACTATGAGTGAAGCTTTAAAGCTTTGAACTATGTCATACAGGCCCAGTCAAATATCTTTCTCTAAGAAATTCACAGAGAAATTGTTTGTTAAGAAGCCTCATCTATAATACTGCTGATCTTTGAGGTTAATTTAAAGTGACACTGCTGCTATTATGACAGTTTATTTTACAGACTGAGCAGGCATGCAGCTACCAGAGAGGAGAAAATGAGGAAAAGGGTGAGGAAGAGAAAGAGCCTTCTATGTGCCAGATAGTCCAGATGGGAAACCAGGCAATTAGCAATAGAGGGGAGGCCAGGCAGAAGTTCCAGGCTAAAACAGAAGCACTTCCTTTTGTACGTGCCTGCGTTCGTTTGTGTGTGCGTGGCACTGCCCAGGAGTCACAGAGCACTGCAACGGATGGGATCCAGCAGAGAACAAGGGAAAGTCACACACATCAAACAAACTGTCAAGCTTTAGACAAGAGTCGGAGGGGAACATTTTACCATGCAATTAATTAGGACATGAGGGAAATGGTAATAGCCTGGTGTCATCCATCCATTTAAATGCATCAGGTTCTATTGTTTTATCCTGGATGATTGAGTTAATTTATGTGTGCTTGTAAAAAAGAAAAAAGTTCTGTTATGTATGCTTGCGCTTTAGTTTTATTGAATGGTGTTTACAGCACTTAAGACTAACAAATTTGGACTAATAAAAATAGGGTTATATTTACATATTTAGGAAGTGGGCGCTACTAGAGTCACAGCCTAACTATTAAGAACTTTAATGTATATTGTGAAACTTTAAAAAAGTGTATTAAGTCTTGTATTTTTTTTTTTTTGCAAAGTGAAAGTAATCGTTATGTTTATGTGTAAGATTCCAGTAATAAATTAATTTTTTAGTAAGAAATTTGCTGTCTTCACTTGCAGACTATTTCAACAGACATGTCTCGATGACTGATTCATCACATGGTGGCAATCACATTCACCTGAAGCTTAATACCAGCAAAACTAAGGAGCTATCTGAAGACTATTGTATACCGTAATGTTGGGTCTATTCCATACATGCAACATGTATTTTATGTCCCTTCATCCTGAAAAGGGATCCATCTTCAGTTCAGAACAGTCAAAATGCTTGTATGTGTTTTACAGGCTTGGCTGGTAAAGTTGATTCTGGTTACATAGAATATAAAGTGGCAGTCATTACAGTAGCAAATCTTTTAAATATTGACGTTGCTGCACTGAAGTTAAAAATTCTAAAATGGATTTCAAGGTGGGTAGCCACCTCCTCTTCTGTTCCTAAGTTATAGCATCACATAATGGCCTTAGAATTCAATTATTGCATTCAATTAGGCGTTTTTGCACGACATTATGATGTAACAGTTAAGATTACCTTTGACCTTTTTGAAAAAAAAAAATCCTATTTTTATCTATTTATCTTGGATTTTGTTTGAAATTTGTCTTAACTGGCATGTAAATTTTGGAGTTTATGTGCAATCCTTGACCTCTAACAACTGAATTTGATCAGTAAGTCCCGACACCCAAGTGGCCATTTTTGTGTCCAGACCTATGAAATTCCTTAGAGAAATCCTAGATGAGAACGAGTGGTTTATTCTTGTGAAATTTTTTAATCACAGTTTATGAAAGTGTAGCACAAGATTGTATTTTAATGTAACATCTTACACTTTACAAGGCTGGGCTGTGTTTTGTTTTTAATATTGACTGTATTTATATGACCCTTTATTTAAAAAAAAATCATATTGTTTTACCTTACGTTTTTAAAGTAACACAATGGGACACGAGATTTTTGTCCAACATAATAGAAACCTCATATGTTTTGCAATTACTATGCCCCATCAATGAGATGATCTAACTGTTTTAACCACAAACATATCATTAAAAGCTTTAAAATATTTACATATTTTATTGTACCTTCCAAATCAGAAAAATACTCTCCTTCGTACAGTTAGCTGAAGTAAACGCATTTATTTTATTATAGAGGCCCATGCCTCTTAATTTAGACTTTATAATTTAGTCTTTTTGACTCTTCTGGGGGATAAAATCACACAGACCATTTTAATTACTGAATTAGACAAGTGATTTGCTTAATTATGAATTCTGGGTTTGGGGAGTTGTTTAATTGTTATGAGAGCAGAGGTTAACAATAGTGCCTTTCAGCTTTTAGATGAGAGAAAAGAGGGCAAAGTGTGATTACAACAAAAAGCTGCAAGGGGTGAAAAAATAAAGACATTTTTTCAGAAGTGGAACATAAAGTATCTTATTGACCCCACCTCTTTTACACTATAGTAAAGGCAAACTCTCATGCTATAATTGCCTTTACTCACTCCATCTCCCGTTGATGCACAAATGTAATAGGACAAAACTATGGTAAATCTCCTGACATCCCTGCCTCTTCTCAACTTTGTGGTGATGACAACTACTCCCTTGCCCCTGCAAAGTGCTAAAATGTAAAAACAAAAAGGAATTTCAGCAGATGTTTGACAAAGCAATTTTTTAAAACCTGAAGAGGGACAGGAAGAGAGTAAGAAGACAAGACAAATACAAACAAAGGAGCAAAAACACACTGGTGAGTCAGGGGAAAATTGTTTAGAGTGAAGCATTTTGGAGTACGATTATAGTGGAGGATAGTGGATGGTGGAGGAGGATCAGAACAACTATGAAAGGTTTTTTAAAAATGAATCGAGCAAGGTTGAAGAGTGACACAACAGTGCCAATGTCTAGTGTGATGTTTTGCATAATGTCTGGCAGCGCTTTCTTAACAGTAACAAACAACAAACAAAGTGCAGTAATACTCATTAACCAGTCTTTTACCCATCTCATTTATATCCTGATTAATCTTGTTGTCTCGTTGGAAGGTAAGGAGTTCCCAGACTTTTGTGTCTCCTCAATATGCAGATATTTAGTTCTTATTTGATTTAACTGCTAACTGCTGGTGGCGGCTTTTAAATCTCCCACAAGTGGGTCGCACACTTAAAACCTTTTCAGAGGTGAAAGTTGTAATTGTATGAGTGGTAACCTGGAAAAAAATCCTTTTGAACTGAGAGAGTCCCAGGTCCTCTATGTTTAGAATCAACCCTTATGGCAAACCAGACTGGCAAAATAGCAAGTTAACTCATGGAGAATTTAGAGAGACTGAGTTTCTTTGTTAACTGGGTTCTGCCATAAAAGGCTCAGGAGGCATCACTTTTGCGGAGAGAGCTCCTTTTTCTGAGAAGGGCATTTAATTTGGATCAAAATATTTGCCATTTTATACAATTTAAGCCCTCCTTTTTTAAGTGGGGCGTTCTAATGCAAGGACTGTGTAGGTGGGCAAATTCAGGATATATCATTGTGGTGACATTAATATTTTTTTGCTACATGGGAGAAATGATTGTAGGATATATAATCGTGACAGGATAAAGGTGATGGAAGACACAAGGAAAATAATAGAGAGCAATGGAGAGCAAAACAGGAAAATACAACCCCCTGCTGCGTCACAGAGAGATGAATAGAAGGATAAAGGTCTTCATCTAACCAGCAGGGAAGAGAGGACAGCTAGTGAGACCAGCAAGGTTTCCTGTCGATTAAAAAAAGAGAAGGGGTCCTTTACACCTCTTCAGGTCTTTGGCCCACACAAGCAAGTCCTTTCAACTCTAAAATATCTAAAACACAGTTGGACAGTGTTACATCATTTGGTATACTGAGATCAAATATCTACTGAAAGATTCTTTGCTTTAACCTGTCACCACTGTGAAATGAATGATGACCAAAAGTAGATTTCGATAACATTTATATCACTGAGGACAGATTTTCTCAGTTCTTGAAGTACATACATTTCTACAAACTTTATGGTAAGTCCTAACGGATGGACAAATTTTGTAATATAATAATACCAGAAATTTAGCAGTATCAATACAAAATCCCATGAAATGGCAGGCGAAAATATCTGTTGCCATATATGCTGCCCCTGTCAGGTCTGAGAGAACTGCATCCCAGTCCCTGGTACCGAAGGACTTGGCACCAACGCATCAATTCTTGTGTCATCCTGAGGACAGATACATTAATCTCAAGTTTGAAAAGGAAAAAAGACGAGATTTTCAAAGTGGGAGTAAGAAGGAAGATAAACAACACTGACACAGAGAACAACATTAAATAGACAGAAGAGACAGAAAATCATACAGAGAGGAAGGGACGAGTGGGGAATGAAGATAAATGTGATTGTGTGGTGGGAGGAAACATGCGTAGCAAGAAAGAGCTGTTTTTAGTTCAAACAAACTAATTCATTACTAGATCTGAGGTGGCCATTGCATTTACCCAAACAGGAGGCTAGAATAGAGAAATGGGAGAGGAGAAGGAGGAGCAAAGAAGGTTAAGGTGAAAGAAATGAGCAGAAGAGGAAGCATTTCTAAAGCTGACAACACTGATGGCTGTGAAAGATTGAGATGGAATGACTTGATGAAAGGATGAAAGAAGAGAAGAGGGTGAGGAGGAGGGAGGCGCCGGGGAAGAAAGGCACATCATGTTGGAGATGGAGGAAGAAAAATGACAGTCAGGAAGACAGAACGAAAGGCAATAAGAATTCATGTTGGCAGCTGATGGAAGGTTGAATGTCAGGTTGGCAGTCATTTTTGTAAACAGCATAACTGCATGCTCTCGTCTCATCATTTCTACGACTGAGAGAGAAAACAAGCAAGAAGGATGAAAAGAGAAGCGTAGTGTGTACCTGACTGAATCAAAGACTTGCTGTCTGAGCCAGTCACTTTTAAGGTCATAGAGATTATGAATGCTACAGATTAGAAACTGCAGAATCGCAGAGAAGAGGCCCAAAAGAGAAGAGTAAAAATTAATTTGTGATGCAAGGAAAGGTTTCAGTTTCAGTTCTCTTACGATTTTAACACCTAAATTCATGAGGAAAAAAAAACAAAGAGTGCCATTATAGAGACTGTCACAGTGACAGTTAACTGACAGTGGTTTTGTAACTAACTTTTGAACATATTTTGTAATTATCTCCACACAATTAAATGTTTATACATTTTTTTTTGGCTGATATGCATTTTATAAGTTATGATCGTATGAGCCTTATATGACAAGTTGCAAAATATTGATTATTAATGTATTTTCTACATTAAGACTGAGGCTCTTCAGGTTGGGTTTGAATTTGGTTCTACATAACATCTAAACCCTTGATTGTTACTCTATGGGAATTGACTAGCTTCTGAGGCCAGCCTCAAGTGGCCATTACAGAGAAGCTTAACGCATCTAGGAAGCAATATATTACATCAACATATATTTGGACTACTTACAAAGTAATTCAAGTCAAAATTGACAAACTCTTAAAAACTTATCTATAAAAATTTGCAAACAAACCAAGGCACTTTTATATGCTCCAAACTATGTTGTTAAAGCAGATCAAGGCTATTTGTCCAAGAATGTGCTCGGCCTGGGGTCATAAAGCTGCAGCCTGCTGGGTCCAGCCTTTTACTTCTTGCTGCAAAACACTGCACCAGAGTGGGAGAAGTCTGTGGGAGTGACCTTTGGTGCAGCAAAGCGCTCCACTCCCTGTCTGAGTGTTTAAAGGTTTTATGTTAAGGTCAAGTGTATGAGGCTCATATCAGTTGGGTCCCACTGGCACAGGATGAGAGAACTCTGCACTGCATACTCTAAAAAAAAAAAAAAGGATCCCAAAAGCCAGAAATGGTTCCAGCAAAAACTTTCCTAAAAACTGACAGAGTACATAACATGAGCAGACAATGTTCACTACAGAGCTGCAACCACTAGCTGCTAGTCGATTTAATCGACATCTAATTTAAAAATAAGATCTCTTTTATTTGTAAAAATAGTTTCTCTATTATAGATCTGAAATTGATAGATCTCTTCTCTTGATAGTCGAAAAAAGAGGGTGGCTCTTTTCTCTCTTCAAGTTATTTTATCTGTTAAGGCTAGTGTTGCTGTTCAAAACAAATGAAAATGAACCTTTACTCATACAGAAACCTGATTTATGACAGTGTTTTAAAGCTTGGGTTGGTAATTCTGGTAAGCTAGCAAAATCTAAAAGTAGAATTGCCTCAAGGATCTGTCTAAACCCTCCCCATGCCCTCAGAGGTCCTTCTAAAAACACGCCCCCCTCTACATAAACGAACTCTGCTGCATCACAACTGCTTCATATCAGAGTCAAAGGCTTTTGCAAGTTACTGTGACAGTGGTGATTTTTGCTTTTTCTCTTCCATTCTCCAGTAAACTTGCAATAACATATCTCCAGCAGCAGTAGCAGCAGTGGCAGTGACACACACTGAGTGCAGGCTGGTGCAAGGTACAGTAGAGTACAAACAGGTAGACAGGGTGACATTTGATTGGATATTTCCAAGCGGACTGCCAGGCAGCGATTGGTTTTTACAGGATAACAGCAGTTACAGATGACAAATCTTTCTCAGACCTTTTTTAAAGCTCATAATTTATTTACTGCTGTTGGGATGTAAAGACCATTTCAACCAATTTAACAACTAGTGTATGCTGGATAAAATTACCAACCCCAGCTTTAATAAGTGCGGTGTTTCTCAAGGTTAGACAGTGAGGCTGTGTGTGTGTGTGTGTGTGTGTGTGTGTGTGTATGTGTGCTCATGCTGTTCAGTGCTCTACCTTCACTTCCTGTGGGCAATGGGCTTGTGTGCATGTGTGCCATTCCAGGCTCTGCTGTCACTCCTATTGAGCATTGTGTGCATGCCTTAACATTTGCTTGCCTTCATGGTGAGAAGCAGAACGAGAGCCATGGGTGCTAATGTTTTCATGTGCTAACCTTGCAGAACGTACACGGCTTGCTGACGCACAGTGCAAAATATAGCTATTATCTTCGCTTACATCACTGACAGTCAAGGTAACCCCACTGACACCATAAAACCTGTGTATAAAAGATGTTTTAAAGCCACGCAGACAAAGGGAGCCAAGACACACAACATAGTAACGCATCTTGTCCACAGACATGCCGACTTAAGGAATTCAAAGAGCGACAGTTGGTTAGCTAATATGACAAACGACATATTTACATGCCCCCATACATGCACACATACAGAATGGAGACCTCCATTGATAAGGAGGTATATTTTGTAGTTTGTGTTCAGTCTACTGCATTGCTGTACTGTGCAGGCTATAATAATTCTGGGTTTGAGCTCTGATTTAAAAAGTACCCAAAAGTGATACTTCTGTACAAGTTAAATCATCTTGGTAAAACATCACTTAGTTAAAGTGAAAGTCATCCAAATACATAGTACTTGAATAAAGTTTTGATGTATCTAATATTGAATTTAATCAAGTTTCAATAGTAATTTTCTTGTAACAAATGTACTTAAGTATCAAAAGTACAAGTAAATTATACATACATTTACATGTATGTATACATCTTTTTATCTTTTTATATTAATTCATAACTTTTCCCAGTATTTTAGTTTTTTTCTATGGAATCATTTCTGTATCATTATCAAGATATTTTGGGTAGGTATCATAAAGAACTCATAATTTTGTATTGTGACAACACTAGGAAAGGCAATCATATATAAATACCAAAGTAAAATTGTAGTTTCAATAACAGCTGAGGGCAGGCAAAACCTACAGATAACGCATTAGCAAAAAAACTCTGGGAGCAGTTCAATATTCATTTTAATATCTATTCATATTCATTTTTGTTACTGCAAAATGTATGTTGGAGAAAGCTATGTTTGTAATGTTGAAAATATGTAATGCAGTTGTTTTTTACAGTTATTTTTTATGACAGTAAACTCTATTCTGACAAATAACAAACAACCCCTTAAGTCAACTCTGAAACAGTCATTATCAGGATGCTCTTCATGCTGGCAGCAGTGTCAAATTATATGTTGTCCTAAATATCAATATTGATCAATATGAACAAGAAATATTGTGAGCATATTTTTGCCACATCGCTCAGTCCTCCTGAATTTACATTTATATAATCAGTTGAAAATGTATTAGACTTTAATTATACAGTCTTTTTACTTATTCTCAAAAGGGTTGCCTTTTTTTGAGAAATAACCTAGTATAACCTAGTATACATAACCTAGCATGATGTGCCACTACACCTTTAACTGCTACAGTACAGCTCTGTTCCCTATTACCTCTGCCAGAATCAAAAAGCACATTGTGACATTCTTCAGAGCTTCAAGATGGACTCAGAAAGATGATGAACAATGAAAACTAGAGTGGCAAGACCAGAGAACATTGACTGAAAAGGAGTGAAAAAAGACAAGGGGAGAATGAAGGACTGAAATCCTTGTTTAAAGGATAGTCCTCTGAAACGACTGTGACATTTCTAAAGGCCAGACTTCCTGAGAGGCACTGACTCTTCCTCCATTAGGGTAAGGCACTTCATGATTACACATATCAATAACATCTAAGCACAGACACTGTGCTCTAAATGAACTATGTACCATGTTTGTTCACTATGTGAATATGGGTGTGTGTGTGCAAGTGCGTGTGTGTGTGTGTGTGCATGTGTGTGCTTGTGCGTGTATGGGTGTGTGTGTGAGAGAGTCTGTGATAGTGTGTCTGTGTGTGTGTAAAAAGAGATCGAAGGATGTCAGCGATCTGGCTCCAGCATCTCTGCATCTCTTTTAAAGGATGTGCTGGTCAATCAATTGACCTAACCAAATTAACCAGGACAAACAAGATGTGTCTTTTCTGGCATTTACTGTTTCTGGGAAATTTTGCAATAACATGCACACATTTGTGAGTTTAGGTGATAACCAGCAAATAACCAGAAAATGTACAATTAGACACACAAAGACAAACCCACAATGAAAATTTAAAGTGTAAATTGTTAATTAAGCTGTTTTTTTCAGGGATAGCAAAATGGTTACTTAAAAAACAAGATATCATTAGTGTTTGCAGATCCTTGTTTCCAATCCACCTTCTCACACTCAGGGTGGGAATCCTTCAAAGTAAAAATCAAACTGAAATTTAACTAACTACATTGCTTATCTAGAAATAACATTAAAGACCATGCCAGGCCAAATCAGACATTGTGGCAATAAAGGTTGGCTTGTTTGTTGTCCTGGGAGTGTCTGCCCATTTGCAAATGCAAATTAACATCTTTGTACTCCCTTATGGCAGCATTGCTTGGCTCAGCTCAGTCTGATCAGCTGATTGGCCACCGAAGCATGACGTGGGGTTCTGTTCTCCAAAAGCTGACTCTGCCTCAGCATTTCACAACACCACAGCCAAAACAGACTATCCACATTGAAATTAACAGAAGAATTTGCATTTTCAACATTCACCCAATTTGGTCTGAATCAGGCTTAAGCTAAATGCTTTGACTGAGTAATTTGGGAGTGACAGAGGGTTTGTCTTTTAGTTCTTTGGAAAAAAAAATTTCTCTCTAGGTTGCTCATTTACACATCAAGAATTTACTGAGCAACTTTAACATTTATTCACAGTCAAGTCTGAGGTCTCCTGTGTTCCAGTTTTCCAGGAAATAAGTTCATTTTCCAGGTTAACTAAGTGCTGACCAAAATGCCTCTTGATGCACTTCAATACTGCCAACCAGAGAAAGGAAGTATGACCTACAACCAATCAGAGCAAAGCTGTTACAGAAAAATTAACTGAGTAAGTTTTTTTTTCACTGTAAATTTTAGAGTACAACATGACAAAAAAATTTAGGTTTTTGTTTTATCCCAACTGGTTCCAGGCACAGGCTTGGGAGTGGTAGGTTGGGTGCCAGCATTTGGGGTTGCAACATGATTGAAAAATGCCGATATTTCCTTCTGTGATCAAAGTTTACATAACATGAACAGTAAATTGTTAGCAAGCAGGTTTTTGTACATGAAGTGAGAGTAATCACATGCTGTTGTTGTCCAGCATGAGGACAAAAAAAAATGGAAAACATGAGCTTGTTTTACTGCAGCATCACATGTGTTCTTAAATGAGAAAATCAGCTACCTTCTTTAAAGGGAAAAACAGTCAGTTCTAGACTATCCACAGCACTGGTTGTTTGGCCATGGTATAATGTCTGTCTTGTCATCAAAGCAGAAATGTTCGTTCTGAAATGCTATCACAGAACATTGGTTTCCATTTAACACAGACTGGGGAGCAGGTCCTTTATACGTCCCTAAAGGCAATCGGTAACAAAGATGCAGTATGCAGTATTAAAATGTTAAAAAAAAAAAAAGTGTGTACATTAATCTAAAGATCTAAAGGTCATTACCTCTTTTTACCTGTACTATTTATGTGGAAAATGTTGCTACTTTAGAGAAAGGCAGCTTCAGGCAAATCCAGTGAGGTGGACATTAAGCCTGAATGTTTTTGTTTAACTTTATTTGGGAACTCCTTGAGACAAATACTTTGACATATTATTTACAAAAGTCTGCTTGGGGTAGTGATGGCTGTCTAATATGTTTATTTTATTTCCAAAAAAAAAAAAAGTCACAATAAAATTATTGAAAGGCATCTTCTTCTTTTACCACATTAAAAATTCCAGACTACATGAAAATGTGGTCTACAGATAATGAAAGTCTATCAGTTTGTTAAGATTTCTTGCTTCAAATCAAATGTCCCTATTTTACTGTTACGTCCTTTTTTATTGTTTATTTCTTAGTTCTTTTTTATTATTATTATTTTATTATATGCACAGGTTACTTGATGTTTCTACATCGCATTTGAAAAAGTTGCAAAATGGACTAGGGCTAATTTACTATATGTGTGTGTGTGTGTGTGTGTGTGTGTGTATGGTGTCACAAATCACGCCTGCCTCTTTAAGTCAGATTTTGGATGAGCACATAAAAAGTTTCACATTTAGTAGATGAAAATGTAAACAGCCTTCAAGCGTAAAAGTCTGCACAACCATGATTACTAAATAAATCTCACTCATCCAGCTGCAAACAAAAAGAAAAACACATTGTTTGAGTGAAGGGTGACTTTAAACAAGGCAAGAGTGCTGGACTGCCAAAGCTGAGTCACATGGCTGGGATGTGATACTGGTAACATAATAGGAAACATGCTGCTGCCACATAATCTTTAATTACAGACAAAGTCCTCTGACAGGCCCCTGTGTGACCTGGCTAATTCTCTACAGCAGGCACACATATGCACACTCAACAGAGGCCACACTTTACTACACTAGTGAAATACTTGACTGATAGAGGATATCAATATAATTAGTCTTATGATAGAGGCTCTGTTGCAAGACAAGCTGTATTAATGATAGAAAAATCCACCAAGCTTTCTCTACACCTCAGCCCTCAATCATGTGCTCATTCTCTACCTCCTTTCAAGTATAATTTATGATTCAAAGGAAACCATTAGCACCGGCTCACATAAAGACTGGCACTGTCACAAGGGTTGCAGATATGCAGAGACGTGCACAGCCTTGGGAAATGGAGTTCAGAGCAGGTGCTGCAGACAACACATTGGCTTGAACAGCTGGTAGATCTACAATATGACACATTGTTATGTTGAATATCAGCAACATAAAAATAATTAAAATTAGAATCTTGTCTATATGTGACTGACACAATCCAATACATTTCAACTGGGGCGGTCTGCAGCAGTAGAGACAACAATGGATTTGGGGGGAAAAAAAAAATCAATGACCATGCAACTGTTTAAGCACAGTCAACATTTCTACAGACATGATGTGAGATCATGTGATCAACTGACTGGCCAATCAGACCAAACAGAGCAAGAGCAATATTATTTATCTGGAGTCATGTTTGTGTCCACCTGGTAAGTCCAAGACTTATTCTCTTTTGGTGCTGTTTTTGGTCTCTACCAAGCCCTGAAAGAAAATCTCTTGCTCTGACTAACCTTTCTTTTCTGCTGTTTGAGGGTGAGTGGGTAGAGTGCAAAGAGTTTAAATACCTTTAATGAAAACAACTGCTGCTGCAGCTAAAACGCTATAAAGCAGTGAAAGTGAACCAAAACAAAGTTTCAGGTCAAACAAGTTAAAGTTCTGGTATGTATGATTTAATGAGATCTATTTGCAAAGTATGACAGAAGTAGATTAAATAATATTTATATTTTTTAGTATGTAGTATTCTAAAAAGAAAGAAATGTTGTGTTTTCATTACCTTAGAGTGAGCCTTGGCCACCTTGTTCAAAAATGAAGGATAGCAAAAAGGCAAAAAGTTTTGTTTCTATTAGTCCACCAAAAAAAAGAAGCATTTCTTGCCTTTTTAAATGTAGCCAGGAATACGAAAATTCAAACTGAAATTAGAAACATCAATACCTCAATATTTGTGAAGTAGGCTTGTTCGGTATACCAGTACTAAATTGGTACCGTGGTACTGAGTCATTTAAAACGGTACTATACTGCGCTTGGCTGGTACTGTTACTTTTTTTTTTTTTTAACGTCGCCGCGTGATGGCACCACGTT
>JAPZDV010000022.1:14111161-14130882 GCA_029814665.1 Acanthurus lineatus
CAAGCAAAATAAAATTCAGAATGCAGCGTGACGTCATAATCACCGCAGTTCGATCTTATCAGGAATGAGATCGCACGAGCGTCTGAATCTAGATCGAGGGTATATTTTCGATTAATCGCCCAGCACTAGTCTGAGATCAGTCTGTAGTTAAACTGACACTGCCAGCAGGTTAACTAAGATTAAATTTGTATCACCACAATGAAGCCACACTGTTTCAACTCAAGTCACAAAAAATCTGATAAAGAGACTTGTTACTTTTCTAATCTTGGTTCCTTATGAATGCAAATGAGGCAGGAGTTTCTCAGTTCCCAGCTCTCATATCAGCGGGATAAGGGAAACACCTGTTTCATTAGAACACTTACAAAGAGGCAACCCTTTGGGATTTTTTCAGATACATTTCAGGACATTGTCTTTCATTCCAGGTTCTTTCTCACACTGCACAATATTGCTTGCCTAACTCAAAATTTTCTCTCAAGCAGCAGCAGAAAAGTTTTGTGGCTTAAGTGAAACCATGCAGAAGTGCTGCAGTCGGCCCGAGTGTAAGTATGACATTGGTATTCTGTGGAGACAGAATGAGATGTTATCTTCACGATCACAATGTTAAAGCCTCTCTGAGGGTTGGAAATGGATCAGAGGACCAATTCCATTACATTTCTGACAGACATTTGTAGAGACAAGATTAATCTGCAGTTCCTGGCCGACACATTCTAAAACTGTGTGTCTATTTCTTAAAACATGGTGTACACTCATTCCCTGAAAAAGATGTATGTGATAAAATCAACAGATAGGAATATAAATTCAGACTCAAAAAGGAAAAGCTTCAGAAATATAATAGACTCAGCAGAATGAAAGAGAAAAGAGGGACAGTTGACTGAGAACTGCAATTTTAAATTGTGAGCAAATCTTTCAAGAATTGCACAAAACTTAAATAAATTAAAATCACAGTATATAGTTTAATGCATTGTCTAACAATGTCGAAAGGCAAAATATTTATTGCTGTTTTAATTTGTCACATTTGTTGGCAGGGAAAGGCATGATAATCGTTAAAATGGGGATAAAGAGATGGGCATGCACATTTTTATAGTCTCTCCTACAAGATGGTTATGGTTTTCCACTTGTTTGTTACATTAAATGTGATGGAAGAGTTGCTTGAGAGCTTGAGAGAGAAGTTTAAATTCTACTCACTTTAAGCTCAAATACTTTTGACCAAAGAGGTTGACTTACTGATCAACAATGCCATCTATACAGCCATGTTGCTTGAAAGCTTTCTATGAGGACAGGCACTTTCAAATACCTATTGCGAAAATAACAGTACTTCAGTTATGTACTTACAGAGATGAACACTAAGCTCGTACAGAGTTTTTTAAAGTTTTTACAGTGTAGTTTTAATTTAGGAGGAATGGTTTAATATATTTTTAGCTGGGCCAGGCTGCTAATTGCCTTTTACCAGAAGATGGCCATAAAAGCAATCCATATGAAAGATTTCCTAGAAAAATGTGAACTTGTCTACTACAGTATGCCTTTTATCTGAGGCTTGTGGGCTAGAGAAACATGCCTGCTAGAAGTAATATCTCAAAAATACAGTCCCATATCAAATTGTCTTCATTCTAAATTACACATGGAAGTGAGTTACATTATATTATAAATCTGTAGAGGTGTCCCACACTGGCATAACAAAACAAACAATCTCACTCACTATTCACAACAAAGTAGGGACAAATTTATTGCTGGCAAAATGAAAAATATGAATAACTGTAAACAAGGGCTGGTGTAGCAGTGACAACTGATACATTGGTTTCTATACCTGAATGCGAAACAGGGAAAGAAAGTTGAGATTTTGTAGATTTAAGAATGAGTAGCTTAAGCCATTTTTACAAAACGAACAATGTAGGACCAGATTTCTTTCTTCTACATGTAATATCCTTTTAACCTCATCTCAACTTTATCTATGCCTTATAACCTCATATTGTCATTATTCTCTAAAGTATGTGTCTCTCACTTAAACCCCTAAGCTGTCAACCTTCACCTCACCATAATTATTTTTCCTATCATCCACCATCCTTACCCCTCCTCTGCTTCTCTCATACTTCTCCCTCAACACATCATGAGGCTACTTAACACCATCTAAACTCAGTGATAAACATCAGATGAGTCAATCCCCTATCAATCAGCATCCCTCCATTCCTGCTCTTACTCTCTGAGGCCTTGCAATTTCTCAGTCAAGGTCTGATTTACTCCCTTCCTCACTGTCTGTCCTGGCTTATTCTCTCCTCACCACTTTCTTTCTTCAATAAATCTATGCTGTGTCATCTTCCCTTCCCCTCTACTCCCTCCATGCGTTAATCTGAGAAACACTTTAATTTTACTTCTCCCAGCCCATATTCCACACAAACACCCTGCTGTCACATTTATTTCTAAACAGAGCAAGGAGGATTTCTCTGAAAAAGTATAGTAAACCTAAACTACTCCGGCAACTGAGAATGGCTTGTGCATATTTGATAGCGCCTTTACAATCAACATGACGAAATCTAATAAGAAATGAATATTAAACAAAAGAAAAGATATCCTGGGCATATTTTTAAAAATTAACTTGCCCTCAAAAGACTTCAAAAGAGCTTATAAATGTGGAAAACACTTGGTAAAAGACAAAACAAATACAATAATCATTGGATGAAGTACAAAATGCTACCTTGGGCTGCTCATATTGCACCATGCCTCTTCTATTAGAGGCAAAAAAAAAAAAAATTATTGGGATGAAAAATGCCAAAAACAATCATCAATTTACTTTTTGAAAGAAAGGAGTTTTAGCCTGCAGCCTTTGTCTCAAAAGAATCAAATTAACTAAAACTTCTAATATTACATTTCTCAGCCAATTTAATCAATGCAGCACAAGGGGAAAAGAGAATGAGAAAGGGAAGACAACGGCAAGTTAATGGAAAAACAATATCTTACTGGAGGATTTTCTACACTGAACACACAGCATTTTGCCTTTTCAGCAATCTCTGTGAAGGAGGGACAACATCAAAATCCTGTCAAAAACCTTGCTGTGTTAATCACTCTCACACATAGTACTCAAGTGATTTTTCATTTTTGGAGGGCTGTAACTAAAGTGGCTCTTGTGTGTGTTCGCATTGTTATGTTTGTGATTTGTGAACCAGTATCAGTTTAAAAGCATGTTGGTCAGGACATTTCGGAATTGGGAAAACATTTCCATAGACTCTTTGAAGGTTAAGACTTAGTATTAAGGTGTTGCAGCTGAGCTAGCAGCTCTACTGCAAGTCTCTCTGGTGTGTTTATCTATCTATTTAATCAAAAATTCATTATGAATCAAGAATTGTTTGAATTAGGGAACAATATTGAATGTATGGTTGAGAGAAGCAAAAAATAAAACCCTGAATGAAGTCCTATTTTTCTGAAAGACTTGTATCTATGAAATTACACTTATCATTTTTTAGTTTTATGATAACAATCACATTATGAAGGCAAGGCTAGGAAGGCAAGGAAATACTGTCTTCACTACCATTTAACTTTTTGGTCTGTGCTGCCTGCTAGTAGAGCTTGTTCAGAACCTTCTGTTGTATTACTGAAAATACAGCCATCCTTTTGTTTTTACCTGTTGTTTACTTAAATAATATTTGACATTAAAATACTTTTAGACTGATACTATGATAATGAAAATGGATAATTTCAAATTAATTTGTGAGATATTACAATCTGTTTAGTGGCAGTTAGATTTGTAAGTACTGCCACTTGTAAGCAGCTAGAAGGGTAATGATTTCTAAATTGAGTCAGCTGATGATTAAATTTTTTTTAGGAGCATTAGTGTTATTTGTTGAAAACTATTTCAGCCATTTAATTTGATTTTGATATGCTCTATGATTCAGAGCTACATCACTGACTTAATTTGATTTAGATGCTTTGGTACCCCATGAATCAGCACAGGCTCATATTGGTTGTAAAAGGAATATTGCACCAGAGTGAGAGTCACATTGTGACAGTGTGTCAGTGTCCAATGGACAGCAGAATTAAACTGTAGGATATAATTTTTGATGACAGATCTAGATGGGTAAAGACAAAACAGGGAACATTTTATAATTTAAAGCAGTCCTATGCAGTAGCCAAGCAGTAAAATTCACCATAGAGTCATATAGTTTTGATATAGTTTTATCAGTCTGTTTTAACCTGAATAGCTTAATGGCTTTTCTCATGTTTCCCTGGATTTTGTGACTTATTTTGAATACCCTACTGTAAAACAATGACTGTGAGGGCCATAGCCCAGGAATCACACTATTTTAAAATCAGAAGTATTTTGTGACATCGTGTCAATATATAAGTATCTGCATTTGCTGTTTGTGCACATGCAAAGGTTTTCACCTTATCTTGTCAACCAATTTTTTGAATAGACTCCGAGACTGTCCTCTATGGTGATGTAAGTCTCTGAAAAAAATTACTCAAAAGCGTCTTTTTTTTTCCAAACAAAAACACAAAAAAGAACAAAAACATTTTTAGGCCATGTTTGTTTGTTTGCGTGTTTCATCTGCTGTGCTTTCTAATCTAAAAAGACAATGAAAAGCATACTGAATCTGCCAGCATTAGTTTTGGTAACAGGCGTTTAAAAATTGTAATTACCCTAACTAAACCTTTGTTAAAACCCAAAAGAGTCAAACATGCCAGAGCGAAACACTGACCAAACCTGTACACCACATTAAATACAAGGCCATACCCATTTATGTATCCCATTTAAAAGTACAGCAGAGGTTGTGTTCAAAATACTACTAATACTAATATTTTTTTTATTTTTTCAGAATGGAAAACAGTCTTATGGGACAGTAAGCAACTAACATGGGTACAAAAGCCTGATATTCACCACCAGTCCATGGACTCTGAAGAGAGCAGGTCAACCTGAGCCAGCTATGGTAAAAGCTGATGCTAGCTGGCATTAATGTTTGTTTGATACAGTCACTAAGAAAGATATGAGTTGAAATAGGAAAGAAAAACACATCGGAACCTGTGATAAGTAATGTATAAAGTAGGCAGCCTGTCTACAGTGGCGATGTAACATTTATGATACCAGACAGATAGGAGTTTCTTGCTGAAAACAATCTCATAGCATATCATAGTAGTGGACACTAAACTTTCAATAGCCTCGGAAGTTACCATAAAGTTCAATGCAATTGGTTATGTGGTCAAAAAGCCACATATACCTCAAAAAAATGTGTCATTATAGGGCTAGACATTTATATTGAAAGAAACACTTGGCCTCAACATGCTACAACAATGATAAATTTTGGATTTCACATACAGTTCATTCTTTTAAGTGCTATCACCATATAGTCATCAGCACAGAAGGGTCAATGACTAGCCTCCTGACTTTCCCTGGATAAACAAATACTGGCCCTGAGCATGTTCGAGATGTCTGTGGCCATGTTAGCCTGTTCTTTCAGAACTGTTCAAAAAAAGTCTATAATGTCAATGTTAACTTGAAATGACACCATCTTATATCTTTATATCATCTTTAAATTTTATTAAACATGATCCCTGCTGAGAAAACACTGGTAGATTTTTTTTCCCTGTAAAACATGAATATGTATCATTTTTCAACATTGATATTTTATCGTTCTTTATTGAGTGCCTTAGAATATATAATGTCCTGTCTTTAATCTTACAGGGGACTGCTTTTTGAAATGGCATCTTTTTATAAAATTAGTTCCTCCTCCAGTGTCATTTGCAAACATCTGAAAAGTGGATATTCTGCAAAGGCGAGATTTTTAGAGACAAAAGACCACATTAATCCAGTCTTCTTGTAATGCAGCCCTAAAATAAGTACAGATAGCCTTAATATAGATATGGTTAGTATAAATATTGGTATTTATTTAAATGAATATAGTAAACAGCTATTTTTTTTAACACTTATTTTTTATTGATCATTCATACATTATGAACTTATACAAACAAAAATCACGCACATCCCATAATCCAGACGATACAAAATAAAATAATATTTGTTTGGGAGCCATATTTCCAGCAATTCATCCTTTATCATATTGTCTTCATTTCGATTAACTAGTTCTGCCTGCAGTCTTCGTCGCTGTTTTTGGCTTTGAATAATGTCCATTTCTCCCACTTTTGTAAACGGCTATTTTTACATTTGTGTACACATTTTTAAAAATGTGTACACATATACAATGTAAAATAATGATTACATGTGTTACTGTTATTCTTATTTTGTCTTTTTAGCCAAGCTATGGCTTTATGCTGTGGCATGGTGTGTTTTAAAGCCAATAATTTCAGTATCTTGGATATGTTGAAGTTGGTTCCTTTCAAAACCCTCTGAGGATGTCTGTTATGAGAAAATACCTTCAAGATACAACAGACCAGTGGATAAGAGTGATTTCTTCTAGGTATTACCATACGATAAATTAAAACACTGATTATCATTTACACTGCACAGCTTTCTTATTTATATACATAGTATTATTAGCACTTGATGACCCAGGGGGATAGTCAAGTCTTTCTCTGCACTATAAGTTAGTGTTAAAAGAATTCCTGTTTCTAGAGTGAAAACATTATCAAAGATATTCATATTTTAGGCCTGTTTTTTATGCTGGGAAACTAACCTTTTCACCCTACAGTAGCCTGTTTAGAGGAAAACAGACACTTGGCTGAAAAAAGCTACTGTCACCCTAAACATGATGGAAAACAGTTCTGGTTGGATATGACACTCAGTACAATGCCATTACTGCACTCCACTGAAGCATACACACACACAGAGAAACAGAAAAAAGAGTTGAGAGCCTAGAGCTGATTAATACCATGGGAATACAGCAGACCATTAGGATAACATGTCAATGTGAGTGCAGCAAATAATGCTTGGTGAATGGCTCTTTGTGAAAGAATGTAAACAAAGCAAACAATCAAATCATGTTTTAATATTGTACAAGCAAAATTGATAAATCATGTTTTTGAATAATTAGATACAGCTGTAACAGCAGTGGACTAGTGAAGTTCTGCCTTGTAGCCAGCAATCAATGAGGCAGTGTTTTGGCCTGGTGTTTTTCACCACTGATTTACTTGAATGAAATAATGAGAGTGACAGAAAAACCAGCAAAAACATATGTGTTATCTTTTAATACTTGCTGTGTGATGAGTCAGATTTATGCTGATGTAAACTTGAAAAAAAAAAAAAAAATTCTTTGGCAAGTCTGCTTTTGCGTGCCAGCAAATAAACATTAGAGCCAGGATAGCCACACTTTTTCTGTTGGTCATATGCAAAAAAAATATTACTGTTTATTATGGTAGATAATACAGTGAATTATAATTGTGTAATTCCACACAGCTTGTTCTATAGCAATTATTAATCATAGGGCTTCAGGCTAAGACCAGTTGGTCAAATTTTGGGATCGATTTTGGAGACATACAACTAAATACAGCTAAATTTCATTACTGGGAGCACTAGTGCAGCTTGCAAACATGCCCCTAGTTTTTGTATTTTTTCTTATCTTACATCACATCATACATGCCTTCTTGACATGAAAAAAAGTTTACCAATGATTTTCAATCTGCCCCAAAGAGAGGATGTGAGGCAGTGTTTGCATATTGTCTTGCATTTAAGATGACAAGAGATCTAATACACAAGAACTATTCTGATATATTGACTCAAAAATTACTTTTCTGAGGTAACTCCGCTCTTTGTTATAGTGCACAGGCAAGAGAGTGTAAGGTGCTTTCAAAGTGACTGATTAATGCTGTGAAATAAACGGGAAAGGTTGCAGATCATCATGCATTTTCATTGTCAGTTATATCATTGTACTAAGGAAACCAGTCAATTGTTTAGCACACTATATGGCAACTGAAAAAAGTGCCCCTTTTCTGTTCCTTCAATTGACAATTTATTTTAAATCAAATACCATAACCCATAAGAACCATAAGAATGGAAGTCAAATCATAAAACTTTACAAAGATTAACAGAACTATAGTACATGTCATGCAATTTAAATGAAAAATATTCAATCCCCATTGTAATTTGTTTTAAAATATTCACCACTGACCGTTTAAAAACAGGCAGTGGGCCAATATTGATTGACTTGTCATAGTGTGGCCATCGCTCCTCTAAAGATTTAAGTTTTAGCCTCTAATTTGGTAGGACATAGGATAAACGGTTTAGCCTATTCTAGTGCTTAAATCACATTTATGAGATGAGTGCACCTTCACACTAATACAGACACTAACATTATTAGCTAGATTGGAGAAGAGAACCTAACATGTATACTCTATAACAAGCCCAACTGAGACACATCATTCTGACAAAAATTAAGAGAATTATGAAATAATAAAGGGTTATTTACTGTGAAATGGGATGCATGGTAAATCCAAACAAGAAAAACAAGACAGAAAATTAGAACGCTACAGCTCTAGAGATTCAGGAACACTGTATAAATGAAAAGCCGGCCCATGGGAATCCTTTTTAATTACATAAAAATAATGACAAACTTGCTCCCCCCAATACTGAATCAGATTAACCATTCTAATAGCAGGCCTGCTCTCTGAGATCAAGCCAAACAATTTATCAGTGATATGTATAAACATACTAGAAAAATGTGCTCCAGCTCCCAAGTGGGCAGCATAGTGGCGGAGAGATTGAGATGACTTAAAGGAGCGTGTTTGCGTGTGCGTGGGAGTGTGTGTGAGAGTGAGTGAGTGGGGATGGGGGCTGGGGGCTAGAGAGGGGGAAAGAGAGAAAGAGAGGGTGAAACTGATAAATAGAAAAGAGTGGTGTTCAAAGAGGACAGTGAAATTGAAAATGCAAACACTATATAGAATGAGAGACATTACGAAAACATTACTAGGGTGTTAATTTTGCAGAAGTATGACGCCGCTCATGCACTATTAAAAAGCAGAATCCTGCAGGGATATTGAAACAAGTAAACACTCCACAAGCCTCTTCACATCACACAGGTATGATGGTACTGCAGGCACAACAACATGTAATGGCAGAGAGATAAACAAAGGACTTAGGTACACAGAGGCCACCAATGTGAGAGTGAAATTTACGTCAGTGAGTCCTTGACGCACAATGCTTGAGGTTTTCTAAAATGCACTCTGAGACAGCTTATGTGGGCCAAGTACCAGGGACTCTAAATACATTTACAGTATCTTTCTGGTTTTACTCTAAAGAATGCTATGCTATGCTAATGTAACCAACTTATTGCAAGCAGGGCTACAGTTACAGACAAAATGAGTCATTATTTTTATGCTCAAAACAAAGATGAAATTTCCTTTACAGTTCTTTCAGAATTAAAAACATTAATTACACTCTCTTTTGCTTTAATCCATATAGAATGCATAATACAATTATGACTGGGCCTTGACAGTCAATTTTGGAAAACAAAAAAGGCACACAGGTGCATTTTTTTCATTGTTTTATATTTTCTTAAATAGACAGTATAAATCTAACAGATCAACTTAATGATTAGAAAATAAACAAATAGATATGAGATATCCTGCACCAAACCTAGCAAGCCTGGTCAATCCATGCACATTTTTAAATATCACTATGGCTAGAATACAGCTGAACAAAATCCAGTCCATTCTTTTTAGTGCTTTGTGTTTAGCCCACCTCAGCTCCACTATCCAATAGCTGGACTCTGCAGTGTAGTACTTCATCCACCACTAATGGTCCACTGATCATTATTGGACAATTAAGAAAAATGTGCTATCGGGACATAAGAATTTTTTAATAAAGCAACTAGTGAATCAGTGCAACTCAGGATGACCACATGTTTTACTACATTTACGGGCACTCTATTTTGCTAATATCTGATCACAACTAAAATCCAACTAGTGCAGTTAGCTGCAGCCAGTCCCACACATACACACACTGGCTGCCTGCATGCACAGAGAAGGGGAAAGAGGGTCCAGTGCTGTTAGTAAAAAAGACCTGGACTGTCGGCACTTGTTGCATTTTAGAAATAAAGTCACTAAGCGGGTCTAAAAAGTCTTTAAACCTAGCTAGAAAGTGAACAACTCTGACAATTCTGCAGGCATGATCATGTTTTGGTTCAGAGTTTGCAACGGAAGGAGGAGCTTTTGACAGACAGCTCTGTTGTATTTGAGGGAAAGAGAATGCAAGATAGACTGTGAGAGAAGCTGAGTAAACAAATTCTCAGTTTACAGCTAAAATAAAGGCGCCTAAACAATTTAATGTTGTTCTTACTATGCCACTGAAAACTTCTGATCTGCATAATGACGATATAAATGCTGATTGATCCGCATTTGAGCAGCATTTTCCCTTAGGGTCATGAACCAAAATGGGTCATGGCCTGGTTTTACTGGATCACCACTGTGCAGAGAAAAATGTGCTACTATGTTTCATCTCTCTAAATGCCCTTCTAAATCTTATTCAAGGATGAAAAGTTTCCCCCAAGGTTTAGGAAAAAAGGCTTAAAAATTTGAGGCCAATGTTCTACACCAAGCCATCATTTTGTTTTCTGTCTCTTACATTTTTATAAAAATATTTCGTCGTTGTAAGAAGATGTTTAAATTATGAGGACTTTCTAAGGTGAATAAAGGCCTAAATAGATAGAACTGCCTGCTACTTCTCTCATAGAGATACAGTTTCTTTACACAAACAGACAACTGGACACTTCTTTGGAATAGTGAAAGAATGCTTGTTTTCACTATAACCAGCACAAAGTATTGTTTACATATGATTACCTTGATGTCTCTATTTTAATCTGGGCTCTTAACATTATGCAACAACTGTTTGCTAAATTTATAAATACATTCTAAGAGTGTCCCAAATGTTTGTAAGTGCCCCTATTTTTGTGACATAGTGAGTAGAAATCCCCCCCCCCCCAGTGTATTTTTTACACAGTAGAAATACTTTGATATATTAATCAATTTTCCTAATTGAAAGAAAAGTGCATTCTTCTTTACTATGCTGGTAGGTTCAGCTGAGATGCTGTGTAAGGGGACCAGAAACTTGTTCACATTCTCTTGCTAACATAATGTTGTGTGACCATGCCATTCCCTCACTTTCGATTGTATACATAATGTAGAAACAAAAATTTAAGAAAGGTTTGTAGAAGTTCGCTTTAACAAAGCTATGGAAATGCGTGGGAGAGGCACAATAAGAGCTAAAAAAATGAACAATCTGTTTGAACAAATGTTTTAAGTGTCTATTAGGTGGTGACTAGCCATCATTGCTTGCCAGTGATAGTCTAAATTAATTACCTTATCTTGAATGACATTCTGACACTCCATCCCTGAATCTAGTCTTGTCTTTCATGAAAAAAAGGCAGCAAAGTGTATTTCTTCCATGGAAATAATGTATCTGAGCAACATAATGGCCTTGGTATTGGCAGATACTAAAGGACTTGTTTTGGGAAAGGGCAAAAAAAAAATTTCAGGCATTCCCACAAAAAGCATGCTCTCATTATGGCTATACTGGAATCAGGATTATTACTTGTGCTTCTTTCTGATTAACATTATACTACTTTAAAAGTTAGCAAAATATTTACTGATTATGCTTCATTGTTACACCTCAGCTAAAAATATGAAAAGTGCTATTTTATTTAAGGCCTTCATGAATAAAATAGCTGGTAATCACATCACTGGCCAAGGTCATCACATGATTTAAAAGCTTGGTTTACTGCAATCTGAGATCTGTACTAATGAAGCTGAACTTCTGTTATTTTAGTCTAGTTTCAAATTAGTAGTTGTTTACAAGTTTTGTGAGATCAATCACGGCCCGTGCTGGAAGTGGTGTTAAAATACAGGGACACTTATAGATACATTTGCGCCACAAGACTGTAGATTCCCACCCACTGTCTCCTGGCAAGCAAAAGTGTGACATGATGAGCAAAAGGAGATAATACAAGCTTTGTGTGAGACCATATGCTTGAGGAGATATAAAGAGGGCAAAAGTGAAGAGGAGGAAAATAATTCAGAAAGTCCCCCTCAAGCCTGTTCCTGTGGTTGTGCAGTCAGTGACACCTCAGGAAGAGGAGGAGGAGAAAGAGAGTAGATGTGCTGTGTCATTTGACTGTGGTGCACAAACAGTGGTACAATCAGCTCTTTGAGTTAGCACTCACCCCGCAACTAAAAAAAGATCAGTCAATATCAATTTATCAAAAAATCTTCATATCAGATGTCTAAATGCATTTAATGACAGACATTTTTACTTGTGGGTTTAAATTTGGTTCCTGTTTGCCTTTCAAACTTTTATTTGGCAAGTAAAATAAGGGAAAACTGTGTGATGTCCCAATTACAGCCCAGGTGATGCTGCAAACCATATCATCAACTGATATAGATACCAATATCTCAAAGTAAAAGTGGTTTACTGCTGATCTTGCGTGTCTCTTTTATGTACCCCTCCAACCACACACAAAACTTTTACTTGGTTTTAACTCTATAACTGGCAGGTGCATGCTTTGGACCATGTGTCAATTCTGTGTCTATTAATATACACAAATAAGGCAAAATTAAGGAAATAAAAAGAAAGGCAGAAATTAAATAAGCTTGGCTTTGGTACAGATGTCATACTGTTGCACACTTTTCGAACTCTTGCAGCAAAAGCACTTACAAACACCCATTCACATGCATAGATTCACTACATAATTCCCTAGAAAGCACTCATGAAGAGGGAGACAGACGCAATCATTTCCCACTAGATGCCAGGAATCACTGTTTGACACAAGAAACTAACAGGTCACAGCACATCAAAGCACCAAATAAACATCAAAAAAGCTTTATCTTAGTTGGTTTTTTTTTTCTTTGGGTTTATATTCTTTGTTTTGGTTAATAGTGTTGTTGTATCTAGAATAGGAGTGGACCCTTAAAGATTAACAATAAGAAAACAAGAGGTTCCCAAATGTTCTACAAAGTTCACTAGAGTTCAGATGGAAATTTGTCAAATGTAAAATTAGTGTCAAAAAACAGCTACTTCCTCTTTCAAAGATACCTCATCATATATGATTCTAATCAATAATCAAACACCCCAACTATGATTCCTTTTGATTTTCACAGTTACAACAACTCTCAGCAGGTTACTATCAAAATTCAAAGGACATTTTCTTCTGAAAAACACTCCCTGTGGTAGTGATGACAGTGTACTTTTGCTGTGGTAACATAGCAACTAAGTGACTTATTCAGTGCATTTTCCACTGAACAGCTGTGGACCCCCAACCAAGGCCTTGAAACAACCTAAATAGCGGGGGAGCTTCCAGTACACTCACTGGTGGGCATTAAAAGAAATAGGCTCACACACATTAACAAACACAAAGACACACAAATTATATGCACTATTATGTACACAAACACAGTGGGCTCATTCTGGATTTTGATGTGTACCATCGACAACAGGAGGGGGATGTTTGTCCTACCTTATCCTAAAGCTGCAGCAGGGTTTGTCTGATGTGACATTTGATGCAGTCCTAAAAGAAACAAACAGACATTTTAGGAGGCTGAAGTTGATGATTGTTTTAGTTAACCAATCAAGCATAAACTCAATTTTAAAATCTCTGACTGATGCCAAACAAGCCAATCTAAGTCAAAGGAAAACAAATAGTTAAATAATAAAATACTTAAATGAGAGATTTCGGTCTTTGAAAAAGGACTGGATCATTTAAAGGCAATAAGGCACTTTAAAAAAAGGCATTTAAAGACAATAAACCATCTTTTGATCCAAAAAGCTTAAATAAATACTGAGCTCTCCTTCCCACTGGTAAGTAAACCCAGGGAAGGGTAAAGTGGTGGGACACATGGCATTTATTCCTTCAAAGCTTCTGCCTACCACCAACTCCTTCATAGTTGCAATCATCATCCACCCATCCAACCCCCACAACATTCAAAGATCTGCAATACAGGTGATATCCCATGCAACTGGTCATAACCAAGTGGCAACCTCAGGGGCTGAAAAATGAAGCCAATGCATGTCCAAAAATACAGTTCCTTGAATGTTTATTTAAGGCCATCTGCAAGAGCCATGAACAGTGTACTGTATTGTGAAATGACATCAACCAAGCAAAATTATGTGGATTTTTTTTTCTGACAAGCAGCAATCAGGATGTATCCACCCTAATGACTACAACAACCCTGAGAGAATCAACTGCATTTTGGCATTTGAACTGAGATGTATTTCCTTTTATTCAAAAGTGAGTGTGCTCAAAGCGTCATTGTCTGAAACCCATACTCTAAAGGCCACAGAGATTGTTATAGAAACATTCCTTTTTTACTTAAATTTTACATGAAAACTTTCTAAGTATAACCAATCCATTTCCCCAGCTGTAGAAAAAAAATTACAGGAAACATTGGGCTGCAACCCGACTAACAAGTGCTGAAAGAGGACTCGTAGCCAAAAATGGCTTCAAGCAAGTTGGGCATGTTTCAGCAGCCATGCTTCATTTGGCTGCTTCAGCTCCACCCACTTCACCTTTCTGCCCATTTTTGGATAACCAGGACCTAGGCAGAATTAGGAAAAAGCAGACACTGCCACAACAGTAACAGCTGGAGCCACTACAGTTTCACAATGGCTCATCAGGAACACACAGGTGACACTGCCGAGACTACACCGATGCCTCTTTACAGTTAAGGGCAGCGGAAAAAAAATAAAGTCTTCAGGGAATAAAACTCTTGCATATTTAGCAAGATTAGGTATTCACAACCAGACAAGCCAAATCAGAGATAATAAGAAAGAAATCAATGCAGCATGCAAAGACAAATGAGAGAAGAGAGGGACAAGATGTAAAAGGGAGAGGAAAAATCCTGTGACTCATAGCTCATTAATTGCAATGAATGGACTTTTCTGTGCCATATGAAATGGGGCTTGCAGTATATTGCCTCTTCAAGGTAAATCGTAATATTTTTAAAATGAGATCTAGAATGAGCGATAACATTTTTATCAATATATATTATTTGTCATGATAAGATAGGTTACATAACCCGTTTCTTCACTAAAGCTGTCAGTTTTTTAATTTCACCTTTTTAAAATTTGCTGCACAACCCTGCCCCTATTCACAAATTTTCTTGCAACACGAAGAGAGAGCCAGCACCAGCCAGTACTGTTGAAGAGGACCTGAGCCATTCCCTAATATGAACTTCAGAAATCTGGTCTGAATATTTTCCAGAGTTTTCCCTTTGACATGTGTAGCAGGCAAAAGGAGATTGTCAGAGGCCTTTTTACCTACAGGAAATACATAAGTCTGGATGTGGGGTTACTCGTAGTATTACTCACATCACTAATGGTGACTGTTTTGAATTGATGTCAACATAACATTCACTTGGACATACTGGCAACCTTGTGATAATTACTGCACCTGCGAGAGGGTTTAGCGCAGACCAAAGAATCTGGAGGAATAAACACTTGAAGGAACACCCTATTCTGCTCTGAGAGCTGTTTACTGTCAGGAGGAGAGCTCCATGTTTTGTTTTTTTAACTTTCTAAATTAAAAAGTCGAGTAAAAAACATGACAAAAGACACTGCAAGCTTCATTTGAAAATATCTATACAACCCTTTAACATTAAAAAACTTGTTCATTAGAGCTTTTTGTTATATTTAAGCAAGCAGAAAACAGTGAGAAGCAGAAGGAGCAGTGACCTACTCAAGAGCCACATTAACAATTATTTTTCATTCTTATTTTTAACGCATTTAAGAATTAGTATAATATTAAAGGTCGTAAAGACTGGTCACATGTACAGAATTGTTAGAGTGAGTGTCTTTTACCTGCAGAGACAAAGTACATCATTGTTGTACTGATAGTAGTCAGTGCAGGTTGTGATGCACACAGACAGAAAGTAGGGTCATTCACATATATATCTTTGCTACTAGCTGAGGCTGTGATTTCACAAAGTTCACTATAGATGAACTTCAGAGGTGGCCTAGTGGCTGGAAGTGAGTGTTTATTCGTCCTTCGCCCAAAATAAATGGCAATGAACAGGAGTTTTTGTGCATGTGTGACCACGGCCTTAAGAAGGATTTTTTTCAAAAAAAAATTTCAAATAGGACTTAAAAGAGCCAGAGCTTTAGTTTAACGTAGCTAAACTGCATGCAGCATCATCAACATCACTGTTTGCAGAGAAATGTGCAAAATGGACTGATGCCTCACAAAAGTACTTATCTAACAATTACATCACCATATAGAAAAGGTTCTGTTGAAAAATATCCAGAAAGACTGGCTGAAATGTGATGCGCTTTGTTTCTGGAAATAAGCTATGACTCATAATATGGAGTCCCTAGAAGTGTATGAATTGACCTTTTGTCCATCATCCAGTGTTAAAAAAACAAGCAGAAATCACAAAAAAAAAATACCAAACAACAAAAATTGAGATCAGCACTACATACAGAATCAACCCCCGAGTATTATGATAGCATCAGGAGATAAGAATATCTGGCCTTTTAGCAAAAAATACAAAGATAAGATTTTTGAACCACATCACCAAGCTGTGCTATGACACTTGCACACTAAGTAATATACTGTGACACTCTTTCATGAACCTTCACAGATGGACATTACTTTTTACTTTAATTGGGTCAATCTACTTTACTGCCAACTGTTGCTGCAGACTTCCTCATATTCAGGCACTTGAAAAGTGGATTAGCTCATGAACCAAATTAACTCAAATACTGGCCTCCCTCTTTTCCTCTCCACCAAAGAGGTTAAATAACATGCTATGTATAATCCCATCAGAAGTAAAAAAAAAAAAAAAAAAGATAACTTTTTTGAATACTATTACATTAGGTCTTAGCTGTGTATTTCATTTTCACCTTTTTCCTTTTTCCTTTACCTCAATGGGGGTCGGCAACTGAAATGTTACAGCCTGAGTCATATTATCATGGCAAAGTCTGCTACTATTCAAAGTTTAAAGAGACAAAATAGTGTTTGTGTGTTCGTGTGTTTCTGTCATTTGTGTCAAAAAGTTTAGCTCACATATTAATAACTATAATTATAAACATCAGCACGTTATTCTGTAATAATCCTGTTTAACTATGTGTCTGTAACCATCATCATGTTACTCTGCATCAACTGTAATAACTCTGCACAACTGTGTTTCTGCAGTGGTCACATTGAGTCTCACCAAAGCTAAGAAAAACTCTGCTGGTGCATTTTGGGTATTATATATGTTGATAGTGTTCAGCTGGATCTCAAATGTAAATAACATTTTTCCAAAATACCTGACAAGGTCACTTCCTAGTAGAGATTAGTTGTTTGACTGTGGACAGCAGAGGTTGTGACAGCACACTAAACCATTTAACTAGTTATTTATAGCATGATCTAAGGTGATCATCGAGTATTATATGAATTAAAATTTATTGCTGTTTGGACCACATTTGTGATTTTGTTTTTCCCTTACTCAATACTAATTACAGCTAGGGCTGCACAATTGATTGAAATATAATTGAAATCACAACATGGACCACTGGATTTTTTAAATTGCAGGGGGCCAAATATTTGTTCAATGAGAAATGAGTTTCAAAATACAATTTAAATCAGATATTGTGCTGCTGCAGAGTTGTCCTGGCCTTCAAATCAAGTTCTATTGACTTGAGAAAACTTCTTTGTTTTGTACAGATCCCTACAAAAATCACACTATAATAACTTTAATAGGTTTCTCAATAAAACTGAGAATAGCTATGCAAAAATATCATTCCTTTTAATATTGCAAATCATATTGCAATCTCAACATCAGTCCAAGAACCAAAATTAGATACTTTTTCAACATTGAGCAGCCCTAATTAGGTCCCTAAATGTGTGTTGTTTATCATCTTGTTTGCTCTTTAATAATTAAGGTCTTGTGTTTAGAGACACCATATGATTTAGACTTGACCTCTTGTGATTTGTCCTTTGTTTCACCTGCTCTGCATGCAATTTTAGTTCTGTGGGGTCAAATAGTAGAATCTGCAATTTCAAGCACTAGTAAGCTTTCCATGGTTGTTGGCTGTCTTCATATACAAGAATACAAGGAAGTTTATTGGTCATTATACAACAAGTTGTATAATGAAATAAAATTTGGTTCCCTCTTGATTGAATTGTATGAAAAAGATAAAATGATTAAACATGGAGGACTGCAGATGGTGCATTAAGTAGTCTCACAGCCTGTGGGAAGAAGCTGCTCTGTAGTCTACTGGTAAGGCAGCGGATGCTTCTGTATCTTTTGCCTGACGGCAGCAGGGTGAACAGGCTGCGGCTGGGGTGGGTTTTGTCTTCTAGTAACCTCTTTACTCTGCGCAGGCACCTCACCTCCCCGATATCACTGATGCTTGGTAGATGGGTACCAATTATGTTTTGGGCAGTTTTAATCACTTGTTGCAGAGTCTTCCTGTCCTGGGCTGTGCACATCCCATGCCAGTTTGTGATGTTTCCAGTCAGGATGCTTTCGATCACTCCTTTGTAGAAGTTGACAAGAAATTGGCTTGGGAATTTTGCTTTCTTAAGTTTCCTTAAGAAATACAGCTGTTCCTGAGCTTTTTTTAACCAGGGCAGATATATGTGAAGTCCATGACAGGTTCTCTGTTATGTTGATTCCCAGGAACTTAAAACTGCTCACTCCACCTCAGCTCCACTGATGTAGACAGGGTTGTGTGTCTTTGCCTCCTTTTTCTAAAATCCACTATAAGCTGTTTGGTTTTGCTGACGTGGGAATTGGATTCAAGATGGCGCCCCTGTGTTTGGCCGGCCGTCTCTCTCTGCTGAGTATGTTGCTGTTTTTCTGGTTTCTATTGTCTATTACAGGCATGTCCAAAGTCCGGCCCGCGGGCCAAGTGCGGCCTGTGTTCAAATTTCCACCGGCCCGCAGCCTCTGTCATAAAATCAACAATATGCAGCCCGCCAGCACTGTTGACCACAGTATAAAATACAGTGTACAAAAAGCTATTTTATATTTCACCAGAAGATGGCAGTAGACCTGTGGCCACACTCTTACCGTGGGAAACTTTGACCCTTGTCACAAGGATCAAAGGGCCTTGTGTGATCCTTTCCAGCCCATTTCTAAAATGGCAATTGTAACTTAAAAAAGGAAAGTTGACAGCGAGGGCCGCCGCTTTCAGGACAAGTGGAAATTGGAGTATTTTTTCACTGAAATACAAAACAACTGTGTCTGCCTGATTTACCAGGAGACTGTGGCTGTTTTCAAGGAATTCAATATCAAGAGGCACTACCAGACGAAACATGCAAACTACGACAATCTAGCTGGGAACAAATGTGGCGAAAAATTGAAGCAACCGGAAGCTGTTTTAACGGCACAGCAGCGTTTTTTTACAAGAGCCCGTGAATCAAATGAAAATGCCACAAAGGCAAGCTATGAGGTGGCGACGCTGATTGCCAAGCACTGCAAACCTTTTTACGGAAAGACTGCGTGATGAAAATGGTGGAAAAATTTTGTCCTGAGAAGAAGCAAAAGTTTGCTAATGTTTGCCTGGCTCGTAACACTGTGGTACGGAGAATTGAAGACGTTTCATCTGATATTCAGAGACAATTAGAGGCAAAAGGAGTGGAGTTTGCCTTTTTTTGTTAGCCTGCGACGAAAGCAAGTTTGTTTGATGATCAAAACCACAGTTTTGAATATGCATTGATTCTTTTCAATCTGGTATAATTTGTTCTTTTGTTTTTAAATTGACAATCAAACCGGGTCTTGTAAACCCGACAAATTAAATATTAAAATCAAATTCGGTGCAGCAGCCCGTTTTTCCATTTCATATTTTTGATCCGAGTCTTAAATTGAAATAA
>JAPZDV010000022.1:14139332-14190695 GCA_029814665.1 Acanthurus lineatus
AAGTAATTTATTTACCTCACTTGATCTCGTTTTGTCTCAGTGTTGTTCCCAAAGGTCAGCTCCCGTGCATCCTCCACGGCAGATCTTCCAAGCCCATCTTAAGTACGCAGAACAGTCCTGGATAATGCGTAAAGACACGGATCACTGCTTTACAATTAAAAGGACTTTTGTAGAACAGCTTTTTTCCAAACAGCAGTTGAAAATTCTAGACACTGTAGAGCATCAGCCTTTGCAAAGCTTCAACACAACCCGAAGAACAAAAACTTTTGCGCACGAAGTGCACGAAGTTTGTCTCAGTGGATTATTAATTTCCTAAAGATGTAGATATTTCATTAATTATAGGTCTTAATTAATTCGGGGTCGTTTACTCCGGGACAACATAGAACATGAGATATTGGATAGTCGCGATACATGTGCGATCTCTGTGCGTCCTCGTTTGGAGACCTGCGTATTTCTAACAATATAGCCTGAATAGTCAACAATAAATGGTTTAGATAAAGTGAAATAAAGTTCGTATTTACAATAATTGTCTAATGAAATAAAAGAAAGAGGACTAATTTAACTACCGGCACTTTTCTGCAAAAGGATAGTCGAATTGATGTCAGCGTTTCCATTCAATCGAACAGAAGAATACTCATAGTTAACCTCAAGCTGTCCAGCCATGCGCATAAAGCAAGATATGAAGTCATAACGCGCTGCTCCTCCAGTACTGAAATGGTTCTCGCAGAGCAGCTTCAGTCTGTGCGTCTCAGGAGTTGTTTCTCGGTCCTTGTGGCGTCCGTGTCCTCGGAAGTTCAGCGGGATGCCATGATTCAGCCGTTCCGCCGGCGCATATCACAGGCTGCCTTACAGCGGCGCAGCAGCATCTTCAGTTGTGAACAGGACCTTAACGACGAAATCTAATAAGTGGGGTGCCTCCCATCTCCCTCTTGCGCGTCTTTTTAGACCCGGTGATGTCACTGTGGAGCTGTGGGCGTAATGGGATCCTTACTTCCTTTATCCCTGTAGCCACCTCCCTCCCTCTTTCCCCTCTCTCACATTAAATCTATAACCAAGTGGCTCAACCAACGCAGTGATATTAGAAATGGCTTGTTGGGTGGGCCACTTCGTTCAATTGACCCCATGATGTCCCACTGAGAGCAGAAAAGAGCAATGATGGGGTTCATTTGCTTATCAGAAAAAAATGCTTCATTCGAGGGACTTGTGCACTTTTTAAAGCTACTGAGGCATCCGCATCATCGTCATCATCATCTTTACCCCCCCACACACTCCTCCTCCTCCTCCTCCTCCTCCTCCTCCTCATCATCATCATCATTCCCTGCAATACGCAGAACTGCACATGTGACTGATCAATGTCTTTCATATTCAAAAGTCCTGCAGCATCAAAAGTTCTGCATCTTTAGACCTTGTTCTTTCCAGTGTTTCAAGTCATTAAGTCCCAGTTTAAGTGATCACTGTCTCAGCTGGAGGTTGAATAAGTTACACAAGGACACCCTCTGCTTAAACTAGTCACGAGCCTGTTCTCTGATTTTTGGTAAAGGTAAATTAAGACTAATGTTTGAGGCTGTACAGGCCGGAAAACTATCTACATTTTATAAGAAGGAGTAAAGATTAGTGGACAGGCTGTGGTGACATATTGTGAGTCTTAGCTATTCCCTTACTACAGACTAATTTGTTTTAAAGAAAAGCTCATTTCCAGTTTTGAGAAGGAAAGAAAATCTTCCTGTACAAAAAAACACACTTATGAATATTCTAATGAAGAGAAAACCCTCATTTTGAGAAATTATCCCCCTTAGAGAGCATAATTATCGATGCATTAAACTGCAGGTGGTCTTCCCTCTTCTTCAGGTAATCTCAAACAGTGAATCCTATATTTCATGAGAATACAGATTGTGCATCGAAACTGGCAATTGTTACCATAACAAAAATGTTGCAATGGAAGTGAATTTATTTCCTCATGAAAAATGTTCCAGTAAAATGATACAATTGTCTAACTCTCAGCTACCTCTCCCTCAAAACTGACTGTGTTTACTTTCCACCTGCTCTCATTGTGTGAGGTGTTGGGCAGGGGGTATGAGGCACCTGCTTTCTGTGCTCATGCATTTATCATCACTTGACTTCCATTGATATTCCTCTGCATTATGCGCCCTGCAACACTTTCTCCCCTCTAGAAACACACAGACATCTATGGCATCCCTCATTGTTTGTTCTATACACCTGAGATCAAGTGCCTGGTTGTTCAATTATCGAGTGAAACCTACGTCACACACTGACTGTTTTACTGAGCCATAAATTACAAGGTAGCAGAGTTCATCCTATGGTGTTTGAAAAGTACATTTGAGGCCCCTGTGACATAAACTCAAACAAATAAACAGTACACACACACACACACATTCAGCGGCCTACACATGCACACACAATCTTATGAATGGCGTGTGGGTAGGAGGTCCTGTTTACTTGTTTTTGTAGTGCGTCCTCCGCACACTGCTGCTTTAATGAGAGAGAAGCCCAGTTAGCCACCCATGGAATTACAATTGGAAGCTCTGCTCTTTGATTGAGTGACCTGGAGCCAGCAGCCAATGATGGTTGTACATTTTTCTCTCCTCGCTACACATTCTAAATATAAAGGGAAAGAGAATAAAGCTTTTAGTGGGAGAGAGCACTCCAATCAAGTGTCTCTGTTTCCATGGGCAAACCGTGCTTAGTAACACGCTGAAAATGCATTCTGGGGGAGAGGGGTGTGTCACTGATGCCAAGGTTATGGAGACGGAGAAGCAAACAGTGTTCAGTGCACAGCACATCACTTTTGAAGTGCTTGTTGTATAAGAGCATGTGGTATACAAACGTGCACATACGCACACATACACACACACACATACACACACAAATGTAATACACAAGCCTGGAGGAAAACCTCTCGTCATGGATCTCACACACGGTGGTCACAGTAAGTTTTGCTTGACATCAAGACTGGAAAAAAATTGGCGCCTATTCTTGTACAAACTCTTTGAAAAAAACATTATGTGCTTTGGAAGAGTTTAATTTAATTCCAAACAACTTGTGAAGTTTCTTATTTTAGTAAAATTTAACAAAGTTAAGGAGGAGTAAAGAGAACTTAAAAGACTGTTTTCCAAAAGAGTCAGATAGGCCGGATAAATGCAGGTCAGCATAATGCAGTGTTGTGGTGTGAATCTGAGCTCGCTATGGTTCAGGTCCAAATCAATTATAGCTCAGTGCCTACCCTTTGGATGCTTTCAATTTAGGCCCTTTTTGATTTACTGGCTTGTTTCTGCCTCCTGTTTTTTGTGCTCATGTACCTCTGCCTTTGTGAGGACCATTTGAATTTTTAAAAACTGAAAGTAAAGGCAGGTTTGGGTATTGAGGAAACTTTGGCCAGCAAATGGGTAAAACTTATAATTAAATTTAGAATTAAAGTTGTGATGTTTAGGGTAAGGGTTGAGGACCAAGGCAAGGTGTTTCAACCTTTCAAGCTTGTGACCCTTAAAAACAATGTCTACTTGCATCCACTTGTCACAGATGTTGCAAACAGGGCAACCAGACAGTGATTTTCTATTTTTAGACTAATTATTTAATGGTTTTCAAGGCATAAAAAGTTAAAGTAATCACATTTTCACAAACAAAAACAAAGATTGGACAGATGAAAAGTGTCCTCATGTTTCTTTCCATCAGTTCAAACCTTTTTCACTGAACTTTTAAACGCATTGTATTATTGTAGGTCCTCAGAATTACAGTGCGCCATTTTTAATATGTGTGTGTAAAAGCTGCGAACAATTACATGGAGCTCTCCTGGATGGTCATTAAGTAATTTTCCTGTCCACAATTGTAATGATGACAATTGCTGTTTTTGTGTGTGCGTGCCTGCAGCCCAATACACATTTGTGAAATCACGACACTGTAATTCTCCAGCTAACAATATCAAACAAGTTGCTCATATTGTCTATTAGCAGTTTTCTCCTAATGGGATTTCTTGTTTGAGGGACAATGTCATCAGCTGCTAATAACAAATACAGAGGTGTGATCCATGTGCAAGACCCTGCTCTCCCAGGCACTTCTTTTTATACATCCAGTGCAGGCACCAACACACACAGACACCGCTGGGAGGTACTGCCATGGCCTAATGTAATATGATTGATAATGACACGAGTTTAATCTGGACACGGGGTGTGAGTAACAGTTTGAGTCTGTTTTCATTAAGGAGCCTGACTGACTGAGAGGGAGGTGAATACAACAAACGAGATGAGAGAGACGTTCAAATAAAAGGGAGGTGCAGCCGTCTGCTTCCCGAGATAAATAAGTGATCAAGTGAGGTGACACCACAAGTCATTTAAATGTGTTAATGGAAACAGTACAGATACGGAGTGTATGTATATATGTGTGTGTGTGTGTGTGTGTGTGTGTGTGTGTGTGTGTGTGTGTGTGTGTATGTGAACATGTGGCTCTTTGTGTTCTCATGGTGATAAAAAGGCTGCCACAGTTGATAAACAGTGTCTTAGCGACATCTGCTGGATACTTTTGAATCATCTTGAGTTGTGCTTGTTTCAAAAATTGCCACTAGAGAGCAGTAGCTCACAACTAACTAACACCTGACACTTAAAAAACTGTTGTAGTGTAAACATATGAAGTAATCTGGCTAAATTTTCTTTTGAAACTATCTGCAGTGGCAGAAGAAGCCCTAGGATCATTTTCCTTTTATAAATATCTTGTTTTAATCCTGTGCTTGTCAGCCTACGTAACTCAATAGTGGTTATTTTCATCTAAATAGGCAAAGTAACACAAAAGTAAAAGTACTTGTTTTGTAGAAAATGGCTCATCACTGAAGTGACTTTTAACATGTAATAAAATGAAAAAATATGACTAAAGAAAAACATTAATAGAGAATGTGATCTATAAAATAATAAATATGGATAAGATTTTTGAAAAAAAGAAGGCTTTAGGTGATCGGAGACTGTAATTGCATTTATCAGAAGGTTAATTGTCTAATGATCATCAGATTGACAGAGGAATATATCTTATGGAAAAACTGATTACTTCCTGTAATTATTTCAGGGTACATACACAAAATAATATAAATAATATGAAATTGAAAGTAAATGTACATGTCTAAATATATCTATTTATGATAAGGTATGTAGGTATATGTGGTATCCTGCCCATTTAAACTCATTTTTCATCCTCCATTATTCATTTTTTGTTTGTTTAGTTTATAGTTTGATTGTAGTCTTTGATGTGATTTTTTTCAACCTGCTAGCAGCTAAGCTCTATGTATGAAAATGGTATGGAAAAAAAATTAGATTATACACAACATGAACAGATTTTATTCTAAACCATCAATGTCCAATGCCTTATTGTCCTTCTCAGAGCTATTTGAAACTTTTTATATACTTTTAGGTATTTGAGTACAGTCTCAAATGGGTCACATCTTCAATCTTTTCATAACTTTTCTCTAGTTTTTACTTTTATTGGAAAAATAAAACCTCTTCTGGCTCCTGAATACTTATCGAAAGGAAACCTTGAACAACATTTAAAGGGGATATTTCTATTTGCTGGAACTGTTGATGATGGGAAGACATGAAACATCACAAGATATCCAAACAGAAGGTGTTTTTTTTTTAATCGGTCACAGGCTACAGAGGTTAAAGATCACTGGCTGAATCATGACATAGCATATTATTTAAAAGACCTGCCCTAGGTTTGTGGAATCCTAACTTAAAAGTAACTGGTAACTTCAGCTGACACATTTATGTAGTGGCAAAAAAGTGAAGTATCAATGCAGTAATATAATACAGAGTTCCATAAAATAGAAATACTTCAGTATACTAGAAATACCTTACAATTTAAAGGTAATTTTTAAGCCCATTGTCATCTATATATCATCTCATCCTCTTTTATTTGTTTCACTTGTCATGCAAATACCTCATATTGGATGTTGTCACCGTAAAGGTGAGGCCTCATCCATCTGTTTGTCTGCTTGTTTTTGAAGCCCAGAAGAAGTTTTATGGTGGTCAAAACAAATTGGCTTTTTTAATGATAGAGCCACAACAATAAAGGCTTTTTCTTCCTTAGTTACTTTTCTAACATTTAAATTGACTGGACTGCCTTCTCATTTCAGTTACCTCAAAACTGTACATTCTTCCTTCATGTGGTATGCATTAAAATTGACTTTATATTAATTTATCCTCTAACTATTCTGTCTCACTAATTTTAAATATTTTAAGAAAATAAAAAGGTTGATAGGGAGGACCATTTTTACATGTTAGAGCTTAGAGTAAATAGATGAATATTGCACTGATCTGAGAGCGTGAATGTTTTTCTCTTATTTGAACTTCACCTCCAGCCAAATGTCGTTTTTCTGAGCATCAGTCTCAGTCGAAACTTGAAAACTCCAAGGATCATTTCTCTGCCCACTGTCTGGAAAACTGTGGCCAATAGAAGGAAGAAGTTGAGCATGACAGTTAAACTTTCGTTCATATTGAGAGGAAGTGGATTATTTTAGCTGTGACCGACATAAGGGTGTGGGTGGTGTAATTGTCATCAGGGGGCTGGGGCAGTTGGTTTTTTACGCACCATTAGTTGTACTTCTTACTCATGACAATTCATTGTTTAAAACACAGTAACTTGCCCTGGTAAGAGGAAATTTATTGAAAGGGGCTCTTTACTCACAATAAATTCAAATACGTAAATTGTGTCTCTTATTCTTGTGACCTATGGCTCCTTTGACATTTTATAATGTTGATAAGTGTGGATGTAATGATAGTTAAGCTGGAATCATAAAAAATGAGACCTTACTTTTTTCAAACAAACAACACTAAAACAACATGTAGTGTTTAGCAAGAATGTATTATTAATATGTTTATGGGGTTAGAAGTTTAATAGTGAATGGTTGGACTTCCCAGACTTCCTGGCAACAAATGTCCATTGTGGCTCTCTGCACTCTGTCTCTGCTCTTTTATTTCTAAATAAAATCTTGTGACAAATGTCCAAAGATATTCCTGTCACTTGGGTGGAAGTGGATGTAAAATATATGTCAGTGCTTGATGAGGTCAAAAAGGCCTCTCACTGTAAAACCCAGTCTCTGTAGATAATCCTCCAAAATACTCAGCAATGCATAGTTTTAATACCTTCTGGTTTAACAGGAGCAAGTCAAGTGCAGCGAGGTCAGTGAGTAAAATGATGCATTTGTAATGTTTTCTGAAAAAAGACTGCAACACAGCCACAGCTAACAGGTCTGAGATTACTGTGTCTGTTTGGAGATCTGGAGCTTAACTGTATGGTTTAGAATTTAAGAAGTGAAATGTGTGCCACAGTGCAGTATGTAAGAATTAAGGAGATCATATAGACCAAACAGAGTCAGTGTATGTTCTTCAGAATGTTTTTATTTTAGTGGAAAAAGAAAATCAGTCAAAACCTTGTAAGTATAAAGTGCAGTAAAAGACAGTAATAATGCAAACACAGTCACAACAAATTTATAAACAAATAATAAATAAAAATAAAAATTCTTTTCACATGATAAAAACTTTTTTTCCAGCTTAAGTGTACAAAGTGTAACAATTCTCAGGACCCAGAATAATTTGACTTATGATAAGAAATCAACTGTGGTCAGTGCTTTTTCATAAACTAGACAATAAAACTTGATTTATTCAATACTGCCTTAAGTAGTTTACACAGTGTTGTCTCATAAAAGGACATGTCAATTCACAGTATTTGTAACTGTGAATGAATTAAAAAAGACAGCAAAGATCAGGCACATAGGTCAAACAGACAGAACACAAGCAGGCACAATTCCCCTCGAGCATAAAACATCAGGGAAAATTACCTCATAGCTGCTCCAACTTGCTGGCTCAGAATCACAATTGTTCATAATGTGGTTGTAACAGCGGAGTTTCTATTGCCAACAGCTGTTTATTGTATCAAAATCCCATTAGTAAGTTTCTCCTGAAAATAGGAGATCCATCAGATATGTGATGCCAGCAGCACAAATAGCTTCCCTCTGAGTATGCAAATATGCACCACTGAAATGTGCTAATGTCAGTGGTACAAACAGTACATTTGCACATATGATTTGAGTCACTCTAAAGCTCAGAGTCCAGCACAACGCCTACAAGAGGCAGGAGAATTAATCAGAAAAGTACAGTTATGTAAATGTGCTTCCTGTCTTCATCCCTGGCAGAGAACGTCTGTTTCGAACTGCAGCAGCTGTCCCATGAAAGACAGGTTGGGGGAGATGACCTGACGCCGCTGCTTCACAAAATCAAAGGCCTCATCCAGCCTGACACGCCGTGTGTGCATGAGGTAGGCCAGACAGATGGTAGCGGAGCGGGAGATACCTGCCTGGCAATGCACCAGCACCCGGCCACCACTCTGCTTCACCGAGTCTGTAGGCGGAGCGGAAGAGACAAGACGGAAAGAGGAAAAGAGATCAGCATATTGCACTTCACTTGACATTGGTTTATTTGACATCACTGACAGTGTTTTACAGCAAGGAATACATAAAACCCTTTGAACTGTTTGACCAAAGGAGCAATCTGCACAGTCATGAACACGCTGTCATTTTACCAAGTTGATGGAAGTTCAAGCAAAGTTAGTTTTTAAAAACTAAACTCTTCCCTTGAACTTGACTTTGGAAAGTAAAGGGGTAAAACTAGCAAAAGAATGAAGTAAGTTGTTAATAAATTTCTCCTCTGCAGCTTGTGCAGCATAATCCAGTTGTTTTGTAATCATGTGATTACACTGTTGTTCCATAAGTCTAGGCTACAAAATGGATTATGGTGTAGAAGCGGCTTAGAAAAATATCTGGGATGTTTTTTATGTTCAAACAAGAGTGTAAAAAGATGGCTAAGATGAACCAAATTCACTGTGTTTATCAATTTGTTTGAGAGCTGTGGTTGTTTAGAGGAGAAACTGACCGATGAAGGCGATGGCTGTGGAGAAGCAGGCCCTGATGTCGGCAGCAAGGCTGTCCTCCACTGTGAGCCGCAGGTACTGAAACTCCCCCTCATAGAAGTTGGGGCATGTGGAGGAAACATTGAGCACAGCTGTGATGCCTGCTGCTGCGAGGGTCTCTCTGCGGGACGAGTGGATGGCACTGCCCAGAAACAGGAAGGGCAGAAGCTCCACTGGACCATCCTGTAGTTTACAAAATCAAGACAAATTTAACAAAATATTTAAGTCAAAAAGTCTATATGTAGTTCATCCTATATATTTTTACATTATTTAAGGGCTTTTTAATGCTCAAGTTGTGTAAAATTATGTATCATCTATTAGCTCCTATAAAAGTGGATTTTATCTTACCTGATCGTATGCTGGTGTCCTTCTACCAGTCACCACTGGCTCTGGTTCAGCTGTAGAAAAGTGATTGCTGGAGGAGTTGTAACAGAGCTCTGGATAGTCCTCAGAAAATCCCTCAAATCCGCCTAAATGGAGGTCACATAAAGTATTAGCTAAGCCACAAAATTTAAGCAAAGTCCTTCTTAAATATGCGTTCTCTTAGAAACATTTATAACAATGTGGTAACACGTAAAAGGCGCTTGTGTAAACATTAAATGGCATATATTTTATATTGATATTTTTTGTCATCGTTTAGGTTTTAAATTCTAACACACAAATCTCACTCTTATATTTAAATTAAGTAAGTATGCTTGGTGCGTCGAAATTAGTAAACTTTTTTCCTTAAAAAGTCAAAACTTTCGAAAATTAGTTTAATCGTTCATTTAATAGCCGAAAACAATTAATTTTGGTGAGTGAAAATAGTTTAAAAAGGTGGGTTTACCTTGTAGAAAGCACATTTGCGTCTGAACTTCGTTTTGCAGGGCGGTGAGCAGCATCTGGGCCACGCTATCTGTCTTCAGCTCAGCCACGGAGCGGCTCCTCTCATCCACTACCACCACCGGAGAGAACTCCCCGCGCCGCAGGCGGCCCAGGAGAGCCTTGTCCGGGATGAGCCAGTCCAGAGCCACCACCGAGCTCTTGGATCTACGACGAAGCATCGAGTTCCAATTGACGTTTCGGGACTCGCAAATGTGCGCAAAAGAAAAGTCAAGGAAAGGCCTGCAGTCCAGTACCACACACCCGGCAGAGGTGTACTGGTCCCGGGGGGTCCTGAGTATGTGGACCAGCTCATTTCCAGTTATTTCCAAAGGCTCGCAGCTTGAAGTCATGACTAGAAGTGTATTTAAATAAAATAAAAGTAATAAATAATTAACTTTTCGCTCGAAACGAAAAAAAATCAAACACTCAAAAATAAATCCGTTTAAATTGTTTTGTTAGAGTTTAAGTACAATGTCAGTAAATCTTATTTCTAGAGGTGGTTTTAAGAACCACTGTAAATATACAGTTTCTCTAGAGAGCACCAGAGAAGAATGCTTCTTGAGGTCTTCTCCGTCAGGTCTGTTAAAATCAGCGTTAGATTGAGAGTTTCACTTTGTTATTGATAACAGCTGTGCGAGGGGCGGGGCCACACGGCCCCGCCTTGTGTTCCAATGAAGGAAAAACGTCAGACGCGGAACGACCATATATGGCCTGGCCGGCACTCCTCATATGGACACTGACGTCAAACCTGACTTTCCTACCGCGCACGTGGTGGTTTGGGGTTATCCCGTGTTTTTGTGTTGAATGACGTTATGCAGAAAGTCAAAACCCAGCCCTCGCTTTAGAGAAAGATTGAGGGCTGAGTGTCATTATGTAGGTTAGATTTAAGCCTCAGCCTACTGCATGAGGCCTTCTGCTTCTAATTTTTTCTCCATCACAAACAAAAGTGTTACTCCCCTTAGTGATTTGTTTTCTGCCTATTAGTTCTTCCCTGGGGAAAGGTAAAAATGTTGCACAAAATTAAATGTCAGAACAGATTTAAAATTGTTTATTTTTGCTTTGCCGGCAAATTTAGGGCACCTGTATTCTTCCTCTCCATGATTTTATAAACTATTACACTGCAAAAACATAAAACAACCAAAAATAGCTCTGCCTCATAGAGGACAGTTGCACAGGGCAGCAGTTATATCAAACACAGATTATGCAGCTTTTGTTTTGCCCTCATTTTATAAGAGGCAGGCCTGTGCCAGTTATTGATTGCATGGTTTTGATGATTAAATCTCCTCCGCTGTGGATTTGGTGCATTAGTACGTGGGATGGACTCTAAATAAACTACAGTGCCTTTGTTCATCACAATTTGGTCTGGCACAGAGAAAAAGAGGGTTACACAGATAATACTTGTTGGTGGGATTGACGTTCTGTTAGCTTTGGTCTTTTTGTGGGATTATAAACAGTTAAAAACTTAAGATTATTACCAGACTGGTAGAACCAATCAGACAGATTACTCAAGAAGAAAAGCCAGCAATTAGAGGGAAGATTTGTGCTGTCAGCTCAATATACAGAAGCATATTTTATTTACCAAGATTAAGGCAATTTGGTAGTTGCAAGCTTTCTCATAAGAAAATTGTGGTCTCCACACACTTACTCCAAAGACAATTATCTTCCATTGTAATTATTAAGTATAAAGACTACACATTACAAAATACATTATAAAGCAATAATGATCCAGAGATGGCTGGTAGGAATAAGCTGTGTTGATGTAGTTATCGTCAGGATGACATGTTGGCTCTTTCTTGGTGACCTAAGGACTTAAAAACCTTTGCTTCAGATTATTGTAATGAAGGCTGAGGTTCTACATGAATCTTTCTGTTACTTTCTGTTAAGTTATTACATTTTTTTTTAGAGAGATGTCTGTATTTGTGTTTTTGTCAGTAATCTCCTCATTAGTTGTAAAGGACACATATTGCCCTATTACACACAGAAAGATATGCTTTAAGTGCAGTGTGGGATAGTTTAAACCATAAGGTGTAATCTAGCATCTTTCTTTTCATTTCCTCATAACCCACATTCAAATCACTCTGCCTTCCTACACATGTCTCCCACTCAAACCTCTGACTCCACTTTCTTCTTGTTCCCACTTCCCTTCTCCCCCTCCCTCACCGCTGCCTGCTGATCCCTCAGCAGTACTCCCACTTTGTCGTGCTCTCTCCCTGCTGAGGCTGCAATTTCGATCCACAGTGGTACATACGCACATATTTTGGTACAAAGTTTATTATGGCTGTCAGTAGAGCCGCTGAGCATGCATTTACTGTTGCCTCAATCTGCACTTTAGGCTTAAACACGCTCATTGAAACCCACAGTGAAGTGGTGAGGTCTGTTGAGTTAGATGATTGTGATGTAAGTTTCTCTGTATGGTGGGTGTCTTAAAAAAATGTTTCTTTTTTTTCAGCATTCGCCCCCATCTCAGCAGCCCAACAGGAAATAGCATCACACATACATCCTGTCACCATCCGTGAAGGCCTCAACATTGACACACTCACACTCTCATACTGTGCCATTACAACATTTGTTATGCTTGTCATAGCTCATAACCCAAACTGTCTTTGATTCAAAACTTTGTCAGGAACTTTCCTGAAAAAACCTGAGTAATGATTAATGATCTCAGAGATGACTTTGTTACCTATTTCCTGAATGTGATGACTCATATCATCAATCATTTGCTTTCATTTTCATTGGTTTGAATTTTTTTTTTATCTTTCCTATGTTAGCAAAACAGAGTGTCAAAGATGGCAAAGAAGACAAGACAAGAATATGTGTGGTTTAGCAGAATAAATGATAATTTTTTTATGGTTTTGTGATGTGATGACGTTTTCCTTTTTTATATCCACAGTGAACTACTTAGTGTCAAAGGCACAAGACTTGAAAGATGAACGAGGAGGTGGTGGAGGTCATGACAAATCTTGTATAAACAAGAGTGACTATTCTTGTATCAGGAGAAGTGAATGTCAGACTGTAGGCAGACGGAAGAATTAAAAAGTCTGGTGATGGTGTGGCAAGAAAACGTTGACTTCAGAATGATAAAAACATTGCTGGTAATGCAAACGTTTGCCCTTACTCATCTCTGTGAATGAATAGATGAGTAAATAAACGTTTAAATAGACCCTGATGAAAACAGCTGCTGCTAGCGTCTCCCCCCACCCTCCCACCACAGGGGATTATCCAGGATTAATTGGATGGCTGGGACTATTAATCTCTAAAAAAACACTATAATCCAGGAGATTGACCTGATCTCTGATTCCTCTCCTAAACGCCCATGTGACAACACCATCATTCCATTCAGGGGGAACATGCCCCTGCTGGGGTCAGACCATTGATGCATTCAGGCGTGCTGGTGCTTAATGTTACAGAAAGTTGAGTAAGTTCTGGGGTTTTTGTGTATGTGTGTGTGTTTAAGTGTGTGTGTGAGTGTTTGTGTCGTTAACTCTGGTTTTATTGTTCTACACCACAAACTCTGTTTTATGAGTGTAATTTCAGTATTTTGTTGGTTTTTCTTTTTACTGTGATTCACACCGATAATCCTTGGGTTTTTTGAATCAGTGGTAAAAATAAACAATAATTTTATCAAAAACACTCTGACACACTAAACTCCTCATGTAGCCACATTTGCATGTAGCCACATGCTTTCTCACTTCCATTTCATTTCTAGACAGGACTTGTGGACTAACACCTTGTGCTGGGAAATTTATCAACCACTGAAATGCCCAACCCCAACAGAATAAAATCTCCCACTTGATAAATATTGTACATTGTATACTAATCACACCGTGATCTTTGAGTCTTTTTCCTCCTTCCTCCTTCGTCTTGGCCCATCCCCGCCTCTCCTTTGATTTATCATCAGTCTGCGAAGATCACAAACACAGCAGTCATGACTAAACAAAGTCATATAACACCAATAACAGAAAAACCTGGTCGTCATAATTATGTGTTAAAGGATCTTAGTAAACATCAGTTTATTTTTGCGCTCGAGTGACTGACATCACTTCCTGGAAGAAGTGACGATACTTTTAAAGAAAACAGCTAAATGGTGTCATTGGTTCAACTGTAAACAATTAACCTATTTATAAATCTATTGTAGCTACCTATGTCATGAATCTAAGCCTTCTAAATCAAGATTACAACCTCAAATCATATGACCACACAGCCACTTCCTTTAGCTTGCATCATGCAGTTTGTCATGCTCTATGACTGTTCTGTTTCACCTCTTTCACCCCCACTCTTCCTGCTAACCTCACGTTCCTTCTCTCTGCCCCCCCCAGCCTCTCACCCTAGGACAACTGTGAGGCCTACGCTCGCTGTAAGGCTCAGTGCAGTAACCATGGTGATGACTGGCACCAGCAGGTCTTCAGTGGGTTTAAAAGGTGAGTAGTTGTCTCCATGAGGCAAGTGAGGCAGGGTGATGACAGGTCTGTGAGTTTGGTCTGGCAGTGGGGCAACTGTGAAGGTGGAGAATGAAAATAACAGAGAGATGCATTAAAAGAGGTGTAGAAAAATATTTGTGTGAAGGAAAATATAAAGGCAGGACTCTACACTTGTCAATTTGTCCAAGATCAGTTATGAGCAGGGGGTTTTCACATGAAATTAATCTCCAAACCGACACACAGTTTGCCACGGACTTCTTTTTTATAAGGTTCTTTCTTAAGGATCGTCATATTTCAAGATTAATTTTGTTTATATACATAGTTTAATAGACACTGACACATCCTGCATCAACCCCACAGGCTCACACACAAATACATAGTACTCACTTTATACTCCTTATGAAACTGAGATATTTTTATTTAACTTTTGAAAATGTAGTGATTCAATTTTTTTGAAAACTAGCTACTTTGCTTCTTATTTTTCTAGGGACCTAATGGAATACTTATCTAATTAGTTTAACAGCAGAAAACAGTTCTACAGATATTAAAATTAAATTTATTATATCATTTATTTAGTTTTATTCAACTACATTTTTTTAGAGTTTACAAATGTTGTTTGTAGAGTTTGTTCCTTCCCTCCGTGTGGCAACTTTTTTTGCTGAATTAACCTGAATGTGATGAAACCATCCTGCCTTTTCAGAGTTGAGTTATAATTTTTATAATTTTTTTAATTATTTTTTTGTGATGAAGAGCTTAGTGTAAGAGCTGTACTCTACCAGTGAGAGGAAAAGTGACTCGGTAGTAGACAGTTCCATTTTGGCCCTGCAGAGAGCAGCGATATGTTCCTTGCTCATCCACATGCAGCTGATTTAGGATAACAGATGAGTCGCCTGTCACTACCAATGCTTTGAAGTCACTTTCATTCAGCTGCACACAGAAATTAGGAAGTGATAGTTGTAAGCTAGTGAGTATAAAGCTGGTAGACAGTATTTGCATATTGTTGGCGATTCCACACAGTTACATGATTACAATCACAATACCTGAGAATTTAAAAGCATGTTAAGATATGAAAAAGTGAAAAATTTAAACTCAAGTGGTTACCTGCCTAAGCTACTACTGATACTTCAATAGTAAAAGTGGAAAATTTAAACGTAAGTGGTTACCTTCCTAAGATAATATGGATACTTCTCTTTGTGTAATTGTTTTAGAAAGAAACAGTGATGTCAGAGAGACCTTTTTAGATCCTGGCACACCAGGGGCCCAGGAGTAGTGGTACTCCAGTTTTCCCAACAGAAGACGATGCCACGGGAGGAAACAGTTCAACACTGCCTGGCCTCCCTCCACAGCCTGCACTGGTAACTCTGTAGAAAAACAGGAGGGAAAAAGAGAGATGCCACATTCATTTGCATCAGGGGGATTACTTCAATAATCTTTTTCATTAGCCATGCACATGGACAGGCAGCAGCAGTGCCTGGCTTAGGAACACATTTACACACCCGTGACAGCGTGTGTCCATGTTCTCGAAGGACTTATACACTCCCAGTACATAGGTATGACTAGCCATCATCCACTCATCAACGACATTTACACTCATACACTGTAGAAAAAAATAAATATATACCACCACACTCCTGATGGCCAGAGGGAGAAGGACAGATGTATATCTTGTAGCGGCAAGAGAAGCAATCAATTACTCTTCTTTTCAAGAGCCCTGAAAAACACAGCACATACACATGCATACACACGTGTCCTTGCACTGGATATGTGGTATGTACACATTGTGCTTCTACAGGGATTTACACAGATATACAGAGGGAGGGATCAGGATGAACAAACTTACCACACTTGTTAGGGCACAATCCTGTGGGAGAGACAAACAAATGAGCTGAAACTAATGCATCTTGTACAAAGTGTACAAAATGACTTACACAAAGTGCACTGCCTCATACTGTGCCGAACACCCACTGTTATTTATGATTATTACCATCATGGATGAATGTGTCCAAGTGTTTCTCTAAGATCTTTCTGCCCTTCTCCATAATCTGGATGGCTTCGAATGTTACAGATCCTTTTGGAAATAACAGGCTTTCTTTTAAAACGTGGTAAACATTGAGTTTGTTATGATTACTGTACATATATATATACACATTCAGTGTAATTAAGTGTTAACTAAGTTATAAATGATTAATGGTTATAAATAATTTTTGGATTCTTACCAGTGTGCTTGGTTTTCAAAAAGCGGTCAAATTCACTGTGGTACTCAGTTCTGGCTCTGTACAAAGTGGTGGGATCTGTGCAGAGGAAAACACACACACACACCCACACACACACACACACACACACACACACACACACACACACACAGATACGCATATATATTTTTAACTTATTTTGATACTTTACAGTGTGGGCATCTCACTCAAAATGAGGGCCTTAGTACTCAAATATTTAATTGACAGGTCTTAAAATCACTTAATACATAACATGTAACTAAGAAAGAATGATCAATATGTTCCAAAACTCAGGCTTTGTTTAATTGTGTTGAACCAGGTCTTGATCTCACCAATGACTCCCCCTCGCTCCTGGCTGGTCATTTTGTAGGTCACATAGGCTTGGTCACAAATCTTTTTCATTTCTATCTGGTCATCCACAGTGGGAGCAGACAGGACAAAGTCCTCATGTTGGAGCCTGATTGTGCGGTCACACTGCAGACAGGCCTTGGCTGCAGGGACACAGCAGAGCATGGACACTAATATCACCAGCATTTCCCTAGACACTGGGGACTTCCTGCACATCAGGTTTAGTCATTGTGGCTGTTGCTGTCAGTCGATGCAGGTTCTGAAACAGTACAAAGTGACCTTTAACAACACCCATACAGCTTCTATTTCAGCAGCTTGTTCTCTAATTGTTACTACTGCTACTGTGAATACCTGTGCTCCCCTCATCAAACCTGTCTCTACCTTTACCATAAGGTCATCATTTCTGTTGCTGTGTTCATCAATAGAATATTCAACACAATATCCTAAAGCCCAATTAGATGTCTTTAGACCACTTGTTTGGTGTGATTAATAGTTAAAAATACAAATGTTATTTATTTTACCATTACACAAGATAAATGTTTAAAGTCTAAACATGTTGTTCTACCATAAACACAAGGATTGGGCTATCAATAATTTGTTACAAGGCTCTGATGCAAATCCAAAGTATTAGATAATAATCCAGGACAGCCCATTATCTTAGGCCCAGCTTGAAAAACATCTTAGCCTTTCTCTGTCAAATAATTTTGCCTACAATGCTTGACTAAATTTGTTATGTTACTGCTTCTGCTAATGCTATTACAAGTGAGTGCTATTGTCACCAAAAGGGAAAAGATATTTGCTATAGCTAACTCCACTATTGATATACGTTTTTAGATAGTTTAAGTCAGCCATACCCTAAGCACAGATTTTGCTATGAAGAGACTCTTTTACAGTAATTGTAAAAAAAAACAATAAAATATCTAACTAACTAACTATACTAACTAGATTACTGGACCTTTTTCTCGTTTCCCGAATGTTGCTACTACTGTTCTTAGCTATTACTAGCTAACTGAAATTAAACAAAACAACATCGAGAATATCGGCAGCAAAAGAAGAAAAGTACCGTTAAGGAGAAAATAGAGCCTCCTTGTGTCGTTCAGTGTCTGTGTTTAAAGCTTGTTGCTGTCACCCAGTGGCCGAAAGCATGTCGACAACACTAACTTTAGACCTCTTATTTGTTTTTGCTGATCTCATCTGTGGTTCGTCCAGGACAGTTGCTGTGAACTCACTTGCTCCTGTTTATTCGGCTATCAGTTTATTTAGCACACAGTCCAAAGTCATACAAACCTCAGAAAATATTCAGTTCACTATCAAAAACAAATAGCTGCTAATAAAATAGAGCTAAAACACATAACGCTACTTCTTCTATGCTACTTCTAGGTATTTTTTTATTCAAATGAAAGAAAAAACGAAAAAATGGCAAGATGCCTTAAACTGTATTAAATATTTGAATAGTTGTCACGGGCAACAGTCGCACACTTGATAGAGGAAAACAAGAAAGAGAACTTTAAAATGGGGCTTGAAAATGAAACATTGACATTGACCATTTTATAGTTCCCGTGCGGGCTTTAAACTTTTAAACATTAAGAGTGGAGTAACATAAAATTTCTAATAAACATACGTATCATATCTTTTTAAACGAATTCCAGAGGCTTCTTTATTTTTACACTACATTTCCCAGAAGCCCAGCGAACGGTACAGTGTATGAGTGAACGGTCGGTGCACCAATCCGCTTCCACTTCGTTGGAAATTAGGCGGGACCTTTTGGCTTCAAACTATGTGCGGTTGCGCAGTGATTTACTGCGCTCACAGCTGTCCACAATGACCCCAGAGAGTCAGATGCAGAGGTAAGATAGCTTTATGTTTATGACTACAACGCTGTAAATGGCATTGAATTTATTGCGTACCCTCTCGTATAAAGTACAGTTATTGACCCAGCTAATAAAGCGTTTTACTGATATAATGGCCGTTTCAAAACCTCGGTCGTGACCACTGGACTAACCGGCTGGGTTACATTGTTACTAACGTTACAACCGTGTCGACAAGTGCTATTGAGTTATCGATCATGTGAGTTACTGGGATATCAGAGATGTTTGGTTCGTGAGTTGTATGTCATGTTAATACTTTTGCGTAAAATTAGTATGATGCTGTTAGTGCCCACTGTGATAATGTTAGTAACGTTAGGGTCAAATAACGTTTTCAGTGAATTGTTCTTCGTGTAATTAAATAAATTTACGCAAATACAAAACATTGTGCAGTCACTGCGTTGGAAACGCGTGTCTGTTTTGGCGAACTCGCTGCACGATACGAAAACATGCGTAGCTTGAAGGTTGTAGCCTGTTGTGCTGCTCTGAGTCTGACCTAGATGGTATGGTCCTGCTTCTGCGGTGTGACAAAACAGCAAGTACCTCGCACCGCATGTATCTGTTTAACAAAACCAGCAAAAACAAAATAACTTGTGATCACCATGTGGAAGCTATTACAAACAGACTTAAAACGATCTGAAGGGTGCCACTTTAACTCTTATTTTGAGCCATGAATTCCATATTGTGTCCTAAACTACCCCGACGATATACAACTCTCCTATAGTAAAAACAACAACGTTATGATATTTTACTTTCAATAAAAATTGAGGGTCCAGACACTAACATTAAAGTCCCAGGGCAATTTATGGAAGTTTCGTTTAGGCGACTGATTAAAAAAACAAACAAACAAACAAACAAAAAAAACAATAAGCGAGGTAGAACTGAACTAATAGACTAGGACTAAAGGGGGTGCAGGACTCCACAGAGTATTTGGATGTCAAACGCTCATGCCAGGCAGGGTGGGAACTCTGCAACCAGAGCAAAGCTAAGTTACTTTAAAGCATTTGGTAAAAACACGTGAATAATTAAAACTGATTATGTTAACAAAATGATGCAGTATTCTAAAAAGTTTTGGGGAAACTGACAGAGAGGAAGACATCTTGTGCAGCAGTCTGTCTTTGAAGGGAACCCAGAAACCCATTTTTTGCAGAGTAAGCATTGCATTTGCAAGGCTTCCTTCACTCTGCAGTATTGCCATTGACTCTCTAAAGAAAATGAGGAAGAATTTTGAGCTGAACCATAATGATACCTGTTGGGAGGTTAAATATGGTGCTTTTGTGGATGACTGGGCCTGAGCTCTGAATGAAAACTGTAGGTTTGCTGCAGCACAGTTATTTGAGGGCTGCTCCTCTTAAATATTATTTACTCTCGTCCAGGGTGCTCTTACCAAACAGATAAATGTAATTGCACCATACTGACATGATGTGTGTACCCTCAGCGATCATAGCTTGTTTTTATGGTGTTACTGATTCTGTTACCACTAGTGCCAATGTGGTTGCAGAGCATCATGGCTTCCCACTGCTCACCAGAGTAAAGCTTTTGTGCTCTGCCTCTCTCTCTCTCTCTGGGACACTGCTGCTGCTGCTGCTGCTGAACAATGCTGCACCTCACAGCAAGTGCACACAGTGCAGTGACAGGGAGCTTTATTGGAGAGACTAACACATAGAATACACTAGTGTTACAGAGATATTTTATCAGTACATCCACATCAATACACACCTTTGTTTGTGCCCTAAAAGGTAATTGATTTAATTCCAATGAATTTCCTTCTAGAAAAAAGTGAAAAACAGAAGGTGAGAGACTAATGTTTTTAACCATGAAAGCATGCAATGTGGCATGCTCCAAAGCTATTTATAACTATAGTTCCTGGAGACTCTCTGTGGAGATAACTGGCTCAAAATAAACTGAATTGTCAAGCAAGTGCCTGTGTAATGGGGTCACAATAGACCAATTCTGGATGTCCAGTGCTAGTTTGGAACCTAAGGTTTATGTATATCAATATGTGATTTTGTTGATTTGCCTACATTTTATTTTGTATTCACATATGATATTTCCAATGACTTTTTTATTTTTCTCTGACTATTGTTCTCTGTCTTTGCACCAGGTTTGGACAAATCAGTTCAGAAATGGAGACTCTGCTGGAGATTGGCAGATAGACATCAAGCTTTCCTTCACCTCCACTACTGCCAGTGAGCGGAGGATATATTCCAGACATTTTTACCAACACTGACAGCAACTTAGCTACAGCTGTCTACTCCTACCAATCTCTTCCAAACCTGAATCCCTGCACACAACTTACCAAAGTCTCCAGCATGTATCAGATTGTCCCAGTGGCTCCTGGGGAGCAGCAGACAGTTGGGGGAGCTGGTGGTTCTCCCCTGAAGAAGAAACTGGCTCATGAAGGCCGGCCTCTGGTGCTGGCTGGAATGTTGGGCTGTGTGTTGGTTCTGGCTGCTGTGGTGGCCTGGTGCTACTACTCAGCGTCCCTCCGTAAAGCACAGCTGCTGAAGGCTGAGCTGTTGGACCTCAACAAGGATGGTTTTGTCATTCGTAACCAGGCAGGAGCTGTCATCTTCAGTATGACCTTCAGGTGAGCTCACTGTAGAAATTTTCTCATGATTGATAAATCTACTTACAGATGTCCAGAGAAATCTTTTTGTCCATAAACTGTCAAAAAGACTGTTGACAAATACTCATCACAATTCTCCAGAGACCAAGGTGATGTATTCTCATTACTTGGTTTGTCCAACCAACAGTCCAACCAACAGTCCAACCAACAGTCCAAACCCAAAGATATTGAATTTACAATAAGATAAATAGATTCAAAGGTAAAAATAAGCAAATTTAAGAAGCTGGTGGTACTAGAAAATCTTTAGCATTTTCTACTTGTAGAGTGACTCAAAAAATAGATAGATTGTCAAGAAGAGGAATTTTCCATATTAAAATGTTAGGTAGTTAGTAAAATGTTTCATATATGTGATGAGTCTTATATCGCTGATGCCACAGCCATGTCCGAGCAGTCATAATAGAGAGTGACCAGAGACATGGAAACATTTCTCGTAATAAGTACTTTGATTGTAGACTTAACAGCCAACAAATTTTCTCTAACAGTAACACTTGTAATATACTGTATAGCACATTTAAAGCACAATTGTTTCCCTTTGTGTGCTGAACCATAATAGAGAGCTGCATTGGGAGGATGAATAATGAAAAGCTGGACAAGACGGACACATGATTACACCCTTAGGGAAAACTGATTTAGTCATGTCCTTTATCGGCTGAGCTCCCATCGACAGAATGAGCTGCAGTACAGTCCCCACTCTTGTGGAGAAATAGAGAAATAGAGTAATAGAACACAATATATTGTATGCTGTATAATAAAATGCCATATCTTCTGTATTGTGATTTTATTTCTTCTCTATTGTAGTTTTTTTCATAGTTGCACTCATTTTGGTAAGCTTGATATCTTTTCAGCAGTATGACTTCCTGTTGGTGACACTGGCTCAGTTAGTTTCTAACAAGTTCATTTGTATTCTCTCCCCCTCTGTCACTGCTTTATTCCAGGTCTGGTACTTTGGATCTGGACTCCTGCTCAAAGGAGGGAAACATTCTGAGCTGCACTCAGTCAGTTTCTGGCAAGCTCAACTTCTTTATCCAGACGGTTCGACCAAAGGACACAGTGATGTGCTACCGTGTTCGCTGGGAGGAGCTGCAAAACAACCATTTGGTGGAGCACGCCATGGCCTATAATGACTCACACTGGTATGGGGGGGCAGAGACAGCAACACAGTATTGGCCTGTCAGGATCCAGGGTGAGGAGGAACCACAGCCCTTTATCACCGGTGATGTTTACTCCAATCGAAATGCTTTTGGGGGAATCTTAGAACGCTATTGGCTGTCTTCAAATGCGACTGCCATCAAGATTAATGACTCGGTGCCGTTTCATTTGGGCTGGTCAGAGAAGGACAGGACACTCAGGTTCCAGGCTCGATACCAGGACTCTCCCTTCAGACCACCAGAGGGTCAGCAGGCCTTACCTGAGCTCAGTTATAGAGTGTGTGTGGGGTCGGATGTTACCTCTATTCACAAATACATGGTAAGTATAGAGAAACTGTGTGTTTTGGTTTTGTTTATAGTAAGAGCAAATCATCTTATTTTCCAGACAATTGTTCATGTAAAGTTCCATTTTGCAAAATATAACCAAGTCTGTGCTTACACTCAGTAGGTTAAAAGTTGGACATCCAAGTATTTACTTTTTGAGATTTTTGGGGCATGCGGCAATTGTTGCACTCACCCTTCACACAAACAATATTACTGCACAAAAAGGAAAATGTGCATTTTGGTTCTCTTCCAGATATAGAGTCAGGCCAAAGTCTGAACCAGCAAAGGAAATACCAGAGCCAAGTTGCGTGCTTGGCTAGATTGGCTAATTTATCCATCAAAACCATCATACTGTGTCTGGCTCTTCCCTTTCCCTTTTTTTTTTTTTTTTTTTTTAAATTTTATGTTATTATAATATTAATATTTTAGGATTTTGGACTATTCATCTGACAAGTACGAATTGTCTGAAGATACAACCCATGACTCTAGGAAACTTCCTTTTCATTCATTTTATATACTCTAAAAACTTGCTGTTTACAGGAGGTGGCAATATTAACTGTAAAGCCTTGCACAAGCAAAATTGGCATCCCCAATCTTTTTCAGACAAATTCTACAATATTTCAGTATTTTAGACTGTTTTCTCTTGTTCTCAGTCATTATGCTAAGCTAAGCTTACTGGCTGTTTGTGGTAGCTCTATATTTAACTTTTGTGGTAGCCGTTTAAGTTGTCTCATCTTACTCTTGGTTAAAAATCAAATAAGTGTTTGATTTTCAAAATGTTGATCTTAATGAGAGAGATAAAAGAAAAGTTCAATAGACATTTTCAATGTGTAGTCCCTAATGAAAAATGAAACCTGTTGATGTAAAGTTTCTACTCTATATGCCTGTGTCTTGCTCAGGTGCGTAGGTATTTCCCAAAGCCTATCAAGGTCCCTTCTCCTGAAGTTTTCAAACATCCTTTATGGTCCACATGGGCTCTTCACAAGACAGCTGTAACTCAGGAGAAGTTACTGCGCTACGCCTCTGACATAACCAAGCACGGCTTCGCATGCTCCCACCTGGAGCTGGATGACCGTTACACTGCAGACTATGGAGAGTTTGACTTTGACCCGCAGAAGTTCCCCAATGCAAGCGGTATGTTCGACAAACTTAGAGAGGACGGGTTTCAAGTGTCGCTCTGGACGCATCCTTTTATCAACTATGACTCCATTAACTTTGGTGTTGCTGTGGAGAAAGGACTGTTTGTCCGGGAGCCGAGCGGTGAGCTGCCCGCTCTGGTTCGCTGGTGGAACGGCATTGGAGGAATCTTGGACTTTACCAACCCAGAAGCCCGAGAGTGGTATTCCTCACACCTGCGGATGCTCAAACTCCGCTATGACGTGACATCCTTTAAGTTCGACGCAGGAGAAACAAGCTACCTCCCACGCCAGTTTAGCACACTGGTCCCACTGTCTGACCCCTCCACCTTTACCCGCCGCTACACAGAGATGGCCATACCATTCAGTGAGCGCGCTGAGCTGAGGGTGGGTTACCAGAGCCAGAACATCTCCTGCTTCTTCAGGATCATCGACAGAGACTCTGTGTGGGGTTATGAGCTCGGCCTCAAGTCCATCATCCCCACTGTTTTGACCATTAGCATCCTGGGCTACCAGTTTGTCTTACCTGATATGATAGGAGGGAATGCATACCCCAACCGCACCACAGGTATGGTAATCCTTTACTTATGATTACTGAAAGTTTAAGAGTTGTAAGCCCTGTTAAAGACATATGGTAATCTTTAATGTGGTGTTAGTTCACAGCCTGACCTGACAGTTGTGTTGTATTTTAGTTGGTTTAAATGGCAAAAATGGGCTGCCAGACCGAGAGCTGTACATCCGATGGTTGGAGCTGTCTGCTTTCATGCCTGCCATGCAATTCTCTATACCTCCATGGGCTTATGATAATGAGGTGAGTAATGCCAAACAGTGGATGTGGCAATGAGTTGGCAAAAATATCAGTGTATTTTTTTTCTGTTCTAATACACTCTGTGCCTAAGTTTAATAAAAAGGGGTAAGAAATTAAAGGCATTATAGGTATATATATATTTTTTTTGTGATAGTAGCAACTTCTCCACAGTTGTAAAAAAGCATGCACACATGTATCTGTTCCAGTTGCTGAGTCAAAAAATTGCATATGGGTTTCCACCACTAAAAGCCTTGTGAAACATGTGAGATACACATTTTTTATGACATTTCAGTTAAAAAAGAACAAAAACAAAACAACATCAGGCTTTTGGCTTTTAATTAGTGACAGAGGTGACATACTGACCCATTGTCTATAGTTGAATAGCCCGAACACCTCAAAGGCTGTGGAAGTGTTATGCAAACATTATGTATCTTAGTTTTAAAAGAAAGCAACACATGTTGTAAGTATTATCAAGGACTGAATTTAAAAGAATATATACATAATTCCTGAATGACATTCAAAGAAATTATCATATATATAAATATAAATGATAGCAACAGTTGAGATAATCACATGGAAATAGGGGATTTAAACACAGTTGGTTTGCAAATGATTGCATTCTCTTAAACAACAACAAAAACTTTTTGACACCCGTTTTAATAAAACTATTTATCAGGTCTCTGACAAGGAAATTTTTGATGGTTATTGGCCTAGTCTGACATTTTTTGCAATTTATGTTGTTGTTTTTTTCTATACTAACACTTTTCTGGAAAGCATGATAATTATTATATGATGGATGAAGAAAAGCATATACAAAAGGAAGGCTGTGATGCTGACACCACTTCTTTGTTCATTGACCTGCAGGTGGTACAGATAGCACAGAAGTTCACAGAGCTCCATGAGAATCTGGTGGCCCCTAGAGTCCTTGAGCTAGCAGGCGAGGTTCTTGATACAGGGGACCCAATCATAAGACCCCTCTGGTGGATTGCCAACGATGACGAGGCAGCTTATAAGATTGACTCTCAGTTCCTGATCGGGGATGACCTGATGGTGGCTCCGGTGCTGGAGCCAGGAAAGCAGGAGAGGGATATCTACCTGCCTGCAGGACGGTGGAGAAGCTACAAGGGGGAACATTTTGACAAAGGCCCCATGTACCTCACTGACTACCCTGTGGACTTGGACGAGATAGCTTTCTTTACATGGGTTCACTGAAAACACATAAGAATTAAAGAAACACACACACACGCACACGCACACGCACACATGCACACTGTTTGCACATGTACATTCTTGTGAGCACACGTGCCAAGAAAAAGCAGGAGATGTTTGCTTTTTTTCAAAGGGAAATGACCACTAGGAGCCTGCTGCCACACTATAATGTAACTTTGGTAAAGATTAATGTCTGACTCCTCTGACCTGCTCTTTATGTGGACATCTGCCTGCAGATTATAGCCGTCCATCCAAAGAAATAGAATGAAACTTCAATATTCAATTCATATTCTATTCTGATTCTGTTGTTACCTGATCCATATCCTCATGTGCCTTCCATAGCTAATAGTAAAACCGATCTTAGATTGTATCGTCGCTGCAGTCTTCCACCTAATGGAAATCTAGATTTCCAGACCCTCATCTTGTTTCGTTTCTCTTGTAACTTTCATTTCAGGGTAACAGAATTGTGTCTTTATTGTGGCAATAAGGGAGCACTTTGAGTTTGATGGATGCACTGGTGCTCAAAGGGCATGCCTCACCTTATGTCAACATGGCAACTGCTGTATTGTGGCAAATCTCTACATTCCCAACTACCTATGATGAAGCTAACATTTGCATTCATTTGCATTGCACTGATGCCAACTCCAAAATAATTTGTTCTTCGCTTGCTTTATTTTTTTATTTATTAACTATTTCTTTAGATTTGTGGATAGGGTTTGGTTGTATACACAGTAAATTTGTGTGACTCTGGGTTAAAATTTGCGGAAGCTTGTTATGATCAACTGGCAAATATTTTCATGTCATCCTTCCTGAACTGTTTTGCCAGTCTGCTATTTCAGTGCCAAAAAGTATCTTCGGCTTTATGCTTTTTTTCATCTGCACAAGTTAAATTCACAGCTCAGGGTAGATTTTAAAAACATTTTAGAATTGATTGTGCCAATACACAGCAAGAACTATATTCATTACACTACTAGTTTGCCTTGTGAAACAGATTGTATTCAAAGATGCCATAGCGAAGCGCTGTCCATGTCTGCCTTCTGACTTGATTTGCCTTATCAGCTGAGCAAAGCTGTGCAAACCTCAACATAGAGGACCGGTATAGTAAAAACACACTTACCTTTGCAAACAATGATACTGATGATTCTGTTTAAGTGCTGATTTTGCAAAGTACATGATGAGTTATAATTTAAAATAATCATCTCTCTGTTTTTCTGTCAGCTTTAATGCAGTGATTGCTGGCATGAGAGTAAAGCACACTAAGTCATCTAAATGCCTTGTTTGAAATTGAATAAAACACTACATGATAGAGTCAGCACTGTTCTTGAAATGTTTGAGTTTTTACATTATAATTGTGATGAGATTGAGCTTATTTTAAATTATTCTAATGTTTTTTGTTGTAGATTGGACATCTTTGTATTGCCTTCTTGCATTTTTAGTTCTACCATCCATTTGTGCCAATTGTGGAAATGTTCAAGCGTTACACATAGTGAATTTGACTTGTTAAATAGACAGCAACATTTCTAACAAATGCATATTTTCGAACAATGTTACCTTTATATAAAGAAAGTGACCGTGAATCGGTGAAATACCACAATATTTTCACAATGCTACACTTTATAATTTAGGCATAATTCTCAAAATGCAAACTGTCAGGTACAGATAAACATCAGTATAAAGGCATTTTGTCAAAACACTAAATGATGGAAATGTTTTTTAACGAAAACTGTCTGGGCATTTCCACTGTTACTCAGAAAAGTTTGAAGTGATAAAGGGGAGAGTTTCTGGGTTAATGATTGTTTAAATTTACATCTGTACTGCTTTTATTGTTCTAATTATCAGATTTGACTCTGGACTGTACTCTTCTTAACCCTGGGCCTTTTGCATTAGTAATATTTTTTTCAGTAGTAATTTAGACAGTCATTTTCAGTATCTTTTCTTTTTTCATTGCCGTCAGTGTGCCACATGTATGCCTCATTGCATAATAGCCGTTATTTCCATCTCTTCAAAGAAACTTAAACCCAATGCTATCTTTACAAAGGATAATGGAGTATTTGTAGCAGGTTCAAATGAATAAACAAGTCTGAGAAAAAGACGTTGAGATGTTGAGGAAGTTTGCTGAGTTTTAAATACTTAACACTTTGTGAAGATTTTTGGGAAGAGTAAACAGACATCAGCAGAAACGCAGAAAGTCCAAAATCTTAAGGTCTGCTGGTCAGCTTCATTGCTCAGAATCAGCAGGTAATCATATAATATATTGATTTCCTCATTATTGTTTTTATGTCCTTTTTGGTCACTCACCTTTCTAATCAAATCTTGATTAAAATACTTTTTTTGCTGTAAATGATGTGAAATGCAAAACCAAGAATAAAATAGAAAACATACAAAGTACACTGGTTCATCAGAGTGTGTCTTTATTGAACTTAAGATGATCTGCAGTCATTTAAGGCTTTTACATATTAAAAAAAAGCGTTCATTCTTTCTGAGATGCACAGACCAGATCAACTCAGCAGGACCTCAGAGAAAGACTGTGGACATGGCTGCAGACACCAGCAGGAGGAGGACACTGGATCCAGTAGGCATGACACCATTACACAAGTCTTGTTCACAGCATTTTAAAGGGCTTACACAAAGAGCACTGTTCATGCAAGACTTGGTGATGAGTCCTGCAAGATATGAAAAATCTCAGTCTTAGCAGCAGCTACAACACAGGGCATTCAGCAGGCTGCACATATTAATACACTCAGACATGTTTGATAGATATGTGAGTTAAAATGCTCAGTATCAGCTTTAAATGTCTTTGCTGTGGAATGGAAGTTTACCTTCAAATTCCAATGTGGCACAACGATCCTGGTATGCCTCACATTGTGTAATTAATTTGCAGGATTCAGGGTTGTTGGTCACACATGTGTAGCATCTCAATCCAAATGCTGTACAGAAATACAGAAAATTGTCACACATGAATTATGAGAAGGCTACCTAGCATCTCGCTGTTTCACACATAAATAAAAAAAACACCGTCACCAGATTTATGAACAAAACTAAACAAAACAATCAACCAAACAAACAAAAAAAATCCACTTGAGTATTCAAAATATAGTTATTGTTTACTTGTCTACTGTTCTGAATAAGTAGAGTTATATAAGTTAGTACCCAAACACATTCATTCATTCAGCCATTTGATAAAAAAAACTTAATTATTGATTTAGAAAGCTTCAATTTAAACAAAACTTCAGCTGACATGAATATGAAGCTGTTCTTACCTGTAGACAGAGTCAAAAATAGGGCCAAAGCTCCATAAAGCTTCATGGTGAATGGACAGAAAAGCTGACCTCCAAGCAGTTCAGTAAGAAGAGAGTTAAAGAGCGTGAGCTTTTCCACTGCTTTCTTTTATAGCTGGATGAATCTGTGAAGTTTCTTTTCTTCAGAAAGCCTCCACCCAAAAATTGAACAGATGAAAACTGTTTGTGCATTTTCAGGGTTACCTAACAAAGTTTAAAGTAATAAAATGAAATGTTTCTGGGGTTAATAATTGTTTAAGTTAAGATCTATACAACTGTTATAGTTCTAATTATGGGATATGACTCTGCACTATCGTTCATATCAGTTTCTTTTCTTTGTAAATTGCTGTCAGTGTGCCATAAGTACGCCTCATTGCACAATTTCCTATTAATTCCATCTCTGAAAGAGAAACTTAAGAGCAATGCTGTCTTTACAATGGTTGAAAATATACTTATGGCATGCTCATATGAATAAAAAAATTTGAAAGAAAAAATGTATTTATCCTCCGACATTTGAAGTATTTTGAAGTTATTTGGAGGATTCCTCCAACTGCATCATTTATGAAGAACACATCAAATCTTTTCTGCATTTTTATTTGCATGCTTGAGTGTTAAGGAAGTTTGTTGAGCTGTCTGTGCTCTACACTTTGTAATAATATGTGTGAGGTGTAAAAAAAAAATCGTCAGAAAAGTAGATAGTCCAGGACCATAACTTCTGCTGGTCGGCTTTGTTATTTGAGTCAGTGAGTAAAAAATATAACAATTTTATAGTGAATGTCCATATATATTTCATGTCCTTTTTTGTCTCTTACATTTCTAGCCAGAAATATTAAAATGTAATAATTTTCAGCACTTACAGCATATGCCAATTTGCCTTTTTTCGTCTGAAGGAGCTGTGTTTCATGCATTAACCCAGCTTGCCTATTGTTACTGTATTCTTCCTGAGGGTGGCAGCAGAGGACGATTTACAAATTAATTGTTAGTAATAATTGCTCCCTTTAAATTATGTAAGCTTAGAGAATTATATCACCAGGAACCCGCTCTATGTTTGATATATCTGTGTAGTCACTGATGTAAACAAGTGTTATTGAAAATTAAAGGTGCATATCAATTGAATTTTTTTTCATTATAAGTTAACTTTATAATAACATCACCATGTAATTGTACAATGCAAAGGCCATAATGTTAAGTTTTTCAAACCGATACACCAACCTACAGCAGAGCAACATTTTTATATAATATGCTGATCGACTGATCCATCCACCTGGACTGACTGATTTTTTTGTGTCCCATTGCAGAATTAAAGCACACAGACTTGAGGAAATTTGACTTTAGTGATTTATTTTGTAATTCTTAACCCATTGTTGCTGTCAGCACCAAGTGTTATATGTCATTTAAATTAGGAGAACCTGAAGTTTCAGCCTTGACCATTTTGAAGTCCTACATTTGCTTCATTTGAGAATTGGTTAACTTAACTCTAACACTAACCCTAGAGATTTACAGCCATTTTTATAACAGAATCCCATCCAAATAAGACATATGTAATACCACTGTAAAGCTGAGGAACTTCAGTTTACACAACTTTTTAAAGCATATTGTTTGCATGAGCAGTTCAAAAGTTATTAAACATTAAAAACAAGAGAAATTTTTGGCCGCCGGCGGCAGTTAAGTTTCATAACGGTCGACTCAGAAATATAGTTTTTGCAAATCAGCTGTGATATCTAATGTTTTTGATTCTTCTTCGATTGTACAAACAGGGTTTGAAGAAATTTCAGCACTGAAAAAACAAAATTCCTGAGCCTTAGAGGAAGAGCGTGATGATGGCTGAAGACACAAGCAGAAGGATGACACTGGAACCAGTGGGTATGGTGGCGCTGTTACACAAGTTCCCTTCACAGCATTTCATGGCACCATGACATGCAATACTGGTTTGGCAGCCCTTGGTAACCATGTTATAACCTGAAAAACACAGTAATAAAACTTTGAGATTCTGTTCTAAAAACATAATGCAGTGTACATGGATTTTAGATATTAGCTACAGAAACTTCCAATGCAAAAAACAAACAAACAAACAAACAAATGGAAAACAACTTACCTTCTAGTCTGAGAGAGAAACAACGGTTGAAGATGACAGGACAAGATTTGGTGTCTGTGCAGGATTTAGGGTCAGCAGCAGTGCATGTGTAGCATCTAAATCCACATGCTATACAGAGACACAAAACACAACCTTTCCTTTCATATCAAGCTGTGGGTGTCTTGTTAGAACTTGAAGAGAATGGTAATGCACGCCTCAGCACTTTCAGTGAAAAGGTGTGAACATTTCTGATGAAATGGAAATAGTTCATATGAATCAGAATCAAAAGTAAAAACTGAAATGAATTCATACAAAATTATTTGATGACTATTAAAAGTACTGGGCCTTTTCACACTATTGATTTTGACAGAATGGTTTATATTTTTTCAGTCTATGGGAGCCAAAAAAAAAGAGACAGAAACTGAAGAGACAAAGATGGGAAATAATATGTAGAAAGGATCTCAGCAAAAAGACCAGCCTGTTGAACAACTGACACTTTTTCACTTTTTCTCAGCATCTTTTCATCAACATTAATTTAACTAGTGAGGAGTACAGAAAAAAAATGCTTCAGAGCAAGAAACAATTAAAACAAAACCACAAAATGTAGATTGTGCACTTTGGTTGAAGGATTTAACAAACAACATGGGTATAAATAACTGTTTCCAGCCTAACTGAGCTAATAAGCTTATTTCCAAGTATTGAACAACTTCTTCTACAGCTTTTACAATAACCTGTAAACACCAACACATTTCTCTCCCTTTGGTTGTTTTTACTGACTTGAAGTTTAATGTTTTGTCAAAGCTAATGGTCCAAACTCAAAAGCTGTTCTTACCTGTAGTCAAAGTCAGAAACAGGATCAGAACTCCGTAAGGCTGCATCGTGATTTGAAAGAAAAACAGATTGTGAGAGCAAAGTGAGAAGTGAAGAGAAGACTTCCTCTTTCACCTCGTGCTTTCTCAGTACTTGAACATTTGCATTTTCTTACAAAGCCTCCTCCAAGTGACCTGAATAATGTCGGCCCTAACGTGACCCCGTTATCCTAGAGACAGCCCTTAACTTTTTGGAAATAAAAACAAGAACTAAATGCTGTTATAGCCTATAATATCCTCTCTGGAAGAAGAAAAAAAACCTGGCAATCATTTTTTTGTCATATGTAAACTGACCTGTTGCTGTTAATACAGATGAGACTTTTACTTCTCTCTGTTGGTTCTCAAAATGCAGTTACTTAAAATAAAAAAAGGAACTCTAACTGGATCAGATAAAAGAAAAAAGCTCTAAATGAAAATCATCATCAGAGACTTCACTCAGTCTTCATGTGGTTATGAAATAATGAAATAAATAAAGTAGTGAAATAGGGAAGTTATAGTCAAATGGAAAACTTTATCAAAAAAGTACCCTTGCAAAATCCTTTAACCAGCCTCTGACCCACTGTCCACCCGACAGTGACACCAGCTTTGGATGCTGAATAAGAAAAAAGAAAAAAATCTGTCTGAAGCCTGATTGAACTGGATAGAGGCAGTGTTTTCCTTGTCCAGCACAGTCAGTTCACAAGAATTTCTGCTTCTAATCATCTTAAGTCTTGATCAAACTAAGTTCATTATCAAATAAATCCATTAATCAACCTAAGACATGTATGAGAATAAAAGGGTTTCTCCACAATATGACAAACAGCCAAACTTTCAACATCTAACTTCAAGCAAATCAAGCATTATATTTCTAGAAGATTTTGAAATAATCCGATTATGCTGTAAAAAATGTTGGTCTTGTTCAACAGTGGCAGGAATGTAAATACCAAGTCAGAGCCATTAAGCGAAAATACAAATACAGTATAAATACAATATACACAACCAAAATATGATTGCACAATCTTTTTTATTATAATTCAGGCCCAAATAACAACCTTTTAACAGTGCATTGAAAAAGCAGATAAAAGATTCAAACAGAACTCAGGTTTGGAAAAAAATGATCAGCCGAGGCATTTCAGTCCACAAAAACCTACTAGATAAGAATAATCAACAATAGCATAGTCATTGTCATCATAATTATTATTGTCATCATTATTAACCTAATAGAATGATAATAATCTCTTGGTTATTTTTTTGGAAGTGTAGACCTGATATCGGACATCGGTTGAGTCTTAATAGCCTTAATTACAAAACAATACTTCTCTTTTACATTGCACATCTAGAAATAAGTAGGCTATTGCTACTTCTACACTGACAGTGTGACTGATGTCAAGTGTCATGGTACCGGAAATAATTAAGGAAGCTTCCAAATAAAAGCGCAACAATCACCAACTTGTATAAAATGAGAAATAATCCATTCAGCGATACCTCTATAATTATTTTACACACAACTGACCTGAAATATACACATGCACTAAATTTACCTAAACACATACTTAAATTTATGGACAAATGTCAGAGTGAGGTGCCCCACTGTGCAAAACAAACAGTGTATACTCGATCAGGCTCCACAGTGATCCCTGTCAAACATCGCAATAGACAAAAGCGGCAAAGTTTGTATCAGAGACCTCGCTCTCTGCCTGTATATTTTCTTATCAAGTTTTTATTTAATATTCATGATGTTGTGTCTTTTGCTGCAAGTTTGTGTCTCTATTTGACCTGGGCTGAGCAACATGGAGCAGAGAGGCAAAGAGAGAACTTCCGTTTGGCCGAATTCACGCAAAAACCGGCTTTTCTGGTCGCGCTTATTTGAAACAATTTGAAAGCGACGTATTGTCTCCTCCTTTGCTACTTTTTCTTGATTAAGCCGCTTCCTCTCTTCATTCACTCCCTTGCTCACTCAGAAACAGAAAATCCCTGCATATTTTGCCCTTAACTATTTTATTAAAATGCCGGGTTGTTTATCTTATAACAATACAGCTTAATTTATTAGTTAATTATTGTTGTATATTTTGGATCAGAATATATCTGTAAAAAGGAGCCAGTGTGGAGCTGCCAAAAGCTGAAGAAGACTTCTTCCCTGAAATCAGACTAGGTGTGCAAAACCAGCGAAAATGCTGCATCCGCGTCGCTAAGATGAATGGTTTAATTTTGAAAAGTCATTCCGGAAACCATCTCAAGTTGTGATGTGCTTGACTGGACTTGACGCTTCTTGCGTCATTCATGCGCCTGTGTGATCTCAGTACGTGCGCCGCTACGTTTTGAAAAGCCGGACAGCTAAATCCTTCCTGCCGTTCCAGTTTAGCTTCGCGTGTGCACGTACATGCTGTAAAAATAATATTTTTAGAATGCATCTGACATGAGGACAAACTAAAGCATGCCAAAGTCCCTGAAGAAGTCCTGCACCACTCGGACCCTCATCAGCAGTTACTTTGGAGGACAGAGCAGCAGCAGCGCCTCCAGGACTCCGCGTGAGATAAACCAAAGTTCAGCTGCTGAGCACCAGCTTTCAAGAAGCAAGGTAAGGGGTGCTTCATTTATTAAGTCACACACACACACACGCACTCACACACACATATCACTTTTAAAGCCATTTGTAATGAACTGGTTTTGTCCCTCAGCAGAAACTCTCCTTTGATGAAGATGAAGATGACTTTAGATCGCCAACAAAACGAGCTAAGCTTTCCTCACAGGACCAGGTGGATGATCCGGACTGTGAGCCTGCGTCTAGTCAGAGCAGCTCAGGTGAGGCTGTGCACCTCGAATAACCTTCACAGCAGATCACACACACGTTAGCCATATACAGTGTGAGATTGAAATTCAGAGATTTAAGAATTTGGTTGCTTGAACCTTAAAAACACAGACAGACACACAGGTTTTCTTCTGTAACTACATGTCTATAATTAATCATACTTAAATTTTTTTCCTCTCTTCAGAGATGACTTTAACATCAAACCGTGGGGCAGCCAGCCTCTGCTCCTCCACCTTGGAGAAGCTCAAAGGCTTCACCTACCCAAGTGACACTCCGAAGAATGAAGATCAGACAGATGGTGCTTGCAGTAAAATGTGTGACCAAGCACGCAGCTTTCTGCCTCCTCAGGACTCTATAGAAGGCCACAGTGATGAAAACAGACCTCAGCTGTCGGAGGAGGAGCAAGAGGATGAAGAGGAGGAGGTCAAAGGAAAGGAGAGTTCGAGGCTGTCTGCTATGAAACAGGTGCCTAACATCAGTGTTGACTTCATCACATCATCGTAGAGTTTGTTTTTGGGCAGCAGGGATGAAGGTTTAAATAAACGTTTCCTGCTAAAGTGTCCATGAGCAAGGCAGTGCCGTAGAAGCCGACTTTGACCTTTGACTTTGTTTTTTATTGATTCTTCTTTAGGGTTTCCGATTGTCTCAGTTCTCTAAGTCAGGAGGAGGAAGAGGTGGAGGAAGGGTTACAGAGCCGAGTCATCCGTCAGACTCTAGACACTCAAAGAGTGTGTACACTCCCCTGGAGCAGCAGGTCATCCAGCTAAAAGAGCAGCATCAGGACGCGTTGTTGGCTGTGGAGTGCGGTTACAAGTACAGGTTCTTTGGAGAGGATGCAGAGGTGAGAGCTGAAGATGCCTGTGCTAAAGAAAGAGGAAGGAAATTAAAAGCGTCGGTGGAATATGTAAAATATGCTGCTGTCTAAAAGGCTGTCAGTGCTTTAAATGATGAGCAAATGGTGGATGTCTGATGTCACAATGAAGTTGCATTCATATACAGTAAAAGGATGTTTTCAGGCACATTTTTAAGTGCATCTACTCTATTAAATATAAGCTTATAAACTTTTTGCCTTAGAACTTTGTATATGTTATACATTTTATGAATATGTATTTAGATATTGGTGTCATACTTAAAGTTGTAATCTGATTATTACAGATTTCAAACTAATCTAACTTGCATACCAGCACTTCATTCTAAATTTAAAAAGATATAAGCACTACTTTCATTAGCCTTAAAGGCAGCATGGGTTTCTTCTTTTTGCGTGTGTGAACAGATCGCTGCAAAGGAGCTGAATATCTTCTGTCATCTGGATCATAACTTCATGACGTGCAGCATCCCCACACACCGCTTGTTTGTTCACGTCAGACGGTTGGTGTCCCATGGACACAAGGTGTGAAAAGTGTCCCACACTGCATCTTGTTTGTATTTTAAAGCTTTTTAGAATCACATTTTCTTTACCTCTACATTATTGTCTTTACTTCCAAGGTTGGTGTAGTGAAGCAAACTGAGACGTCTGCGATCAAGGCATCAGGGTCCAACAGGAACTCTCTGTTTACTCGTCAGCTCTCTGCTCTGTACACCAAATCCACTCTGGTGGGAGAGGGTATCCTCATTAACATGAATATCTGCATGTGTGTGTTGTTTATATATATATATATATAAATATATTAGGGCTCTCAATTGATTAAAAAAAAATTAACTAATTAATCACACAATTTTCTGTAATTAATCGCGATTAATCGCATTTTTTTAGAATTTTTTTTAGAATCAACACAAAGAAAGTATATTTAAGTTCAAAGGCTATTTTAATGACTTTTTAAAATGTAACATTCCGCCTAAAAGTCCGTCGTTATCCATCTTTGCTCAATAGACTGTGCTTTAGCCATATATATATATATATATACACACACACACACACACACACACAAACACACACAAATGTATATTTAAATCTCTCTCTGGCTGAAGTGTTGTCCTTGACGGTCTTTTGAGATGTGAACCCGGTCTGCAGACTGGGGGATCTGGAGGAGGGGGCCAGTGGTGATGTGGTGTCAGACCCTCCTGAAAGCTTCCTGCTGTGTATCAGCGAACACTGGGACAAACCGAAGAAGCAGCTCACTGTAGGGCTGGTGGTGAGTCTGATCGGTGCTCATTCATAAAAACTACTGATACATGCAGCAAACTTTCTACTTAGAATGTTCAGTTTTAAAGGTTGGTTAGGACTTTTTTTAAAGTAAGGATGTATATGGTACTTTTCCCACAGTCAGCATGCAGATTTTTAATCCACCGGATTAACTAAAAACATATATTTTCATCTGATTTTTAACCATAAAAAGTTAATCAATTAAATGTATAGAAAATATATAATCTTATGTTGTGACACTCTATAACATTTTATAGGCTGGAAAAGAAAGTTCTATCTAAAACAATGGGCCAAACACAACAATAAAAAGACACAATTCTTCCCACAATAAATGCATGTTTCCTTAGTTTTTTCTTAACAGTAATTCTGCTTGTGTTTGTGTGTGAAGGCGGTGCAGCCCAGCACAGGAGATGTTTTACTGGACTGTTTCCCTGATGGACTGTCTCGCTCTGAGCTGGAGAGTCGGGTCCTAAAGATCAACCCAGTGGAGATCCTGGTTCCCTCTGACCTCTCAGAACAAACCCACAGACTCCTGCAGAGCATCACCAACGCCAGGTAGTCTGCTAACAGGGCACCAGGGGGCAGCCTATACCCATGTACCACATAACACTATGTTCTTGCTGAAGTGTTAAGATGTTTATATGTGTGTGTGTGTGTGAGTTTAGTCTATATTTCTCTTCAGGGATTGGGTTCGGATCTCCTCGGGCAGGTAAATAGTTGTTTTGTGTGCAGCTTTCAAGGTTCAGTCTGGATGAGGAAATCAATGTGGGCTCATTTAAAGGTTGTGTGGTAATGGCCCTCAGCCCCCTGGGCCCCACCGCAGGGCCGAACAGGGTCCAATCAGGCACCAACCGGGGCCAATATATGTCCATAGGCTGACTTTCCCACAAAACTAATGTGTTTTAACACTTGTATTACTGATCATTATTTCTGAGATGATGAATTGAATTTTTAGTAGTGGTAGTAGTAGTAGTTTTTAGTAGTTTTTAATGTTAAAAAGTCATCTGTAAGTTTAAGTCAATAAAAGTTGGCAGGTGGCCACAGCAGGCTGTAGTATTGATAAATGTATTTGTGAGAATTACAAGCCTCTTTTGGCCAACACTGATAAGAAACCTGATAATTTTACAGTTTTATAACACATTGTTTTATTCCTTTCCTTGTTTTGTGCAAAAATGTATCAAAAAGTTTGCCGGAACCAAAATGAAGCCTGAGTCATCATAATAATCGTAACTTCTCAAGTTACAGTCTTTGTTGTCACTGCTCATCCATTTCAACCTCATAGGTAAACACTGACCAGAGAAACAAAAGGACTGTAATTTCATAAGATATCCACTTGAGTTATTCCAATCAGACAGCTAAAGAGTTTTATCAGCTTGATTAAATTCAATAAAAAACATAGTCTGTTGATTTTGTCCCTCATAACTCACATTAAGAGCAAACTGGGAACAAAACTGTTTAATGGTCAGTATAAACAGAAAGCAAAACCTTTTCTTTAATGCACACATGGGTACCAGATTTTGCTTCAAGACATACTTGAAAAACTGAACCCGTCCTTAAACCCCATAGCTGAGTGTTCACCATCAAGGTGACACCATCAGCTGAAGTTAAGCAGCAGTCACACCAGACCGGTGATCAGCTCAGCAGCAGTACATGAGGTACAACAGGGAGCTATCAACTTTTATCTCAGACTAACAAGATTCAGCTGAGTCTCTGATGCAAAAGCAGACTTCCGTGTAATGCATTCAGGCTGCTGTATGAGCCACAAGATCAAGACGAGTGAAACAGTTTGTTCTTTGTTCACCGGCTGACTAACAGTGTCAGTGACGTCTAACTGATGTAATTCAGAAACCTGTTGCCTCCCGTCCTTCCTCCATTTGGCTCCTCTTTGCTGACAGTCTGCACGCAGCATGTTCACACCGGTGGGGACGGGTTCCTCTGGAGGCCGCCTGTGATTGCATTACGCTGTGAAAATGAAACGAGGGAGTGGGAGGGAGCAGAGTGGATTTGATTATGAAGGGCTGGTTCTCTGCTACTTTCTGCCTCTTTTGTCTTTTTTTTTCTTCTATTCCTTTATTCCACAAGCTATTTCCTTTCCATTATTTCCCACTCAGTTTTAAGTTGATTGGGTAAAATTTGGTTCAGTTGTTTTTTCTTTCTCTTCATCTATTAGATGTAAAGGGGAGTCCAAATTATTAAGTCGGAGGCCTTTTGCTCATCAGAAACAAGACTCTTCTCTATTGGCAGCCTCCATTGTACAAGTAGCTTTGTCTATTCAACTCAGGCAAGAAATTTATTGGGCACGTTACTTAGCTATGTCGAACCCATTACAGATCACTTATATTAATGACCTCCCAAGATGTCTCTTTTTATTTGTGGTTTCTTTTATTCCCTTAATTAAGATTCATCAGACTGAGACTCCAGGAATACTTAAATGATTTTGATTCTTGTTTTGGTACATAGCAGCATTGAAATAACAGGAATCTATTCAGTCACTCCAACCCATTAAAAAAAAAAAAAAACAAACAAAGCAAGACCCACCCAGGTGAGATTTTCTTTTTTTTGGCTGCTGACATCAGTGTCTCTGGGGTGGGCTGACAAGTCAGGCCCCCTGGCAACAGGATTTATATGTGTCCATGGAGCGGCAGGTAATGAGTCCCAGGGAGGTTGGTGGTAGCTAGGCGCAGTATTAGGTACTTTATTCATCCACAGGCTCAGGATCAGAGTGAAAAGCTCACTAGCTGTCGCTATCAACACAAATGTTCTTGCTTTTCTTTGATTTTAGGTCAGTAACTGACACTCTTAAAAGATATCATTACATCCTGTGTGAATGGTAAGAGCGGCAGTGTATGAGAGTAGATGCACACACACCATGACACATATTTTGTTAATTTTTCTAAGTCTGTATGTGTGTGTGTGTATATATGTCAGCATGTTAGAATTAAATGTCTTTCCACAGAACTTTGTATTCAGCCTGGAGCGATAGATACTAATCGAGCACCTTAATCTTTTGTGCACATTAACCTCTGATCTCTGCCTTACCCTTTAGCCATCCCTGCTTGTGATTGATTATCATCACCACAGTGCTCTGAACCTTTTCAGATAAAGAAAAAACCTCATCGCCAAAGACGTGATTTGCGTCACATCTTGATTTGAAAGCAGCAACCACTTTTTCATCTGCAGTGAAGCACTAAGGCCCAAAATGACACAAAAAGCGAGAACATTTCTCACCTCTTGTCATCCCAGTGCAGCGGAGGTGAATGAAATCTGTCTCCTGCAGCAAACAGCAATAACAGCATCCATTAGACCTACTTTCAAACTGCTGACAACATGATCTCTGGATTGTCCTGAGTGACGGGATACAGATTTTGTAAAGACTCACAGCTGTTAAATGTTTTGGCCCATGGTTCTATAAATGGCAGTGTCGCTTATTTAGTTACTTTGGTCAAGACTGAAGAAAAAAAATTGCATTGAAATTGAGATTTTATTGCAGACATTCATTGTTTTTAGAGACTGTATTCTACTGAATTTTTTAATCCCTTTACTTTTGACCCAGCGTGAGGTTGAAATTGAGTAAAATATCTTAACAACTCTTGGATGGACTGTCATAATATGTCAAACAAACATTTTTGTCCCCACATAAAAATTATGGTCATTTTATTTATCTCCTGCCTGTGATCCAGCATCACCACTGAATTTTGAACAGTTGTACTCCCCACATTGCCAGTAGTAAACTCTTGTATAAATGTAATTTTCAACATTATGAGCACAGAAACAAAACTGTTAAATGCCACAAAGAGATGAGAAGTTGAATCTCAGATTAGAGGATAACCCCCAAACCCCTAAATTTTGACTGGAGTTATGAGCAGAACTCCAGCCTCCGATCAGCTGTTTGCATAAACCTGAACAAACCGTTGTCCAGCTTGATAGTTTCCTGTGAACCTTAAACCAGACTGAGACTTACCAAACCTGGATTCACTTTTTCCCCCACAATGTCGAGTCCTGTCTGGATTCAGCAGACATGTCACACTGCATCACTTTAATAAATACTCAGCAACTGTTATGAAACCTTGTAACATGAATTGAATTGACAGGCTAAAAGATGAATGGTCGTACTTTGACTGATGACACAATTGGTGGTTTATTGATCACTTTTATAAAATATTTGCTCCCAGTTTGACCTGCGATTTAAGTGATGGGTGATGATTCTCCAGCTTATCAGTGTGTGTGTGTGTGTGTGTGTGTGTGAAGGTATTAAAGTAGGAAACGGATGAAAGAAAATGGTCCTGCACTGCATCCATAGCCACGTGTTTACCTTGGTTGCCCTGGCAACTACAGAGCGGACAAAGCGTCGAAGTCCTTGAAAGCAGCAATGCTGAGAAAGTGAATGGAGTGATGAGGAGGTGTGATGGCACAACAGGGAGCTTCAGGGAAAATCTGCATGATTACGTGTGTGCGTGTGTATCATAATAGAGCTGAACAAAAAGGCTGGCTGAAAGACGCAGAGCTGCGTGTGTGTCTCATTTTGTCACAGACAGCAGGATGATCAGATATCAGATGTTGTGTCTCCTCCTGTCTGTACAGTGACAAATGGCCGCTGACCTCTTGAATCAATGCTGTCATGTTGTTCCCCCTCAGTTCTCGGGCCGACGACAGAGCGAGGGTCGAGCAGAGGGACAGCGCTCAGTTTGACTTCCAATCTGCAATGAACACAGTCACCGAGTTTTACTGCAATGCTCCGGAGAAAGGTCCGTTTGTTTGTTTGTTTCACTGTACAATGACCAGCCACAACATTAAAACCACTGGCCTTGTATTGTGTTAGTCCTCCTTAAATCCCCATAAGAGCTCAGAAGCGGTCAGGACATGGACTGAAGACCTGCAGTAGCGGGGTGGGGCCTCAGTGATCTGACTTGTTTGTGTGCGTCCTACAGATGCTTCAACAGATTGAGATCTGGAGAATTTGGAGGCCAAGTCAGCACCTTAAACTCTTACATGTTCCTCAAACCATCCCTGAGCAACTGGTGTTCATTATTATCCTGAAAGAGGCTGCTGGTGTTATGCCTGCTTTGAAAGGTCGAACTCTGTCTGAAACAATACTTAAAGTATGATCCACATGAAATCAAGGCCCTGAGGTTTGTTTCCCAGCAGAACATTACATTGTCATTAGATGGTCAATATTATTCATTTACTTGTCAGTGGTTTTAAATGTGTGGTGGCCTCTTTTCTTCTCTACTTTTTCACTCTGTGGTCATACTCATTGGCTTTTATCTGTCAAGACCAAGTGACAGACACTCAGATGTGAAGCACTGGATGTGTCTGAGGAGTGGACTCGTGTGTCATGACTGTGTTTTATCTCTGAACATGTGGCATGTTTGTGCGTCTGTGTCCTGCAGGCTCCCGCGCTCTGTCGCGTGTCGCATCCTTAGAGAGCCCAGTGATCTGCTGTCTGGGGCCGCTCATCCAGTACCTGCGAGAGTTTAACTTAGAGAGAGTTCTCAGGAGTGAAAGGTACATGCGTGAAAATGCACACACATACTCAGCAACACAGGCTGCAAGTGTAAATATCCAGTTATTACTGAAATTCCTGGGAAGGGCTGAAATAATTTGTGAAATAAGTAAATAGACTTTCAGCAAAAATATCATCTTTTTTTTTAGTCAATTAACTGTTTAGTTTTTTGTTTTAGCAAAAGTGGGAATTGTGTAAGTTTTGCTTACTTTTTTTTTGCTTTACATTGCTTTAAAATGCAGACATCAGCCTGTCTTTTCTCCATGTACAAAATTTGAGATTAACACTAACAGGAGGAGCAGTTTTCTGTCAGATGGTTGCTTTGATTTCTATTATTCTGGACATTATATTTTAAACCTGTTCTTTTTGATTTTGACCTCCATGCAGCTCATTTCGACAGCTGTCCTGTGTGTCAGAGGGAATGATCCTCAGTGCTGCCACCCTCAGGAACCTGGAAATCCTCAACAATCAGGTAAAAACACATCTCAGCCATGGTAACTGACTTAGCATAATGAAGAAATGAGGTGTTTATAGAGGATAAATAGTTTACATTGCACAAAACTTTAATAATCCTCTAGTGTAAATATTTAATGAATGAGGTAAAGTGTCCTGGCTCAAAGTTTGGCACAACACAGCTGCATTTGTGGTGAATGTCACACAAGACGTTTAAGCTCAGTTCGGGTGTCCACACATGATTTCTTGCGGCTTCCATCACCTGCTCCCCTCTTATATCTATCCCATCATAATGTTTTTCCTCCAGAATTTAGGCTCATTTAAAGAGTGTGAGATGTGTTTTGTGTTTGTGTGTTTTTTTGAATATAGACAGATGGGGGTGTGAGGGGCAGCCTGTTGTGGGTGTTGGACCACACTCGCACCCCGTTTGGAAGGAGACTGATGAGGAAGTGGGTGAGCCAGCCCCTCACAGACCCACAGTGAGTAAGAAGACCTCTGATGAGACCTGACTGTGCTGAGCTGCTCTGAGCCAACTTCACTCCTCAGTGTATCTGTCATTTAGCTTCACAGTGTCACACAGTAAATCATGAACACCAGGAGTGTTTCTGCTGTTTCCGTGTGTTTGGAGCACAGAACCACAATGAGGACACTTGCTCTCAAGCAGCGTGGAACAGGATGACTGGTAGAGATGAGAAACAATTCAGTGTTTATGATTTGCAAGCTTTCACATCATTAGATGATCAAAGATGATTGTATGATGATTAAAAATACATTGACAATTGACAATGTAACATTTAATCCATCAAATTTTAGCTAGGTTACCTGAAGCATCCGAATGTGGCTAACATGATCTTTGAGAAGGAAGTCTTTACCTAATAAAGCTCATAAACCATGAATCAGGTATATGTTAAGAAGTAATGGCAGCGAGCATAGACCACTTCTGTTAATCTGAGTTGATTAAAGAGACAAGAAAGTCTTTAGTCATCAGCAGAAAAATTCCAGGATGAAAAAGTGCAGAAAAAAAGTTATACCAAGACTCAAAATTAAAACAATAGAGCACTGATTTCACTCCTGGTGCTGCACAGTGTCGCTGTTATGGACAGAGTAACGACTGCATGGACACAGTTGTGATTGTGATAACTATTTGATTAATTATACACACTTTGCAGGGCCTTGCAGCAGCTCTGCATTTTTTTTTGACTCAGTGGGACAGGAAGGAGACTCTGTTTAATCACTGCAGTAAATAGAGTCAGCTTAGTGAATTAAGTGCTCATATAACTGTTTATTAATGTGATCTCAACCTGCAGTAATTTCTTTCTGATGCTTGGAATCATTATTTTGAAAAAAACTGACCAATGAAACATAAGATTGTTAGACAGAACATAAGATGGAGCCCATAATGTGAAAACTCACTTATTTTTCAGCCAGTAGAGAACTTGCTCCTCTTTCCAGAAACACGAAACACTCCAGGCTGAAAACACATGAAAAGTGTTGTGAAGGCGACCTCTTTAAATAAAAACGCTGAATCTGACTCACAGCACTTCTGCTGCAAACCACCCTTTCACTTTTCATGCTAAAGTACTATTCCAGGTCTCTGCACCGGACTTTATTATCCATATATTGATTGTGAGTGTGTGTGTGTGTGTCCCTCTTCCTCCCACAGTGCAGGGATTATAGCTGTGGATCTGCCGTTGCTCTCAGATTATACGGATAGCTTCTCTACAGAATTTCAACATCAGTAAAACCCGGATTACACTCAGGCACATTAATTCCAAGACACACAGAGCAGCAGCACATGACACAAACACTCACACACGGGTGTGAGTTTGATGTCGATCTTATTACATGATGAAGCTACATTTTATCTGCGAGTGTCGGTCCACATTATTCCAGCTGCTACAGTACATTTGTGCTCTCTGTGTTTGGTGTCAGTGCTCAGCAGTTTTTTAACACCTCATACTCCACTTTCGCATTTTAATTGGAAAATCGTAGTTAAATGCTGATTAGGTTAAATTTTTTTTTTTAATATCCGATTCAGAGATCTTAATAAACAAAAATAACTGAAAACATTACAAACCTTTAAACACTTTAATGAGTTTCTCAGTCCTGTTCACAATATTGTAAAATACAAATATTTTGTTTCTAAAATACTATGATGAAATTTTTTGTAAAAAAGAAAATTAACTGACCTAAAAAAGATGACAGACCAGAAAAACTTTTGATTTATTTCATGATCAAGAGTTTGAGTTTAACTTGGTTTGAGTTTTTTTTTATCCTCTCGTTTGTGTTCCAAGTTCAAAGTGTCTTTTTTACATTTTAATCAGGGATAATTCAGCTCTCCAAGTGACAATTTTCTTTTTGTGATGAGGGGAATTTAACATTTTAATCTCTCTTTGCCTTCTTCATTTCTCTCTTCTTTCTGTGTCCCTCCTTCTTTCCTCTTCTTCCATGAACCCTCAGGTCAATCTCAGACAGGCAGGACGCAGTGCAGGAGATCCTCAAGTCGCAGTCACACGCTTTAGACTCCGTCAGATCTCTGCTGTCTCATCTGCCCGACCTGGAGAGAGGCATCTGCAGCATATACCACAGAAAGGTAGAGAACAGTGAAACAAAACACACACAAACACACTTCTTGTCCCTTGTGTTACATGTTTTCCCCCCATCTTTGTCTTATTTTGTTAGAGTTGGATAATTTTTCCTGTCAGTTATGGAAACATTTTAAGCTGAGATCTTTTGGTGTGCCACAGTTAATAAAATTATTGTACCTTCAAAAAGCAGATCTTTTTTTTCTTGCTGTTTTGCATAAAAATGAAAAAAAAAAACCTTCTCTTTTCTCTCAACACCATTTCCCCCTCACTCTCACTCTCCCTCTCACACTCTCTCTCTCTTTTTATGGCGAGCTACTTGATTAACAACAGGAAACGGTTGTCTCTGTAGCACCTGCCTGATTGTCTGACACCATCTCATTTCCCATCGGACTCATTTTTGAAATGTCAGAATGGTGTGTGTGTGTGTGTAGGTGTGTGTGTGTGTGTGTGTGCATGTGTGTGCGTGCGTGCGTGTATGTGTATTGTACAGCAATGACAGAGGTCTGAGCTTGATGTTTTGTTTGATGTTTTGTCCTCACTCCTTCATGTATTGTTTTAAGAAAATGATCAAATATCACTGAACACACACACACACACACCCACACATACCCACCCACACACGCACGCACATTGCCTTGATTGTCATTTTGCCTCTCTGTAGATAAAGGGGCCTGTGTGTAATGGCCTGTGTCTCTATGACTTCATGACCATGATGGCATGCTGATGGTCTCCTGTCACTGTCTGTTTGGGTTCATGAAGGAACATCGCAGGAGCTGCTGATATGAGAGAACATTAAAGCTGCAGCATGTGATTGATACCATCAACCATCGTCAGTGTGACTCTAATTAACCTTCCATGACTCGGTGCTATATTGTGACATCACTAATGGCAATTGGAAGTCAATATAATCTACAATATCACCTCCCTTCAGAGGTATTTCCATCCAGAGCATCGATTGATCATTAAAATGATCAATCTTAAATGATCAGTGGCTCTGTGTTTGTAGTTTCTGCACTGCTGCCTTGTGTGAAGACAATAGAAGGAAACTTTCTTATTTTGTGTATTGTTACCGGCACCATAAGAGCAGAATTTTACACAGATTTAAACAGAGTAAGGTAGCTTTCACTCAAAACTGAGCCAGAGCTGTGCTACTTAAAAGTGATGATGAATGTTAATACATTTATTTATAGTGGTTGTTATGAGGATCTCTTGTAGAGGCAGGAGTGGTTTAGTCAGGTTAATATATATGGGTTCATAGAGACCTCCAGGTTTCAGTTGGGGGAGTTTTGCAGAAATGCAGACACCAACTTGCAAGAGACTCTTGGAGACAAAAGAGACTAACATAACAGAGTTAAAATTCATTCATCACCAAACTTCAAAATCTCAACTTTGTAAACTTACCAACCAATTAGACTGACAAAAACAGCTCCTGATGTTCACTTTAAGCTTCAGATCTGAAACATTTACAGATTGAAAATCCCAAAAAACAGATGTTGTTTTGTAGCATCATTTGTGAGTTGTTTATTCAGACAGTCCTAAATGTTTCTCACACTGTTCAAACTCTGTGCTCTGCTGAAATCTGTCATTTCATTTAAAGCAACAGTGTGTTTCATTTGGTTGTCTGTCACTTACATGCGGGGTAACACCGGACAGAGAGAGAAGAGGGAAGTTGGCAAACATGACTTAACGTCACATGAACCAAACTTTCACAAATTACCTCGTCTGGGTCATAGTTTTTATCTGCAGTGGTCACTTCTTTTACCATGAAATAAAAAAACCAAATGATCCAAAGCTACCTCATATGCCATTACACTTTGTTTTTCTTTCTTTATTCTTTATTTCTGTGTTTGAAGTTAGAATTGATCACAAGCTTCATAACAATCAGTGACTGAAGATCTGAATAAATCTTAGATCTGTATTCTGATATTTTGCCACATGTGTGGTGCAGTGAAGAAGCTGTGGGGATGTTTTATTTTCTCTTTGCCATATTGTGAAAACTTCAGCAGTTTGTGCTGCTGCTAATGAGTTGTGTCTCTCAGTGTGTCGGCTGTAATAAATGGTTTCTCTGTTTCGCTCGGCTCTTGTAACAATTGCAGATGAGATTTAGAGATATAATTTTACGATCTTACAAAATGCCTGGGTAAGGAAACACACTCAGAAATTTGAGAAACACAATTTGTTTACTTTTTTTTTGGACAATTAAGAACTTTTTTCCTTATGTCTGGTTTGTAAATGTCATTCCACACAACAAAACCATTGACACCTCATCAAATACCATACATATCTTTGTGTGTGTGTGTGTTCTAGTCTTCCACGCAGGAGTTTTACCTCATCAGCAGCAGTCTGTCTCGTCTCGGTCTGGAGCTGCAGGCTCTCCTCCCAGCTATTCAGGCACAGATCAGCTCAGCGCTGCTCCGAACTGTCTTGTGCAACACGCCAGACCTGCTGGCTCCGGCCCACAGCTTCCTGAAGGTGCTCAACGAAAAGGCCGCCAAGTGAGTATCCAGCAACATGAAAAGGACGTGGTACCTGAGTATTTCTCATTAGCACCGATATGAGGAGGTACCTAAAAAATGCAGTTTAGCACAAAGACACAACAAAACTGTGGAGTTAAACACAGGAATATCTTTTAAAAACAAGATGTAGCTGCTAAGGTCTAAAACAGGTCGTAGAGGAATGTTTCATACACAGAATCAAGACTGATTTATTGATAAGTTGATTTCTTTCTGCTGTTAATTATGAATGAACTCAGACTGTTTTTTAGTCATAAGAGTTCTGGGTGGTTTTTAATATTCAGTACAAAAGAGTAAGATAGATGAAGTCAATATTTTATTAAATTGCTTTGCTGTAAACCCTCGCAGATTTAAACTGCAGGGCTGCAACCACTAATTGCTTTCATTATGGATTTATTGATTTTTTTAAAATAACCAATTGTTTAGTCTATAAACTGTCTAAAATAAGTAGAAAATTAAAACCTTTTTTTTCTCATAGCACAAAGCCTCCAACAGTCCAAAACCCAAAAACAGTGTTTTTGCAATAATGTAAAACAGAGAAAAACAGCAAATTTTCACACACTGCTGTATATTGATAAAGGACCAGAAATGTCTACTAGATTATCAAAGCTGATGTTGATTGTGGCTGTTTTTTTTTTCAGAATGATACAATTTTTTAGGGAATTAGTCTTGCCGGTTAACTTTTTTCCAGCACTCTGTGTTATGAGATATGATCTCAAAATTAAGAAAAGGTGAACGTCCAGCAGCATTTGCCCCGACTTACATGTCTTCTCACTTTGCCTATTTTTACATTGGTACAGATCCAAGAGCCACCACAGATCACCTTTGAATACACACATTTGAATACCTTGATTTGTTAAATATATTTTATATTTAAATGTGTGTTGTTATCCCTTTGACTCTTCTACAAATGATTTATTCTGCTTCAAATGCAAATATTTTCAATGTGATTGCTAAACACTTGTGTAAAATGCTTAATGGATTTAAGCCACACAGTCTGACACCAAATCATATCAACACATCACAGAACCACAAACTCAAGCCTAAGAACATAACATTAAGTGTTGTGTTGTGGGTAAAAACACGTCTGCTGTGGGATCATAGTGTCTGATCAACAGTTGGCATGAAGCTTCACAGTGAAGAACCTCTTGGGCTGCTTGCATGTAAACTGTGAAATTTCACTATGTGTCACATTTTAACTGTGTTTTTGTGTGTTTATGGAGGTCAGGAGATAAGACAGAGCTGTTCTCAGATCTGTCTGGCTTCCCAGTGCTGCGGGAAAGGAAGGAGCAGATCCAGACTGTCATCAGTGAGATTCACGGCCACCGAAGAGAAATACGACTGACACTGAAGTCCCCGGCGCTCGAGTACAAGTCCGTCTCTGGACAGGAGGTACTGTGTGTGTGTGTGTGTGTGAGTGTGTGAGTGTGTGAGTGTGTGAGTGTGTATGTGTGCGTGCTAAAGGCTGAAGGTGAAAGACAGGTGGGAGGAGATTGATGGCCTGATTTGGGTGGAGGACTGAGTCACAGTTATGATCTGATGTCTGTGTGTGTGTTTTTTCTCGCAGTGTTTGTGTGTCTACATTAATCAGAAGTGACACATTGTTTTGCACGTCTGCTGCCGTCTTATTTATTCAAGTCTTCCTCTTCCTCCTCTTCCTCCTCTTCCTCCTCTGCTCTCAGTTTCTGATTGAGGTGAAGAACTCGCTGACCTCCACTGTTCCCTCTGACTGGGTCAAAATCAGCAGGTAAGCTTGCAACACATCGCTAATGTAATACAAACACACACATGCACTCACACACACACACACACACACACACAGACACTAACAGTATTATCAGTTTATCGTAAACTGATATGACAGTGGGACTGTCTGTCTTTTTTTATCTGCTCGTAATGTTTCACATCAGCTCTGAACAGACTAATGTATTTTCTGGATTGAGTTTGATGTGTTTGTATGGAAGCTTCAGCTGAGGTGCTGCTTGATTCTAAGGAACTGGTATTTTTTTTAAGTGAATAATGTGTTACAGAGCATGATCTGTGGCCTTTTTGTCTCTAAAAAGCTGAATAAACAAGTAATGGAAAAAAATAAATCAAAAAAGGGCTAAAAAGACAGTGCAGCTTGACTTATATTTATCAGCTGGATAAAAACTCAGCTTCAGATGTTTGCTAATTTGCTCCATGACTGCTGGATGTATTAATAAACAACTGTTGCTGATACGTCCTCAACAAAGGCTTTAAAGGTAACAGTATATTAGTGTTGTGTTTCGGCTTGTGCACTTGCCCCCTAAGTCTAAAAACAAATCAATACATGCTGACAATGACAAAAAAGTGGTGAGCCGCTGGTTGCCTTTAAATATCTAAGAGAAACTTGGACAACGATTGGATAACCGGCGGCGAGAGACAGACAGGGAGCGTTTTTAACAAGTTCAACATCTGTCAGATATTTATGGCATTTGTAGTTCATTTTATATTGGAGTTTATTTGTTGTTTAAGCAGTTGCAGCTCCAGCACTGATGACTGAAACAACAGTCGACGCAGCAGTAAACTTCATTTGGACTGGCAGCTCGGTGGATCGGCGCACCGGCAGCAGGAGCTGTCTGCAGTCCCAGCAGCCTCTCTGCTGTCTCTGTGTTTCTGCCCTCAGTGGATTTGTGCGCTTGAGGTGTCAAAAATAATGAACTCAGCAGAGGAGACACAATCACTCCACGACTTCTCTAGATGTTTTTCTCCCCCATGTCTATTATTTTTTAAACTAGGACACTCAGCATGTAGTAAACTTTCACTTTCTTGGGCCAGTGGTTCCCATCACAGGGGTTGTGGTCACCCAGGAGTAATGAGATGCAGTAATTCAGAGGATCAGAGTCATAGCTAATTATCCTTTTGACATCTATTTTTTTGGGCCCATTTGGAGTACCCAAATTAAAAAAGCTTAAATCAGAAGTAAGTAAGTAAGGTCAAATGTACAAACAGGTCATTGATTTATTAGAGGATAATTGAAAGAACTAAGCAATGTAAAGCATGTGCCCAAAAAGGACAAAGTCTAAACATTTCAATCTTTATAGGATATGTTCATCTGCTTTGAAATAGCTGGAGCAGATCTCTTGTGATCTGGTAGATCTCAACAGGTTCACAGGTTCGGGGGGGGGGGGGGGGGGGGGGGGGGGGGGGGGGGGGGGGGGGGGGGGGGGGGGGGGGGGGGGGGGGGGGGGG
>JAPZDV010000022.1:14193291-14210841 GCA_029814665.1 Acanthurus lineatus
TTTAATTCATCTTACCTACTTTGTCCCTTTCATTTCCTGTTTTGCTTGTCCTCTTTTATCCACACCCTTTTTCTTTTTTGTTGCATGTAATTTTTTTTAAGGAATATTTTGACATATTGGAGAAATGCACAAATTTTTCTTTCTTGTTTTGTATTTAGATGATAAGGTCAAAAATTTATGTTTGCATGTTTAGCTTAGCATCAGGACAGGAAACAGATTGAAACAGCAGTTTTTTTCTGGCCAAACCTGCAAAGTGTAAAAACAGTGTTTGCCATTAAAGAGCAGTTACAGTCTGGCTGTTTTAGTGTCTGTCTTTCTGCTTACTCAGTGTCACTTCCAGTCACAGTCATTGGTACCAGTATGAATCTTCTCCAGCTTCACCCTCCTGTCCGTATGTGATCAGTTCCTGTTCTGAAAAGCCAAGATGGTGACAGCCAAAATCCAATGGTTGAAGCCCTGGCAACTCTGTCCACTGTTTAATATACAGTCTATGTAGTGAGCCCAATTTACAAAGTGTGTTCTCTGTGTTCAGGCCAGACGTGTGTGAAAGTGAGCGTCAGATCGTGATCAGGGATGGCCGACATCCTGCCATCGACCTGCTGATGGGAGAGCACACCCAGTATGTGCCCAACCTCACTGACCTACAGGTACACACACACACACACACACACACACACACACACACACACACACACACACACACACACACACCCACACACACACGCACGCACACACACACACACACATACACACGCACACGCACACAATTCATTATGCTTTATTTGAGCCAAACCACTTAGATAACTTGCTTTCTCAACAACTCATTGAGAAGGATCTCAAGCTAAAGTACAACAGCTTACATACATAAATACATGCTTGACGCACACATGTATAGTCGTACATGACACCACACACCACACACTTGGTCGCTCAGTGCTGGAGTGGGTGTGGGTTAATCTTGCAACAGAAGCAAAAGCCAATAGAACTGGAAGCCAAGCGTTCAATCCACCCACCTCCTCAGCTGTGCAGGACAGCATGAAAATATCTTATTCTGTCTCTCTCCTCGTTTGCCTTCTGTCTGTGTCACTGTTATTTTCCTCTCCTCTCTCCTCTCCTCTCTAATGCTACAGGGTGATGGCAGGAGAACCATGATAATCACTGGTCCTAATATGGGGGGTAAAAGCTCCTACATCCGCCAGGTGGCCCTGATCTGTGTTATGGCTCAGATGGGTTCCTACGTCCCGGCCTCCGAGGTCCGTCTGGGCATGCTGGACGGCATATACACAAGGTATGTATACAAACACATTGAAATCTACCTCTGCAGTCATTACATGTTTGGCAGCTGTTATTAAAGTAATTACAGCTGTCAGAATGATAACTGATATGTTGAACTACAGCCACAGTATTTTTCATCTCTTGAGAAGTGACTTGATGCAACAAAGTAATATATGAGGATCCTAACATCGTGCCAGGTGCATAGGCAAAAATGTCACATAAATATATGACCACACCTTTATGTGGATGTTCATAATGTTAGATATCAGAATTGCAATAAACAAAAACATACAAATTCTCTGTTTCATGTGCAGGCACCTTTTTCTCTTGAGTGGCTTTGAAACATGCACAATACTTCAGTTATACAAATAATTTTCTTTTTTTTTTTACTGTTTTAATTGATATTTACACTTTGTACTTTAAATAGACAATCTGCTGGAAGCAAACATTAGTTCATCACCTAATTAATTAACCAAGTATACAGAGAAAATTGCATCATTGCCATATCAACATGTTGGTATCAGAAATAAAAAAAATGACCATACACATAATAATACTCCATAATATTTTTCATAATAAATCAAAGATGCAGACTTCCACAAAGAACGGATCCATATGCTAAGTGTGTAAAAGTAGGGAGGCAGCGTGCTGAAAAATTAAAGTAATTTCCTTTCATCTTAGGCCGTAAGTTTATCAATCAGTCCTCTTAAAACAAACTCTTGTAGAACTAGTTACTAGTCATTATGCAAAAATGACACAACAGTGGTGCCTCTCTTGTAAGTTTGTGTGATGCTTGTGGTCAAGAAGTGACCTGTGACTGAATTTGTGACAACACATTTTCACCTCACAAATGTTTTCTTCTAAGTGCAACTAAACACAAAGACAAAGGTGGATCTACTGTGGAGAAAATCTAAGAGCAAAAAACCCACAAAAAACTCAAAATAAACCAAAAATCACTCCCCCAAAACACTTCATTCACCTTGTTTTACCTTTGTGACATGCTCAAGTTTATTTCTAGGACTGACGCGCAGACTAATCCAAAGTAATCCCATTGTGTTCCTCAACACACAGGAGAAAAAAAAAAAGAGAGAGAGTTGTTTTACAAGGACGGCTCTGCTGAACTGTTGTGGTTCCATCAAGTGAAGTGATATAGAAATGCTCAGAAAACAAGACTCTGATGGAAAATTATGATAACAATGATTGTTCTCATTATGATGAGACCAGCAGCAAGATCTGCATGGAGTTCCCAGTTTTGACTGCATGTATGTGTGGCATACAGGCCAATATATGGGTCACAGCAGTTATTCTGCCTCTGCTGCACAGTGTGATTAGCCCTAATGGCTTGCAGATGTCTGTAATTGTCTTTTTTTGGGTTTAAGCATGTTCTTACATATTAACTCAGTAGCAGCCAGAGACTTGTCAGCACTCTTAAAGTAAGTGTGTGTATGTGTTTGTGTGTACTCCATCATCCTTAAGAGAAGCATTTAGGGGTTTTAGACTTTGATATAACTGTAAGGGGTGATGATTTTGGCTTATCCTCGCTTATGTAAAGGTCTGCTTAAGTATTTGGATTTAGGATTATTTGCACAACAGGTTGGGTAGGGTTAATGGGATAGAAGTAAGAACCTGATCAGATCTTGGAGATTTATTAGTTGTACGGATCACATAAACTGTAAAAAGATTTAAAGTCAAATAAAAAGAAATCAGAAACATGTCAGTTGGCTCTGAACAGCTCAGTGCTGGCTAAAAACAAAGTGGTTTGAGTTCAGTTTGTCAAATTGAACATTAGTGTATGTTTATGTTTGTATACATTTATGAATAAGATAGTTAGACAAAAGTTTATAAAATAATATGTTTTTAAAAAATACAGAAGCTCTGGCTTTGGATTAATAAAAAGGTATTTAGAAAATAAAATTCCATGTAAACTAGATAGACTGTGATTTTAAAATTCTGATCAGCAAAATACAGATCAACATTTTTTTTTTACCTAACTCTTTTTTACCTAATGATATTATTAGATAATCAGAAGCTTCTTCTTCTCTTAAAAGCTTAATGCTTGCTCACAGAGCAAAACGCTCACACACAATATCCGGTGTCCTCTCTTCACTTCCTTTAAACCCCCTTCCGTCCAGCCTGTTTCTGATTGGACGGCTCTCTCTGTCACTGAGTGTACGAATCCGAGGAGAATCTGGCTCAATCTATTCCCACCGCTGTGCCGAGCTGATAGACGCAGTGGTGGGAATTGCTTTATCTTGTGTGTATTTGTGAGAGATGCTGTGTGTGTTTATGCGTGAGAGCTTTGTGGGTTTAACTAGAGTGCAGTAAGCAGTCTTTGTGGGTTGCAGGTAATGAGATGTGTGCGTAGGTGTCTAATGGGATATCCTGTCTGAAATGATCCAGATGATTGATTATCAACCAGAATAAAGTGAATAATCCGGAGGCAGTTTAAAGCGGCTTGCTGCCTCACAGAGTCTTAATTTTCTGCTCAATCCGCTGTGATACGGCATTTTTTACAAATGTGCCACGCAGCCGTCTGAGCGCCGTCCTGCGCGTGTGTTCTTTCTTACAGACTATAGCCGAGTAAGCCAGCAGCCTTTTGTGTGTGAATGTGCGTGTGTGTGTGTAAAAGATGCATATGCAGCTGCTGTGTGTGTTTCCTCTTCGTTATCGAGACCTGAAGGTTGTAGAGCACATTCTTCCATCCCTTCACGGTTGTTATGGAAACAGCAAAGGAAGCGGAATGTAAAACTGTGTTTTGAAAGGGCCTTTAATTGACCATGGACTCCGAGCAGTGATTATGCTGTGTTTTACTCAAGTATTTCACAAGCTCCCCTCCCATCCGAAAATGCAGCCAAATTTTTTTTTTTTTCCCCTTCCTGCCCAGAAAACTGGCTCATATCCAAAAAGACCACACAAAGGGTGCTGAGTGTTTTGGTGCCAACAGGTCTCAGCGTAACACCATCACCTCGGTGGGTGTACAGCGATGTGAAACATGTTGAGCGTGTGGAAAAATGTTGTATCCTAAATCGACTTGTTCGTTCCTCAGAGTTTTTATGGAGCTACCTTGTAGGCGGCACGCAGGGCTGTTTGGGCCCTAAGTTTTATATAGGACATGGAGGTTTGCATCTGACCACGTGGAGTTTAATCTGCGGAAAGAAGCGATTTGAAATGCTGGAACACAGCTGAGAAAAAGATGATGAAAAAATTGATTAACAAAAAATAGTTTTCAAAGGCCTTGTGCCATGTGCTCACTTTGATCCATTGTATATGTCTATATGGGTTCTTGCCCATCTTCTTTTTATTTTAGAATTCCTTTAATTTAAACAAATTGGTTGCTAGTCTTCTGCTAAAATAATTAAATTTTAATAGAAGCTAAATTTCTATTAATTCACACAGCACCAGTGAACCAATGAAGGCAGCAACAACCAAACATAAACATCAGAAAATAAGAGAACTCATATTAGAGATCAGATATCCCTCAGTGAACCATGAAAATAAGAAAATTAAAAGTAATTTTAAAGCTTTCAAGGTGAAATTAACCACTAAACAAACACTGATTTAAGAAAAAAAATTGTAGAAACTCTAAGTATTTTGACGTTCATGTTATCAATCACTCATGTCAGATACAACGTACAAAAGGTCTTTGTGTCAGTCTTACATCAAACAGCAGCCTTTTCTTTGTAGCCTCTTTCTGCGACATTAAACAGTTGCACAGAGAAAAAGTCACTGATGCAAAAGCTTTTGCTACATCTATACTCTCAATAAACTGGGATGAAAAGAAAAGGGTTGAAGGGGATGAGTAGCCTTCATCACAGGAAGTAAGAGCATGACGGACACACTGCTGCATCATAGATGGGTGATTCAGTGTACTGTATCAAAGTGCAGATTTTTCTTTTTAAGTTCCCTTCCAGGTGTGTTTTAACATACTTGGCTGTGACTCATACTTAGTTTAAAATGGTTTTCTCACATTGAAAGTTTTTAGAAACTCCAAAAAGGAGCTAAAAAGACGTCTACTTTTTCTCTTTGAGGAATTGAGGAATTCAGTTTGTTCGTGCAAACTCTCTTTGCTGGCAAGTCCACTCTGGCCTGGAGGTGTGGAGTTTCTTTGCTTGTGATTGACTTTCCATTGTTCTGACGTTTCAAATGTAGCTCGAGAATCCACTTAGTACATTTGAATCTCAGATTTAATGAAGAACACCAACATCTCTCTCTCTCAGTGGAAGAATGTGAAAACACCTCTCTAGTTACAAAATTTGCACAAATGTGAACAGCATGAACAAGGTCTGAAATTTCAGGGGACAGAAATGGAATGAAAGAAGTTTGAATCAAGGGGATTTTTTAAAGCTTTTTAGTACATCACTTTTCATCCCAAAACAAAACTCAATCCATCTCTCCTCAAGAAATCACTTTGTCACTTAAAAACTTGACGTTGTTCTATAAAACCTATTTTTATTGTGCTGTTGCGGTAGGGTTTGATCACATGATAAGAAAATAAAATAACTAGACAATCCAAGAGCAACAATGTAAACACTAGTGTAAAAACAAACACTTGAAATGTGTCAACACATGTATTCTAGAGAGGTGTAAGAGGTTCTGCTGTGCATCGCGTCATCAGAGGACACACAGAGTGTTTGAACAACACTCTTACTGCTCATCCGCTCCACTATGCAGTATAGATTTGATTATCATAATATCCCTGGATTTGAGCCCATGCACACACACACACACACACACACACACAGTATAAACTGGCTAATGAAATCCAGCAGCATGCCTGTCACACCCCTCTCCTATATGGCGTGTGATGTTACCATGGCAACTCGACAGTTCATTGATAGGTACTATGTTGAAGGTCAGTCAGGACAGGAAAAAACAGATTTAGAGGCATGAAACACAGACTGGCAGAGAGCTGTTGCATCTGTGATCCAGCTGGACTCTGCGTTTTATCACATGAGTCACTGCTCTGTCTGTCAGTTGCTATCAGAGCATCAGCGGAGCTTTCAAACTGGCTCTGTGGAGGAAATCAACATGTTGTCATTTCTTCTCTCTGTCATCTGTAACTATCAGTTGACATGGATTCAACAGAGAGTGAGGTATTGGTCAGTAGTGTTCAAAGTAGTCTTGTTCTTTTGTTGTAGTGTCTGATATTCTGCTTCTGTCTTTAAACTTTGCTTGTTTTCTGTTTTAAAGAGCTACAGTCACGAATTGGAAATGTTTATACATTTAGTCAATAATTCATTACCCCATTTTTTTTTAATGTTTTGTGTTTATGTCTTCAGTGTTGCATGAAAGTTGAACACTTTTAATTTGCTGTTTCTTCTATTTGAGATGCTTTAGACTGAATGCAGGCAAGCTCGGAATACTTCGAAAATAAAAACCTGGAGGAATTTTAGAAATTGATTGGGTGGTAAGGTTAATAATCCTGAGACAGGATCAAAATAGCAGTTTCAAAAGTCAGTGAAACACTATTAAGAACTAATCAAGGCTTAAGGTAAGCACATAAATGTATAATTACTTTTTAACTGGAGGAACAGAGGCATCAGAATGTGTTTCAGAAGTCACTACAAAATCCAACACCCAGCACTCTTTGTTTGTATTTACATTTGTGAGTTTAATGAAAACTTATTAATGTGTCCAAAATGTAAAACTTAAAACTTCCTGCATTTTTGATTTGTGCTAGAAGTTATTTGTTGCAGTAGAAGTGCTGAAAAATCAGGTGTAAAGAGTTACACTTGTGAACTAACTCTAAAAACAGACCATACAGTCACCCATATTATCACCCTGATGATGGCCTGGCATGAACTTGCGTGTTTAATTCCTCATTGTTTCTTTGAGAACGACCAACACAACACCAGCAACCCTGTGAAATAATATGTCTGAATATTTTTGCCCTCTTTTAATTATTTTGAAAACATCTACATGTATGAGGTTAAATTGAATTTAAGTGAATCTTTATCCACCTACTCAAACCTTCTTTTGGGTCAGGAGCTTTATGCTGTACAAATTAATCTGTGGGCACGATGTCACCCTCTGCAGACAAATATTAAGTGTGCTGCACACCCACACAGTTGCCCTCGTACTGCAGAGTCATGATGAATGGTTTCTGGTTCACTTTTATACATAAAATCAGGATTACATGCATGAACATTTGCTGTTGGTGCAGTCACTTGGAGCACTGCAGTCTCTGGTGCTTTATGCTAACATACAGCTGAAATGGGTCAGAGCCCTCATGTCCATCAAAGTCACAGCAACAGCTCATCAGGACTCCACAAACGCCTCATCTGACATAGTCAGTATCTAGAAAAAACAAAAACATTGTGCACCCTCTCACTCTGCTACTTCTGACCTCTGACCTCTCTTTTTTCTTGATCTGGTTGGTCATCAGGATGGGGGCATCAGACAACATCTACAAAGGGCGCAGTACGTTCATGGAGGAGCTGACTGAAGCCTCAGAGATCATTTCCAGCGCCACAGAACGTTCGTTGGTCATCCTTGATGAACTGGGACGGGGCACGAGCACCCATGATGGGATTGCCATCGCCTTTGCCACCCTGGAGTATTTCATCAGAGATGTGAGTGTGTTTGTGTGTGTGAAACACTCTAAACTGATGACATGGAAATAGGTCAGATGTAAATTTTTTGAAAGGAAAAAATTAGGAAATTGTGAAGAAACATTGATTGAATATTTGGGTCCATGCAACCACACATATTCATTTTGTTGAGGATGCCAGCCAATTAACCACCAAGTTAATAGTCTTTGGTAATGCTGCGTGTGTATATGTATCTGTCTGTGGACAGTGTTTGATTGTATGTGCCGACAGGCTCTGCAGACTGCAGAGATTGTTTGTTTTGCAGGGAGAAACAAGGCTCCAGAGAGGCCTTCGCAGCAGAGCAGCTCTTGAAAACTGAGCGAATTGTAGACAAGCTTTGATCTATAACGTTAATATGCTGTTAGAGTGGAAGTGCAGTGGAAAAGGAGGGAGAAAGATTGACCCCAAGATACCCATGTGTTCCTGGGATGTGTTAAACTGCAGCAGGTACTTAATACTCACAGAATCAAGACTTATCAGGTGTCTATATTTTACATCAGCATTTCTTAATGATGTGTCCTGCTTCATTTTCTCAGCCTGATATTAAATTATGTGCAGGATGCAGGAAAGTCAAATTTTAGCCGCAAACCAAGGCAAAAGACAAGAGAGGAAGTGGTGCAAAAACACTTGGAATCATATTTCCTATGAGAGAACGTGTGTATGTGCTTGTGTGTGTGCGTGCGTGCACGTGTGTTTGTGTTTGTGTGCGTGTGTGTGTGTTTGTGTGCCCTTGTACATCTATCTTTGTGAGAACCAGTTTTTTGTAATTTTGGAAAGTGAGGGCATTTTGGCAGGTCAGGGGCAACCTAAAATAGCCCTTTAAAGCTTTTATAAAGGGGCATCTATAAAAATTAGCATAAAGGGCCTGGAAATGCATTATGTCAATGAGTGTCCTTGCAAGTATAGCTGTACAGGCTGTATGTGTGTTTGTGTTTGTTTTTGTATGTTATTCTGGGACACTCAGGAGCCCTTTGCGAGTTGCACAATGTTGCGTGTCTTAATTTTGACAGAAGAAATGAGTGGTACCCTGGCAGAACATGTGTATATATGTGTGTATATATGTGTGTGTGTGTTAGAGTGAGCAATTATAATACTAAAAAGTTAATTATTGCAATGGAAGCCTTATAGTACTTGTATGCGCCAATAATGTGGAACAATCAGGCTGATTATGGGCATTGCACTCTGTAACTGAGGCAAACAGCTGTTTACTTTCTTACCTGTTTCATACAATTTTTTTACTGTAAAACATTAAGCTAAAGAAACATAAAGCTTCCTGTTAGTTGACATATGGTGTTTTGAAACTTGTTTGTCAAATGAGACCATCTAAGTTCAAAGTTGTAGCTCTGCCATTAGATATTGTGCCATATGAAAATATGTGTCCGCAAATAGTGTGTCCGCATGTTTCTTAATGTGAAGACTGACTTTATGTTTCTTTGCTTGCAGTGCTTTTGTCTGACTTGTCAGTTTTAGACACATTTTTGAGCTCTGAGACTCATTAAACTTCTATATAAGTGTCCACTGTGTGGACATATTTACAATTAAACAATTATCTTCACTGTCAAAGATTAAAGCAAATGTTAATATGATATGACAGGAAATAATTTACATGTGAAATTAGATCTTTTAAAAATTAGCAAAGTAAGATTCAACAGTTATATTTAATGCTGCTTAATATTTTCAATGGATTACATCACTTACATAAAATTAAATGTATTTTTGTAGTAATACAATTATAGGAAATTCCTCTCTGCAGTTCCCCTCAGCTCTGTGGAGCCTTTTAGTCCATTTTGGATCTGTGCTTTGGCACAAACTCTGCTCTTATTAACCTGTTTTTTTTCAGCAACAGGCAGCTGTTTTCAGTAAAAAAAAAAAAAGTTTGATACACTGAGTTTGCACAACCTGCCAAGCACCCAATGGCACACAGACAAGTTTAGTGACTATCTGATGAATAAAATAAAGCATTTATAAGATCAGTGAAAGAGCAGATATCTTCCATGTGGAGACCAAAACAAAGCTTTAGAGGGTCAGTAAATATGGAAAACAACATGAATATAAATGAATCCTAACTGTTGCTCTATAATTCCTGGATGTGAAAAGAGGCAGCAGTTTATCAACATGTTAGCAACTTTATGAGGTGATCAGATGTTGTGAACTCAGCTTGTTCTGGTGTCTTTTAGTCTGCCAGAAAATCAGATTAATGTAACTGCCCAGATTAACACCAATTCTGCTATGTTAGTGATGTGTCGAGGCTGTCAGTGGGATGGTTGTGACCAAGATGAGGTTTTGTGTTCTTTATAGTTGCGTTGTGTGCTGCACAAGTGGTTTAATTGCCCTCATAGCTGTAACTTCTTTAGGAAGACACAATTTCTCTGAACAGATGGTCCATACTGACCTGGTTGGTTGTGGCGGGATGAGCCTCAGGGTGCAGCTCCTTCTCCAGTCCACAGTGACAGATACCATTGATGGGTCCCTGGAGTTTGCTGTTAAAGCAGACCTGCTCTGCTGCAGCCTTCAGGCTAATCATAGCTGTACCAAAACTATGAGAGCTGGTATTCTGGTGTTTGTTTGCTTTCTCTTCTCCAGGACCTTCAGAAAGCTCCATATTGCCCTGTGTTACCCCTGTTTAAATATAGATGAATAAACATTTATCTTCGGAAACCCCTTCCAGTTTTCATATTTTGCCAGTTCCACATTAATCTTTGGACAGAATCTTTGGATTATGTAATTCTGCTGGAAAACATAGAATAAAAATGTGTAAGTAGCAGCCAATGCAGCAGGGAGCTGCTGTTGGCAGGAGGAAGGAGCTCTCTAACTACCTGTTGTGTAACAGCATTGATTTGTTTGAAAAGCCTCGCGGAAAGACAAACAAAAGAGCATAAAAAAGTTCTGCTTTACAGCGAAAGGCCTCCTCAGTGCAGGCAAACCTGCAGAGTCTTTCATACTCCCTCCTCTTCCTCCTACTCATCCTCCTCCTCTGCCCTGTCCGCCTCCTCCTCCTCGCCAGACTCAACTGTTCACGTCAAAAGTCAGTCGACTCCTCCTTTGACTCGGTTGTTATAGTAACACACCTTTCCGTGTCCCCGTCACTCACCTGAGAGGTAGTTAAGAATGCAGATGGGTTTCATAATACCACTCAATGAAAGGGACAGCCTTGATGCAGAAAGAGAGAAAGAAACAGAGAAGCAGAGAAGAGAGGATCTCTGAAATGTGAAGTTTCTGGGTTTTATGGTGAAATCACAATCAGCACGCATCTTGTTCACTCAGTGCATGTTTGTGTAATTTCGATCCTCTGCTGTGATTTGTAGCTGTCCTCTTCTTTAGCCACCGCTCACTCTCAGACTCACTCGGACTCTCACTTTTATACACGCTGACAGCAGGTCATGCCTTTTGCTTTAAATTAAAACTGAGTACAACACCTTGCTCTGCACTCGTATCGTGAGTCAGACTTGCTTGTGACTGCATCAGCATTGTAATACCGCACTGTAATATTGGGCAGAATCAGGCCCAGCTTTACACTTGGACTCACAGTGAACCAGATCTCACTGAAGCTCACTTTTGGCTGCACGCTAATGGGTAGATTTCAGAAGAACGTATCGCCCTGTGTGGGCGTAAATGGTCTGATGTGCTCACGCTTATGCACAAAGCTCCAGCAGAGACCCTCATGTGCTTCACTGAACCCTGCTCTTTGTCTGCAGGCCTGCTTGTATACAGGGAATGATCCTGGTCTGGTTTTCCCTTTATTGAAATTGTTTAGAGCAGCAGTTCCTAACATGGAAGGGGACCTAGGAGAGGGGTCTCAGGATAACACTGAGGGTTATGAGATAATGCATTAAATATATATATATGTATTAGAAAATCACAATATGTCTGTCACAAAAAATAATATGTATTTTTTTCTTTACTCCAAATTGCCTTTGTGTTTGTGAATTCTGAAACTGTTGAAAATCTAAAAAATGAGAAACCAATAATGGATTTTAACTAAGTTTAACTAACAATTACTCAAATGCTGTATTAAGGCACTTCTACTTAACTACAGTGTTTATTTTTTACAGCTTTATACTTCAACTCCATCGCATGTCAGAGGCAAATGGTGAAGTTTTTACTCAACTACATTTGTCTGGTGAAATCAGTTTTTTTTATTTAGCATAACAGTTTCTTTCATTTTGTTGCCTTTTGCCAACATCCATGTTAAAACCAGTCGGAGTGTGTGGAATGAATTTGGCAAATCTGACTGAACATAATGTGAGGGAAACTTTAATACATTTCTGCCTGAGTGAGTCAGATTGATTTTCATCTGCAATGGTGGCTGTTGAACAGTAAAAAAAATGAATCCCATGATTCCACGATACTTCATGACATCATCAAAATACGTCTTTTGTATTCATTGTTCTGATAGAGAGACCTCCAGTGGCAAAAATGACATGTTGTGCATTTAAACAAACAAACAAAAATGATCAAGTTGCCATAATTTAAAATTTTTGTTTATATGCTGATGTTTGTTTATGTTGTCTTGTATTAGAAGACTGTAAATGAATACTGTTGACTACTTTATTACTGTTACAAAACCATATAGACATAGTTTGTACAAGAACAATTCTGCACCAGACTTTTTGATCCACGTAAGCAGTTAATCACTATAATCGTGATCACAATAAGCTCTTTCCACTCTACCTACACATGTCACTTACCCCGGCTTGAATAAATTAGGCCAATGAGAGAACAGGATTGACTCGCAGCCAAAGTCAGAGGTCAGTGACACACATGCATCCTTAATTTAAACCAAATCCCTCTCTCTCTCTCTCTCTCTCTCTCTCTCTCTCTCTCTCTCACTCACTCACTCACACACACACACACACACACACACACACACACACACACACACAAACCCAGCTCCTCAGACAGAGCCTTGTTAGTTGTGAGGTGAGAACAGGAAGGGCGTTGACGAGTTACAATTGGATTTGTGTCTAATTGGATAGAAAGGAGTAACAAGACAGAGAGGCAGCAACACGGGCGTTGACACCTTTAGCCTTTTCCTCGGGATCAGATTTCTTAGTAGAAGTGTGTTCGCATACTCTTGTGTCTTAGACAGCACATTATTATAAAACACCTGGGAAGAAAGGTGATGCTCCACTGATGTACGGCAAAACAGACACCAATTTGGAGCTTAGAAGCTATCAGAAACATATTACAGGAGAAGAGGAAGAGGACAAGGTGACACAGAGCAGAGAGGGCGTTATCTGATCAGCAGTCTGTCAGAGGGGCTGTTTTATTTGAACCGTCTTGTCAAGTGAACTGAGCACACTGACTGTCCCATGAGGACCAGGCTTCATTATATCTGTTCAAGCATTCCTCTATTAGTTCATAAACATAATGACGTCTTTGAGTACTTATAGATGTTCCTTTTTTAATCAACTGGGTTACCACTACTCATAAAAATGTATCCCCCTCATAGATTTTGTGTCTAATCAGATCATGTCTCAGCCATCTTGGAGGATCTGAAAGGTGATGATGGTGTGCACTATTTGAGGCAGGGCTACTTTACAACAGAAATTGTATCTACAATGGCAGCAGCTAGCTTTTATTTTCTTGTTAACTTAACTTAAAGCTGTACTTGTAAATAATCTTTGAATTAAAAATAGAACAAATGAGGAGGTGTTGCTTGTAGTGGCAAACCTTTAGAGAATCACTACAAGACTCTGCAGTTCTTTGTCAGAAGGCTTTTAGTGTTTTTCTGCTCATTGTTTTGGTTTTCTGGCCTGAAACTTAATGGTCTTGCTTTAATCTTGTTGTCCTCATCAGTGTTGTTTTGTGCTGCTGCAGGTAGATGTTTATTTGTAAAAAAGCTCTCTTTCGACTAGCTGGCGAACATTTTAGAGCATAAAGCTGATTAAAAGTCAGATATTTTTAGAGGTTGGTAGAAACCAAAACAAGGATGAAAGAAGAGTGATTATTAAATTGGTAAATAACTGCATGCTAAAATTTTCACCTTTTCATCAACTTTTATAGGATGACTTTCTAGTAATATTGTGTTTTGTGATGATTCATGAATGCTGTATCTTATATAGTCAAGATTACAGAATCTGGAACCATCGTTTGGATTTATGCTTGATAATGACTCGAGCAATTATTTAAAATTGCCTGTGACAGATTTCCTGGTTGTTGGCTAATCGAGGAATTGACTAATTGCTTCAGTGCTAATTTCATCAGATAATCTCGCTCTACAGAGCAGGGCTGTCGGTGCACCCTAGGGTGGTCTGGTAATGAGCTGCCATTAGCACCTAATCAGACCATTATCAAGGCTGCAGCCTCCAAATGCAGCGACACCGTTCTTACCTTTCAGTGTAGGTGGACAGAAATGATTGAAGTAGTTGTCCGTGTGTGTGTGTTTGTGTGAGTGTGAGCATGTTGTACATGTGTTTCAGCAGGTGCAGGTCTGTGTGGGAGTCACCCTGCACGTCTCTTTCAGAGGAAGGTATTACTAGTGACGTGTGACCTTTCTTAGACCGAGCGGTTAGCAGGCTGATCCTGGAGCCAGCCGAGTCCTGCAGCCGCCTGTCTGCAGCGATGATGTAAGACTCAGGCCTGCTTCACCATGAGAGCTCACGCTTGATTTGTTATCATAACTGTCACCATCAGACGAGATCATGAATACTTGCATTTTTGTATTAATGTATCCAGCATTTATTATTTTTGGTAAAAAAGCGTCACATTTTCAAAATTTGTGGGAAAAATGATCAGTGTTTTGTGCTCTCCACCCTCCAATTTACATGTGATTAGGTTCTTCATGTAAGCAGGAAAAGGAAATGCATTTGTTTTAGTCAGAAGCTCTCAGCAGCTGTCCTTAGAGTGCAGCACTGAGAGGTTAAATGTTTGTGCAGACTTTTAACAGGGAGGCTGAGTGAGTAAGTGCACACACCACCCGCTTTTTGTGTGATTTCTTAACCTTAATGCCAGAGTTCAATCATGTAGCCTTTGGGTGACTCCCAGGCCTGACAGATTAAAGAATAGCAGGATGAGGTGAAGTGCCTTCACTTTGCTCAGTCTCCCTGCGGAGCCTGAAAAGCTGGGTGTCGTGGTTACAGTGACAAAGACAAAAACAGAAAGATTAACTGCAGAAATCCTGACGAGAAAGAAAATACAAAAGAACAGTGAATAGTATGATTTAGGGAAAATGTGAGAGTTCTGTTTATTTTTGTTCATCCTGGTGGTAATGTTTCCTAAGCGTATCTTCGTGTTGTGGCTCAGCACCCCGCAGAGTACAGAGGCAGTTAAGTAACTCTGGATCAAAGTACAGTAGATGGAGAAGCTCTGCTCTTTGTTTTTCAGCTTCAACTTTTGCTTAGTTTTGGTAACACAGACGGTGTTGCATAATGCAACATTTGTTTTAATACCTACCATTTGGTACTTTATGTATTACTTTATTTCTCTTCTTTGTCTTTTGTCTTTGTTTTTTTTTTCTTCTACTTTCTCTTCTGTTCAAGATGTAAAAGTAGTAAGAAAACAAAGTTGATTAACTTATTGATATGTTCAGTTTTTTAACTAAACTTGAAATATATGTCGTCATATTTTATCACCCTCCTCCAAAAAAAAGGGGAAAAAACTATATTTGGCTCACATGAGTTGGACTCCTGGATTGAAGTGAAGATAAATCTGCTTTTTAAAGTTTTTAAGATACACTCTGAGGTCATCCCCCAGTAAACGGCTCCAATTCAAGGACCCTGCAAAAGGCTTGAAAGCCCATTCAATCAAATGTTTATTAAAAATTAAATGTAACTGTTGTGAACAAAGTTTAAAACTTCAAACTATTCGGCACAGCTCAAGTCTGTGCTCTTTGAGGGCGTCCTTCTATCAGCATGACCTCTCATATTTCTAGTAATCAAATGTGGTCTGCATCTTAATGTAATAAATAAATAATATAGACTTCAACAGTTAAACAGTCATATGTACAATTTTTTGAGTCAGTTGTAGACAATAGGTTCACACTGTAATTCTGACCTAATTTTTCACAGGCACCTTGTTAAGCTGGTAAGCAGGTGGGAAGGTGGTGGTTCTATTGTCAGTAAACCCAAATGCTGCAGGTGGGAGATCTCCACATATTACTTCTGTAAAGCCTGTGCGTACTTTTCTTACTTATACCAACCAAAGAAACGTCTTCCATGATGGCTGTAACCAGCTTCTTTTTGAGGCTGGTACAGAGCGGGAATGCAATGGTGACTGAGCTGGATATTTTCCCACCAGTGAACTTGCAATGTACAGATGTGCATTCGCACCTGGATGACCCTGTTTGTGCAGGATCCCAAACCCTAACATTTAAATGGCACATGTAAAAGGCCAAAGAGTTGCTACAGTAATGTCTTTCAGATTTAAACACTTAACTCTTTCCTCTCTTTTCTTAGGTTAAAGCCCTCACCTTGTTTGTGACCCATTACCCTCCTGTGTGTGAGCTGGAGCGTTTGTATCCTGAACATGTGTCAAACTACCACATGGCTTTCCTGCTTAATGAACCAGACACTGATGCTGACAATGATGGTAAGTGTGAGCATTTCTGAGGACATATAAGAATGCTTTGATTGTGTTCTGGTGGGTTTGACTCCCACCAATTGTGTAAGCAGTCTTAATGTAGTTATTGTCAAATTATTATTACTTGGCCCTTTTTCAAGATTTGAATGTTTGTATGGTCACAGATGGGGAGGTTCGGCCAGAGTTCATCACCTTCCTGTACCAGCTGACCGAGGGAGCTGCAGGGCGGAGCTATGGTCTGAATGTGGCCCGATTAGCTGACATCCCAGACAATATACTACACACTGCTGCACACAAAGCCCGGGAGCTGGAGAGCATGGTCAACGCTAGGAGGTACTGCAAAAACCCATATTCACTATGACAATCCTCAAAGTGGGACTTCGCTAATTTTACACATAAACGTGAGCTTACTAATGATGATCAGTGCAACTTAGCCTGTACAAACATCTGTTTAAGGCATTTTGTGGCTTTTGAGATTTTTAATGTTTGGGAAAATAGTTCAGATGATGTCTTCATTATAACAGAAAGCCTATGTTACAAACTAAGGACATGATGTGTGTGTGTGTGTGTGTGTTCACTAGGCAGGGCTGGTCTAAGTGGGCGTTCGGACTGAGAACAGCTCAGCATTAAAACAGTGCCAGGGGCTGGGTCGTTAGAGGTGTGCTGTTTGAGGTGTGAGGCTGTGAAATCCAGAAAGTCCAGTTTGACCAACATGTGTTCAAACTGGACTCTTGTAGAATTAAAATATAAATTACTGTTTGGAAATCATTTTCTTATATCACAAAATATTCTGTTCTTTTGCTTTTGAAGAGAGACAAATAGAGCTTGAGAGCTGAAAATTAAGACTCGTGTGTCATGAAGAAGTAAAACTGTAAGTAGTCAAAACTGAGTGTTTATTTAGGCTTCAACACTAAAATGAACTTGCTTATATTCTTGCGCCAACATGTCTGCACCTGAAAATGTAACAATAACCCAGAAAAAAACTGACTTGGTACAAATCACTGGTTCAGCTGAGACTTGAGTATACAGTAGTAAAGAGTAATGCCTTGACCTCTGTATGAACTTTAATTGTTGCTACAAATATATATATATATATATATATATATATATATATATATATCACCTTTAAAGGTAGAAATCTCTTTAAGAATATATCTCAATATGA
>JAPZDV010000022.1:14211014-14296563 GCA_029814665.1 Acanthurus lineatus
CCATTGACCTCTGTATGAACTTTTATTGTATCTACAAATATATATATATATATATATATATATATATATATATAGCACCTTTAAAGGTAGTAATCTCTTTAAGAATAGATCTGAATATGAATCTGTACAGGTTTTGCTTGCATGCCGGTAAAAAACGTGGAGAGAAAAAAGTTGAAACTGCCCATGCAATGTTTGAACACATTTTCTATCATATTGTAACGGATATTATCTTTTTAATGATTAAAAAAACAAATCTGCCTAGTGCAAATAATTGCTTATTGACATTTTTAAATTGTGTTTTTGCATCTCAAGTTGCAAATCGCACTGTAAACAATGACTGGCTCAAGGAAGAGGAAGTCTTGTTCTGGATAACCATCACTCAGATTTTTGCTGGCTACATTACAAACCGTGAAACACTGGTGGTTGCCCCAAGAGGCTAAATTTTTCATCAGACAATAGATGTTAGGTTGATATTTTTGTGCTGGGATTGTCAAACGTAATCCAAATCAAAATCCTTTAACAGTTTTTGTTGAACTTTTATGATGGCATATTTATCCCAGGGGGTTCAAATATTATTTTATCTCATCCAATGTGTTTCTCAAGTCTGAAGTGGAATGCATTACTTTACTGGGGAAAATGAATTGAATGCTTTTTTAAAAATTTTTTATAAATGTTGAAGTAGTGAGCAGAGATGTTCCCACTTACAAATGAGTTATGAAGCACAAATACACTGAATTCTCACTGTTTTGCTGTCAAGGCGTCATCACAGTCTCTTCAAATACAGTCCTCTGTCTGTGTATTTGTACACAGCATCTCTTCACTTTGTAACAGACGGCCTGTTGGGAGTTGAGTGCTGCTTAACTTCCTCCCAAGTAATCCTCGCCATATGAAATATCTGTCAACACACACATACACACAGAGAGCTGTACCTCTCTATCAGTGTAATCCTTCCTATATGAAATGTTTGTCCTTTGTCGGAGTGAAGCCATGCTGAGTACACGGTAATCGTACACAGAGGAGTTGAGCCGCTGGCCGCAGATTAAGATCAGGGATTTTATTGTACTCTCACACAGCCGTGTGTGAAAGAACAATGTATTCAGACTCATCACATGCAGGGCTATGTGATAGTATACAAAAGTTTGATGTACAACTTTATGTGAAAGCAACAAATTTGTTTCTTTGTCTCCATCTTTCCAGGAAGAACAAGAAACTTCTCTCAGATCTTTGGAGCATCTCGGACAGATCGTCACTAATGGATTGGCTGCAGTCAAACTCTTGACATCCCTGTTGTCAACACCATCAAATCCCAGATGAAGAAGAGAAAATCAGGCTATCAGTGAATAAAAATGCTCAAAGATGAACATGCAGGCCCACAGAAGTAAAAACTTGTTTCAGAAAGGACTCAGCTGTGATCAAGGCGGAACAGTTGTTGCTGCTCTCTTTAATAATGTACGTGTGAAAAGATTTTAACCATCTCAGGTTCTTGTTATCACCATCATCAGACTTCTGTGATATAAGTGTTGTTTAGCGATCTAATTAAGGAAAAAAGATAAACTTGTCACACTTGCTGTTCTTTCACCTAAATAAAAGAAAATTTAGAAATACGCTATTATAAAACTGCTCAAATCACGATGAAGAGTTGAATTAAAAAAGATTAAATCTGATGCAGTTGGACCACAGTTTTGTCTTTTTTATTCCTCTAATTTCTCTCCCCTAATGTGTGGCACCTACATTACCCACAATGCAACAAGACTGCTGCAAAATAAGGTGGGAGAATCTGGTGTGTTGTGCTAGCAGCAGCTGATGTAGCCTTGAGCTGTAGGCTTCAAGCAGAGATGAGGAGCAGGTTTAAAGAGGTCTGGTGAGCTCACTTCCTTCTATCTTCACACAGCCAGATTTTTTCTCCCTCTTCAACTTTACTCAGTTTCCTCAGGAGGCTTCATATAATTTCTTTTTATTGATAGATTTTTTTGCATTAGTCCTCTCCAAGACCTGTAAACTGACTTTGATATGTAAATGTGAACTAAACCTTTTAATAAGAAATGCAACATTTTTTCTTGTGGTGCAGAAAATGTGAGGGAAACTTTTGTTTGTTTGTTTGTTTGTTTGTTTTTTTCAAAGAAAGGCATGAAAATGTTGATTGGCATCTGCTGGGTAAACCCACACTGAAGTCATAATTGGTTTGTGGGCTGTAGTTATATAGCTGTAAGCGCTGTGTATTTTTGAATCCTGAAGAGAACATATGTGGATGAGAAGATGAAGCTGGGAAGGATGAGCATTGTGATATGTCCATCCTGATTAGATCTGACTGAGAGCCCCAGGACAAGCCGTGGTAGTGACTTGTCAATCATAAAGTAGCCAGGAAATATGGTCTGTTCTACTCTAGATGTTAAACTAGCTTGCAAAAAAAAAAAACTTAATTAATAAGGACTGATATGTTTAAAAAAATAAATTATTTCTAAATCGAGGGAGACACAGGCGCCTTTTCTATTAAGCTTATTTGCATTTTTTCCCCCTTTTTTCAGTCGGGAAAGTTGCCCCCTGCTGGCCATAAAGAAGAATGTAGATTTAAGGCCAGTCTGGTTTAGCTTCACTATTCAGATCCACAAGCTCTGTCCAATATTTACAGTGTGCTCTCACACCAGGTTTGGCCACATGTGAATCTTATACTTATTATTTTTTCTCTTAATGTATTCATTAGTGTGTTCATTGATCAAGCGCTGTGAATAAAAGAGAAACAAATCATACAGATTGTTATTGGGGAAAATCTGCATTACTTTTATTTCTCTCCCTCACTCACACTCTCAAACACTCTTACACACAACCAACTCACGCTCCGCCTTTAATTCCGCCAACTCCATGATCAGCGCGCATCACCGGAGAGAGAGAAAGATAGAGAGACCTAGTGGGCGTGAGTGTTTGAGTGCGAGAGAGAGAGTTAACCACTGTCAAAGCCGATTACAGTTTATCGGGTCTGTGATTCAGTCGCTGTCTGTCCACTCGAGGGTTCTCCTCTCTGTGAACGTCACGCCTCGCGCTCTCCGTGTTAGTTGTTGTTTATTTTTTAAAGCATGTTTTTTTGGTGAGCAGTATGGATTTATTTTAGTGCTTGGTGGGACTCGGACATCTTTACAATGAGTTCCTCTGCAGAAGCGCTCCCGTAAGCTGGGCAACTTTTCCATGCGCCACCGCGTCGCTGAGCCGCGCGCCTCTCGGTGGGAAACTTTTTACGCAACACCCGGCGACCATGGACTCACGGTAGAAGCTCCGATTGACCCACTTTCTTTCAAAACAGTACGGCAAAATGCAGAAGAGCGTCCGTTACAACGAAGGGCACGCGCTGTTTCTGTCGGTGGTCGCGCGTAAAGAGGGGACTAAGCGCGGCTACCTGAGCAAGAAGACGGCGGAGAACAGCCGGTGGCACGAGAAGTTCTTCGCCCTGTATCAAAATGTGCTGTTCTACTTTGAGAACGAACAGAGCGCGCGACCAGCCGGGATTTACCTGTTGGAAGGATGCACCTGCGAGCGCGCGCCGGCGCCCAAGATGTCCACCACTGGGAAGGAAGCGCTGGAGAAACAGGTGAGAGGTTTGAAACGAACAGAGGGGAGTCAATCCACGAAACCCTGTTATGATTAAAAGTTCTCACATCGTTTCCGACGTGACGGAACAACTTCACCAAATTGTACTCGAAGCCCACTGACATCATTATTACATAATATTAAGCTGCTGCAGTTGCTCACTGTATTATAATAAGAATTAATAGACACGCACACTTCTCAGATGCATCATAAGTTATTCATATTAATTATAACTCATACATACTTTTTGTAAATCATGAAAACTACAAAATGTTATTGATTCATCAAGCTTAAACTGACGCCCATGTAAAAAGAGCAAGTGGCTCATGCAGCATCAGACTGAAGTGGCTGCTGCAGCTCAGCCTCCCTTCTCTCCACACTTTCAACAATCCCTGCAGTGCCAAGAGCCCCAAGGGCATCTTCCCCTGAGCAAGTGAACATCCCCCAAAGGTTCAGATGTGCAAATTGGATAGGCTGGTAGAAAAGAGAGTTTTCCTCCAAGATTTCTTTCATCGAGTTCAAAAGAACAACAATAAGAATACTACTATTGATAATAAAAACGTTTCAGCTGTCACACAAATTACTTCCTCTCCACTCTTGGCAATTTCAATTATTTTTTCTCTCTCTGAAGTCATGGTATTTGCTACCTGCAGCCACACAATGCACTTGTTTTTCAACCTGTTGAGTGTAAACCTATAATCTGCCACAATTTCACAATGAATGCAGTAAACTTAGTCTAAATACCACCTTATATGGATTACACAAGTCAGGCTGAAATTCCTTTGTAGCCCAAAGTCAAATTCATCCAGAGTCTGTCGGTGAGAGGTGGCAATGGCAATGCAGCAACAGGTTCTTGGATTTAACCCCATAAATGCTATAAAGTTATTTCATATTTCATATTTCCTGGAACCCTCACTTTGAATAATCTTTATTATCTTTAGAATCAATAAATAATGATTCCCAGGATGCTATTTTTTCACGGCTGTAAGTTAAATGATATTTAAGATGTCTTGTACTTTTTTTTATTCACACAGACTGCACAGAGGCATAGGGGGGTGTCTTTACAGAAACCTTGAGATCTGAACAGCAAGCTCTGTGGGTTTAAGTGATGCATGTTTGTGCAACTTATATTTGCATTAAAAGCCTTTGTGCTGAACCCTGCAGGGCTGGAAAAGGGTTAGGGCTACTCTCCATTAGTGATATGCACAGAAATGTTTCGGGCAAATCTGTTGGAGCTACTGGAAGTTGCCTTACCACTAATGCTCCAACAGTTAGGTCGATCTTGTTGCTAGGAAACATTTGAATTACCATTTGCACATGCACTTCATTGAGAAAACATGAAACACACATGCACTGGTCACAAGTGTATTATTGAATTCAGGATTATATATCAAGTAAAGAATCAGTCTTTGATTTAATAAAAAAAAAATCATCCATATTTTATAATAGTAGTTACATAAAAAAACTAAGATATCTGTTTCTGATCCCAGTTTTAAGCTGCTCTGTTTTCTATGTGCATACACAGACATAATGCCCATACACTGGATACAATGCAGAGCACTGACTTCCAACAGTTCTAGCAGGTAATAAGCAGGCACTAAGTGAATGCACAATTAATCATCCAAGAGGTCAGAAATAGCCACCAGTCTTTATTGCTCGATAAATATTTATCTTCATGGGCTCTCATCTGCTTATCCAGAAGATCTATGGCTCTTTGAATATACATTATGTGTAAAGACTATTCAGTCCAGATGTATGCAAATGGAGGAGTGGCTTGTGGAAAGCCGGGGAATGAGTGTGGTTGTGATGGTGAAGTCGTACATTAGGTAAGAAGATTATGTCTTTACTTCAGTAATGGAGTTTTTTATTAATGATGATAGAAGGCGAACCAATCTCAACTTTTCTGGGTGAAAATACACATGGCTCCACCTGCTAATACTGGCACTAACATGAGCATAGCTGTCTGTCCTGATGATACCAAGCAAGACGGTTATGATGTCTTATTTTCCTCTCTCTTTATGCATACTCTCACTGACTGTCTCGCTCTCTCTCTCTCCCCCCATCTGTCTCACTCTCACACTACAGCTGTGATGTTTAATTAGGGTTATTTTCAATCTGCCCTCAGCTGAAGCCTTGTGTGCAAGCCATGCACAAGACGAATAAACCAAATAACAATGACATTTTATCCGGCTTAAGAGGCTGTGTGTGTGTTTTAGACGATCCTGGGTTTTACTCCTTGTGCCAGGGTTTGATTGGATAAACTGAGCGAAGGCCTTCTATCCTTCCATCTTGCTCTCCACTGTTTTTCTGTGCAGTAGAGAGAGTCTGCCAGCAACCTGCAGTATCACACCCCCACAGTGAGCCACAATGCAACCACACAAATAACACACAGCTACTGCCTCCCTCTCTCTCTGTTGTACTCTCAGATAGACACAAACCCTTCAAATAATTTGGAGAGCATTTGCATTGATCTGAATGGTTTCCACAGCGACTGTGAATCTGTTTTGTTGGTGAGAATGTGTGTAAAAAGGCTGTGAAAACTGTCAAACTATCCCTCCCCCCCATCGTCGGGCATTTGGTCGGTTATTGATCGCTGAGAGAAGCACAGTTCATCAGAGGCCATGAACAAAGAGAGATGACTGTTACATACAGTTCGGCCTCTTTCCACAATGCTGAATATGTCAAATTTTGCCGAGTGATTCAAAGGCCTGGTGTTGCTTTCTTGAAGGGCTGTTTGCCTTGTTGAAGAAGAAAACGAGCCAATCAGAACCTTTGTTGGACTTTGCAGGTCTACAGGCTGGGAACATGATCTAATTCTATGAGAGCCAGGATTCAAAAAATCAATGCAGCTTCAGAGACCGTTTCAAATTGACTGACAAAAATTACATCCCTGCAATCAAAGAGCTATTCATGGAAGTGGTTCCTTTAAAGGAAGTGTTTTTTAGCTGAAGTTGCCCTATAGCTGAAGATTTAGGGTTCATTTTTAGAATTTATCAGCAAGGAAGTAAGTGTCTGGTGAGGAAAGGGGGTAATTTTACCTTGATGTTTAGAGGTGAGTATTATTACAGAAAGCTGAAAGGACTCGGCTTTGAGCGCAAAGCAACAACTAGATAGAAAATATACATCAGTAGGAAGGGCAGGGGCAGATACAGCATGTTGACTCTAAAGGTTCCCAGACATGTGGGCCGACCCACATGTCTACGTGTCCCGGGACAAGATGCTGAACCTCCCACTGCAAGGCAGTTCAGCACAGTGTGTGTGTGTGTGTGTGTGTTTGTGTGGATGGGTGAGGAGCTAATTGTGAAGTGCTATAAAAAAACTGTATAGTTTATTTTACAAACAGCATGTTGCTCCGTGGAACACAGTGCGTGTGTATGTGGAACTGTGTGTAGGTCAGAAGGATGTTGATGGCTGGCCATGATATTTGCTTTGGGAGGACAGTTGGGGGGGCAGCAATTGTATCAGAGTGACCATGAAACCCCCTGGCCCCTTGTTTGCAATGCCAGTGAGATGCAGCTGCTCCTGCTCCTAAAACAACCATGAAGAACGCCGTACATGAGACTTAGAAATGAACTCGTAATAAAACAAAATTCTAGTCTGAGTAACAGACTCGGTGGCTCTGCAGTAAAAAGATTATACTTATGAAAATAAATGAATACAACACAACATCCACAACAATTTTTGAAAATGAAAAAAACATTTTTTAGAAAAATGTAAAAAACTAAAAGATAGAGTCTGCTACCTCTTCTTTTGGTGTTTACCTTTGTGGTGTTTAGTGTTTGCTCTGCAGTTACAGTCTGTCACATTCCATCCACAGTCATGGCCTTTTTTTTTAAATTTTGCACTGCTTTTTGTGGTTTTCAAAAACAAAGAGAGAGATTGAGACACACATTTGATTATGCATCAGTGCCTCTTGCAGACTTTTTTCAAAAGAAAATGAAAAAAAACAGCATGACTTTTTAGTAGCTTGAATTTTTTTTTTTCTTTATCCAAAACAGACATGTGGTTTGTGTAACAAACAAAAAGGTTTGACTGGTGCCAAAGTGCAACAAAGTTAATTTTTTGTCTTGGACTTAAAGCCACCTTATTTAGTGCTTAACAGATGGTCAAGTTTCAGTGTAAACAGGTTTTAGTAAATTAGGGAAAGTTTTTTAGTTGTTCCTCAATTATGTTCATTATATACAAGTTGTGTCTTTGCTGAATTTGAGGCTCAGTTTTGTCATCAGAGAGGCTTTGAAATGGACAGACAAAGTAGTTGTTGAGTAAGTTCAAATCTGTGACCTTACCTCTGTCCCTGTGTAATGACACTGGCTGTTCAAATACAAACTTTAATTAGAAACTTTAACCATGAGAGAGATTAATTCAAACAAGGCTCTTTTCAACAGTGTCCTTCCTCACTGCAGTTGATGCAAATAAGATTGGCGTGACACTTTAGAGCTGAAGTGTGAGTGCTGACTTCCTGGGTGTGTGTATGTGTATGCATGGCTATGTGCATGTATGTGTGTAATTATTTCTCATTAGAAAGCTCCTCTCGCGCTAAAAGCCCTTCTCAGAGCCTCGAGTTTTTCTCTTGCTTTCACTAATCGTCTGCATCAAGGAACCAATTTTTCCCATATTCCCGGAGTCTGATCTGCTCCCCTCCGCAGGCTGCTCTTCTTTTTTCTCCCAAGTTTTCTGCCAAGAGTTAGAGACATTATGGACCTCATTAGTGTCAGGGAAGAATTTAAAACTGGAATGAGTCTAAAAATCTGCCTTTTGTTAGAAAACAAGCGTGTATTTTACTTAAAAAATGCTCCTGGTGTAGTTAAAGTGTTTGTATATGTACATTTGAACCTTTAAGGTAACTGGCAGGGAATGTTTTTAAGCTTTAAAGAGAACCAGTTTCACTCTGCTCCCAGTCTTAATGGCGGGCTACGCTAATGACCACCTCGATGTAGCTCAAGGCTTAATGCACGGACATCGCAACAATCATCTTCATTAACTTTCAAGAAAGCAACTTAGTGTGTTCCTCATAATATTAAGCTATTGCTTTAATGCTACTTTAATTAGTTATTTCATATGATCAAATGATAATGTGTAGTGTGAAAAAGCTTGCACATAGTGAGTAACACGAAGAGAATTATCACAAGGCTATGTGGTCCCTTTGAGCCTTTCAGAGATTTTTAATGTCTTTCAACTTATTGTTTGGTTTTGCTCCAACAGCTCCCAACTTGGCTGTTAAGTTTCACTCTCACTATTTTCTTCAGTGTCATTTTCTGCAGCAGAAGGCAGCTCTTTTCTGCAAAAAGAGCCATATAAATCCACTGAACACTACCTGTTCAGCCCCTAATGGCAGGAACTGCTGGTGAACTTGGCGGAGCATTTGTTAGCTAAACTAGAGGTTTGACTTAAATTTGTCAGGTTGACACAAACACAGCTCTTGTCTGCTTGATGTGAACATAATCTACTATTCGCCATCTTACTTGCTCCATCAACTATATCAGCTTTATGATGTGATATGTCAGTGTTGTGCTTGTGGTGTTTTTCTCCTTGAAGCGCTGCACCACAGAGGCTGATGTGCAGAGAGCCGCACACAAACACACATCCCACGAGGAACATATAACAAACTCTAGCATCAGGTAATAGGATTGTCAAGTAGTTTCATGTATCTTTGTTGCAGCTTACAAACTGGCAATCCTCAAGAATGTAATAAAACAAATTTACAGTGTTTAGGCGCCTCTGCTGTCACTCTGTGGGAGCCAGAGAACAAACTCTCTACCCAGCATCTATAGTACCGAGGCGGCAAGCTGTTTCCCAACAGTCAGTCAGTCCTGATGATGGAGTGACAGAGCAACAAATGTGCAAGATGGGAGATAATAGCTGTGTATTGTGTGTGTGTGTGTAAGTGTTTGTTTTTGGTTTATTTTGAGTAGGAGGACAGCAATGAAAGTGGAGGAGGGGTGCAATCTGTTTAATCTCCAGATAAAGACACAGGTAATCCCTGATCGGAGTGTGTGTGAGCTGTGTGAGTGTGCGAGAGCTGTATATATGTGTGAAAGTTTTGTTTGTGTGTTAGACGGCCACACTTTCTTGTAAGAACTTGGAGGAAGTGAACAGCATGGAGGGCAATGAAGAAACAGCAGGATGTGGGATGTTGATTCAGTGATTGTCACATTAGCTGGTACATCATTAGTTGAATTCAGTGGTTACATAAAGAGCTGCTGCTGCTGCTGCTGCAGTGGGATTAATGTTTTGTATGTCTTCACATTGACAAGTTCCCAGGAAATTAAAAATCTGTTTTTGTGTTTTATAGTGAAGGAAAGCTTTTTGAAATTACAGACCGAGTTTTACATATAAATGCCGAAGAAGGCAATTATAACTCAAATGAGAAAAAATGTCCACATTTACTTTTACATTAAATGTTTTCTTAGCCTGTCATATTTCTGATATACTGTATTATATTTATGACTGTATTTTTTGCTGGCTGTCCTAAAAAAATGGAAAAGGAAAGAAGCATTTGGAAACATTTTAGGATTTTGAATAATATACTTATTCGCTTGCCCAAGGCTCAGGTAAAAAGGTTACAATTAATGAATATAAGCTTAAGCCAGGAGCTGGTGAGCTTAACTAGCATAAAAACTGTAAACCTTGGGAAACAGCTAGACAGGTTCTGCCTCAAGGTAATCAAATTCACCAACCAGCTGCTCTTGAGCTTATGAAAAAAACATTTTATATCCTATATGTTTAATTCTTACAATAACCGAAGAGTAAAACTTCAGTTTATGGGCTTCATGGGTGTTATGTGCTGAATTGTTCCCTAGCCATAAGCAGTGACTTCCTGGAATGAGGATGTCACAGTGAGGTTGCCAGGCAACCAGTTTTGATGCAAAGCTTAGCTGACTGTTTGCTGGCTGCAGCTTCATAGTTATCGATATTCTCATCTTTTTTCTCAGGAAGAAAACAAATAGGCACATTAACCTAGATGCTGAACCTTTCCTTTAACCTCCAAAAAGACTTGTTCCTCATTGCTCATTTTAGTACAAAATGGACAGCTTGTGTTGATTTTACACCAAGTTACTGTATTTTTGGGACTATTTTTGGGCAAGGAGCTGTGACTTAGCTGAATCTTATCAGTACTGTAAAGTTGCCTGTAACAAGAGAAGACTCGAGGAGCAGGCCAGTCACTCACCAAAGTTTGTAATAGACAACTGGAAGATAAAATGTGAGAGCAATTTGCCTGACTAAGGAGTGAAGAGCACTGGCAACCTAACCCTGACCCTAACCCTAGCTAAAAACGAGCATAGTTTAAAGTCAGTGACAAAGTCATCACCCCAAGGGTGACAGGGCATAGGTGTGCAACACACAGGACTTTTATGCAGGAGACTGGAATAACTCCTGTGTGAACCCTATAGTCGTTGTTGATGCTTAAAAAAGTAATTATTTCAAGCCAAACCTTGTTTTTCTGCTAAACTTGACAAAGTACCAAACTGCGATCCCCATCTGAAATGTTTCTTAGCAAGCTTTATTTTGAGACTCTAAAGACACACTGCATCTTTATTATTACTAACTTAATCACAGAATGAGAGAGTTAAATTTTAACACATAGACAAAGTAAAAGTAACACTGACTCTGGACTGGCAGGTCTATTACACACTTCACTGTGATACCAATGTGTCCCTTTTACACTTTTTACAGCTTTTGTTCAAATTAAACAGACACGATCAAATGAGTTTATATGTGAGCAAGCTAGTTTTTTCACTCTCTTCCCAGCTTTAATGCTAAGCTAAGCTAAGTAGCTGCTGGCAGTAACCTATTTTTTCCGATGAATATGTGCATTGATCTCATCAAAGATATTTTCTGAAATGTCAAACTGTTCCCTCAAGGCAGGAGATGCTTTTATTCTATCTACTAAATTATTTATTAAGGCAAATATGATGGATGGCACCTGGCCACTTATAAAAAATTTATTTATAATTTTTCATATATAAAGGCATTGGTGTGCAGTCAACAGCCTACCACGCAGTGAAAGAGGTAAAATATACATTATTGAGTGCATTAAGGTTTTCATGACATTAGAACTTTGTTTCATTGTTCTTGTCCTTGGAGCTTTTTATGAAGCTACATTTTGCACAAAGAAGACATTATTACTCCTGTGGGAGCGCGACAAGAGCTGAGAAATGAGAGGAATATAAAAAGAGGAGAGGAGCAGATTGTGAGTGTGATCCAGAAGACTGGTGGGTGGAAAAAGTGAACCCATACCCCTCTCTCTTGTACATCTCTATAAAGCGCCTTCTTACAATTGACTTTTATTGTTCAGTAACTGATTTCATCCCTGTAATAGGTAATGCATTTTATGTCTAGGCTACACTACAACCTTACATGGAAATTCTGAAAAAGCTACTCACGTGTTATCAATGAAACTTGAGCCTTCACAAAAAGCCTAAAAGGTTTTATCTGAGAGATATCTCAATTCTTTTGAAAAACACCGACAGTGTTAGAACATTATGTACTCCATTACTCTTATTTTTGTGCCTCCTTTTTTAATTTGGATGGAGCCTTTTTTTTCTCTTTCGGCTTTTTACTGGCATATTTTCATACCCTCTGTTTTGTCTTTTCAAACCTTGATAAGATGTATATATATGATTTTCATTGTGAAAAAAGGGTCATTTAATCTCTTGCTGATATTTGTGAGGCATCGTGTTCCCCCATGAGAACTGCCAACAACAGGTGGTTTGAGATTAGCTCTGTTCTTTTATGATCGGCCATGATCATTACATGTTGTTTTCTTGCTGTATCTCCTTTACTGTTAACTTCTAAGAGAAACACGTAGGGTGTATGTACACCCACGTACACCTACAGGAAATCCATTTTATTGATTATATAAGTGTCCTCTGTTGTCTCACATAGACATACATGAACGCGGTCTGCTTTTTGTTGTATTTCTCCGCAATAGTCATTATCACCCTGTGGGATTTAGGAGCACTGAGCAGCCCTTGGTTCAGCACAGCTGTACAAAGGTGGAGACAAACTGTACATCAGCTCTCAGTGTTGTTCATAGTGTTAAAACTGCTTGTCAATGATTTTTTTCCTTCTGCCTTGTAATCAGTATGTATAAATCCAAAGGATAAAATTATGAAGTACTGCATGTGCTCAATGTGGCTGCACAGCTTATTTTTATGAAATCAGTCTTTCATTGATGATGAAACCTTTTAGCACTTTAAGCATTTGTGCCTTTTTCTCCCCAGTGAAGCAAACACCAGAGCTCCAAAGCAGCAAAATGCCAGTTGTTTTAAAAGGCTGAGAGTGAGAGAGGAGGAGAGAAACGAGGTCCATCTGTAGTACGGCACAACACAATTTGGCCTCTCATCAGTGCAGATGCCAAAGCAGACAGCAGTGTTGCATCATTTGTGGCTATTTCAGTCTCTAATCATGGATCCCAACAGTTATTCTGTCACGTCTGCTTTTAAATATTTATAACACGAGTATTTCTGGATCCCACAGCCATCGTGTGCTTAATGAATCTATTCCCACCAAGTCCAGTTTCATCTTTGACTCTTAAATTTTTAATAAAGATAAAAACATCTAATCACAGCCCCACCATGAACCTGATGATGTGTGTGTTTTTGTGTGTGGTCGGTTTTAATTTCCTGACATTCAGTCTGTTGGACAATGAAAAATAGTCAATTTTTTGATCAGAAAGCTTCTTCCTCCTCATCTTTGTTCTCACAGGGAGCAATTTGAAAAGAATGACCCTAAATTGCTTCTGAATAATAAAATTTGCTGCCCTTCATTGTGCCTGTGTCTTGCTCAGTGGTGGTAAAACACCCTCAGTTGTGTCATGCTGTCAGTTTCACTGTCTCATTTTCTATAATAGCTGTTCCTGATAGGCAAAAAAAGGAAGTTTTCTGTGAGTGGTGAATTGGTTGTTTGTGGCACAAAGAGTGAAATAGTAGAGAGAGTCTTTGCGCCTTTGTTTCTTTTGCTTTTCCTTTTCTGTCCTTATTTGTTAAAATGAAATTTCTCACAGTACAGTGAAGGCCCTGAGGGATGGAGGGTACATTTAAGCCGATTTGAAGGGAGAGAGAGTCTGTAGTCCTGAATGGTTACTGTAGGGTCGGGAAGCTTCCTTTTTGACTCATGAGAACCCAGCCCAGTGTCACACTGTAATTCATTTGCAATGCATTATGAATGTTTTTAATGTTATGTAGTTCAGCATGATGCAAAATCTTCTGTAAAGGATGCGCTACCATTAAACATTAATGATTGCCTGGGGGCATCTGGGTCACCGCTGCATCAAAGAGTAGTAGTACACAGCAGGGGTCAAACAGAATATAAATATAAGGTAGAATCAAAATATATCAGTTATTTAAACATTCAAACTGACATATTTAGTTATGCAAAAAGAATGAACGGGAAGACTTTAACATTGTAAACATAACAGTACATTAAGTACTGTTACTTCAGCACTGTACTTAGAGATGTCCTTTGAATAGAGTTGGTTAACATTCAGTACTTTCCACATTTCCATAAACACTGTTATCCTTGATATTTTATCACAAAGAAAATTCATTTAAAAGTGATTCCTCTGAATATTTAAAATTGTGCACTTTTTAAATCCATGTTTTCTGGTTTACTGCTTTTAGGGCGGGCTGCTTTGCTGTTCTGCATGTGAAAGATACCTTTAAGTATCATTTTAAGGACTTTGCTTGACTATTTGCATTTTATTCCACTCCAGCACACTCAATTTTAGATGGAAGTAGTGTTTACTTCTTTAGAACAATATTTGTTTAATATTTGCATTTACATTTGCTGTACAAACATGCAGAACATTCATGTATTATGTACTTTATGTTTGTATGTATGTATGGCTGCCGTCTGTCAGAAACTTGACAACCTTGCTGCTGCCTGTCTTTGCCAGGACACTCATAAGAAAGAGATTTTTAATCTCACCAAAAGTTTCCTGGTTAAATAAAGGTTAACAATATGAACACAATCTAAAATATGATGCATTATACAAGTTTAACTACCTGAGTGTATGTAAATTAGCTTTGTCTTGCTAAGTTAATGTGTCTGCAGTGCATATCAAATATTAAATGATAAATTAATATAACACGAACAAAGGTTACTCTGCATGCATAATGAATACTTTTGTACTTTTGTACTTTTATTACATAGTACTTATAGACTTACTTAAAAAAACATTTTAAAAAACATTTTTGCATGATATGTATACATTAACATTACATTACATTAACATGAAAAAACACTACAAATCACTGCTATTGTCATTGCTTCATATGTGTTAATAACAACTGGGACGTCTGTGTGAGCAACGAAGTGTGAATGATGACCAACACGGTGTGAAATTGTTTTTGCATTCATGATTGAGGTTATAAAGGCAGATATATTATATCTATAACTATTAACCCCACTAATATATAATGTTATCTTAAGGTAAAAAAAAAAACATAGGGCCAGACTATCCCTCCAGATATTAAAAAATATACAATATGTTTCATTGACACTCCTCCCTTTTGACATCTCAAATCACAGGATGGATAAAGAAGAGCATTAAATAAATAGAGGCAGTGCTAAGAGGCAGAGATGGACGTGCAAAACACGGCAGAAGCGTCAAATATTACGTTGCCATGGAAATGTTATCTTGTTAGGTGGTAACACAGTTTATAGATGTGTACTTGCTTAAGAAATATTATGTAACTGCTCCCTGTCTTGAGCCTCCTCTGTCTCTCTTTCTCATTGTCAAAGACCGTTAGAGTGCGGATTATTGTTGATGTAATGAAATCCTGCCAACTAGTAAATCGAAATGACAGATACATAAAAAGCAGGAATAGGAAGATAGAGATGCAGAAAGGTCTCTAAGTGTGTGCATGTGCATGTGTGTGTGTGTTTGTGTGAGAGAGTGTGTGTGTTCCAATAACCTCAGTGATTCTGTCCCCAGCCCATCCCCACTGCAGGGACAGAAGCCCATCCATCCTCCTGCAGGGTAAACGTCTCTCCTCTGGACTCAGTTTGGTTCACTGAATCCTTACTGAGAGACACAAAGGGATGAAAGTATGAAGAGATGCAGGGATGGAAGAGGAGTAGGTGGAGGAGGAGGAGGAGGAGGAGGAGTGGGTTTCGACAACAAGAGAAGTGAGGATGCTGGTTGAGCGGGGCAGAGGATGTGGAGTGGGATGCTAGGTGAAGTGCAAAGGGAGAGAGAGAGACGAGGAGGAGAAGAGAGGTGGTTAGATGAGGAGAGGAGAAGAGAAGAGGAGGAGGAGAGAAAGTCCACGCAGAGCTCAGTCTTCCTCGTTTTCCCTGACTAAGAATAGCAGCTCTTCTGGTAACCCAGTGCCCCAGGACACGACCATTTGAATAAAAGCCTCTATCACTTCACATAATGCTTGGTGTGTGTGCTCTTCTGTGTGTGTGTGTATGTCTCTGTACGTGAGTGTGTTGGCATGTGTCCATGTGTAAGTGTGGGGAAGCATTTTAAAGGCAGGATACTCGGGGAAATTCATCAGAATAATAAGAGAGACAGACAGAAAACGGGAGAGAGAGGGAGACAGAGAGTGGGCTAATTGATGGTGATGATAATAGGCTGGTGGAGAAAGGAGCTACAGACGAGTCTCGATGTGTGTGTGTGTGTGTGCGACGAGCCTCCAACCTTCCCCCGTCCTGTCTCACTCCCTCTGTGCACTCTGCTGGCTTCATGTAAGGTCTGCGGAACTTTTTATGGGATGAATCTGGGCAAGAAAAGAGCGTGAAAAGCAAATGTATTTGAAAGCAACATTTCCATATGTCTATACCATATGTGTGAATAGCAGTAGCTAGCATCCCAACATAGCAACCAAAACATCTAGTGTGAAGTGAGGCTGTTGGCACAACTGAGGAGTGAATTTTATTTGTGTTTGGTCTCAGGGTCATAAATATAAACGGCTCTTCTCCCTTTATCTTTCTCTCATCAGCACTACTTCCTTATCGTGTTTGGTCACGATGGACAGAAGCCTCTGGAGCTGCGGACTGAAGAGGAGTGTGAGTGCGATGAATGGGTGGAGGCCATCCAGCAGGCGAGGTACAAAAACAAAGCCTTTATTTAAAGGATATTTATGTGGCAGAACATAACATATGACATTAGACTGCATGTACACAACTTGATGCAATGTGAGAGAACATTAAGATGAGATAGCATTTATAAACTTTATAGACTATATTGATGTATTCTTTAATGGTTTAGCCTATTGACTATAAATCATGCATAAATTACTGTATAATTGACTGTTTTCTAAAGAAAATAATCAGCTTTTTCAGTTTATTTCACTGCAGTATGAGTCAGCCTGCAACAATTACACAATTTAATTTTATAAATACATCCATCTTATTCTGTCAAACTGACATTTTGGCACAAAGTTACTAGAGCTACTTTCAGAGTTCTTGCTTGTTAGTTTATCCAAAGAGGCTCGGACATTATATGGTGGAGGCTTATCTTGGCTCTTAAAAACCACTGTTTTCTGTCGTGAGAAATCAAACATTGATGCCTTGAAAAAGATAATGAGCACAAACAGTTTAGAAGGAGAATACATTTCTTGTATTTTATTAGTGGTATCATACAATCTCAGCTTCATTGCTCCTGATGTTGTTTGTGTGACCCAATGGTCACTGCATTTTCTGAGATTGTAGGAACTGAGCCACACACTCTGCACACGACACTGTGAGCCCATACATTTGAAGGCCCCAATGGTGGTACACCTACACAGGTGTTCTTTCTTCTTGTGCCTGTTCTCTGGACTGTGTGGGCATGTAGAGCCTGCTGCCTCGTCCACACATACACTGGTATTTTTCAAATTGTAGCCTGTCTGTGTTTTGGCCTTTAGTCCACACTAAAGTTGTTTTAGGTCACTGAAAATGGACTTTTTTAAAAAAACTCCAGCTAGGCTGAAAATTTTCAGAGACTGTGTTTCATGTTGTTCATTGAAACAGTGTTTTTCTACTTGTGATAACCTTTTGCTTGTGTTTGATGTCAGAATGTGTGCAATACTTATATACATAAATAAAGAGTCATCTATCATTTTTTTAAAGAAACAGTGGCATTAAAATGCATTACAGAAGTCACTACATTAGGTGACAATCCTGCAATAGAGCAGTTGTTCTTTCAAACAGGCCGCACTTCAAGTCATGTCTATGATGTCACATGTTCTTCCCAGTGTCTCATTTAACTAATATCTCTGTATACATTTGTGGATTTTTCTTTGCCTTCAGTTACTCGGACATCATCATTGAACGAGAGGTGCTGATGCAAAAGTACATTCACCTGGTACAGATAGTAGAGACTGAGAAGGTGGCTGCAAATCAGCTTCGCACACAGCTTGAAGATCAGGACACAGAAATCGAGAGGCTCAAAGCAGAGGTACAGCGTGCTTGTGTGCACACTGACACACACACAAACACACACACACACACACCCATACATACCTGGATGACATTATCCTCAAGACTTTCATCAGTTTAAACGCCATTCCTTTGCCAGTACTTTTTACAGCAAGCAGTCATTTGATGATTATGCATTCGGTGATTGCCTGTAAGATGTATTGTTGAACTGCATATTTACTGCAATTTTCATTGAATGAGATGCAGTAAAAATTTGAGTGTGCATGCATTTTAGCCAGTGCTGATCATTAGAATAGAAAGTGTTGTTGTTGCTGACTTTGTGTTTTATTGTTCTTAAAAATATGCAGTCTCATAAAATGAGGATGTAATACTTTGGCATTACCAGTGAACTTTTACCTTCTTATTCATACAATTGCAGTCCTGAACAAAAAATCTGGATTAAAAAAGGAGGCTATGCTAATAATGCAGCTAATGATCTTTCCTCTGTCTGTTCTCCCTTGGTGGCTGAGCTGGTGTGATGAATCTTCAGCTGTGCAAAGGATTATGGGTCAGAATATTAAGAAAAGCATTCTGGCTTGCATACTGCAAATTGTGACTAAATAAAGGAGATCTTGTTACTTTTGGCATATTGCATTTGACACACTTTGTATTGGGACACTTTTTTAGTGCATGCTAAATAGTATGGTAGTGAGGGTACTGAAATGCAGACACAGTATGTGTGTCTGCGCTATGCATCCGCATGTTGCTCTTCCTTTGCTACAGTTTTAGCATTTTCTTCCCCTGGAGGTCAATACAAGAGTCATTTTGAGTGGGACTGTGGGAGCAGTGTTATTAAAATGTGCCTGCCTTAAACACAAACAGCCAGAGGTATTGCTAAATTAAGCAGGACTAAAATACTGACAATCACAACTTTAGTCATCATGTATATGATTTTCAAACACTAAAACAGTGAATTATGAAACAATCTGGGTCATAACTACTATAAAGATAGATGTTTGTCTTCATCTCATGATACTTCACCCCCCAAGGTGATTTCAGATTATGTCAACACTCACTGTTACTCAAACAAATACACTGAATTTATTTCCTTCCTGATGAAAAATTTGCAAAGGTAATTTCTTGAAAAACTAAAATTGTGCAATTTTAACATCCATATTTACTTTTTGTTCTCTTCCTTGTGGCCTTTGCTGCCTGCTGTCAAATGTTGACCAGCAAAGTAACAAGAAACTGGTTGCACATATGCATTTTGTGCTTGCAAAAACATGAATTTTTAGAAGGTGCTAAAAGGTCAACAGGATATCTTTAATACTTTTCTACCAATTGTCATTTTGCAGCTTTTTATGAAATTTAAAGAAAAAAAGTGTGCATACATAAAGTTGACATCAGTCACTCACTGACCAGCCCGCACAGCTCTGTGATTACTCTCCTGCCATGAATCATTTAAAGAGTGACCCAAGGAAAACACATGTATACATCTGTGTATACAGTACATACCTATATCACTTTGAATATGCAGTGTGTGTTTGTCCTCTCACAGCTGTGTTTATGGCAGTGGAGGAGTGGATGTAAACAGCCCTCTGTCAGCTCTCAGTGTAGGAGGAGAAGCCGCTGTTCAATAAAGACAGCCCATCGAGTCCTTACAAACAGCTGCCACATTGCTTATCGAACGCCACAGGTTCCTGTTCGGCCGTCACTGCGTGATATATCACACGTGCACGCTTACACACAAAACACAACTGACCTCTACAACACTGTTAATCAGGCCTAATTACAATACTGTCTCACGCACATAAACAACAGCAGGTAATTATTGGTTTATGGTAATTAGATCAATAGCTTTAATCTTTTTCTGATGGAAAAGAAGTGAGCTTACGTCAGACACTGACACCACAGTTAAACTGCTGAGAAAAAGCTGTTCATCACGTATATCAGGGCTGCACAGTTGTGTTTGGCAGGATTTGGTCCAAACGAGTGATCCTAATAAATTGCAGATGTTTTACACAACAGTGGATCACAGTTAGTTTCACCAGCTTTTAAGATTTTAAGTATGCCAAAATTAATTTGGCGTGTCATTCTGCAGTTTTGGTTAGGCTATATTAACAAATTAAGTTAACAGATGTAAACACACAAATGAGCATTCATAGTATATTTATATACATGTGGGTGTAATATAAAACACCAGTGGAGTTTGGTAGCTGTTTTTTTAAGCTCTCCTTTAATCAGATTAGAATTAAGACACTAATTATGTGTAAAATAGCTGAATTTAAACCCATTAATTTTGTATTAATCAGAGGAGACAAGTGGATTGAGAACATTTTTTTAAATTTTTTAGATTAAACAGGGAAATTTGTAATCAAGGGCATCAGAGGTATCAGCAGGATAAATCCCCCCACTGAGTCCAGGCTTTTGTGTGGTGGAGACCCATAAAATAATGGACCTGTAAAATAAAGCTTTAGCATCGTTGTTGTGGTTGTTGTTTTTAAAATGAATTGCTAACCTTAGATAACATTAGATTTCTGTGTGTCACTGTTGCTTATAAACGTCCTCCAGTGTGCCATGCAGATGACCAGGAGGCACTGCAGTGTTTTTCTTATTGTACAGGTGTTTGATTGAAATTAAATTTGGCTTTGTGCAGCGGTCAGCCCCAAGGGGAAGCTATTTACTCGTTTTGCCAGCTGCTAACATCTCCATAAATCACAGCTCCACTGTCATTTCCACTTTTCGCCTCATCTGGGCCAATAATGTTAAGGTGATGCTACTTCTGTCCTCAGGCAGGAAATAACACTGTGTTTAAATGGTTTGCCTGTTATGATGCTTTTAGTTACAATTCTCTTTTTGCGTAACAGGTGTGTGGTGGATATTTTTCCCTGCTGTACACTGTGATTATACGTCAGTGGCAGGATACATTGAGCCCTGCCGATAATAAAAATGCTAATGAAAGACATTTTATATTAGGAAACATCTGCCTGTGTAATTTCGCCACCCGTGAAAAAAGGATTAGACTTTGAGATTGTGAGGGTGGTGAGCCATCTCATTAAAACATACTCTTGTTTGTTTGTTTTTGTGTGTGTTGCTCCGTGTTTATGAATAATTAAACCAACTAGCCGCTGTAACTGTTAACAGTTGGCAGACTGGCTCCTCTCTGCTCCCATTTGCATGAGAGCGTGAGTGAATAAGAAAATGAAGATGAAAGTGAGGCTCAAAAGGGCTGCGGTTTCATCTTTCAATGCTTTTCTCTGTCTGTGATAAACTGATGTTGTTAAGAAGCAAACCAGCTTCATAACCTATTGAGCTTGGATTTTTTTCCTTTGTGATGTATTTCATGACAAAGGAAATGCCTCCGTTTTCAAACCTGGAGGATGACATTAACATTGAGGTAGGCTGCTGGCTTTTCTGAATGCCCCATGTTTAAAGCATATCAGACTCTGCTGAATGAAGAGAGTATTTCATGGCTGTCAAAGCTAACAAGAATTGATGTAATTACATAGATTGGAGGTTTAAAAGGCCTTGATTTATCGTTTCCATGGATGGTTTAGAGCATATTCAGCTGCAGAGGATTATGCTTTGTCTTTAGTACCTGCTGTGCCTTACAATACACTCCAGGTGATCCAATCCATGTAAGCCTTAATTTGTTTACTGCTACCAGTTAATAGCAGCCCCCGCCTCCTTCTCAGTCATTCTGTCTTTCTGAATAAAGGCACCAGATTGTCAAAGATGAGGAAGTCTGATGTCTATCTGCTGCAGATGCACCAACGGTTCACTGAGCGCACCCTGCATGACAATCGCATATACAAATTTTAACCACAAGAATGTTGACTGTTGATTTAGGAACGTAATTTCCCTGTTAATTATATCTTATCATTCTCTGCCATACCTCTAAAGACTATTATGTTTAATACGATTTTAATGTAATGATGATTTTATTGTGTCTGTTGTGCAGAAATGTTGACACTCACATAATGCTCATTTTGTTTGTGACTGACTTCTGTTACAGATTGTAGCTCTGAACAAAACTAAGGAGCGAATGCGGCCTTACCATGTCAACCATGAAAATGAAGACCCAGATATCAAAAAGATCAAAAAGGTAAAGAGACAATTTTTCCAGGTAAAACTCAGGATTCGTGTGTTTTTCTGTCCGGTAGCCTGTTGTGTCTGTGCACATTACATGCACGGTATGTGTCTTTGACTGGCTCTGAACTGCCTTGTTTGTTTCTCCTCAGGTGCAGAGTTTCATGCGGGGTTGGCTCTGTAGGAGGAAGTGGAAGATCATCGTTCAGGACTACATCTGTTCTCCTCACGCTGAGAGCATGAGGAAGAGGAACCAGATCGTCTTCAACATGGTGGAGGCAGAGACAGAGTATGTGGAAACACTATGCAAAGAGAAACGCACACTGTAGAAAAGGTTTCACTACTTTCAAGCTTTACAGGACGTGATAGAATCATATGCTGTAAAGCAAATGTATTACCTTCTTTAATTTATGTAAAAAGAAACAAGAGACAAAACCAACCAAAGCGTTTGTAAATTTGTTATAGTTTAATTAAGTGTAAATCCAGATATCCTAAGCTGACAGGTTTTTCTGTTTGTGTGTGATGACAGATACGTCCACCAGCTCTACATCCTGGTCAACTGTTTCCTCAGACCTCTGAGGATGGCTGCAAGCTCCAAGAAACCTCCCATCAGCCATGACGACGTCAGCAGCATCTTCCTCAACAGGTGTGTGTTTCTGTGACTGTGTTTATCTGCATTTAGTAACCTGTTCTGTCCAAATTTGCTTTTAACTAAATCACAGAAGTGTTAACTATGATGGGGGGACAATTAAAAAAAAAAACTCTTGTAATTTTGTTTTCATGCTGTCTTCAAGTGAGACCATCATGTTCCTACATGAGATTTTTCATCAAGGCTTGAAGGCGAGGATAGCTAACTGGCCGACACTGGTGCTGGGTAAGCTCTTAACTCCTAACCTCACACAAAACACACACGCATATACACACACTGTGTGCATGGGCTTTGCGGTAACATCAAGGTCAGGTTTTGAGCGGTCCTCCACCTCCACTTTGTCTCATTCGAACGTCAGATGTGACGTCTAACCGCCTCATTCAAGCACACACACACACACACACCCACACACACACCCCTACACACACACACACACTTACGCTCATTTCCCTATCTCAGTCTGCAACAAGCACACTCATTGTCTTGACAGACAATGACCACCCGGACCAGAAGGCAACCGACAAATTCATCTCCTAAAACAGAAGCCCCCCCTGACAGATAAGCATCACCTAGGAGACAGACTGCTGAAAGACACGACAGCAAATTACTTGTGACAACTTCAAAAAGAAAAACTCTGAATGTCACAGTTATCTGACTCTGTGCTTCAAGCTGATGCTAAAAGTAGATTTTTTTTACAACAATATGTTTCCATCAGATCAAGGTCTCGGGTATCTTGAGAACAGATTGTTTCCTTTACGATGTTACGATCCAATACAACAGGCTTTTAACCCCACACAGATTTTGCTTAAATAAATTGAAGCATCCTTTTTGACTCCACACAATGAAGTGAGACTTCTTTGAATCCCATTTGCTTTTCTTGGTCACACTTTAGTCTGTTATCTCTGTCAGGGCATGTCTATTGGAAAGTGTAATTATGTAGTCATTTGGTTTGTTCTCAGTGATGGGCTCTGGCCCCCTACGACCCTGAAAGGATAAACCGTCACAGATAAAAGATAGATGTTTGTTATCTAATAATAAAGCAACATGATCAATACAGAAACTGAGATGCAGTCACTCATACAGTTCGAGCCTTGTGTAGTGAAATCAGTTTCGGGGAATCAACTTCACAGCTACACATTTGAAATATCTTTTCCTGTTTCCTGGTGTGTCTCATCTCCTCCACCTCTTCCTCCCTTATAAAGATCCAGCTGTGGGTGGTGGATGTTTGCTGCTGTCTTTAATTTCAGTTTGAGTTCAGTTGCTTTTTCTGTTTCTATTTAATATGTTCTTATTCATTTTTTTTATACTTATAATCTTTTTTTAAGTTACCATATTTATCTGTTTACCTACTATTTCTGTCCCTGTGCTGCTGTAACTCTCTTAAATTCCCTAAGTAGGATCATTAAGAGATTATTTTTTCTTATCATAGTTTGCCTAAGACCTTTGATATTAAGTGAGATCAATTGAAATATGTAAATATAATCATTTTACTTTTATCTCAAAGCATTGGCCTTTCATCTAAGCCCTCTGCCTTTACTTAAAGTGAAGGTGCACAGGTAGCAGTGGGTTTAGCACGCTTCCAATAAAGTTTATTGACAGCACTGGGACTTTAAAGTTTTTATTGGAAGCAATTGTCAAATTATTCTGCACAATGAGAAACAAAGAGATACCATTTCAAGAATTAGACCAGAGTTATTATAAAATTAAAGACTAAACTTATGCTAGGAGCAAATTCAGTGAAGTCCTGTTACAAAATACAACACAGAAACTAAATCTGGTAAACATACCAAAGTCAACAAGAGCAAAAATGATAGTTGTGAAATATATAACAGTTAGCCAAACTGCAATTTAGAAATGACTCACAATGTTGTGTTACAACACGTTAATCTCAGAGGGGTAGTTTGATGATCAGCAAACTCATATCAGAAAAAACTACTATGAAAACATGGAAAGAATACTTCATCCCTGGACTCGTATCTTCATCCTCGGCTCACGACTGACTCTCTTTGTGTGTGTGTGTTTTTGTTCCTAGCCGACCTGTTTGACATCCTGCTGCCCATGCTGAACATCTATCAGGAGTTTGTGCGTAACCATCAGTACAGCCTGCAGGTTCTGGCCAACTGTAAGCAGAACAGAGACTTTGACAAGCTGCTGAAACAGTACGAGTCTAACGCCGCCTGTGAGGGAAGGATGCTCGAGACCTTCCTCACATACCCCATGTTCCAGGTAGATCACAAGCTTTAGCACAAACTCCTTTTCACCTTGACACAAATGTCCATTTTTTAACGTGCACTCTTGTTTCTTCTTTTTCATTTATGTCCACCGTGTAAACTTTTCAATGAACTGTTCATATGTATATACTCTTCTCTCCTGCAAGATTCCTCGCTACATCATCACCTTGCATGAGTTATTGGCTCACACACCTCATGAGCATGTGGAGCGCAAGAGTCTTGAGTTTGCCAAGTCCAAATTAGAGGAACTGTCCAGGTATGTGTCTGGTTGATTGAGTGACTTTGCTTAAACATCTTGATGGTGAATGCTGGACTAGCTGGTGTGTTTGTGTGTGTGTCCAGAGTGATGCATGATGAGGTGAGTGACACAGAGAACATCCGGAAGAACCTGGCTATAGAGAGGATGATAGTGGAGGGCTGTGACATCCTGCTGGACACCAGTCAGACCTTCGTCAGGCAGGGTGAGTCTTTGTCAGCTCACAGCACAGCTCATCAGAGGGCAAACTCTGGGGGGGGTTTCTTGACAGTAAGACCTGTCTGCCTGTCAACCTGTAATCTGAGAGCACAGACACGGTACCAAGGTGAGGCTTAGCCATTGAATCGTGATATTAACTACTTTAATGCTTTCTACTGGATGAGATTCTCTCTCAAGCTCTCTGTCAGCTTTGCAGTGAAAAATGTGGTTTTACAACAACTTTGTTTCTCCATGATATGAGAAAAACTAATAAAATTCAAAGCTAATACAAGTTCTCATTCTCCTACAGTGGAGAAAAATGTTTTGCTTGTGATCACTGGCGTATGCCAGAGTCTTAGCATGGAGTCATGGTGCCAGAACCAACAGTCTGCATAGTCTTGATTCATAAATTTTGCTATGTTTATCAGGAATTGCTGCAACAAGAGGTTGGAAACACAGTCCCATAAAAGCACCGGTCCAAGAACTGCTAAATCTGTCTAAAAACTGTTGGTGTGCTCTTGATAAAGGCACTGAACCCATACGATTGTCAGTATTTATTTGACTGCTACTGCGTAAAAAGTGAACTAGTTAAATCTGATCTGTCGAGGATATGTAAGCACAGATAAAGTTTTCCATTTAAGGGTGTATGCTCTTTCAGTGAAACATGTAAGGTGATGTTCCTCCTGCAGTTGAGTCACAGGTCAGGAGATGCACGTCTTCTCTCGACGCAAGTTTACGGTCCTTTTCTCTTACTTCAAACAATGTTTTTTTTACCCACAAATCTGCTCATTTTAATGATCTCCTTATCTTCATGTCTGCAAGGCGAACAAACAAAATACATGAGTGCAGAAATTATAAAGAACTGTTGCTTTTTACACATGAAAGTTTGCTTAGTAAACATAGTCCTCAGCTTCATTAGAGCTAATGTATTCCTGATCTCATCCTACTTCTCAGGCTCTCTGATCCAGCTGCCGTCAGTAGAGCGAGGAAAGCTTAGTAAGGTCCGACTGGGCTCTCTCTCTCTAAAGAAGGAAGGTGAAAGGCAGTGCTTCCTCTTCACTAAACACTTCCTCATCTGCACACGCAGCTCTGGAGGGAAACTGCACCTTCTTAAGGTGAGAGCATCTTGACCCCAGTTGTTTAAGAAGATCTCAGGGTGGAAACAAATTTTTATTATTGATTGCAACTTATAATCTAAATTACAATGACCTATCGTTAATATTTGCCATTAAACTCTTACAGCAAGGTGGAGTTTTGTCCCTGATTGACTGCACTCTCATAGAGGAACCAGATGCAAGTGATGAAGAGTGTAAGTTTACTACATCCATGAATCCTGACGTTGGTCAACACACTGGCAGCTCTTATTGGCCCATTTAGGCCCTTCACCGCTCATAGAGGTTAATTAAGTGTCAGCTGATAAGTGTCTAGAAATTACTTCCCTTTAAATATCAGATGCTCACCCTTTTAAATGTCAGGTTTTGATCTTTTAACATCACAGGTCCATTATTTTTTTTACTGAGGATTCATTATGCAAATAGTGAGACTGATGAAACATCCATACAGCCACACAAACACAAGTGCTGAGAAATCACATGCATGTACACACTTCTCTTCAACACACACTTAAGCCTCAGGAGTATGTGGAATGGAGATAGCAAAGCCTGCTTAATTAACCCTGTGTGTGTGTATGTGTGTGTGTGTGTGTACTCTTTTTACTATCATCATTAGGAAGTCAGCTGCACTGTTAAAAGCTCTTTCTTTTCCCTCTATCATGCAGCTAAAGCAGGCGGTCAGGTATTCGGCCAGCTGGACTTTAAGCTTGTGGTGGAGCCGTCAGACTCGCCTTCTTTCACTGTGGTGTTACTGGCACCGTCGCGGCAGGAGAAGGCAGCGTGGACCAGTGATATTAGCCAGGTAGTACACAAAGACAAACACAGAATAACAAGCCCCTCCAAATAACAAGAGCACTTCTCCACCGGGTATTGAGAAGGCTTAGTGATAAGTAAACACAGACATGGGTGCAGTTCCCCGGAGGTGAGTTCAGCTCACTGCGTCAGTGCTTCACAAACAGAGTGGGACCGTACAAGCACGACAGACTGGATTTATTTTTATGAGACAAAATTACATTGACTGTTTTTAATTGCTTCCCTTTTTGCTCAGTTCCCTACCAACTAGACTTTGGAGATATTTTCATAACAATTCAAAGCTCTGGTTTCAATTTAATGTGAGTGCACAGATATAAACTGAATACTTCTAAAACATTATGTTTTTTTCTGATTTATTTAAATGTTTTTTGCAAACTTCACTCAAAAATAAATCCTGTGGACAGACATTAAAATAACCATTCCCATTTTCTACCGTCATTCTGTCACTTTCTTTCTTTCTCTCATTACTCCTCCTTTTCTGTCCGTCTCTGTAGTGCATAGATAATATCCGCTGTAATGGCTTGATGACCAGTGTGTTTGAGGAAAACTCTAAAGTCACTGTGCCTCATATGATCAAGTAAGTATGTTTGTGTTTGTGAAAAGAAACACTCATATATTCATACCAGTGTTGCCATTTAAAAGTTTATGATATAACATATCAGGGTTAAAAAGTATCAGTGGTGTTGATGTTCAGTAAATTATTAGGCTGTATGCTCTGTATTATGCTTGATATATTTATTTATGCTTTTGCTGATATCCTCTCAAGAATATTATTTGAAAACTAATTTCAAGCGTCTTCTTTGGATTATATTTATTTTTGAATGATTTTCTCTCTTTTACTTGCCTGATTTTTGTTCAGCTACTTTCATAACCTTTTCCTTGCTTAGCAGCACAGCAGTCACCCATGCTCGGTTGTGCTTGTGTGTGTGTGTGTGTGTATGTGTGCACGTGTATATCCATCAGATCCGATGTGCGTCTCCATAAAGATGATGTTGACATTTGCTTCAGCAAGACGCTCAACTCCTGCAAGGTCCCCCAGATCCGCTATGCCAGCGTGGAGCGGCTGCTGGAGAGGCTGACCGACCTGCGCTTCCTCTCCATCGACTTCCTCAACACCTTCCTGCACACATACAGGATTTTCACCACAGCAATGGTGGTCATGGACAAACTGGCCGACATCTACAAGAAGCCCTTCTCCTCCATACCGATCAGGTCATACAATGCAAAAACACATCAATATGCATTCACAAACACAGAAAAAGGATGTAGATGCAGCTCTCACACACATGCTGCAGAGATGAAAGCGCCTCATAAACCTTCCCATATTTTACTTCACTAGACTGGACATCATTAAGTTTTTATGAACATGTGCACATTTGTGCACAGGGATGCAAAGAGTATTTTTATTAGCTTTCCCCTCTTTTACAGTTCTGTGAAAAATGTCAGATGTAGGTCTGAGTTGTGCACTGCAGCTGCCACCTCTGTCCACAAGAGTGAATATTTACTGAAACACATACCTGCCTTTGTGCAAAACAGATGCGTCATGAGGGTTTTGGTACAGTCACAGGAATATATTGTGTGAGTGAGGAGTTTTTTTTCTCTCTGCTGTCTCTCTCTTGTAAGGTCTCTGGCTGCATATGAATTGTGTGTTTATAGTTGTTCTAGGCTTTACTCGAGACAGCTTTTAAACTGAAAAAGCTCTGTGTTTCCTTGTGCCCAAGGGCAGGTTTGCATGTAAAGCTTAACTCACCATAGCCTGTGGCTGCCTTCACTGGAGCAGGACAAGGAGGACGCTCCATGAGCCCAGAGGTGTGCAGGAAGGGTAGTTCTGATGTGTGGGGCAAGTCCTCATTACTCAAACCTGTACTTAAAACAGGATGTGCTACATTTCCTTTAAAGTCACTCCAGGTGGGCACTTGAGATCTCAAGTGCCTATCTAGTCAAACCTTTTCTCTGTGTTTACTCTCCTTCATCCACCAGAGAGCCACTACAGTTGTTTTGGTGCTTAATTATGCAAGGGATGATAGTGTTGGTTGTTTTAATTGATGAACCACTTTGTTTCTAACTGAAATATATCAACAACTGTTGGATGGATTGCAATGAAAAAGATTTATCCTAATGACTTTGTTGATGACTTAGTTTTATTTACCACCATCAGCAGTTAAAAGCTTTAAATGTTAAAGGGAAATACTTTTAGCAGATGAATTGGCAAAAACTTTTTTGTACAGACATTCATATTTCCCAAATTGTGTATTCAAATGACTTTAATGATCCCTTACCTTTTATTTAACACCATCATCAAAACTGATGACATTAAATCAGCCTCATGCTGTTTGGTGCTAATTAGCGAATGATAGCAAGCCAACACACATCACAGAGCTGCTAGCACGTTGTGGACTGCTGTGTTTATATATTTCATGGCTACTTTATAACATTTTGCGTTGACTCAAATGCCTCTTGATTTTTCTATTTTACGAAATTGAAGAGCCCCCCCTCATTCAATTTTTGCACATTCAAAACAAATCTCTCTGCGCATCTGTTTGTGTTGGTATTTTCCTCCGTGTGGTCATGTTTCAGTATCTGGGCGACTGAACATATGCTGCTGTTCTCTCACTCATGCTGCCCCCCTCCTCCTCAAACATACCTTTTCCCTGCCAAGAGATTCATTCATCATCCTCCCATCAACTTCCCTCCAGCCATCTTCTACCTAATCCATCACATCTCCCGTTTACATTTTCATGTCTCAATCCGACCATCACACCCATCTGTTTAATCATTGTTCTGTGTCATCCATCCCCTTTTCTCTCCTCATGTCCCCTCCAACTATGCAGGGCGCAGTACCACTCATTTGACCGTCTGTCCATCTCATCCATCTGTCCTGACTACAGTCTGAAGATCAAGAAGATAGCCATGGATCAGTCCAAGTAACCAACTCTTTCTCTGTCCTCCTTCTTAATCTTTCCAACTCCTCTGACTGTTCTTCCTCTCCTCTGGTCTTGGTCTGATATCCTACCGATGCATGACTTCTTTCCTTTACTTGGGACTTTTGAATCACTTTGTACGAAAGGACAACAACAACCCACAGAGGTTACAATTTCATCCGTTTGAAACATTTTAGTTTTTACACAGGCACAGGAGAAATGACATTTTGTGAGGCCTTTACTCTGCAGCTGCTCTGTAGCATGTTCTCTCAATGGTGCATCACTTCCTCAAGGCTGTTTTTCTCTCTCAGTCCATATTGATATGACTGTTTTTATATTCTCCTCTTAAGCATCTTCCGCTCTTTGCTCCCTCTTTTTTGCTGCTCGCTTCAAAGTTCTTCAGCGTTCCTCCTCTCTGCTTTTCATGAATCTTTCCTTCCTCCTGCCTCCTTTCATTTCTGCCTCTCCTCTTTCAATCTGGGATGCAATTTGTTCTCCTATTTCCTGCTGAATTACAGGCTTGTGTGAATAAATGATGGCTGTGTTTATCTATGCATGGTTACTCCTCCCTTGATGTGGCTCTGTACACATGACTCTCTGAGTTAACATCAAGACAAAATTGATAACCAAAAGGCTTGTTGATTAAAGCTCTTGTAATTTCATTGCTTCTTAAAAAAGACATTTAAATGTTGCATATACATTGAACGATGAATAACTGATTATTTTTCTATTTTCTTTAATCTATGAAGCAGTTGCATTTTTGTTGAATATGTTCATATTTCAGGCACATAATCAGGTACTGTAGGCAAAAAGCTCCTCATGAAGTTGATATATCTAATATAATAGCCAATAATTTCTTTTTACACATCCAATAGACATAAAAATGATATATAAATAAATATATAGCTGATAAATTTCCTGCTTAGGTCACGTTTCAGTCGCTTAACTTATCTGTCTGACATATTTAGCAGATTAACACAGAGAGCTTTTTTACTGAAAACAGCTGCCAGAAACTGACACTGGTGAGAGTGACACGATTGAACTGAAATAGTAAAGGCCAGAAATCAAAAACAGTTTGGTGAAATATGCTAAAAAGCTTCATAGATGGGGGAAAGCATGGTGTGTCTGTTACCACGAAGAACACCTTTTGATTTTTCACTTTAAATCGATAAAGATGAGGATTAGAGCAGACATACTTTAGGTTAACTTGCCCGGTGACTTTTCTTTCATTAAAACTGGGAAACCATGAATACAAGACTTTACAATTCTTACATTTTTTATCTGATGTGAGTGTAACCCTCCTAATGTAGGCAGAAAGTCAGAGTAACCTCAAACACATTGTTTTACTTCCAATTACAACAAAACACAACAGAACTGTGTCACTGATTTAATACTTTCTGACTGCACTGTATGTGCCCACTCATTTTATGTCACTCTGCATAACTAACATTAGCAAAATGTGCCAAATGTAACATTAAATGCCTTGAGTTTGTCAGTATGGAAATATCTGTGTAACTGTTCTATTTCTCCTCTTTTCTTTGTGAATATGGCACTTTATTTTGACCCCAAACCAGACATTATTTTCCTAGTATAGAAAAAACTATCTGACACAATCAAATTTCTATTAAACTTGAAGTCATACAGATAAACAAGGTCTTTTCCTTTATTACTCCTCTTTAAACATGCTCTAATTTTGTTGACACATTGCTTTTGTCTCCTCTTTTCAGGTCCTTGGAGCTGTTCTTTGCCACTAATCAGAATAACAGAGGTGGCGAGCACGTAAACGACAAATCTCCTCGTCTCTGCCGCAAGTTCTCCTCTCCACCTCCTCTGTCCATCCCATCCCGCACCTCCTCGCCTGTCCGAACACGGAAGCTTTCCCTCCACTCCCCCATCACTGCCAGGGTCGGGGGCCTCGACCTAACCAGTCCTCTGTCAAACTACAGCGTCAACCACAGTGCATCCCAGTCTGCATCCAGCAGCCCCACATCTGCCCAAACCCCCCAAACCCCGACGCCTCAGACTCCGACTCCTACCACCTCCTCCCCTCCTCCCTCTTCCACCTCTCCCCCACCCAACAACTCTAAACCACTGCAGGACCAAGCTCCTCCCATCCCCCCGTCCCCGGAACAGAGTCCCTGCTCAGCTGCAGAGGGGGAGGAGGTGCCCAAGATCGACCCGTTCTGTGGCAAACTGAGGCGAAGTATCCGCAGAGGTATGACACAGCTTCCACAAAAACAGAGCAGGGGTACTCAGCAAGTACTCTACTGACCATGACAATGAGGTTTGTTTGAAATATATTCATATCAGGGCCAATAAAACACCTGAGCATCAGTGCTGATGCCGAAACAGTCATTTTTAATCCATTACTTTATGATTTCAAAATAAATTTTTGGTCAGAAAAAATTTTGAATTACTCAAAAAAATCATTTGATACCAGCCTCCTGTAGGCTTTTTCTGCGTTTTCTGTAAGTAACAGACATGTTTTATAAGTTTTACTGATGATCTGTACTTGTGACTTCTGCGCAAAGACAAGTGCTGCTTTGGTTACAGTTAATATGAGAGCAACAAAGAAATTGTTAACAATGTTAATTTAAACAAAGAGGCTTTTATTATTCATAGAGGCTGTTACAGCTCTTTGGAGGGTTTTAAAGCATTAGTAGATGATGTGTATTATTGTAATGTGCTTCTAAACTGTGCTTAGCTTATTGCCACGTGCAGCATACAAAGATGTGCAGTTTGTTCCGTGAAGGTGTAAACTCTACATTCTCTATGACTGAACACAGACACATAGATCCCTGTTGGCTCACTGAAATGCTTATGAAGAGCTGGGGGTCACTCATCAAATGACACAGTGTGAAGTGTTCCCTGTAAGAGCAGAAGTGGCGCCTGGTGGGACATCATTATCTCCTTACTTGTGTGCTTGAGACGGCGAAGCTGAGTTCCCACCACACATGCTTCGATCTTTTGATAGTGGTGTCAAACAGTCCTCTCACACTGGAGAGAGATATTGTCAGTGTACCTGAAGGAGCTCAGCAAGGATAAGCTACAGTTAGCATGCGCACACACAGTATGTATGTGTGTCAGTGTGTGTCAGTGTGTTACAGCTGTTTAACACTCATGAGGACGCAAAGAGCCATTAGCACTTTCTCCGTCTAGCTGCTCTCACCTCCTCTGCATATTCTGCCTCTTAGCTCCTAATCACACATGTATCCATGTGCATAAAGCTATTTGCATACTTCCTGTTTGTCTGTTGATCTGGCCCTTTTTTTTTGCCACTGAAAAATTCTCTGTGTGAAGTTCTGAGCATATGCTGAAGAGTCAACATGTGAATCCTTTGTGTCTTCAAAGTTAAATCCATATAAAACAACATTTTCATTATCAGAGTGAAGCACTATGATTCAAAAGGTGTACGGAGGGTGCCAGGCAGTCAGGTACTCTGTGGTGCTCATGACAGGGCCAGTCACAGACAGCGGACAGATCAAAGGGAAAATCTGTTGGGAATATGTGTAGAAAAATAATGAATACAGAATATTTCATACAGGGAACAAGGCGACATTGTATTTCATGGCCTTTAAGCCATTAGATCTTAATGCAGTCATGTTACCAAAGCTGCTCTGGAGGCACTTAATTTTAATTTTTCTTCAAATTTGCACCTCTGTTAAATTTATCATAAATAAAGGAGAAATTAGCTGTAATACCTGCTATTATCCAAAGACAGGCTCCAGTTATTGGTCCATTCATGGTCATACACATGTCTGCATCCAAAGGAATCAAATGTATTTCTATTAGAGTTAATCACTAATCAAGCATCATCTTCATCATCATTATTATTCTTGCTCTTCTTCTCTCCTCCTGTCTAGCTGTGCTGGAGTCGGTGTCACTGGAGAAAATCATCCCAGAGTCTCCTCAGAGCAGCGAGGCAGGAGACATGTCTCCATGTCGCTCCCCTTCCACACCTCGACACCTCCGCTACAGACAGCCAGGAGGTAACACTATGTGTGTGTGTGTGTGTGTTTGATTGTGTGGTTAATGACTCATAGGCTGCAATGCTACAGCCAGTGGCCCTCGCAGTGGGCAGTGCTGTGCCCACTGACAGGCCACTCTGCAGAGATCCTTGACCCTGGAGCCAGAGGCTGACATCTTTAGTACAGCAGCACAAAACAAAGCTCAGATGTAGTCAGGTCAGAGAGACAGACTGTCTGCTTGACAGTAACAAAACTGTATCCTGCACAGACTGTAAAACGGCTGCTCAACCAACAAGCTCTAATCAGCTTGAATTTGGAATATAATGAGAATGATGAGGGTGATGATTTTATTGTTGGTATAAAGGATGATGAATGATAATATCTCTATTAGAATTCCTGTTCGCTCTTATTGCCAAGACTATAACAAGAATGAAAATGTTGTTTATCAGGGTTTCATAAAAAGATAAAAAAGATATAATATAATAATAACAACATATAATAATAAAAAAGATAATAAATGATTAATAGAGATTTGATTTTATATTTCTATAAAATGTTTCTCAATCTTATGTATGTATTTTTGACATGTCTGTGCCCGATATAATCCTTCATTAAACTTGTAAATTGTCTAAAAAGAAAAACTCTTCATGCAAATTACTGTTTTGAATATTTGGCTGCTTATTTTATTATTTTGCTAAAGACTACCGAGGTAATCACTAGCTATTTAGTTAATGACTAGGTAGATACAGGGCATTTACAAACTGGTGCTTGCTATTACATGAAAAAAAAAAAAAGTTAATTGATAGTTTATGCAAAAGACAAGTTGACACATCAGTAAAAAAAGTCTTAATATAAAAAGTAAACTGAATTTTCTTGCCATTGTAATGCTCAATTATGTTCAGATGAGATAATGTATGTTTTTCATCACTTGTGGCTAAAAAGATATGATAACAGTGTTGTCATTGATGATAATTATGTGTTTGTGTGCCTGCAGGTCAGTCAGGAGAAAACTCACGCTGCTCCGTCTCTCCTGCCTCAGCCTTTGCTATCGCCACAGCTGCAGCTGGACATGGTTCACCACCTGGTACAGAGCACACACACACACACACACGCACGCACACACATGCACACACGCAAACAGTCTAAAAAGAACAGCCTTGTTGTTTGAAGGGAATATGAATAATTTCTAATAAAAGCTGAATTAAGCTAAAATTAAAGCTGATTCTCTAGAGTCTAAGTCTGTCAGGTTTTATCTGGCTGTTTTTTTCCTTTTTTTCTCTGATATCTTTTATTAAATCCTGATATCATTTACCTTAGGCAGCAGTAGAAACTTGTGTTTGCTTTTGTTGCTCAAATAGTAGCACAAGAGTTGCATCAATACAAGCAGATTTTTTTTTTCAGTTTATAGGCCTATGGTCTTTTTTTTGGCCAAATTTGCGGTCTTTGAGATTTATGTTGCTACCCCAGTGCAATAGAGATGAATTAAATTTAGTGGTCAAATCACTAAAAAATTAGATTTGAAAAATCCCCAAAACCAACCAGTAAACCGTCTTTGCAGGCACGGCGCCCTGATTTTTCACAGGATAATCTGTTTAGCACACTGTTAAAATTGTTTACTGATATTACTTTATGTGGAGAAACAAGTCCACATGAAAATGGTTGACAGGGAGGTTTTTCTGGACCTCAATTTGGGTTAATCACCTTTAAAACACTGTTTACATGATGCAGTGATACATTAACATTCAGAGGGGGAACAACTTCCATAATATATATGTATATTTTTAAATAGCTTATTAATGCAAATGCTTTTACCACCTGCAAACACATTTCCTTTTACTTTTCATTGTGTTATGATAATTTTATTTCAGTTAACTATTTAAATACTTTTTAAGCACCAACTGATCTTCCTTTTGTTGGTGAATACATTAAAGACTCATCAGTCAAAGATTTTATATTATCTCACAGTAATTATGTGATATGTGCATCTCTCTTTTTCTCTTTTTCCTCTCTAGTGTTTACTAATTCTGAAAGAACTTGTGATAAAGATTTTATCATCCGTCGAGCTGCGACTAACAGAGTGCTCAATGTGCTGCGACACTGGGTCTCCAAACACTCACAGGTCTGTCTTCAGCCTCCACTGTGTGTGTGAAGGTGTAAGTGTGTGTGTGCATTGCACCCCTTGTTTTTGGTTTGGGTGATCCAGTCTGTGGTCTCATTAAAGCAGGTGTCTGATGCGCTCCACTGCTCTCACTTGAGCATGTAAACAGCCACATGCACACAAACTAACACAACACAAATATTGTTGACGTGTCAACTGGACGACCAGCTCAACCAGCATCAGTCCACCTACCTGCTCTTCTGCTAAACAGCCGGCGTTGCCTCTAATGAACTGAATATCACAGTAATTGCCTGCCTCTCTGCTCAGAGGTCTAACTGCATCGATCTGTTTTACGTATTTTTTCTTCAATAATACGAGACGCTGCGATGACAGGCCAGCTTTAATGTGGGTTGTTAACACAGAGGCAAGCACTAACACACACACAAGTACATCCACTCACATTTATCTTTGTGAGACCAAAGAGCTTGTTAAGGCTGACCTTTGAGGAAGAGTTAAATAGGGGTGGGAGTGAGGGAGAAGAGGAAGAGAGGGTGTAAAGACTTGAGGAATGAGGGGGTTTAGGGCTGGACAGTCAGAAGACATAAAGGATTATACAGCAGTGATTGATGATTGGTCAGGTTGGGAGAAAGTCATTAAGGGACAGGAAGGATAGAGAATCACCTGAACTTTAGCTCTGTGTGTTATAGTTTGGTTATTGTTTGTGCTTTATTTGTATTAGAGATGCGTGATGTGATGATATGTACAATTAGACTACACAACTAAACAGTTTAAACTGTGGTATTTGTCACCTTAATTTGTAAATCTGTTAATGAGGATAAAATATAAACAAAGGTGAGGAGAGATTTAAAGAAGCATTGGATTTGAATGCTTTTTTCACTATAATTCATCCAGTATTCAACATTTTAATTTGCTGGGTTAGCTCAAATCCACATCCTTTTCCATAAATATGATCACAGTTTTTTCTTCTTCTTCGTTCTTCTGTCTTCTTTAGGGTCTGTTCAAAGCTTATTTGTGTTTGTGTTTAGGACTTCGAGATGAACGGTGAGCTGAAGATGTCTGTGATCTGTCTTCTGGAGGAGGTGCTCCGAGATCCAGACCTTCTGCCTCAGGAGAGAAAAGCTACTGCCAACATACTAAGGTACAGTACACACACAAATACACAGAAACAGACTGACAGAGACTCAAATATGTACACACACAAATTTTCACACAAAAATTGACTCCCTCAACTACTGATCGCACATATGAAGCACCTAAATGTAAAGCTTATTAAAAACTTACCCTATTCTATTCTATTCTATTCTATTCTATTCTATTCTATTCTATTCTTTTCTTTTCTTTTCTTTTCTTTTCTTTTCTTTTCTTTTCTTTTCTTTTCTAGTCTATTCTAGTCTATTCTATTCTAGTCTATTCTAGTCTATTCTATTCTAGTCTATTCTATTCTAGTCTGTCCCATGTTTTGTGTTCTGATTAATCTTATTCTGTTACATATTTTTCTATTATTATATTTTGTACAGTTTTTATTTTATCTTATTTTCTTTTGAAAATATTGTGAATAGTTTTGCTATATTCTTATCTGTTCTTTTTCATTCAATTCGACTGACATGACTTGACTTTTCTTCTCTAGTGCCCTTTCTCAAGATGAGCAGGATGATGCCCAGCTGAGGATAGAGGACATCTTACAGATGGTGAGAAAAAAACTGCAGCTCATAACATCCTCTGATTACTTTTTCAATGAGTCGTTACAAACATCTTCTTATGATTTTATTATTGACTTACTGACTTCATGATGACCTGATTCCATGTAGCTGGCAGCCCTGAAGTACTCAAACATTAATAAGCTCCTACCTCAGGTACTTAATTTACCCTCCTTAAGAGCTCCTAGGGATGAAAATACTACAGAGTCATCAACACTGCCACGTAATTGTCCCAGCTTAACAAGGGTTAGGAAATCACAGACACGTGTTGCTTCAGTTAAGACGTGCATATCTTTGGTCAGAGCACTCTGATTTATCCTCCAGTCAGACGGCATAAATGCACCCTCCCCCTGACTGTGACTGGCTCCAGGGGACTGCCAGCTGTCATAAAATGCATTCATCATAGCCACTGTCTTTATTAGATATTTATATCTGCATGTTATTTGTGTTACACTGTGAGTATTTGTTTGTTTATGACTCTGTACGTGTGTTTGTGTTCAGGCGGACTGTCCCAAGGCAGAGTGTTTCGAGTCTCTCTCAGCGATGGAGCTGGCTGAGCAGATCACTCTTCTGGATCACATTGTCTTCAGGAGCATTCCTTATGAGTCAGTCCTCTCATAATGCTTTATTCACTGTGATCTGCGTCAGGCCAGACAAAACTAAATCACCTTTATGGACATTGCTTATCATGAGACCAGTTAATCACCACAGTTTATCTCAGTACAGCAGCTTCACAGGAAAATATGCTTTTAGTAGGCCAACAAGGAAAACAGATGGCTTTTCAACTTTAAAACTCCAAGTTTTTATTTAAAAACACTAGATTTTAGCTTCATATTGGATTTACGGTGACATTAAAGATACTTATTGAGTTCAGATTAGCCTCATAAAAACCTGAAACGTCTGCAGTCATTAAAACTTTTATCCATGCCATTACATACCATACAGTGGAGTAAAACAGGATAAAAGCCTCATGTATCACCATCTAAAGTGTTTTTACTGTGCTGCCCTCCCTTTAAAAACAAAGAAAAAAGATCTAATTCTTTGGTTTTGGGAAATTAAAAGCCAGCTACAATTATGATTATATAAAGCTTTTAAATAATTAAAACTAAAGGCAAATCTATTTTATTGTTTTTTAAACCTTTGTATTTAATTAAATGGAAATAAAAGATTTCCATTCAGCAATAATACTATACACACCTAGTTCAGTTCTTTATTTCTCGGTAGCTTTTATTAGACACTTATTTCTACTCAACTAATGATTTTTCATTACAACCAGCTCTAATTAAGCTAAATGGCTCTGTGAATGGCAAATAATACAGAATTTAATTATTTACTAATCCCCTTTAAACTATACTTAAAGAAAAACTCTACAAAGATACCATAGTTTAAGTTTCCTTTATTCATCAGTAGATATATACTTACTCTGAATTTCTCTAATAGGTTGGAACAACAAAAGGCTAAAAAAGTCATGACATGTTACAAAAAAGCTCCTCAAAGGGCTCAGTTCAGAAGCAAGAATAGGGCAACAACCCTTTTAAGAAACACATAATATTTTATATTTATAATATTTTATTCATTTAAACAAAGGGTATTATTACAAATGCTCAAGAACACTGTTGCTTTGCAAATTAATGTACATTTTTATTTGAATTTTGCACTGCATCCTAACTGTCTTGTAGTCATGGTTGTAGTTCAAAAAAACATCTCCACCCCCTGCAGGGGACGTGATATCCTTAAGTCACATGCTTTAGCTAATATTACTTAAATGTCTTGTTAGAAAACTGTGTTTGCTAAGCCTGTCCTCCCTCTCAAAGAGAGTTCCTGGGCCAGGGCTGGATGAAGGTTGATAAGACGGAGCGGACGCCATACATCATGAAAACTAGTCAACACTTCAATGATGTGAGCCTTTTTTATTGTCTTTAAACACCTTTTGTCTGAACCTTATGTAAATATCTACTACATGTCCTCTTATATTGTCTTCTTTCTTCCCCCTGAAGATGAGTAACCTGGTGGCATCGCAGATAATGACCCACACGGATGTGGGCTCGAGGGCCAGCTCCATAGAGAAGTGGGTTGCTGTGGCAGACATCTGCCGCTGTCTCAACAACTACAATGGAGTGCTGGAGATCACATCTGCCCTCAACCGCAGTGCCATCTATCGTCTGAAGAAGACCTGGGCTAAAGTCAGCAAACAGGTGGAATAGTTATCTTTAACCAATGATAATGATAATAAAACAATTCTGTAAATAAAACCTATTAAGTGTGCTTAAAGAGAAGTGTATATAAAATTTTCCTGGCCATTAAATGATCTTCTTTATCTGTAATGTGTGTCTGCCTTGTAGAACCAATGTCATTTGAGGGTTCAGAGAAAGACAAAGCAGAGAGACATTTACCTGTAATGTTTAGCATCTGCTTTTAGCTTAATGCTAATGAACACTAAATCAATTTAAGTCAAAATCATTCAATCACAAGACTGTCTGTGTCTCAGCTGAGCCTTGCTGCCTGAGGCAAATTTGATTTTGCCATTTTATTACAATGATCTTTTATTACAATGATCTTTTATAAAGAGTAAAGGTGATCTTGGGCTCATGCAGCTGTCTGGACCATGTCTTTCACAGTGATCATTCAAAATGATTATAAATGTATATTTGTGGTCCTGTCTAGACTAAAGCCCTGATGGACAAACTGCAGAAGACCGTGTCCTCAGAGGGAAGGTTTAAAAATCTGAGGGAGACCCTGAAAAAGTGAGACTTGACAGAGTTTTTTTTAAATAAAGGAATAAAAATGTGCTTTCACTGCCTATGTAAAGAGCATATTCCTTCACATTTTATTCCTCCAGCTGTAACCCTCCATGTGTGCCATACTTGGGAATGTACCTAACAGACTTGGCCTTCATTGAGGAGGGAACGCCCAATTTTACTGAGGAGGGACTTGTTAACTTCTCCAAAATGAGGATGGTAGGCACACACATGCATTAACAAATGCATGAATGTTATAAAAACCATCTTTACAAATACACTTTACTTTAATTTTCAATTTGTGAACCCTCTTTTCTTCAGATTTCTCACATCATCAGAGAGATCCGACAGTTCCAGCAGACTCCATACAGGATAGAGCATCAAGCCAAGGTACTCTTCCTGCTCAACTCGATTTTTTCCAATAGGTTATTTTTTATATAAACTTTTACAATACCTCTGCATGAAAGCTATTGGATAATACTAAAGAAATTATGCTGAAAATGAATCAAAGTTTAGCTTAGAGTGAGTTTATAAGTGCATTCTTTGTGGAAGTGCTGGTCTTAGCTATTGTCAGGTTATTAAAAGTTCCTTTAATGCATGTGAGACTTTTGGAAATATAAATCTTTAATATGTTTCTAAAAACTAACCTCTTGGCCCTGGAGAAGCCATTTTTAATCAACAGTCCTCTGTTTCTGCTGCAAGATATTTATCCTTCCTTTAATCAATATAACCCTCTCAGCTTTTACGTCTCACCATGAGAGAATGTGGAAAGTAGTTTATATAAACATAACTTTGGGATACAAATCATATTGTGAGTTCATTCTCTTTTTTAATCAATCAGTACTGTCATGTTGTTGCTAAAAAGTGTCAAACAACTTGTCCTTTGATTAAAAAATACATTTTGCTTGTCTGAAGCTTCTCTCATCTCTTTCATTTCTTGTGTCCAGGTGACCCAGTACCTTCTGGATAAGACTCTGATCATGGACGAGGACACACTCTATGATCTCTCGCTGAAGATCGAGCCCAGGCTTCCTGCCTGAGTTACAGCTGTTTGTGGCCAGTGGGAGCCTGCCAAACCTGGACCCCTCCCCTCTTAATGGGCAACAAGCCCATGTAATCTCAACAATCAAGAGGAAATTGGGAAGTTTTGAGGGCAACATGGAAGCAAAGAAAAGAGCGATAAAGACTGAAGTGAGAGAGGAAGAAGCTTGAGAGTTTTAAGCACGGGACAGAATTGTATGATTGATTGTCTAAGGAGAAAAAGAGTAAAAAGGTTCAGGTTGCATTGAGTTGACATGTCTCTCTGTGTGCTCATCATTCCTCGGTCGGGAGTGTGGTACACTTGACATCACCCTTCCTCAGTTCAGCCTGAGGGTGCAGGAAAGGCTTGGAGCATGGAGTGAATGGGTGAAACACAATGGACTTAACAGAGATGTAGCATATACAGCTAGTGCGACAGAGAGATGTCTGAGCTCGTATCTCTGTGCCGTGTCTGTGTTCTGTTGCCTGTGCGTTTCCGTGCCATGTCCTGGAGCAAGAGCCCCAAAAAATGCTTTCTGTCACAATGGTTAGTGCATAAAACTTGCATGATTTCAGCTTGGGATGTAACTGTCTAAATGGCCTTCAACCTGCCCCCTGACCCTCAGCTTAGCATGCCTCACTCTCTTCCCAGGGTGACTCTCTAAGCTACTGTGCACCCTCAGTGCGCTGGGAACGGCAAGACGTCTACAAGCCTTCATATAACATGTAGAAAGACACTAAAATGAAACACATAAAAGATAACTTCAAATGGAAAAAAATGATATATTTTGACAAAGTGGCTTATTTTTCCATTGATAAAACAATTAATTCTGTATTTATATTCATGCAATCTGTGCCCACAAGAATTAAGAGCTCCTTTTTTTAAAAAAAATGTCCACATGAATGATACAAAATTAAAAAAGTAAGCAGTGCCTTCCACTAGTGTAGGTCAATTTCCCCAAAACTGCCAATTTACATAAATAAAGTTTTATATATAAATCCTATTAAACTATTATAAGATTTCCTGTATAAATTGGACCGTAGTTTCACTTTCTTTTCTCAGAAAATAGGTCATGTAGACTAAAGAGTAGCATGTTAGTGTGAACACAGTAAAATTATTGCAGCATCTAATCGTCGCAGATATCTCCCTCTAGTGTTTAAACATTGTTATAACCTCCACTGACCCAAAGCTTTTGCAGCGTGTGTGTGTGTGTGTGTGTGCAGTTTTATTTATTTATTTTTTTGTCAGATACTGATGTGTGTAGTCGCGTCCCAGTGTGTAACTCTTGGATGTAGACTGGGGCAGTTTTTGCACTCTCTGAGATGTAGCTTTGCTTGAGTATGACATTATGATCGTTATTTACCATGCTATTTATTTCATCGGATACTGTATCTTATTTTTGTATATAGTGAATCCACACATATCATATGATTGATGAAGACTTATTTTGAATTGTCAGGCTGTGAATATAGATTTTTTTTCCTGTATTTTTTTTTTGTCTTTGTGTGTCTTTTGCTTTAATGTCAACTTCTAGTTTTGCTTCCCAGGCTCTTGTATTGCAAGAAATCTGTTTAACTTAAAAGAAAAAGTCTTTTTAAGGTTAAAAAAATGTAGCATTTAAATAAAGAGAATTTGTTTTCTGTGTTGCTGATATGATGAAGATATTTGTCCTGCATGCACACAACAGCTGCATGTTGTGCATGTCTTAAAGGTCCCTTTTCCCCTTTGCTTCTCTGTATAAATATTGTCTCTGCAACTGTCGACAGGCTTTGCTAAAAGGCATAGAAACAATATTTTGTCCATCAAATCTGGCATGTTTGTCTCTTAGTGTACCTCACAAAGTCAAGCATACTGTTGTTATGCAGTAGCAGTGTTGTAAGTTATGCCAGCCTCAGTGAAAACAGAGAACTTTCCTCATAAAACAATAAAGATTAGAGGAATCATTGTCGGGGCAGTGCGGCCATTTGCACTGCATCTCTAACTCTGAGTGTCTGCTTCACACACACAGGTTTTGGAATGCAGGATGCTGTGTTTGTATTGTAATATTATTTTCTGTGTATTTGTTTGCATTTTTCACTTGTAGGGGCAGGGGGAAATAAATTCAACATGCCTTATGTGTTTGTGTTTCTCTTTGGACAGCGCAATGATGTCAGTGATATTAAGCCGCCTCTGCTTCTGCTTCCCCTGGCAACAGCTGCACTTATAATAAACTTTTATGTCAAGTTTTCAACTTACTGTACAACTCTAAAAAATCTCTAGTGAATTAATAAATCCAAACTACAATATGGGGCTAAACTTTGCAGAATACCAGAAAGGCAGAAATACCTTTATAAGTTTTTATTATTAACTCAGAAGAAATAAGCAACTTCAGGCTACACTACACAATAGCAATAGAACAGTGTGTTTACGAGTTCTTCTGTATTATCAGAGTACATTTTAATTATACCTGGGTTCAATCTGCTACTGAGGTCAGAAACCAAACTGAAAGGAGAATTCACCAAATTTAAGAATTAATATTCTTGCCTTTGTCTACGACTGTCAGTTATTAACCCACTTGCACCCCCTGAAAGCCAGAGACCAGAGTGAAATTTTTAATTACACATTCTCGACATGTCAGATTTGACACTGCTTTTAAAAATCTGAAAAATATAATTAGCAAGTTTTAGACTTTGTAGAGTTTGAACCAGATTTTGTACCAGATAATTAGATTTCTTTGACTCACTGGATGTAGCCTGCTATTAATGATGTTATCCTCCCCTTCAGCTGCCTTTAACTATTTTAAAGGCTCCATCTTTGCATCATGGTCTTTGCTTTGCCAGAGATGATGTTGATGTTTTATAGAAGTCAAAACAAATCAGAGAGTTTTGTTTTTGTCACAGCAGAATGACAGTCAGTAGGACTGACAGAATAAATCTATATACAGTGGCCTCCCTGCGTACTCTCACAGTCATATAAAACAATAGGCCACTAGTCCAATAGCTCCTATCCAGGTAATATGTGGAGACACTTCAAAGAAAATAGCCTGGAATATTTACAGTGTTTGGATGCTATTCTTCAGACTGTCTGGCTGCTGCTGCTGAAGAGAAGCTCATGTTTGGACCAATAAAGTAACGGTTCACGCATGTTTAAAAAAATGCTATATTTGAAATGGTAGGCGGCTCATACTTTGGCTTATTAAGACAAGAATGGCTGCCTATGTCACCAAACAGTGCCATAAACAAGATGAAGCTGCATTTAAGTGTGCAGTCAAATAATTTTTATTTCTTTTCTAAGAGCACCATGACAGTGGAAACCGTGAGCCATTAGGACAGTCAGCACTGCAAGGGCATAAAACACTGGAGGTTCAAAGAGTCTCCACATCACCCACAACTGTTTTTTAACCACAAATGTGTGTCTTTTTCACTGAGTCATAGAGCTCTGCTGAAGGTTTTACAGTATGGAACAACATAAAAGCCTTAACGCTTCCTGTGAGGTAGTGTGAACGTGGCTATCCTGCCACCTTGTGGTCATTAATGGCATTTCCTCTTTTTGTACAACTAAAGGCACCTGTGGATGGTGACCCAGCCTGCTCCTTGTCCTGCTCAACTATTTCAGTCTTATGAAAAGATAATGTGAAAAAAATTGCAAAACAAAATAAAATATAAAATATTCCGAACATTATGTGCTGAAATGAACAATGTCAATATGTAGTGCACTTGAAGGGCTTTCAGACAGCAAACATGCAAGGGAAATATTTTAAATTAGAGAAATAAACAAATATAGAGTGTGGGAATATTTTACCACACTCACACCACATTTGATCCACCATTCTGTCATTACAAAGTAAGGTTTTAACACAAATGGGAGAGACTTGCTTCAGTACCTGCAGCTAGAAGAACAACTGAAGTTGCTATTTGTGTTTTGTTGCAGGAAGCAAAGTGAGAGACAGAGTGAGACGGATCAGACAAAGACTGTTGGAGTGAAAGAGAAAAATGACATAGTGTGAATCCCAGACAAGTTGAGCAAGTGTTTCCAGTGCTACAATCATTTTTCCAAATGTTGTGGAGAAGATTTGCCAAGTGTGGGATCTGTCAGTTTGTTAGCACTTCTGAACTGACACAAGGGTGGCAGTAGTGTGTTGTAAGCATTCTGTCTCTCAGTAGGAGTTTTACAGCAGATCAACCAGCAGGAATCCTGTTTTTTCAGGGACAGACAGACGACAGTTAGCTGACATTTACCACAACATCTTGGCCTTATCCAGTCAAAGACCACAGCCTATTAGCTTAGACAAAAATTATAATACTGTACTTGAAATACACTTAAATATAAATACACCCTTCATATAAATGCAGAAACTGGACTTTGCACAGAATGAGAGTGACACATTGTTATCGTGATAATACACGTGAAAAGCTGGATCATTTAGAGGAAGTGGATATATGGCACCGATAAGGTGACCCTGACCCACATTTTGATCAGTCCAATTTGGTGTTTGTCCGCATTATTACAACATTCTCATAAATCTTCTTCCAGCTAATGAAGGAACAGATAAATTGAACTATGCATGTTTAAAGGTTCCTTTTGAACCACAATACTGAAAAAAACATTTTTTTAACATGCTGCATATAAGTTACAGGTACAATTCTTCATTTATTGTGACGTAATCCTTGTGTTTTGTGATGTCAACTTAACATCTTTTAAGTGTTTTCTTTTATGAATAATAATAATAATAATAATAATAATAATAATAAAATCAGTTGCAAAATAATATTTTTGTCCCTCTGCATGTTCATATCTCTCCTGATTAGCTTAAACAATATTAAAGAGGCTTAACACAGCCTAAAACGATATAAATTGTTTTGTCATTTATATATATATATTTACATTTATATATCATTTTGTTGGACATGCTTTATATGGTCAAATGAGCTAAACCATGCACACACACTTATACATGAATTGTGGAATAACAGTTCTTTTTCTTAAGCTTCTTCCTTCAGCTATTTTAAATAAGTGAAAGATTTCCCAAAAAGATAAATATGAAGAGGTTGATTTAGTGTTTCCTTTTTTTTGGATCTTATTAAACCCTGTAGAAAAGCTTTCACTCACAGTGGGACCTTTTGAACAAAAATCTGCTTGGATGTCTCTTACTGCTGCTGGGCTTAAGAATGAGTCAACACAAATAGCTGATATAGAAAACCACATTTCTAAGTTCTAAAACCCTTAGAGGGGTCTTTGATACACAAAGAAGTGATATATTGTTTTCTACAGAAGACTGCAGTTTAAAATTATGGGTTTTTTTGAATATCTGCTTATAAATTAGGAAAATTCATTAAGGAGACACACCAATCCAAGCTTTTGAGCTGTTGTGGAGTGTCCAGTGCTGCCAGAAACCCCAAAAATGTTAAAAATGCCTTTCCAAAGTGTCACAGAGTGTCCAAACAAATAAACTCTCATCTCCTTACTGGATTATTCTGGATCCTGTGATGGAAACTAACCATATTTATTCAAGTAATGTCCTGAAACACAATTTCGTGGTACCTGCACTTAACTTGAGTGTTTCTATTTCAGACTATCTCTACTTCTTCTTTCACTTCACTTCACTTTCATTCATCATTGAGAGCCATAGATATTAGTAACTTTTCAAGTTGAAACTTCCCAAACCCAACGATCACTTTATCATGTGTCTGCAGTGTTAGTCTGAGCGTGCATGTGTGTGCGAGTGCATGTGTGAGGAGGCAGGCAGACATGCTGACTGACAGTAGAAAGAGGATTTTGTCTGTTGCCCAGTGAGAGGCTAATCCTGAGCCAGTGTCCCCATCTCTCTCTGATCCCATCTCTGTTCCTCAGTCTGCTCTCACTCTGCAGATCGAGCCTCTCCTGACTGAGCTGCAGGAAACACACCAGCCCTTCGCTGCCTCCGCTCTTCAGACAACCCCCAGGTGAGTGGTGAACTCCCCCCTCCTCACCTTTGGCTCCTGTTTTTGCTTTTCTACTTTGTGTTTTCTTGCCTCCTTATACTTGGATGGTTACTCTGGAGGAGTGAAATAGCTTTCACAGCAGTTTGCGTCTTTTAAACATTTTTCACTTGAATATTTGATCAAACTAGAGGTAACTGCTTTCCTTTAAAAAAAGTGAGATATACTAAAAGGAGACAATGCTTTAATAGTATCATTGAGTGTGCATAAAGTACTGATTAGGATGAATTACATTTTGGATATATAAAAGCCTTTTTTCTTAGCATGTATGCACATATTAAGACACCAAGAGCTTCCTCAGCCTTTTGTTTTTTACATGCTCCATTGGTGAACATTTACAGCACACTGCAGCCTGCACAGCAGATACATTTGGACCTCTTAATCTGATTAATATAAACAGGAACCAGTCACCTGACAATAACTGGCTCAAGCAGTCACTCTTACACTCAAAACTGTTTTACACTTTGCGTTAAATAACGAAAAAGAAAATTGTAGGGTCAGAGAGAGCTGATGCTTCTCCTCATTGCTTTTCTTCTTCATTTCTGGTCTTTAATGGGGATTCCACTATTCTTACCTTTTCCACTGTCTTCATTCGTGTCCTCTTACCTCATCACCCCTCCCCTTGGCCTTCATGTGACCCTCAACACATCCTACACTCTTATCATTCCTCTTGCTCCTTCTCCTTTCCAAAACTTTTTTCATGTCATTTTCATTTCATTTTTTGTGAAAATCTGTGTTCTCCCTCTTTTCTCCTTTGCATGTCTTCCTCTACATCCATGTTGTAACTAGTTTCTCTCCCCTGACTTGGCTCCTCCCCACCGCCTCCTCACTCAGCTGACTATCTCAGGGCGTCAGAAAGGATGCCAACTCCTAACTGGCACAGCAGCTTAATCTAACTGACTGCTACTATCAATAGTGTGTGTGTGTGTGTGTGTGTGTGTGTGTGTGAATCTTTGACTCATAGCTTCAAGGTTAATTATGCAACTCTTTTAGTGCCATATAAACAAACAATTAGAGTTCAGAGATAAGAGCAAACATGATTGTGTACTTTAAATCAGTTTGTTTACATTTTTAATCAGCGCTGGAGCACAAACAATAAAAAGAGCACACTGCCCATCTCAACCATAATACCAAAATTGTTATTAAATATGCAAATATGATTATTGTGATTTAGCATGAGAGATACAACAGAATCTCAAAGGAATAATGTAATATTGATTTATACTCCACTTTTTCATGCTGTATTTATTTTTTCATCACAGAGAAAAGAGATAAACTGTCCATCTCTTTGTCAGTCTTGATAATTGATTGAAATGATCAGGCTGACAGATGTAACAACAGGCAATGACATATAAATATAGCTGAATCTCTCTAAGAATCTAACCACAAATCATCTGATGGCCTGAGCCGATGACTCACCCAGTTGACCAATCAGAGGGCTTCTACCTGCTTCTGGAATAATCTCGTCACACAGGCTGCAGGAGTATCTATTGCTTAGGCATTTGATAGCTTAATGCAATTAGCTGTTTTGTCTGAGTTGTTCCTGTGAAGATGCATCTAAATCTAAACTTGAGATGATGGTTGGAACTGAATGACAAAAAAAGCTTCCATTTAAACCCCCCAACCTTAATCGCTTCAGGACTTTTTATTGTGTGTTCCTCTGAGTTCTTTTTGAATTTGCCACACAGTAACTATAACAGATCTGCAACATCATCAATAGTTATTGAAATACAACACCCACAAGCTACCTCCAAATGTGTTTCTATCATTGCAACCCAAAAGAAAAGGTTCATTCTACAGGCTCAGGCTACTTCTACTACTACTCCCTCTATTTTTATATACATAAACCTAGTCAATGCAATAACCTCTCCACAATGTCATTTTTGAGGATTAATATATTGTCATGTTACAATTCCCTGCTCAGGTTATAGCTTGTTTTCTTCCTGCTCTTCTCTGTGTTTCTGGTTTCAGTTTAGCAGTCTGATCCTCAATTATCTGACTGCCAGCTGTGACAGTCAGGCAGGATGCTGTTAACCAGTAGGTCACCATGCTGAAAAGTAGCAAACATAAACACATAAAGTGACTTTTAGCTTTTATAACTTTCTATATCAGAGGTTCTTAAAAAACTTTGTGACATTAGGTGCCAAAATAACTTCTTGCGCCCACAACATACAATTTTTTATTAATCATTTGGGGAAGCAATAAAAAGCATCTGATAGACAGTGTTTTCATTTTTCATCTCCAAGGCAGCAGGATAGCATCAGGAAATTTTTGCTTGTTTAATTTCTCTACACAAGTCACATGTATTAGGCCAGGATCACTCCATATTTTCCCATCTAAGCACCAGCTGCACTGGATCTATGTCCCACCAGTGGGGTCTGTCCCACAGTTTGAGATAAGACTGTAACCAATTATTACCACTGTCAACATGGAAACTAACACTTTGGTATCTATTTGTAAACTCACTTTCAGTACTCTCTCACTTTCAGTACCTTCTCAGTTTCAATATTGTCTCACAAGACATAACCAGATATGAATGTGCAGTGGTTGACAGCAGTTAGATCACATGTTTTCACTGAGAAAAATTTACACAAATGAAACTGGCACTTGAAACTGTAATCAAATTTTTTGAATGGGGTATAAATATATGACACATGTTTAAAGTTGAAAGTCACCTTTTCCCTCTGACTGTTCACCAGGTGATAACCTAAACCACGTAACCATGGCAAACTCTTTCACCCGTGTGATGTCTGGCCGTAACACAGCAGTGGTGTTGGCCAGCGTAGGAGCTGGTTCACTGGCGTCTGGATACCTCCTCAATGACAGCACCGCTGCAGCTGAGAGGAAGAGGCTCTATCCACCAAGGTACATGTGTGCAAATGTGTATGTGAAATGTTTCAGTGATTGCCTGTATACCCAAGTTGTCAAACGTTGTTTCCATCTAAAAGATGTTAGTTGATCAATCATCATGTATTGATTGGAATTATAAAAAAAGAAACAGATTCATCTTAAAAGGATTAGAGTCTGGATGATAAAACACTTCTACTAGTAGTGAAACTTGTTCGTCCAACACTCCTGATGACTCTCTACAGCGCTGATTTCCCTGACCTGAGGAAGCACAACAACTGCATGGCATCAGCCCTGACCCCAAAGATTTACGGACACCTGAGGGACAAGACAACCCCCAACAACTGGACCCTGGATCAGTGCATCCAGACCGGAGTGGACAACCCTGGACACCCCTTCATCAAGACTGTGGGCATGGTGGCTGGAGACGAGGAGAGCTACGAGGTTGGAGTTCATATCACTAAAGTGAGTTGTTACATCTTCAGACTTCAGACAAAAACTGAGAGTTTGATTTTTTCCCATTAGGTGTTTGCTGAGCTCTTTGACCCTGTGATCAAGGACAGACACAATGGCTATGACCCTCGCACAATGAAGCACCCTACCGACCTGGATGCTGCCAAGGTTACAGTCTTTACTCTTCTGTTCTCTGCATCACATTCTCTTTTACATCTATTTTCTTCTGCTGCATATGGTGACCTAACATCTTCTCCTACTCAGATCACCTCAGGAATGTTTGACGAGCGCTACGTGTTGTCAAGTCGTGTCCGTACAGGTCGCAGCATCCGTGGACTGAGTCTCCCCCCTGCGTGCACGCGCTCCGAGCGCCGTGAAGTGGAGCACGTGGTTGTGACGGCTCTGTCTGGCCTGAAGGGAGACCTGGCTGGTCGCTACTACAGTCTGGGAGAGATGACTGAGAGAGAGCAGCAGCAGCTTATTGATGTTAGTGAACAAGCACACAAACAAGCTCACACACATACACTCAAAAACAAGGTTGGTTTCTGTACTTTTTTTGATTACCATCATCATCTAATATGCCCCCCCCGATTCCTCTGTTCCTTCACTGGCCAATCAGGAGCACTTCCTGTTTGATAAACCTGTGTCACCTCTGCTTACGGCAGCTGGGATGGCCAGAGACTGGCCTGATGCTCGTGGGATCTGGTAAGACCAGGAGAAACTCAGTCCAGAAGAAGGACTGCAGTCTTTGTGGCTTAGAGAACCAGTGAACCCTGTAGTCGCTGCATAGTTTTTCTAGAGAGCCTAGTTTTTAAAAGGAAATGCTTCAGAGTTTAGTGCTTATTTGTTGATCTGTGCTGGAAACAGCTGTTTTTTTTTGTTTGAAATCATGGAAGTAGAAACACAAATAAGTTTTGATTTCTATTCAGCAAAATATCAGTGTCTTATTTCATAAATCTTAGCAATTCGTTTGATTAAAAGTGTTGTTAGGAAGGATTCAGGAATGCTGTATGACATCAGACAACATAATGCATCCCAACCAAACAACTGGATCAATATGACTGGAGAGAAAAGGAATATAAGATAAGATAAGACAAGATAGGATATACTTAATTGTCCCTATCACGGAAATTTACGGCAGTGGTACAATAAAAAGCTCAGAACAACAACAGATCACACACACACGTAAACACATAACAGTATTACATAAAACATTAATGATAATGGAATGTCACTTTGACCTCCACCCCCTCACCTTTGCCTTCATGGCCCATGTGTGGCACCACACCAGAGGCTCTAACTCTGCAGGCTGTGATTGAAAAATAAATGTCTGAAATTTTATCAGTAGATGTTTTGCTGTCAATATCAAAATAAAGCTTTGACTTTGAGGTTATTCTCAGGCACAACAACGAGAAGAACTTTTTAATCTGGATCAATGAGGAGGACCACACAAGGATCATATCCATGGAGAAAGGAGGAAACATGAAGAGAGTGTTTGAAAGGTTCTGCAGAGGGCTTAAACAGGTTTGCAAGTCTCTCTGTCTTCTTGCACCACCATCGTTCAGTGTTTTAAAACAACTTCAGTCATTACTGCTCAATTCAGTGCATATTCATGCAGCAGTTTCATCACAAGTATAGGAAATTTTGTCTACAAGACTTTATTTTAAACTAGGCCATATGACCAAATATTCACAAAAATGAACACAACCATGAAAAGGGAGCCTTATTATTTTCTCTTATGAACTGTAGAGTATTCTTCAGTCTTTTGCAATGATTTTCATTGTTGTGCTCCGAAAAGGAAAAAGTAAGGTCTTCTTTCACTTTTTAGGTGGAGCATCTCATTCAGGAGAGGGGTTGGGAGTTCATGTGGAATGAGCGTCTGGGCTACATCCTCACCTGCCCCTCCAACCTGGGTACCGGGCTCAGGGCTGGTGTGCATATTCGCCTGCCCTTCCTCAGCAGGGTAACATGGAAAACACTGGACAGCAAACACAGGAAAACATATCCAACCTGCTTTATGACTCTAATGTATGAAGATGGTTCAATGTTTATATTCTAGGACCCACGCTTCAAAAAGATCCTGGAAAACCTGAGGCTACAGAAAAGAGGCACAGGAGGTGTTGACACGGCTGCCACAGGAGACACCGTCGACATCTCTAATCTCGACCGTCTGGGCAAGTCAGAGGTAAACACTTGAGGAGGAGGAAGGAAGCAGCTGAAGTAAAAGCAGAAAAGAGCAGCAGGCAAAGAGAGACAAAGTCAGACAGAGGAGTGCAGACATCCCAACAGGTGTGGGCTGCGAATAATCGAATCCCTGCTGTTCTTAAATCTATAATCCAGGCAGGGATGTGCCAGCTGAGGTTAAAAGACTTCTGTTTCCTGAGCTGAACCTTTCATGCTGCACTTCCTCCCAGACTGTGATGAAGGCCTCCAACAGGCACTAAGAATCAAAGGCTCTTAAAGGTCACAGATGGGTACAGACGGGGTTGTGGCTGTGGTCACAGTTGACCAATCACACCCGAGCAGACAAACTCCTACCTGAAAGACTAAAGGCAGGGAGCAAAAGTCCCCTAGTGTTGGCTGGATTTGCCAATGATTTCAGACAGCAGCACCCTCTAGTTGGTAGACAACACACAGCAGAGAATCAAAGAAGATTTAAACTCTGTACAGACACCGTGTAAATGGACACATTATAAAGTGCAGTGTTTAGATATAAAGGTGCCATATGATCAAGCGGTCAAGATTCATGGGTTTCAGCAAGGCGGCCAAAGTCCAAGTGTGGGATTAGTCTCAGTCACCATTCATTATGGTGTCATACACTCTTGTGCTTCCATAGTTCAGTTTGAACTAGACAACAAACCTGTGCATTTAGCAAAAAGTACCAATTTGACCTCTACAAAGGAACTGCACTGTAACTGGCGCTTAATTATTACATATTGGACCTTAAACAAATGTCTGTATTTGATGTCCAGAAAGATAAAGACGTACTTACATGCTGCTATCTTATTCCCAATTTTTCTTTTAGTCTTTTTGAACATGACAGTGTCTCAATGACACATAGTCTTTGTCAGATGTCACTTTTAATACCCACTAATGAGTTAAAGTTATTATTTATTTATGAAGTAAGCTCAAGCTCTTATAAAATCAAATGAAAATCTGCATGTTTGTGGAAAACCAAGTGGAAGTCAGGTAATCCTCTAACCTGAGTCTGTGTAATGATCATGTGACACTAGTTTCCATGTATCCACAGGTGGAGCTGGTACAGTTAGTGATCGACGGTGTAAACTACCTGATTGAATGCGAGAAGAGGCTGGAAAGGGGGCAGGACATCAAGATCCCCTCTCCCATCCCTCAGTTTAGGAAGTGAACACCACCTCTGCTGGGAATCCTGGTTCAGAGCAGTGCTCCAAGTCCAACCGCTGGTTGTTAAAATGTTGGTCTTACAAGATATTGATGGCATGTAGTCTTCAGCACTGCAATTACTTACATGCACAGTAAAATTCAGTACATGTACATGCACTCTAAGCACAATAAAGTCTCTTGATGAACTGAGTAAAGTTGTTGAGTTATTCTCTTACTCCTCTTCCACTTCACGCCTCTTCTGTTCCTGCCTGCCATGTCTCTGTAGTCTGAGTTGCTGTAAATTACTTCAGTACTGTAATCCTTGTTGTCACACTGGCCTCAGTCAGTTTCAGATGCAGTGTTCACTCCCATTCCAGCTATATTCACTGCAAAGCTAAGCAGTGCATTTACTTCTTATATTACTTGTGTTTTTACATTTTTGTATCTTAAGTTTTACTTGAGACTTGAGTACTCCTTTACCACTTCCTGTGAACCAAATCCAACCAGGTTACACTGATTTGTCTTAAAAAACACACAGAAATGCTTCTAACAAGTTTAAGCTATCATAAACTTATACTGCTGGGGACAAACACAAAACAAGGCTATAAAATATAGCTGAATCTGGGTCAAAAAAAAAAAAAAAAGAAAGTAGAGCTCAGGAGGAAGACACACTCACACCCAGACTTGACCTCCCACTGTTCTGCTGGTTCCTTCTGTTACTGACTGACAGAGATGTTGTTATCAGGCCATGGCCGACTGCCAGTCTTAATGAGATTGAACTATATTGGACAACAATGCCGAGACCTTTGCAACTCTCTGACTACGTGCTAAACCCCTGCTTGTTCTGCACTGCAAATCACAAAGAAATCCAAAACCGCCATAACTGCAGCAGGTTTCTTCTTTTAATGATGAGATTTATCTCTCCATCTAATGACCATGCAAAATAAACAAAACAAAATCATTAAAAAAGTGGCCAAATAATGGATTACTCCTCAGCAGCTGATGGTTAACCTGACATTCAGACTTCACCTGCCTCCTACACAAGGCCTTTAATCCAAGGGTAACAGGCCAAGCTCATTACTGACACAAACCAGACAGGCCAAACAGAGGTGGCTGCTGAACACTGTAACATAGCCGGTTTCATCTTATTTCACATGCTTAGGCGAGGAGAAACAGGGATTATTCCTCAGAAACAAAGCATTCTGCCGAAAGAAATTAGTGTTCTAATTATTTGGGTGAATGGTCCTTATAAATCCTGCTGCTCAGAGACTCTTTCTGAGTTGCTCTTCCTTTCCTGGTGGCAGATTAATGACGTACATCTATTAATGCTATTAGAGATCTACACTAAAGAGCTCAGAAACTATGTGTGTGTGTGCTTGTGACGAATTAATGCTGAAATGATTACATCCTGAAGGAGGCTAGAATTCATTAAATCAACACTAAAATTGGATTTCTGAGCAGGGATGGCTAATAACCAGATCATACTCAACACAAAACCAATTATAGTGTTTAACTTAGATTTTCAATGTGTACCATTGGTACATATGTCGTATTTCAATGAAGTCTGGAAGAGGCAATATTTTACAGCTATAGATTTGTATAGTTATACATTGAAATCTGCAGGTGTGGCAGCTTCAGTCTCTGCTTCACTACATACGACTCAAGTGTCCTGAGTAAATGTCTTGCACAAATACAAGACAAATAAGTAGTTTCAAGTTAAGCAAACTCTTATTGACACTAGAACACCTTTGAAAATCTGTTTAATGATAAACTGGAGGGACTATAAGAGGACTGTGAAAGAGCAGCAACATGTACAGTAAATAAAGACTATAATGCACGGAGGACACTCCTCTAATGTGAACTGCCCAAACGTTATTAGTTGTTGTAACGTGGCGAGGCTATAAAAGGCACGAGTCAAAGCATAATGTTCACTTGATATTGGAGCTTTGAGAGGTTCTCAGTTCAATACTTTTCCACTTGATCGTAGAGTCAGAATGAGGCTGTGTGTAACTTTATTGGTTGTCTGTACGTTGATGCCAGCAGGTAAGAGCATTAGACAGGAGAACTTAACACAGAAATAAATACAGGAACTAAGTTTATCTTTGCTGTTTTTTGTGAATGTTTTCATTCTCCTTTGCCTGCAGTGTATGGGTTAAAGTGTTTCACCTGCTGGGGTGCAAACCCTGGCCACTGCAATGAGATATGGACCTGTCCTAACCATTTCGATCGCTGCTATACCACAATCGGTAGGTTGAATTTACAACCTCTTTAAGCTTTTATATTATCTATTCTATTGTGTGATTTTATTTTTTCCCAATATGACCTTCGCTGGTGCTTCAGTAAAAGTTAGTATAGCCATAGTGAGACTTGTGGACAGCATAGTACAAAATTCAGTGAACTATATGACACATTCTTACTTATTTATTGAAACACTCCATGTCTTTTTCTGTTGCAGTTGCAGAAAATATGATCAGCAAACACTGCACGAGAAGTGATATGTGCAACAATGTTTATTCCAATGGTATGACATGCTGTTCTGGAGACCTGTGTAATGGAGCAAAACACACTGGGGTCTTTCTCCCCCTCCTTCTAGCGCCTGTTGCCATCATTACACTTTTCCTCTAAAGGTCTATGTCCACATCTTTATATATTTAGTTGTAGTTTCCAATGTTTAAAAGTGGAGGAAGCACACGGTTATCTTCTGAGGCAGTGGTGATCTCTAATACATCTTAAATTCTGGTGAACTACTGAAAACATTTAGCATTTTTCACTGTATATCTGTAATCTCTCTGATGGTTACATGTATTATATTATCGCTTATTTTAACTTACTTCTGCATGTAACTGATATTGTGTATTTTTTATATATTGTGTAAAATATTTGTATATAACTACTAAATATAAACTTTTTCCTTCAGACTGCATATTGTGTCAGACTTCTTTCTGCTTTTTTTTAGTAAAAAAAAATTTAAAAAACATGTCATCCAATTTTTTACTTCGAGGAACCCTAAACTGACACGGACAAGCCTATGGACTGCCATCTGAGATTTTTTCTTTTAGATGTTTAGAAATTGTATGAAATTTCTCAAACTTTCTGTCATTTCATTACTTATGTAAAGAATTAAGGTGAAAAAATATTTTCCCTTTTTTGCACCTGGAGGCCCATCAAAGATTTCAATTCAGTTACCAACATTTTCAAGGAATAAACATGTAATTGGGAAAATATATGACTCTTACTGGCTATGATGTCATGCATCACCCTGTGTGTAGTTAATAAGTGGGCAGTAGAGGGCAGTATAGGAGAAATCACAAGGTGGCATAGACCTACTCTGCAGAGCTGTGGCATTATCAGTAAATAAAAGATGTAACACATAACCACCAACTCCATATTTGTGTGTGTGCATCAAAACCTATATTTTTATGTGTGATATTAGTTTAGGATTTTAATTATTTTGGCAACTTATTGCATTAATTATGTTATTAAACAATAAGTTAAAGTACTTATTTTGGAGACTTTTCCTCTTAGAAATCTTCCATGAAATACATAATGTGCTATTATAATGTAAGTGGTCTGTGCACTTATACCATGATTAGACACATAAAACTTTGGAAGTGCATGTTTTTTACAAAAATATTGATGTAAATTCAGTTACATGCAAATTCATGACCTTGTTAGTACAAAGTAAGATCTATGACTGGTTAAATCATAAAATGTTTTTTTTTTTTAGAAACCTTATCTAATTTTTTTAATGTATAAAACCAAATAACAGCCACAAGTCACAGTTTGATTTCCTGGGTTGATTATATTATAACTGTAGCCTATAATTAATGGACAATCTTGGAAGTGAACTCATGGCCAAGAAAACACCAATTGATTTGGCATCACTTCTGAAAGAGCAGATCGAAACTGTGACCAGCTGATTATCATCTGTGAAATCTTTTTAAAGTGGTTTAGTACACAGTGACTGTGTATAAATAAATTTACACTCTTCTGTTCAGTCACTCTTGAGATAATGTTGTCTCCAGAATAAAAGGCAACACAAAACAACTTGGGCTTGAGTTTAATCATTGTGTAACAACTCCTCTATGGCTGTATATAAACTGTAATCATCACAGGGCACTGCAGTTGACAAAAAGCAATTCTCTAATGTTTGCCATTAAAATTGCTCATTGTCATAAATCACAAGCAATAAAAGAAACAAGTATCTAAAATAAAAATCTTGTGAGGTCAATTGATTTAGAGGCAAAGAGAAGCACAGAGCTGCATGGGCTTGGATGGTTGCATGTTGAGCAAAGGCTTTGTGTTTTCACCGAGGAATGTTCATGAATGGGTGTGAATGATCTATATTCCTTCTGCTGTGACGTAGTGCTGACTTGTGTTCTTTCCTTCATGCATGTCAAATGCATCTGCAGGGGTTTTTATTTGCTGCCAGTCCAACTAATTTCCAACATGAGCCAATCTGTCGGCTCTAGGGTTCAAGTTGCTTCATTTTCAGGGTGTTCTTGCATATTAGCCATTAAGATCATGTCATTTTTGTGGGATTATACTATACAAATGATAAATATACTTTATTATGACCTGTTCTATGTTTGCAAACCCCAAATACTGTAGATCTTTTATCTTTCTGTTACAGCTGATGTCATTCTAACAACTTAGAGATATCTTATTAATGCAGAAACTGTCAAACATATTTGTTATTAAGAGTAGTAATATAAAAGGTTTTTTTTATAATAGCCTGAAACAATTCATATTAAAAATGTACTGAAGGAGAAAAGAGCTTTATGAAAGGGAAGAGAAAGAACAATGAAGTAGAATAGCAGTAACACATATTTCCCCTCTGTGGTAGATTCTCTAACCAGTCCTGTGTGAATAATATTATAAATAAACATCATTTCAGCTCTCTGTTACTTCAGTGTTATTAATGAAACAAGCATGTCTCTTTCTGTAAAGGGTCACAACTCATCCACAAGGACTTGTGACCTCTTTTGGCTTGTTAAGTGACAAACTCATTTCCAGTGCGCCATCACAGGCGACTATAAATACATTACAGAAAATTCAAGACCGCTGTGCCCAGTGCTAGAAACAAATAATCAGACTTTATTCCCTTCAATGGCATCCAAACCGCGTTTCATTCTCTAATGAAGACTGAAAATTGCAACACATCGAGCGAAAAAAGACATCCGCTGGTTAATTGAATCATCACGGTTGAGCAGGTTTGAGATTAATTCCACGTAAGGAGAAGATCAAAAGCGAGCCAGTGAGAAGGATGTCGTGGGGAATAAGAGCACTGAGGCTTGTGGGATAATCCCATTAAGAGCTGCACATTCATTCAGACTGAGGATCCACAACTGTACAGTATGTAACAGATTAGGGCTAAACAGTTACAGAGAGGGGTCGCAAACAAACCTGTACTCTTGCAGGTTTAGAACACTGTGCTGTTTTATTATGAGCCCTCAGTGTTAAGCCTTTCTAAGTGTGGTTTGGAGCGATGATCAGCCACTATGAAAGCTATTTAAGAGTTTGGATCTGGAACAAATTGGATTACAAAAAAATAGGAGAAATGCATGAGTCACTGCTTAATTCTAATTGCCAAAAGGATATTTTAAATCATTGGATTGAACATTTATATTGTACACATACACACATGTATCACTGCTGGATGACATCCTCTCTCACTACAGTGCAAACATTCGATCCAAAATTAGACCCATTTCCTCTGGTGTCTTTGTTTAAACTGTATATATTAAAAGAGTATGACACCCTGCAAGTGGATATTCTCAGTTCGTCACAAAAAGACAGTTTTGATGGGTGGTCACACCTCCTCCACTCTAGTTTTCAAAATAAGAGCCCCTCAGGACTGAGAGCTCAGCCCCCTCCTGTTCACTCTGTGCACCAGTGACTGCAGCTCTTGACATGGAGAGAGCTCTGTTGTGAAGTATGCGACGACCCCACCACCTTCAGACAGATTTCTAATAACAGTGACAGTTTATGTAGGGAGACATCAGCTATCTTTGAGAATAGCGCCCAAATGCCCAAATGATATGAAAAGACAAAACATAGCACTGCAACAGCCTGCTCGCTGATACAGAAGTATCCAATGCTGTACCACCAGACTACAGGCAAGCTTTTCCTCAAGCTGTGACACTTTTAACTCAGTCTCTGCACTTAAAAGAAAGAAATATCATTATTTCTTTTTAACTTATTAATCAATTTATATAGTTTTATATATTTGTAGTAGCATAGAGGAACTACAGCTTACATTTTAGCAAACCCCCGATATTATTACAATTAAAGATTCTTTAATGAAAAGGAGGAGAGTTAATAAAACAGAAAGACTCAGAAAAGTAGAACATAAAAAAATGTGCGTAATCATGCAAGTCATATTTATTTTCAAATTGTCAATGCAACACAAACAGAAGAGACAGTAGCGACATAAAACCATCTGAAGACATAAACCCATAACAGTTTATATTCTCACAAAGAAGAAAGCTATAATGTTCCACAAATTTCTTTGATAAACAAATAGAAAAACAGTTAACAGTTTCCATCATCTATAAATCTGACATCAATTCAAATCATTCAAATAAATATACTACAATAAAAAGCTAACATATTTAGAATTCCAAATAAAATATTTGGCAAAAAACAATGCAAAATATTCATTGACAGTCTTTGTCAAACTAATGTATTTACAGAGATAAAGTTGAATGTGTGATAGTGTGTGTGCATATTTACAAGTGTGTGTTTGCGTTTGTGTGTGTGAGATCTCATTCCACAGAGCAGAAGTTATCCAGATTATTCTCGCGGGTCTTGGGGAGCTCGTGATGTTCCAGTAGTCGGTACTGGAAGGAAACACGGTTGATATAGTTCCCACTGGACACCAGCCTCACCACTGAGTTATCACAGCCAATCTTCATCTGAGCTAAAGTGCCAAAGAGAAAAACAGATGTTTTGCACTGGAGCACAAACAGAACGTTCATGTTTTTTAGCCAGAACGTCTGAGTCCAGTGGACAGAATAACTTGCTGTCAGCTAGCACATTGTATGAATATGAGCAAACTAACTAACTAGGAGAAAGGGTTGTTGGTGGTGTAACATGTAGGCCAGATGACAGCAGATCAATGTTTTCAATGTGAACTCTGGACTAATTTTTACCTCCTTTTTCAGTCAGGTATGTTTCACTGAAAATCAGGACATTTTTCATGTGTGTTTGTGGTTCGCAGAAACACTCAAGGTCAACATTTATTCCTGTGGTTGGTTTGTATGACAAGTGTACGTGTCTTTGTTTTGTTTGTGAACTGTTTTGCAATGTTACCATCAACCCAGATAAATAGATTTAGTACAGTAAAGATTCATAGTATTCAATGTTATAAAATATGTGTTTGGGGTACAATTTATGGGCTGAGTGTGCAACCACTAGCACAAAAATTAATGTTTTTTTCCCAGAGAATATGAATATTTTCAAGGGTTTTTTCTGTAATATTAAAAAAGCTGAAGATCAGGTTGCAAAGTACAATTTGCAGAGCAAAAATTTAATGTGGGATGTTCTTATTTTATTTGGAAGGATTCCTCTGCAGTGAAATCTGCCAGAATTTTTATTATTGAGGCATATTCTTAACAGTCCTCTCAATGAGATGACCCTGCTGCTGTAAAACTGCGTTGAGCAGGGTGTTTTAATGTGGGATCATGACATGCAGCTGGAATTAAGTTTCATTGTTTGTTTTATTTTAAATGTCAATGTCTGGCAGCTTTAATAAGTCAGATTGTCAAATTGTCACAGTTCTAATGGAAAATTTAAAATGAAAATCACAGATTAACACTGAAAGTCAACAAGTGGGTCTTTGACTCACCGAGCCCAGTGTTAGAGAAACACACATCAGCTACAGGAAACATCTTCGAGGTGTCGACCCCATTTCCCCCAAGCAGCTCCACATAATCACCTGACCCTGAGCAGCCCGACCACACCTGCCTCTGTGAACAAATATACAACAAAATATTTTAGTATATTATCAAGTCTACCTTTGAGAAGTATCATATGTAAAAAAACTGTGGAGTTTTTGACCACTGATTGGAGCAACATGTTGGCAAGCAGGTCACCATTTTTTAAAATGATTTGTCTACTAACACATGCAGAAGGACACACATGTATTGCGATATTCAGTGACTGTTGGGTTCTGGGTAATACCCATGTATAGTGCATGCTAGCCATGCACTATAAAATAAAATAGCACTAAAATAGTGCATGCTAGCCATGCACTATACATGGAATATACAGAAAGAAGTACTTTTTTTTTTTTTTTTTTTTACAAAAGTCAACTTGTAAAAGCCTGTAAGCTACAGCTGCAATGCTTGTTTTTGTATTGCTTTTTCTTGAATATAAGTAGCTATATATGTAGGAAGAAAACATCCTTCGTCAAATTACTAGGCTCTGATCAGTGATCGTGAACTGTGGGAAATGCAGATAGCACTTATATGAATTGCAGAATAAATCTGAGATGTGGGCAGACATTCAGAGGTCTGAAACCAGGATACTGGAATAGTGTTTCCCCTCCAATTAGGGTTCATGTTAAGGTAAATGGGATTAGTTTTGAGCGGAGGCTGATAGATCTTAAAGCAACATTATGTAACTATTTAACCTTAAAATAGACGCTTGGCTCAAAATCATTTCTGACACTGTTTTGGGGTGAGCGCGTGTCTCTCTCTGAGTCACTCGGTGCCCCGGTCGCCTGTTTCAGCACTATGTAACTTGGGTGTCGGGTAGCATCGCAGCACCTAATTCTTTATGGCGCTCTGTCTCACACAAAAACAGAAACTACAAACTAAACTGGATTATGTTTTATGGAGAAAATGCTGTCTGGTTTTGCCTCTGATTGGCTGCTCTGACTCAGCTCTGTGATTATCACAGTTTCCTACAGTAACCTGCTACTGCAGCTAACTGTAGCTACCCGTTAGCTCTGTTAGCTTTGAGGCTAGCTGAATGCACTAAGGACCAGGAAATGCTGATGTACACCAATATCACAGCAATTTTGGACCATAATAAGATGGAGGTCTTCATGTAATGGGCTAAGGGGCACCTAATAAAGAGAATGCTGCTGGGAGGTGGGCTGGAAAGGACAGAATCAGAGCTATGCAAGCTGATATGTACTGCAACGCAACATCATGACACAGGTGAAGACCAGGAGGACTTTAATAAAGGAAGCTAAAAAAAGAGTAAGCAAGCAAGAGGGGAATCTCAGAATGGCTTTCAGTTGTTGGCAAGTTTTTCAAAATAAAAAACTCATGACAGATGCTGAGTTGGACTTCTTACTGTTTAGAGAAGTAAGAAGTATTAGCTGAAAATAAAAATGTATGTTTTTTCGTTAACTTTAAATTAGCCTTTTTTTAAAAAAAAATAAAAAACCTACAGAGGGAGCAAGTCCTTCTCTGTTTCTGCAGTAGCGCAGAAAGGAAAAAAAATTAGCACTCGGATGGTCTTTTTTCTTTTTTTAGCATTTTACAAGGTACTCTCCTACAAGTTTATAGAGTGAATTTGAGTTTGATATGTAGTCAGGCACAATCTGCAACTTCATAGTTAAGATGCCACTCAATCCTACACTATGGACCTTAGATAGCGTAAGGTGATATCAAACTGCAATGACATATACATTTATGTAATTCCTACATCTGGAAAACAAAAAAATATGCATCAACAGCTATATTCAATGACATTTGGCACAACCATGTTTAAACTAGAGGCTTCGGTGTCGTTAAAGTGCCATATTTCTGCCTCAGTGCATTTTAATATTGGTAACTGAAAGAAAACATTCAGTAAAGTGAGAGTACTTCTTCTTTTCCAAAGACAGCAGCATTTTTGTTTTTCTGTGTGTGTGTGTGTGTGTCTCACCTGCAGGCTGAGCTCATTGCTTTTGGCCTGCCCCAAGCTGAGTTCTGTCAGTCGGATCTCTACGGGGTAGATGATGGAGAAGCTGCAGTTCCTGTGCTGGTGTGGCATCACCATGGTGAAGCTGCCCTCTGGACTCTGAGACATGATGTTACAGGCTTTATACACACACACCCACACACACCCACACACACACACGCACACACACGGGGGGAGAGGTTTCGAATTAACAGTTCCCCATCACCAGAGAAACTCATTACTGACACCTCATGTCACAAATTGGACATAATCAAGGCTGACTGCGGGGAGGGGACACAATTAGGGCTGAGCATGGAAATCCAATTCCAGTTCTGATGACAAAGATAAGAAAATAATGAAATTTGAATTGATAACAGTATGGTAGACTAGATAGGCACCAACAGGAGTCGGAACACTTTACTCCTGTGGGTATGTTGTTCATTTAGTGACATTTTTGTAGTGAAGGAGTTGTGCCAATCAAAGCTAAGGAGAGACTGTTAGAATGAATATTATGGAGTGTAATTTGTTCTGCAGGTGCAAAATAGATCAATGACTTTTAACTGTTGTGTGTATGTGTCACTTTTCCTATTTTAAATTTATGTACTATTAGTAAGTTATCACTGCTGCATTTGCATACATGTTGTTTTACATAGCACAGTGGAGTCTTGTGATTAGATAAAAGTGTTCTTAAACGCAAACAACTGCAGCTAATTGTCAAAATAGGTATGAAATTTCAAAATAGAGAGTTTGTGAGGAAGGAACAAGATTTATACTGTTTTTCTTTTTCAAGTCCATTCAGACTCTCTCTTTTGTGTCAGTGCGCTCTCTTATTCTGACTTTGTCTTACAGCCAGACTGTGATTGTTATGTTGCTTGACACCGTGTTTGTCAAGCAGCTGGAAAACAGGTGCATTCCTCTCCCTCAACCCTCTCCTGTCACTCTCAGCCTTGATTTCTGCTTGACCAGGCGCAAATGACCAGGAAGAGCACTCTTGCATGCACACAAGCAAGTAGCCCTCATATTGAAGCACACATATAAAATAACCAACAAATATGATTTAGATGCAAGGCCTCTGTCCTTGTTTACATTTTTCTCTTTACTTTCTTATTTTCATGGATCTTATTTCTGCTTATTTTTGCTTTTAGACTCTTTAGCCCTCAAATGACTTCAAGGATGCGCAGCATGACTCACGGAAGGGGTTGTGTAGCTTTTTGACAGAGAGAGTGAAGCCGCTGTCAGGGCTCTGGATGCGAAAGAAGACCATGGCCACGTTCTGGGAGGAGCGGCTGGTGGCTCCGGCTGCTGTGGAGGAGCAGTAGTCTGTGTAGCGCTGGTGAAGAGGCAGCTGGTGGTCCTGCCTGCTGGGGAACTTCTCCCCCTTCAGAACCCAGCCGTCAAACATCTGAGGGTGGGAATATAGCTTGGAGTAAATATAGAGCATATGCCATGTTTTTCTTTTAACATACAAATATTCAATATGAGCAAAAACTGGGAAATGATACTTTGATTCATGATTTCTCATATTCCTTGAGGGAAAGTGCCAAAATTAGAGCCAAAATTATTCCCTTCCCTTGTGGATACATAATATGAGGTTAAATATGACATGAACACATTTCTTGGTTTCGTGTGCTGAAAGGTAACATAAAGATGCTATTAGAGAAGCTTTTTCTGTTAACATGAAGTGGGTGAACATAATGAGGCAGCTATTTTTGTACATAGATTGAAATACAGTATATGATTTAATCGATATACAAGACTCCTAAAAGTCCTTGTGCTCTCTATAAACTTTTCATCTAAATGATAAGTTTTATCAATAAATTTAAAGCTTACAGTAGGCAACATTACTTTACTGTTGATGTCTTTTCAAGGGCTATTAGTTCCGCGTGATTTACAGGATTATCTCCACTGCTTTGCTGTGAATCATTTAATTTCTTTATGAATTTTGTTAGACAATTATTTGTTAAATCTCATCTTTGAGTTCAAAAACAAAGAGGTTTGCTGTTTGGTTGTGTGGAGCATCTTTAACCTGTTAAAAGAGACGTTTTAGTTCACATCACATAAAATTGCTGCTCCAGATGCCACCTCTGCTCGCTATGTTGTTATGAAGGTGGGCTGTCTGAATCTGAGCTGTGCCTATTAATAGAGTTGTTCCTGTCACTTAAATTGGAAATTTTTCCTTAACTATTCAACCTGTCTTAAAGTGAAAAAAACACATTAAAAGAACAGTCAGCATTGAGCACAATTTGATCTACAGGGTTAAACACTGAAAATAAATTGTATGCATTATAAGAAGCCTTTGTAACTGTCAATCAAAGTTTTCACAAAACAAATCAACTTTTAGATGCTGCTGACATGTGCTCTTCTAACAAAGTAATAGAAGTTTAACCAACTGGTATTTCTGGTGCTGACTATCAACATTTATTCAACTCCTCAACCAACTGTGATCAACCTTAGCCTTTTTGCCACTTAAGTGCATATTGACTGAAAACTGCAGTAACTTGCGGGCTTGGCTGCAGAACTAAAGCCTTCTCTTCCCACACTTGCTCTGGGTAATGTGACCAATGCAGAGAGGATCCCGTGTTTGTGTGTTTGGCCCTTAAACTCTGCCTTAACCCAGTCTGGCATCATTTTAGTCAAATAGAAGAAGATGAAACGGAATTAAGGGTAAATGATGAAGCCCTGAACTCCCTGTCTTCCTCTCGCTGAGGGGTTGCGGATGTGTGGGTGTTATTTTTGGAGACTGGAGTCGACCTTGATGAAGTCTCCAGCGCTGCAGTCGATACTGACGTCAGACAGCTCCAGACTGATGACCTCACTGGGCTCAGCGATGATGAAAGCAGCACAGGCCAGCTGCGGCTGAGACGCCACGAAGGTGAAGAAGCCGTCAGTGGCCAGCATGTCCAAACATCCTTCGAACCACACATACACATACACATACACATACACACGCACACAAACACATACATGCACATACATATTACATAATGACAGACAAAGAATTCACCTTTGACCACGAGCAAACTTAAGGGCTTTAGTGTGATCTTTAAAACTGGTCATGAACTCAGTGTGTGATGGTCGTCAGATTTATGGTCAAATATAATAAGTCTTCTTGTGTTTAATTAACAAATGTTGACTGGAGTGCTGTTTTTTCTCTGCTTACACAGTTAAGTTTATGTGGCTCTGAGGAGCTTGAGCCAAAATGACATTTGCTGTAAGCACTTTTGAGGAGAAGTAAATATCCTACATAGTTGCAGTTAGAGTTTTATGTACAATAAAGATGTAGGTATGTAAATAATAATATGCACTGCAGTTACCTTTGATGCACATCTCTCCTCTAAATGTGTAAAACTGATCACTTCACATAGGCTACTTTTAATTATGTGAAAGGTTTACTTGTTGTTTGCCAGGTCAGTTCACAGTGTTGCTCAGCGTTAATCAGCTGCTGAATAAATCCATTGTTTGCTGTTGCACTTACTGAGAGGTCGGCGGAAAATAAAATCCTCTGAATCTCTTTTCTGGTCCAAACTGAGCAGAGAAAATAGTCCATCTGAAGCTTCGTTGTCCTGAATAAAGACATGATAGAAACAGACATTTAATTTGAGGTTTACATTAAATCAGTTTAACTTGTCAAACTTGTGAACTGAAACAATGTGGGATTACAGATTAACAATCCAAACTCTCACCTCAATGTAGCGACTGAGCCCCATCCTTGATGAGAGGGAGATCAGGAAGAGGAACAGCTGTGTGCGCAGAGCCACCGACATACTGAAGTGCGTCTCTCGGTTTCCTGAAGCAGAGGGAGAAAATAACGGCGCTGCCTCAGAGGGGGCAGCTTTTATAGCAGCACGGACTAACAGGCAGGCCTACATCAGAGGGTCAGGGAAAACGACTGAGCTGTGCAGACTTACAGACATTTTATTCATGTGTGAAAACCTCTCTCTCACCAGTTGCCTGCTAGTACACTTAAATGCGCTTGACTGTGTAAAAACTAATGATATCTGCCAACATATCATAAAGTAAACCTGCCAAATTAAGAAACAATTGTTAAGCAACATAATATTTATTAATAAGACTGTTACATTGTGCTCTGCTCATAACATTATAGTGCCACTGTTGATAGAAAAGCTATAATGATACATATCTAAATTAAAAATAATATATAATGCCAAAAGGCACAATGTTATTTTCTCAGACATGAAGCACATTTCACATGTGATAAGTTACTGTAAATGTAGATTTCCTTTTAACTTCTGGCCAGATTACATTTTTTCTCTAGAGGAATGGGCACTTCCATGGTAAACCAAACACAATGAGACGAAATGATACAGTCACATAAATGCAACTTTAGAGGAAATTTCATATGTGAGATGAAACTCAGACAAATTAAAACATGAAATTCATATTCTGTAAGAGATGAAATGCTGAAGCAAGGACAGACATGCAAACATGGTCTTACAATCTGCAATAATGTTACCATGATGGCATTCAAAACATAGCAGCTTTGCAGTGTTTGTGAATGGGACAGAAGCAGGCATGTGACTGGTGGAGGTTGTCGGTGTGGTCCTTAACATCTGTGGGCCAAGTTTTTAAAAGCTCTAATGCTGGACTAAAGTTTTCAGTCCCACTGTGTATCCTGGTGGTTGTTTTTCTCAACCATTCTGTAAAAATAGTAAGATACAGGGACAGAGTGTGAAGTATCATTTGTCTCCGGTGATCCACATGGAGTTGTCAACTGTGCCTTTTTTGCCTGACCTCCCCATTCTCTCTACTCTGAGGTCAGTTTCTTGTGGCATCTTTCTAAACTAGTTCAACCAGTCAAATTGCAGATTCACTGTGCTGGTTACTAGTTTGGGCAAGATAGGAGAAACAAAATTTATCATAAACAAAATTTCATTTAATATTACAAGATTGAACTTGTAGGATTCAGCTTGGTTAGGATTTGGTTAAGATTTGGAGTCAGTGAGATGGTGATAAAAAAGCTATTTGTGGAATAGTCTCAAAACTTAATCTATAGAAGTCATGCACATAACTATGGATTTACCCTTTACCCCTCCACAGTGGTGCTGTCATGAAAAAAATGGACCGTTTTCTCCCACGTACACAAATCCTTTACATTAAATTTCAGTAATGTGATGAGGGGAACCACAAACTGCACAACACAAAAACCAAAAAGGACAGGATTCAAAATGTGTGACAAGAGAAATCAAGAGAGAGAGAAGCGGAGACGTAATGCAGTTTAGTGACATAGTAAGTTCATTTAGATGAGACTAATCATGAGTGTCCATGCTCCATGGTGAAAGGGCAAACTCAGACGTAGCTCAGTGAAAGAGATGATGATCTTTGTGTCAGTGTTCATACACACTTCTGATGCTTCAAAAGACTCTTTGTAAAACTCTTGTGGGCAGTAACCTCAAGCTAGTAATAGCTGACTTTTTCTCACAGTGGTCTGCAATGCCACACACACACACACACACACAGAACTACAGATAAAGAAAATAAAGCATTAATAAATTTAATGAGTCTAACAGTCCTTCAAACTGTTTTCATACAATGCTGATGACCTATTCAAGGTGTATTACCTTCATTTAAAAGCCAGTGGTCAGTGATAATAATGAGTTGTCTTATAAGGTCTTTGTGCTAAGAAGATGTCTGAACCTATTAGCCAAGGTCTCGCTGCTAAAGTGTGTTTCGCTAATGTAAACGACAGCAGAGCAAAAGGAAAATGTTAGCAAAACGCTGGTTGGTGTGTTCATGTGTGCTGCCATGTGCCACAAGTGCTTGTCCTTTGGCAGTTTTACACAAATGCTGCCATGTGTGTGATGTGGTGCACATTAGATACAATAATTGTTCAAATCAAAATTTATTAAATGAATCGATAGATTTTAATGAACAAGTAACCCCACGGTCTCATTATTCTGCTTGATATGATGAACAGATATATCAATTCACATTATTCAGTTCAATTCATAGAGTCCAACATCTAATCTGATCTAATATAATCATATCTGACCTCTCTCCCCATATTACCGCTGCTCAACCCTGAACCTTCCACTGAAAATCCTTAATAAGTGAATTAAAATCCTTTGCTGCCCATAGATGAAATTTCTGTACATTTTTTTTGTTCCAGAATGAAAGAAATGCAGTAGTGACAAGATAAAATCACAAAACTAATACAAAAACAGGCCAACACATACATGTTACATCAGCTGTTACAGGCTGTGAATTTGGTTTAGTGTACAAACAGTGACAGACGTTCATCTCTGATGTCAGTCAAAAGATAATATTAAATTCAGAGATTTTTCAAATGAAACAAGAAAAGCTAAGTGTTCTCACTATTAATATAAAATCCAAGCTGAGGCTGCCTCTGTCTTAACTAGACAAAACACTGTAACGCCATCTGGTGGCCAATGTGGGAACACTATCATATTTTTATGTGTCTGTGTTTTGTTACAATGAAATATACTGTATTAATGAATTTAAATGAACAATTATTTTTTTTAAAAATTCAACTTATTCTGCTCATCAGAATTTTCCCTTAACACAGAGGCAGTTCAGGATATTCACAGGAGTGCCCTCTGTGTCTGTGATGGTTGCCTCAGCTTGCCAGATGTGACATTCACCCCCCCCATGTGGTCAAAGTTAAATCATCATGATTGCTGAGGCCAGACATGAGCGCTTTAAGCCTGCCTTGTATCCCAGCATGCATCCTCCTTCAGAACACCTGCTCCCTGCCAAAGATAGCATATATAGCTGAGTATCTGGCCCCTGTTTATCACACATACACACACACACACACACACACACACACGCACACACACACACACATACATACATAGACACGTAGTTCTAGTGTGGATCTGTCTGTCAACACAGCGGTCCAGTCCGCTCTCCTCACCGCCTGACCGACCCATTCATCTCCTGTGGGGGCTGTAATGAGCCGACCCTCCCCGTTTGGTCCAACCTGACAGAGAGAGATTACTTTAAGACCTGCATGGATTTTCTTCCTCGTCCCCTCCTCCCCATTCCTCTCCCCTGAAAATGCTTAATTCAAAGTGCATTAATGAGGAGCGATGGATAACACACTCTTCTTTTAATTACCTTCCAGCGGAGTTGTTCAGGGGAGGCCTGGTGAGTCCCATCTGATGCCGGCCTGTTTGTTTGGTTTGCTTTTATTGGATGCATTTTGTACTCAGGATAAATTATAATGAAGCATTTATGGGTCAGTCACTGAGATGCTGCATATTAAGGTAACAAATAACAGGATATACCAAATAAAACTTCATATCGATTGTCTTGGTTTGTTTTGGGTAAGTATGTTTAAAATCTCTAACATACTGTCTGGTATCAACTTATTATTACCAAGGTAATTGGACAACCTTTAATTCTAAAAATATATTCATATCAAATTGCATTGTGTGTTGATTAGGCCGAGGTACTGGAAAGAGCCACTGAAACAAATGATGAGGATAATTCTACATAATAGTATAATTACGGAGCGCACTGTGGAATAATTGTTCTGGAGCGGCAAGGGACCTCTTTTCCCACAGAAACACGATCAGACAGAGTGACACAATCAGAGTGCAGCAGCCCAAAACTTAACTGAAGAGCTGAGGGAGAAAAATCATTGCTTAAAAGATGAACTTGATGGGAAATCATCACATCACATCACATTACTGTATACTTGTGTACTTTTTGTTTAATTGATCCAACTAGAGTCTGTCATAATGTATCTCGTCCTGATAGCTCACTCATTACTAACTCACTCAAGCCTGATCCTAAACTCTGACTGATGTGAGCCTGATCTTCACACTTATGAAGGGACACTATTGAATGTCCTCTCTTGTAAAATGACTTGTTCTCTCAAACTAACAATTCATATCTGACATGTTTGTTTTTTGTCATCTACAGGTTGGTCAGAGGAGTCAGAAGATAAATAGGACATTACTCAATGAGAACAAAAGTGATTTCTATTGTAGTGTAAAACAAAGTAAATGCAGGGTTAATGATCTATAAATTCTTCCCCTTCTTCTTTTTTTTTGCAGGCAACACTCCTATTTATACAAAGTGTAAGGAAGTTTCTTAATGTCAGTCAGTTGCCTTTCAGCTTATGTCTTAAAAATAACGTTCAGCTTTGGGCTGGGATCATCTCGAATCACCAGGATAACAACAACAGAGTATCAACTGCCTCTGTGCATCTGCAGGTTCCTATCTAATGCTTTTATTCATATGTGTCAGTTCCTGAAGCAGCTTTTTGCCAGTATGGGCTTTGGTACCCAACCAGGTTTCCATGATAGCTTATGTCTCATGTTTTTGTTCAGGAGGAGCTTGGAGGCCACTGGACCTTTAAGCATGAGGAAGAAAGAATAACACTGTAAAGAGTATGAAGGCCTGATAGAATTAATGTAGTGGCTTTTTCAGCATCTTATTGAACCAAACTCTTCCTTTTTTATCACAAATTGTCTCAATCTTGGCCAATTGCAAATACTGAGACCTTGGAAGAAAAATCTTACTCCAAACACTGCATTGTTGTGGAAAAGCTCAGACTATCCTGTTGTGTATTTGTTTTGAATGTCTTTGCAAATGTCTCGCAAAATATTCATCCTTTAACTTTGAACTGACTGAGTTTGATATAAGTGAACTGAATGTAGACATGCATACTCTTTGTTGTTCCCTTAACACACAGTTTGAAGTTCCCTGGTCGAAGTTTTCTCAGACATGTCCACTCAGGGCAGGTGGGTGGGCCTGTGACACTCAGTAAATGTGTTCCTTCATCATTCAGCCTCCTCTGTGGTCTGGCTAGACTTAGCCAGCTTAATAAACATTGATTAGTCCACATAATCAATGCACTCAATGACAATGATTCAGTGCTCTGCATAAATGTATCGACTGCAATCAGCTATAAACAGCGGCCCTCTTTTTCATGCATTTTCTGCATTTTATTAGCTGTGTTTTGATGGAACAATAATTGTACAACTCTCTGTAGAGTTAACAGACATATTTCATTAAGTGATACCAAAATGAGGTAAAATCTATTGACCATCTGTCTAGACTGTCTAGGGGTTTTTTTTCAAATAAATAAATAAATGCATGAATGAATTGAAAAACATTTTTTTGCACAGATCTTCTCAACAGTCACCAGAAGGTGGCAATGTTTAGCTACTGTTGGAATCAAAGTACTGACAGCTCTCTGTTGTTTTCTTTACTTGAAGGGTTGTACACTAAATTATATTTTCTAGAGCAAAGGTAGGTAGGCTGAATAAAACAATAAATAGCAGTAAATTTCTAACTTCTCAATGCTTAAAATGTTGTTATAATTAGATGATTCACATGAGGAAATTCTGTAGAAAAACTGTTGAACATTGTAACCACAGACCTGTACTGTACTGTAATACAAAACTGGTTCAGCCACCTGCATTCAGGTTCAACTTGTAAAAAGTCCAGGAGAGGAAAGTTTTTGGAGAATACCACAATACACCTCTCTGTTATTTCAAGCACCACCTAGAAGCCAAAAGAGAGCCATATGATACATCGTCTATTATTTAACAGTTAAATTTAAGGAAAAAGTGCAGCAGGAAAACCCCAACGTGAAGCATGTAACTTTGCTAGTCTTGATTTTCGTGGCCATGCATGACCAGGTCATGTAATGAATGTTGATAAAGTAGAAAAGCCTGTTTAATCAGGACGGATGGCTGTGCAGAGGTGGAGAATGTCAGAGAGAGCAGGCACAGCTGCTTAGTGAGAAATCCAATATTGACTGTCGGGATAAATGTCCTGCATATTCTCTCATCTGTCCCAGGGGCTGTGGTATTATGCCTCTCACGTTAGCACTCCTAATTGGATTAAAAATGGCTTGTTATTGGGAGAAAAATGACTGAGAAAACTATCATGATTATTACCTCTCAACAATGTTGGCTCCCAAAGCTGAAGAGGTCAAGTAATTGCCATGGCTTTAGAAAATGTCAGAATTGGGTGATGGAGTCTGTTTTAAAACAACAGCTGCTTTGATTGATTATGTTTTAAGATCAAACCAATAGGAAACAATGCAGTCAAATCCAGTGTTTAATTCATTATCGTATACAGCAAGAAATAACACATCAAAGTCTAACATTTACAGCATTATTTGCAGTATTTCATAATTTAAAAATTGTTATATAGTTGAAAAAAGAGTTTGTTTGAAATTATATGAATTGTGTTTGTACTGTATGCATGCAAGGCCGTGAATACATGCATGAAAAGAAATGAAACAGACAAATCCATCAGACGTCCACTGGGTTTTGGTTTGTATACCACCAGGAGCACCCATTAACAGAAAATAAATGCTTGACGCCATAAAACTGACAGTGTCTCATTCATACTGACACTCTAGCTAAATTACACATAAAAGCACTGATAACATCATCATTAAATATTGATTTTAAGGATGGTTGAAACAAAAACACATCCACACATATTCTACAGATGAGAGCATTTTGATGAGAGACAAAGCAGACTGAGCAGAGTGATTAAAGAAAAGGGCAGATAAAGATAAAGACAGACAGAACCAGAAGAGGAAGAAGAAAAAGAGGGAGTAAGAAAAAGAGAGAGAGGGTGAAAAGCGGAGAGAGGGAAGGGGCTGCGGGGGTAGAGAGAGATTTAAGGCTGAGGCTCAGAGCAGATGTTAGTGTTGATGATGATGGATGCAGGTTGTTGAGATGCAGAGTTGTTATCATGAGAGGCACTCGCAGCCTCCTCACAGCACACTTTCCCCCAGATGTCAGTGTGTGCATGTGTGCGTCTCTGTTTGTGTGTGTTTGTGTGTGTGTGTGTGTGTGTGTGTGTGTGCGTGCGTTGCACAGCAGTGGAGAGGGAGATGCTGAAATGAGCAAGCCACATGGCCAAATTAGGTTAACACTAAATCTACTTTATCTGCGTTGGTTTTCATGAAGTTGTAGATTGAAAATTCTCTAATGCCAGAAATTTCCTCCTCAGTCTAAACTTAGATCAACTACAAGTAGTCACAACAAAGAAAAGAAGCAATGAGACAACAAAGGAGAATTTAGAGTCTTATTGGCACAGATGAGGCTAATGAACAACTATCTTCTATACTCTCAGCCATAGACACAATGGAAGGCAACTTCCTCTAAATGCCTAAATTAAATTAGTAGAAAGATTTTTTTTTCACCTTTTATAACTTTATAAGGCCTTTGTATCTCTGCATTTAACCCCACATCACTGGGTTACCATAAACATCCCTGCAATAATTCAAATTCTCCCAAAAACCACACATATTTGCCCCCCTACACACATACATAGACAGCAGGTGGTGTGTGTGTGTGAATGGGACATGTTGAGTGGTAACCTGCTCTACACTTTAACCAGATAAAAGGTGCAGGACAGAAACATGTCGGTAATTGATTGCTAATTAGTTCTTTTGTTGTCATCCATTGTGTCCTGACAAAGCTTTGCCCTGGGCTGTCTATTCACAGACTCTGTCCTTGCAGCAAGGAAATAAGCATAGCCAGTCCATAATGAGGCAGACTGATGTAACCCCAGCAGGAGATAGAAGCTGCTTTACAAAGCCTGCAGATTGCTTTTGAACTCTTAGATGCAAATACAGAGGACTTGACAGTGTAAACAGTGGATTCTCAGACAGAAAGGCATGCATGCAAGTGTCATTCCATGATCCATGATGAGATGATAAATGCACCCTTAATAATTATCCAGCTGCAGTGCCCCCTCAGCTGCACTCTGCTTTACAGTATGTGTTGCAACAGACTATGTGCCATTTCCACTGAGTTGCTATACCCACATCTCTCTCCCTCTCTCATCAGTGCATGAGAAATTACCTAATGAGGAATGGGTCGCACATTTCCACAAACTCATTAACCCACGAGCGAGTGAGACTAATTGCAGCGTTTGGGTAATGTGATTTCACATCTGTTACTGCAGCCCAGGACACAGTAGTCAGCACAGGGCTGGATCTGGTGGGCTGAGCCACGCATAGAGCTAGATTCACCAGAACTATGCACACATACACACACACAGACACTCACACACACACACACACACACACACACTCAGGCTGACACCCCCTGCAGCTTCAGCCCGGATGGGTGGAGATGCAGTCAGTTTGGCTGTGGTTATAATGTTTGATCAACTGTTGTCATGCAATACCTTGTAATTACATGCCTCTGCAGGGTAGGTGAGCCGCCTGCATTCACTCTGAAAAATTGATAGTGCAAGGCTGGAGGTGGAACATAGGGGTAAATATACAGTATAAGAGGATTAAGCAATGGATTTGAGTTGGTGACCATCATAAAGCAAACTGTCATTAAACTCAGGAAAAAACTGCATTGATAAGTTTTTTTTTTTCTCTCTCATCTTCTCCCCTTACATGTGTATTTATTTTAGAATTTAATGCCATATCAAAAAGGTTTGCTATTTGTTTTCCACAAATAAATAGGTTAAAAAAACAGTTACATAACATATTTACATTGATACAGGTTTACACTGATTGTAACATGCAATAAGAATTAATAATCGATAGTATTCTGAATATTACATAAATTCACAATGGCTTGACTAAAAATTTAACCAAGACAAAAGATTAAATCCTTGCCTTACAGTAATTAGATTTTTTCCCAGCCAATTTAATAATAATACAGTACATCCTGTCTTAGCCATTATACCAATTTGTAAATGTAATTACAGTGTGATCCTGTGTTTTGCTACTTTTTATGATGGAAAAGTTCAGGCTATTTAATTCAAGCTAATTTTGCATAAAGGAAACATAGGGTTTCACACACGTGAAAGCACAGGGAGAAATAAATGATTTTTTTTCAGGGTCTTGGGTTGGTATTTTCAATAATTCAGTAAATTACATGCAAACAGTTTATGTTAATAGAAAGGTGGGAACCAACTGTTTAATATGGGAAAAGTAATATACTTTTGTTAATTATGATTAATCCTTTGTTTAACCCCCCAGCATTGTTACAGAAACTCCAATTATAAGTTTACAGGCAGTGAGACTGCTTATGGTAATGCCATATCTCATCAATTACCATCCCGTGACCGTAAATTGGCCTCAGCGCTGACAACGAGATGAGGTTAACACGCTGATTAATTTGAGCTGCTGTGATTTCAGGCTCAGGTTGACACTTATAATCTTTGACACAGACAGTGAGGTCCGCTCACTTTCATAATGGAAAAATTTTATTTACTTCCTTTGGAGCTGAGTTTATAGACATTACTTCTCGCACCAGGACGATTTGAAATTAAAGTAACGCAAAAAAGGTGAGAGTTTTGCTTAGTGCTGAATTGATGGGCAAGTCGTGAGGTGTTTTAAGTAAATGTCAAATAATCAAGAGGTATAAAGGCTAAACTATTTTATGCTAATTTTCTGTATTTTTTATTTTTCACTCGGAAACGTAATGCGAGCTAGTAAACAATATCAGGCGATGTAGGTCTAAAAATAAATTAGAAATAATAAAAACATATTAATTCATATTTCTCAGCCTAACTGAATAATAAGATATTCAATATGATAAAACTTACTGGATTCAGTTTAATAAAAGTCTTAAAGGACTGTGTTGTGTTTTGACCACTTATTTAAAACCATATAGGCCTGACTGGTGTTTGTATTTTAATAGGCTACCACTGTAAGCGATTGTAACCAATTCAGTAGCCCAAAATAAAAGGCTGACTTACACAAAAAGCCAAATCGACCTTTTTTGCACTTTTTAATTCTTCCCCATAATAAATCTGGAAACTCCCTCGCCACCCCAAAGGGCAAAAAAATAAAACCCTAAAAAAAAACCCCAAACCAGAGAACACCTCGTTAATGATGCATTTTAGGGCAGTGGAGCACACTTTTGAGCATTATGACTACTGTAGATTTACCTTATTTGCACTGCTGTACTTCAGTTTTCTAAAAGTACAAATATGTTATGAAGTCAGCCTCTGTGTGAGCCCATTCAAAGTTTCTAAGTGTTTTTCTGCAGGGCTAGAAAAAAAAAGTCTTACAATAAACCACAGAAATGCTTCCCGTTCCAGAGACAAATCGTTGGTCCCTCAAAATTGTGTGAATTGTGTAGGTAATAATATGAAAACTATCCGGCGAATCTGCGCTGGTCTATCTGTAACTTAAAATTAAAAACAGGGTGTATTCCCAGGCGTAGCCCATTAATAGTAGGCTATTGTCAAGCAAAACTGTGGTGGAATTCAAGCTGCAACAATAAATCTGTAACATTCCTGTCTTGTATTTTCGATTCTATTTCTATTGGCTAATAGCCACAATTGGATAATACAAGAAGTCAAGTTTTATTGCAATTTTGTTTGAGTCAACGTTAGCCCTTAAATAAAGTCACTTAGCCAAACTACAGGCTGGTGTATACTATAGACACAGACACAGAGAGACCTGTGATTCCTCCTGTTTAGTTACAGTCCATCCAGTTCGCTCAGTGGGATGACCGTCATGGTTAAAAGCAATGACCGTCACATCACAACACTGACATCTTTACCGCTGCTGTCTGCCACCATGGGGGCCAGTCAGCCTTCATAAACCCTTTAACCCCGTCATCTCACACACTGTAAGAAACCGAGGGTCACATTTATTTTAGCGCCTGCACAAATATAATTAAGACATGAATCATCTCGTTTTGACATTCTTGAAAATTACTTTTATTTGTTTGCTCAATTTAAATTGGTACAAACCCGTCAATGTGGTGCATTTCGATGTAAGATCAAACATTTAAGAAATGTGTCAAGTAATAGCACATACAATAAGTTAAAACATGTCACAAAAAAGACCAGTGGGTACATAGCAAGAATGTTTTATCTACACAAAACATCCTAAAACAGAGTAGGCCTACTGAATGATCATTGTATTTTTTTTCCTCTTTTGATTTTATGCTCCCGTCTCATGCAGAAGAGACTGGGGTCGCTTAACAAAAGTACCTCTTCAGTCTGAGTGGGCACCATTTTCTCCTTAAGTTATCCAAGCGTTTAAATCCACATGCACAGTGCATGCCTGAGACACAGTTCAATAGGCCAATCTATGGTGCGTGTGCGGTAGGCTGTTACCAAAATGTATTCCCAGTCTTATAAATAACCGTTTGACATAACACAACTTCACCTGAACACAATAACATGTGTGCGTAAAAACACACTCAGTGAAAACGCAAATACGACGATTGTTTGGCTCCCAGTAATTAGGGCCTATAGTCTAGAGATCATTACAATAGTATTCATCATCAATAGTTGATAAAATCCCTTTGAATTAACAAGATAAATAACCCCAAACCATGGTAATCTTTCTCCCATTTGTCCATCAGTGTTGTCCTTTTCTTTTTGACAGTATGTCTAGATGAAGTCACACATCTCCGTTTTTCTCACATTTCAGCCTTGATTAGCTCACTCGTTTTATTTATTTAATTTTTTTATCTAAATAGCGGGGATAAAAACAGAAAAAGAGCCAACGTTTGGGACTGGGAGAGGGTCTTGGAGGAGAGGGATGGGGTTGGGTGTTTTTGAGAAGTCACTAAGTAAAACTCATGGACACTGTGTGCTCCAGCGCTTTGCGCCGCAGTGACGCGATGCTTGTCCCTCTCCACATGTCACTGTCCGGGGAACTACACAGCTGCGGGGAGCCCGTTACGTTCGTAGGGCCAGAGAGAGAGGCCGACATTCCGGGGAAAGGCGACTGGTAGAGGTGGGACTGCAGACCGGAGCCGTTGGAGGAGAGGCCGTTGGACAGACCCATAGAGTTTGGTGGTGGGCCTGGACCAAGACTGCATTGTGACAGGGACTGAGGCATGCCCGGCTGACGACCGAGGGCCGGCGGGAGCTGCAGCTGGGACACACCGGGCATCCCCGTAGCCCAGCGAGAGTCGTTGGCGTGGAAGGAGCACAAGCTGTTCTCCATGGCGGCCGCGGCAGAGAACTGTGGCAGGCCCGGTGTTGGGAGCAGCGTCCCTGGGGCGCGGAAAACATTGGTGGTCTTCTTCCTTTTCTTCCATTTGGCGCGTCTATTCTGAAACCAAACCTGCAAGAAGAGAGACGGAACCGTGAGACATCAGAAGGACTGACTGAGGGAAATATTTCATGGACATGTGTCTGGAGCATATTTACATTTACATATACAGTCTAGCGACTAATTAAAGGGATCTAGGACAATGAGGTTTATAGAATCCAAATACAACTTAAAAACTACAATCTACATCATATTTTAACGAGACAAATTCCTCACAAGTATGGGAATTTATCATCACTGGGGCAAACAAAATTAACCAGACATAAATGCAGACCCTCTGCAATTTGCCTTCCTTTTACCAGAAAAAAATTTCGTCTAATAGGCTATGTAAAACTTTGAGGGAGGACTGTCTAAAAGCCCGTGCAATTCTTCAACACTGAATTAGTGTAGCCAAAGAGTATCCTCTAAAAGGAGGATATCGTTTTGTAAATGACGACATCTCAGCTGTACAGTCAACATATTATCCTGTGTTTCTAAGACGCTCTTAATTAAAATAAAACACAATACAGAAGCATCAATGTTTTTTTTCATATTTTTTAAGAGTACTTGCGTTCCACATGAGTGGGCAGAACTATTTTATCTCTCTACCATCTCATTTGCAAGCAGATTAAATGAAAATTGCTCTTAATATTGTGAGGGCTTAAGCACAAATGGTCCGTATTACGGTATACAATCTATGCGAAAATAAAAATCTACTCATTCACACACAAACACACCGAGGACCAAGTACACAGCTAAAAGAAAAAAACACACGCGTCCCAGTTGGGCTTTATAAAGATTTCATCATCTTCGGGCGTGATTAATGCGCGCGCGAGGCCCTGAGTCGATGCCTCCGTATTAAAAGTGAAATCTCGCTCTCATTCCGCTCAGCCATCCGTGAAACGTCGCCCAAACCCATTACACTCGAGGGGAAAGAAAATGCAATTTCTCATTCCATTAAAAAAGTACAATATATTCTTGAGTCCTATTAAGACGTCGCTGATAGAGCATTTTAAAGGAGAGGCTGTAGAGGCACGCGCGCGAGCCAACACGCCCACTAAAGGCTGCACCTGCACGGCCTGCACTAATGTTTACCAACAGCGAGCACGAGCCGACCTGCACTGAGCGGTCAGGATTCTGCACGAGAGAGAATAAAGGATTGATTATTAAGGTGACTAATGATTATACTGGTTTTATTGCTTTCAGTGGGATAATTTGCATGAATTTCACATCGCTGGTTAATAACCCGTTCACTGTTATAAATAAGACTGAAATTGGTTGATAATGTGTTTGGATTATTAGAGCCTGGTTTGTTCCTGCATGCTTGTTCAAAAATAAGCATAGACGTCTCAGCCTTAATATTAACGCGTGGTTCATGTGCTCAGTTTCCCCCCTTAAATTTACATTATTAAGCACACTGTAATGTAAAAGAAAAATATGTGCTGTGCATTCCCACCTGGATGACTGGAAAAAAGGGAAATCATATTTTCAAATGAAAATTCTTAAAAATTTACTTTAAAATATGCGGTTCACCATTTTGGCTATGGCTACTGCTTGTATTTGTTATGGTAAAAAAATAGAGAAATATAATAATAATAATTAAATATTAAAGACTTCATAACTTTATAACTAACCAAATTTTATGCATTTTTAAGTCCAAAATTCACAAGTGCACAGAAACAATCGTAAAGAAAAAAAAGTTTCACACATTAATTTTCAATATTCCCAGGGACTGTCACTACAGGTGGTGTTATGTAATATTTCCTGAAAATCGTTAGGCAACAAGTACTTTAATTTTATTTAATTTTATACGTTATAAACTCCGATTTCTGCAGGCGGGAAATGTTTCAGCACCTTGGACAGAGCCCTTGGTATATTAGATGATTTCTTAAAATTAAAAATCGCTTTCTATTTGACTCATTAAATTGTAGTATATTTGAACAGAGCCTTTTGTTTTTAAACTAAAAGACGTTTGAGTCTGTGCAGTTTCCAAACAACTGTTATTTATTTTTGTTATTTAGCTTATTGGAATTTCAGAAACCATGAATCCACCTCCTTCTTTTTTTTTAACGCAGAACTGTTTTTTTTATTATTATTTACAGGGCTTGGGACAGGATAAAATATTGTATGGGAACCTAAAAAAATGAATTATTTTAGGCCGTTTTTATCACTTTATTTACAATCTAAAATCGCTACAAGTTATGATTTTATGTAATTTAGACTGCACCAATGCCGTCAATCCACCCATTAGCTTTGATTTTCGAAGCATTTGCACACACACGTCATAGTCACAAATGTGGAACCAGAGACAAATCAGTGAGTTATCATTACTGAACCCTAATTTAATGCTTTTTGGACATTTATACGATGCTGAAAAACCCTAGGCTATGAGAACAAACCTGGACCCAAAGCCACACCCATGCCACATCAAACCAGTATTTTCATCCTGTAAAACCATCCACATTGCACATTATGTTTACCTGAACTCTGGACTCAGTGAGGCCGATCCTCAGTGCCAGCTCCTCCCTCATGAAGATGTCAGGGTAGTGGGTTTTGGCGAAGCTGCGCTCCAGCTCGTTGAGCTGCGCCGGGGTAAAGCGCGTCCTGTGCCGCTTCTGTTTCTGCTGGCTAGAAGTCTGACCAGAGCTCTGCTGCGGTTGCTGCTGCTGCTTCTCTTGCTCCTTCCCGTTCACTGGCATGCCGGCAGAGTTGGATCCCACATTGGTGATGTCGTCTCCCGGCAGCAGAGTGGTTCCCTCCACAGAGTCTGAACCAGGGGCCATGTCTCCCGGATGCCCCTGGTCTGGCACCCCACCACCCAGCCGGCACTTGAGAGCCTCTCGGTGTCCGAGTAACTCTGCAGCGTCCTTCATCCCTGGGAGGATGAGTAGGAGAGAGGCTTTGAGTAAATACAAGGCAGATCTTAAAGTGCAGCATCTTTAAATGACAGTTACATGAAATAGCTTAGCTTCTATTTATCAAGCATCATTTTAAGAATATAACAAATAAACTAAATGTTGCCTAGGGGCAGAAATTTATACCGTAATTTTTGCTGCCAGATCATTCATTCTTGATAAATTACTGTAAATAATTGCTTCGACAAACAATAAACCACTTAGCTGTTAACACAATTAACTACACAGTCTATCTATCACTTCACAAGGTTAAACAAGAAGTTGAAATCTTACACTGGAGTTTAGGGCCGGAGTTTAGTGATGATAACTCACCGAGCCGAGCATCCAGGAGGTCGGCGTGAGAGAGCATCGCGTACCGCTCCAGGGCGAAATGCGCTCCAAAAAAATACTTTGGGGCAATTTAAAAAGTATATATCGTCTAAATGAACGAAAATTCGGTTTGTGGTTAAAAAAGGAGGTCCCTTGCATTATAATGTCCTTTAGAGCGATGGGGAGGCGCTTATTAGTTGAAAGAACCCGTGAGCTTCCTCAAATAGGAGCCAATCAGAGCGGGAGCTTGGAAATGTCAGCGACGTGACTCCCCCTTCTTTTCTTTTTTTTTTTAAACACACATACGCACGCAAGCAAAGAAAACGCGCACACAGACCCAAACGCGCACGAAATCCTACAATTCAATTCAATCTTCTGCCATTCCGTCCTCTGATTTATTAGCTTTTCATGCTTAAATTATTCCACGTTAAACATCTTAATGTGTTTGTTTAATCTCATAAAGCCTGTTCCATGACAGAACTCCTGTTTGTAGACAGATATACATGTAAAATATTGGTGGTGAGCTCATGCAATAGCTTGCTCGAGTAGATAGGAGCTTACAAAAATTTGAGCCAAAGGTATTGCCATAAATAACAAGTCATGTCAAAATAAAAATTTTCGAATCACTGGACTGTATCAATTAGGCCGTTTATGGACAGTAACCCTCCGGAGGAATTTATCACCCAAATTAACAATAAAAATCTATGAATTAAATCAAATTTCAGATTGATTTCTCATGCTTTATTTAAAAAATAAATCAGGTTTGTATCATTTGGTGGGATATCAAATTAAGTGCACTCTGTACAGATTACAGAGTGGACTTATGTCATAAGAGAACAAAATGTAAGAGATGAGAAGCCTTATAACGCCAGGCCTCCTTTCAGCACCCCAGAGCCCCACTTCCCTCCCGTCCTTGGATCACAAACAAAACGAATATCGCTCCCATTCCCCCATGGCAGGTGATTTGTGGAGACAAATCGAGAAAATAAATAAATAAACAAGTACAGATGGATTTAAGCTCTGTTAGTGATCGGCCGCTTTAACTCCCATCGACTTTTCATCAACGCGGGCGCAATTAAAGGTATTTAGGCCTGTTTGGTTCAAACAAAATTAGACGTGGTAGACCCGAAACGATTGTGCCCCTTTAACAGGGGTCCATAAGTAGGTCTATTATACAATTAACAGGACAGCCATTGATCTGCGCTCTACTTCTCCAGACAGTGCGGGTTAGAGAAGGCTTTTGGCAGATGTCAGGGTGAGTCTGGTGAATAGACCACCGCCTGGGACTAAATAGGTTTCTTTGCAGCCACACAAAGGAGGCGTCCGAGCGAGGACCCCTCTCTCTCTCCTTCTGCACCACATAGGAAGCTCATCTTTTATGCTCCTCTACCGCAATCTGCCGGGACGCAGGGAAGTAACCTATATGTGGCACAGCGTGAAAACTTTAGGAAATGGACTCGTGCATGGTCCACTGAGATGAGGAAAGCTGTGACCAGCTCCCGAAGGTTCAGGAGAAGCAATCAGCAGCAGCAGCAGCAGCAGCAGCAGCAACAGCAGCAGCAACAGCACAGCTTCGATTCGTTTGATTCAGACGTGAGAGAGGAGAAGGACTCTCTGTGATGGGAGTTGTAAGGCCAACCCTGCGTTTTGTGAGGGGCTTGAGCCTGGAGAGACGGTGTGTATGCTTTAGAAGTTGTTTGATTCCAATTAGTGTAAACATGAAGACAACTGCTGTAACATAACATGAAAATAATAGTTTGTTTAAAATAACTGAACCAAAAGCTCAAAGATTTTTTTTAAAAATTACTAACTCTTCGTAGGTAAAATCTAGATATAGAAATATGTAGGCTAACGGATAAATCATTTGCAATGGACAAATATTATTGACATCAAGAATTAAGTTGATGAAAAATAAATTACATTAATTGTATTAAGAAGTATTTTGGGGGCAATCATTCAACCATTTACCTAAGTCTAATTTATTGTTTGTTAAAAAAGAAAATGTTCATTTAACAATTATTATTATAACCAGCATCATCATCACCACCACCATAATCATCATCATCATCATCATCATTATTATTATTATTATTATTATTAT